>JACMZG010001859.1:19195607-19287546 GCA_018340805.1 Microvelia longipes
AAAATTTTGGGCAGTAGTTCCAAAATATTTGACATAGTTAGTAGTTTGACCTTTAGGAAATTTACTCAGCTTTCTAATGATACCAATTTCGCCTTTCTAGCTTGAATAGTTAATCCCTATTAACAATTTATGATGTGAGGTCAAATATTTTTTTTTGAAATATTAAATTTTGACCTTGTGGGAAAACGGTTGGAGATCGGGGTTTATATTATAGGACATTTTTTCCTTTTGAGGAGTACTATCACCTCCTTTTTTGTGGACACTTTATATGAAACACCCTGTATATATATATATATAATATATATATATATATATATATATATATATATATAATATATATATATAATAAACAAAATAAAACAAAAAAACAGATGGTTAAAATTAACCATTTTTTTTTTTTTTATATTTTTTAACAGTTATAAAATATAATAACAAAGAACCGTTTCGTTCTTAATAACTTCGTCAGGCTAGTAGAGAGAGAAGAAAGTAGACTCGCTCGACTACTTCTACCCAAGTCTATTTTCTTCTTTTCTAGTAGCCTGACGAAGTTATTTTTAAAGAAACGTTGCTTTGTTATTAAATTTATCTCTATAATGTTAACCATCTGTTTGTATTTTGTTTTGTTATTCGCGTGTGCGTCTTTCTTTTTCTTTTTGTATATATATATATATATATATATATATATATATATATATATATATATATATATATATATATATATATATTTGTGTATGTATGTGTGTGTGCATGTATGTACGAGATTTTGTTCCTAGACGATTCTATGGGACACGATAACTGTCAAACGCTTTCTCGGATCAGAATAAATTTTGTTACAAAAATCGACCTTGATAATGTCCATAACCCTCTTGCTATGAAATATGTGTGACGTCATTAACTGACAATAATGACTCAGCGAAAATTGACAAAGTTCATGTGTATAAGAGCATGTGATGTATGGTTGTGATGTATGAAGTTTAAAGTTTGTCTTCAGTCTATCGTTTAGTTTAAAAATCTTGACATGTCTGTTTAGACACCATTCTTAAGAAAAAAAATCCTGCAAGAAGGGAGCGGGAAAAAACTATGTAAACAAATCAGGTTATTTTACTCGTATTTTCTTGGCGATGTTTTTTTTACATTTCTTTTGTATAGTTTTATTTTAAAATATCATTTTTAAGATTAATTTGAAAGTAGTTTTCAAACCGTTGTAAACAAAAGAAGTACTACAAACAAAGCAAACGATTGCCGGGAAAAAGGTTTTTTCCCTACAGTGGTTAATGTGGTAGAGATTTTTTCTTCTCTTTTTAAGTAAGAGGTTGGAAGCGGCTTCTCTGATTGGTCAATCCCCAAAATACTTATGACCTTGGGATTTTTTAACTAAACAATAGACTGTAGTTCTGGTTTTATTTATTGAAATATATAATATAATGTAAACAAATCACGCTGTTTGACCAGTACAGTTGAAAATTTACTTATATCGTGCCTGTATGCCATTTATATAAACCATTAATATGACGAACTGATAATGAAAAACAACTATGTGGCCGCGAAGCGGCCCCCAGCGCCGAGACGAACAAGAGGTTGAAGGCCTTTTGTAGCTTCCTTCGACAGTCTATACTGAATTTGGCGAAGCAAGTTGAGCAAGCATCCACGAAGCAAGTTTTGCTGATTTATTCCATTTCTCTTACTTCTTGTTTAGTTAAGTTGTTGTGTAGTTAAGTTTTAAAATAAGTTTAGAACAAAACAGTAATTTTATGAGGAATTCGCCTCTCAAACTTCACAAACATTGCAGGACAAAAATAAATAATTCCATAGATAAATGACATTTTTAAAAGATATATTCTAAATTGTTTTCCTGCTTTGTTTTCTGAGATAAAGCACATTTTTTGTCAATAAATTTCAAAGAATAACTAATAGATATAAAATTTAAAATTTTAATGAATTTATTTATAGCGCTGGTGGTATATTGACGTTATCCAGTCTTATTTATACGTTCACAGTAATTCATAGTTCCATTGTCTATGGTTCTTGACATCTGACAGCTGTTTCATCGGGTAGGTTAGTAGTAGTAGGGGTGGGGAGGCCAAGCCTAGTGAGTAGACCTTCCTTTTTAGTCACCCGTGGTGTAGTGGTCAAGGTACGCGGCCGCGGCCAATACACAAAATGAATGGACTTAAGTCATGGTTTCAATCCCAACACGGGCCTCTGGGATTTTTATGAGAGGGATAACAATTCTACGTACCACATCCTTCAGAAGGGACGTAAAGCCGGTGGTCTCGAGCCTGTGTGTTGTCAGCTACTCGGTAAAGATCCCTTATTATTATTGTATTGGCAAAATTTAGGACCCTCATTGTAGATTCATTATAATACTATACTGTTTCTGCCTTGTAGTTTAAAGTATTTGGCGGTTTGGTTTAACAGCGAGAGCACGTGTTGTTCCCAGTTTTCACTATACTATTAGAGTCAGTGAAAATATGTATGCATGCTTGAAAAAGCATGAGAGGAACCATAGAAATTCATGGCTCTTCTGTCTAGATTAGGTGAAATATACCTACACTATAAATTAAAAGGAGTAGAACACTATCTTAGGGAGCTGGCAAAAAGGGCCCAACAGCGTGGCCTACTTGCCTGGTAGTTACTACCACTCCCCCCATATTACTATCACTATCAGACCTTCCTTTTGGATCCTTTTCACCAACCCCGAAATCGTCCACCCGCTACGCTGGATGAAAGTGAGAAGGTCTTGCCATCTTAGAGACCCCAGTTCCCCTGTTCCAAAGAGTTGAAACCTGAGCCTTTCTAATACTTCACATATTCCTAAGTATTGATAAGCTGTGTCCTCCTCATCGTCATCACATATTGGACTTATGGGGTTCTCGACTACCTTCATTAATGCTAGATGTCTATTGACATCGGGTAGGTTAAAATGACTTTGGCGCTGAAGGCTGAATACATGATGCTCTTTCAAAGCCTTGCGGCCTATCAGGGTTAACCCCTGCGGGAACCACCTCAAGTGGTAGTGGCAACCGTTACTCTCACATTGTAAATTAAAGTTGGTAATAATTTATTTGAACAATAATGTTATTTAAACTGAGAGCGTAACCTGGGTTGCGAACCCCTGACCCTCGTGATGTTAAAGGTCAGTATAATGACTGACACTTAAACGAATTCCACCAAGGAGGCGGCTTGAAGCCCGAAAGCTAGGCCTATTACTTTTAAAATGCGGGCATCCTTGCTTAAAAATCTATTTCTTGTTTAAGTTCAGAAGGATTGTGCTTTGAAATCAGCTCGTACAGTGCTGATTTGTATACTCTTATATGTTTAGACTAAAGTAATATATAAACCAAGTAGCGAAACAAACAATTTCTGTCAGACATGACATGTAGTTCACATTTTGTCCACCATGTAGTTGCCTCAAATTTTCCTATGGGCGCAGCCATCTTGTTTTACCTTTGAAAATGTAAACAAACTATTTACAGTGAATGAATTAATGAATAACATTATTGTATTGAATTTACATCGATACAACTAAATTAAAATTTAAAACAATTATTTGTTTGATCAAAATCAGCCGAGGCTGTGGTCTTGATTGTTTTTAAATATAGATTTAAAAACAATTTATTTGTGTGATAGTTTTCGTATAATTTTATCTATATTTTAAATAATATTAAATTTTCTTATAATTTAAATAATTTTCAAGTAGCACGTTGTAAAAATTATCAAGAACATTATTTATTTATTCTCTTAATTTTTGTTTAATTTTATAATTCTTGATATTTTCTTTTCAATATTTTAGATATAAATATATATGTAGGTATACAATTTTTTTATATTTAAGAATTGTTTTATAATTGTTCCACAGCGTGGGACAATATGCAAGGGAACCATTGAGGTTAGTCCTGGATGTTAAACCACGCCTACAATTTCATATTAGGCAAACCTCATTGGTTTCTCAAAAATATTTTTCCGCGCTGTCAACTGATTAGAACCGCGTGCTGTACTATAGTAGACGGATCGTGCAAATATTACTGATTTTAAACTGCCCGTTGGCGAAAATATGCTTCATCATAAATTAGAGAATTTTAGTGTTCCTGAGGCGGACGAAACGACCTAGAGTTGTCATTTCAGAGAGTAGTGAATTCGGTTTCCTTGTTCGTCGTACTTGATTCTTTTTATACACTGTTGCAGTGGCGTAGCCAGGGGGGGCTGAGGGGGCTTCAGCCGCCCCCCCCCCCCCCGAAATTTTTACATAACCTAAACCCGCAATAAATGTGTCAAAAAAATAAACCTATAAAAAATTTATAAAAATAATAAATTACATAACATATATTTTTTTACAATAAACTTATAATATAAATATCATAATATATAAAAAAAATATACAATGAAATTGAAAGAAATAAAAATAATTTGAAAACATTGAACAATATATATATATATATATATATATATATATATAATATATATATATATATATATATATATATATATATATATATATATATATATATAATATATATATACATATAAAATTTTTAACATTCAGCCCCTCCCGAAATTAAATCCTGGCTACGCCACTGCACTGTGGTTTATAAGGTAATAGTTTATATGGTGTGCGGTTTAAGGTAATAGTTTACATGGTGTGGTTTATCTTTAATTTTTAGTCAAAGCAATATTTATTCTATACCTAGTCTAGACTAACCCCATGTGTGGTATTTTACCACGGTAAACTATATTTAACCACGGTTAAACTCCACCTTATCTCCAACCTCATGGTTAACCAATTTTCCTTAAAAAGCAATTTTAGCTAATAGATAACAGAGATGAGAATGTTCTTTAGATATTTTTAAACATAATAAAAAGTGCTTTTGAAAGATCAATAGGTGATTTACTTGTGTGAGATGTGGTAAATAAATTTCTTTGACAATAACGTTTGTGGTTATTATGTTAAAAATTGTGATATATTCTTACGTTTCCTTATTTTATTGTATAAATGAGAAAAAGTATTGCGTTTGCACTGAAAATCACGAAAATCGTCCATTTAGTGTGTTACAGTTACTTTTTAAAGAAAAAAATTAGAAAAAAATATTGTGGGGGGAGGTGGATTTTTTGGAGAGGGGGCCTTTCTGATCAAGAGTATATAAATTTTGTTGACACACACACACACAACACACACACACACACACATATATATATAAATATATATATATATATATTATATATATAATATTATTATATATAAATATATTATATATAATATATATATATATATATATATATATATATATATATATATATATATATATATATATATATATATATATATATATATATATATATATATATATATATATATATATATATATTTATTTATATATATGTATTGTATACATATATACAATTAATAATTAACTATTTAATAACTTATAGCAACATATTAACAGTAACATTAATTATCTATATAAATAAAATTCAAATGTCGCTACCGATGTTCCCTGAATTTTTACAAAAGTTTTTTACAAAATTAATCCACAGTGATGGGAAGGTTTGAGCCGAGTCTTAAGATGATTAGGGGCATCTAAAGTGGTCTACAAGGGCATCGAAATATTTAAAAAAGCATAGCCTTTTTGGAGAGCATAAAATCATGCATGTCTAGAGCTATTATATTAGAGCAGTACATTTACAATATTATGATGCTAAAAATTTTGATTTTAGAGCTATAATAAGCTTTTTAGGGCAGTAAAAAACTTTGAATAAAGTAATGAATATAACTGACAATGGCCTCGGAATAAGTCTATAAAATTATGTCTATAAGTAACTTACGAACAGGAAATAATAATTGTACGAGTCTCAAAATCTTAAGGTGTAGTTAAAATAACTTAAAAGGACTTCAGATTTTTTTTGTAAACTTTATCATTTTACTGACTTTAAAACACGGATTTCCAGTGATTTTGTTAAAACTTGGTAAAAAGACTAATTTGTAGATGCACTGATTTACAGGCTATATAGTGCTATAAGCAGACAAATAGGAATAGTTGTGCACAAGGGCATAAATTATTAGTTAACTTCATTTTGATTAGATTTAGTATAGAGACTATTTAGAGGGTGGACTGATTTACTGGCTATGTAGTACTATAAGCAGATAAAAGAAAATTGTGGTGGACAGGGGCATAAGTTATTAGTTTACTTGATTTTGATTAGATTTAGTATAGTATATTTAGAGGGTGGACTGATTTACTGGCTATGTAGTACTATAAGCAGATAAAAGAAAATTGTGGTGCACAGGGGCATAAGTTATTAGTTTACTTGATTTTGATTAGATTTAGTATAGTATATTTAGAGGGTGGACTGATTTACTGGCTATGTAGTACTATAAGCAGATAAAAGAAAATTGTGGTGCACAGGGGCATAAGTTATTAGTTTACTTGATTTTGATTAGATTTAGTATAGTATATTTAGAGGGTGGACTGATTTACTGGCTATGTAGTACTATAAGCAGATAAAAGAAAATTGTGGTGCACAGGGGCATAAGTTATTAGTTTACTTGATTTTGATTAGATTTAGTATAGTATATTTAGAGGGTGGACTGATTTACTGGCTATGTAGTACTATAAGCAGATAAAAGAAAATTGTGGTGCACAGGGGCATAAGTTATTAGTTTACTTGATTTTGATTAGATTTAGTATAGTATATTTAGAGGGTGGACTGATTTACTGGCTATGTAGTACTATAAGCAGATAAAAGAAAATTGTGGTGCACAGGGGCATAAGTTATTAGTTTACTTGATTTTGATTAGATTTAGTATAGTATATTTAGAGGGTGGACTGATTTACTGGCTATGTAGTACTATAAGCAGATAAAAGAAAATTGTGGTGCACAGGGGCATAAGTTATTAGTTTACTTGATTTTGATTAGATTTAGTATAGTATATTTAGAGGGTGGACTGATTTACTGGCTATGTAGTACTATAAGCAGATAAAAGAAAATTGTGGTGCACAGGGGCATAAGTTATTAGTTTACTTGATTTTGATTAGATTTAGTATAGTATATTTAGAGGGTGGACTGATTTACTGGCTATGTAGTACTATAAGCAGATAAAAGAAAATTGTGGTGCACAGGGGCATAAGTTATTAGTTTACTTGATTTTGATTAGATTTAGTATAGTATATTTAGAGGGTGGACTGATTTACTGGCTATGTAGTACTATAAGCAGATAAAAGAAAATTGTGGTGCACAGGGGCATAAGTTATTAGTTTACTTGATTTTGATTAGATTTAGTATAGTATATTTAGAGGGTGGACTGATTTACTGGCTATGTAGTACTATAAGCAGATAAAAGAAAATTGTGGTGCACAGGGGCATAAGTTATTAGTTTACTTGATTTTGATTAGATTTAGTATAGTATATTTAGAGGGTGGACTGATTTACTGGCTATGTAGTACTATAAGCAGATAAAAAAATTGTGGTGCACAGGGGCATAAGTTATTAGTTTACTTGATTTTGATTAGATTTAGTATAGTATATTTAGAGGGTGGACTGATTTACTGGCTATGTAGTACTATAAGCAGATAAAAGAAAATTGTGGTGCACAGGGGCATAAGTTATTAGTTTACTTGATTTTGATTAGATTTAGTATAGTATATTTAGAGGGTGGACTGATTTACTGGCTATGTAGTACTATAAGCAGATAAAAGAAAATTGTGGTGCACAGGGGCATAAGTTATTAGTTTACTTGATTTTGATTAGATTTAGTATAGTATATTTAGAGGGTGGACTGATTTACTGGCTATGTAGTACTATAAGCAGATAAAAGAAAATTGTGGTGCACAGGGGCATAAGTATTAGTTTACTTGATTTTGATTAGATTTTGTATAGTATATTTAGAGGGTGGACTGATTTACTGGCTATGTAGTACTATAAGCAGATAAAAGAAAATTGTGGTGGACAGGGGCATAAGTTATTAGTTTACTTGATTTTGATTAGATTTAGTATAGTATATTTAGAGGGTGGACTGATTTACTGGCTATGTAGTACTATAAGCAGATAAAAGAAAATTGTGGTGCACAGGGGCATAAGTTATTAGTTTACTTGATTTTGATTAGATTTTATAGTATATTTAGAGGGTGGACTGATTTACTGGCTATGTAGTACTATAAGCAGATAAAAGAAAATTGTGGTGCACAGGGGCATAAGTTATTAGTTTACTTGATTTTGATTAGATTTAGTATAGTATATTTAGAGGGTGGACTGATTTACTGGCTATGTAGTACTATAAGCAGATAAAGAAAATTGTTGTGCACAGGGGCATAAGTTATTAGTTTACTTGATTTTGATTAGATTTAGTATAGTATATTTAGAGGGTGACTGATTTACTGGCTCTGTAGCAGATAAAAGAAATTGTGTAAAAAATTATTTACTTCTTTAACGCCCGTGCGAAGCACGGGTATTTCGGCTAGTTTAAAAATAAAATTATTTATCTATGGTGTATTAAATTTATGTAACAGATCTTTTTATACAGCTTATCAATATACAAATAAAAAAATCGGGTACGGGGTACCTCAAAACTTTTTCTCATTACATCGGATTCGCTACGCTCATCCTCCCTGTTTCGGACTCGCCTGGCTCGTCCTCATAAATAAAGTTCGACAGATTTATTCTGCAACATGCAATCGGACTTGCTTCGCTCGTCTTTAGATAGTAAATGAATCCGTTTCATTCTCAGCGGGAACATATACAGCACTGACCACGCTCAATGCTACTTAACTTGTATGATCCAACAAAAATCGTGGATATACTTGTCGCATTGAAACGAAGACCTAAACAATATGCTGAAAACCAACATAAATTGTTGTGTGTATGTAAACAAGAGTGATGTAACAGTCGTTTGTTTTCAATAAGGCTACAGAGAGCCCCCAAAAAGATGTTTCAGATCTCTTAATGAATTGAGATTGTCTATGCCCTCTCTAGTATATAATTGTAAGCTATAAAGGTTAATTTTTTAGTTAAAGGTTAGTTTTTAGTTAAATTTTGAAACATTGAAAAAGTAATCTGACCACCTTCGCTTATAAATATAATCAAATTAACAGAACAAAAGAACAATACTTTATATAGTAGAACGTTTAAAATACAAATCAAAACACTAGCAATATGCGAGAAGCCGAAAACAATTGATTTATTATAACCTTAACTCACTCTTGAAGGAGGTTTCAATGAGGTTACATAGAGCCCCTGAGAGCCTCGAAATGATGTTTTTGAGGCTAAGATAGGCTATGTTCCCTCTATTATATATCTCTATGGATCCCGCCAAAACATCGCGTATTTTATTTATTGTGATTTAAGGTTATATTTGATAAATTTATTTTGGTATCCAGCTCATTGTTTGTGTTTTGATTTGTATTTTTAATGTTTTATTATATAAATTATTGTAATTTTTTAGTTAAATTTATAATCGAAGGTAATCAGGTTACTTTTTCGATGTTTCAAAATTGAGCCTATAAGGCCCCTCTAGTAATAATATCTCTATGGTTTATGGTAATAATATTACAATGGCGGGATCAGTTATGACGTCATCCTTCTCGATCGACTAAACAAATACGGTACAAGAACCGGATCGTATTTAAAGCGTATTGAATACGATCACTGTAGTAAATACGTAGCGGTTACGGCATATGTCCCCACCACTATGAAATAGATCAAACTCTCGTTTAGTGAGGTGTTGACGGTTGACTTTCGAAACCCTTACCAAAGAGAAAGTAGGGTTCACTGCTTACTACATTGTATTGTGAACCTCGAATGATACCCACCCGAGTAGCCGTGATCGTATAGTGGTTAGTACATTGCGTTGTGGCCGCAATAACCCAGGTTCGAATCCTGGTCACGGCACACTACTTTTTATTCTTATAGACATCGTATTTTCACGTATATAACGGTTATTTTGGTTTTATTTTTGAATTAAATTGTAAGGGTTTATTCCCTTGTGGTTGTGTTAGTTCAAAACGAAAACTTTAAGTACGTTCACACATCTCTTCCTTACAAAACTTTTTTTAAATCTTTGGTGAACCTTGTTTGAAATATAGAAACCCTACATAAAATAGCGAATTTTATTTTCAAAGGAAATTCGCTAAAAGCGTTATTATTTATAACCTGATCGAAAATTCAGGTTATAAACCCGCTTAGGCGGTTTATACAACATGTCGTGTGGATTCTACTTTTTGGACTACTCTTAAAATTAATGGTGTTTTATTGATTTTTCTGCAAATTTATTAATTTGGTTCTTTTCTGTTCCCCACTTTTGTTTATTTGAATCTTGAATCTCTTCTTTAGATTTCCATAGTCAATGACCGTTCTTATAATCCCCGACAAAAATAAACAATTCTCACTACAATTAACCACATTCAACAAAATTAATCAAAACCTACCTAGGATTAACCACATCCAACCAAAAAAATAATAACTAACAACAACTTAAATTAGCCTCCCAGCTAATTAACTAACACCAACTAAAAAACAACCAACCAACTAAAAAACCAACACCCACCTAAATTTGTTACCTTTAACCAAAATTAACCAACACCATCTGACATTAGCATCCCCTATCCAAAAATAACCTACACCTATAGAAAATAGTCGTCCTAAACCAAAAATAATTAACAACAAACTGAATTTGTTACCTTCAAACAAAAATAACCAACACCAACCTAAATTTGTTACCTTTAACCAACACCAGCTGACATTAGCATCCTCCATCCAAAAATAACCTACACTAATTGGCTGAACTTCGGTATACGGTGCACCCTGTTATCAATACTATATATCGATATATTTTTAGTTTAGAGATGTGACGTAGAAATAATCGATATATGCCTTTTCTTTTACGTTTTATGTTTTATGAACATATTTTATTATTTTTTTAAATGTTTTTTGTTGTTTGTGTTTTTATTTATTTGTTGTAAAATGGTTTATAACTGTTTTCATATTTTTTTATGTTTTATAATGTTTTCACTATGTTTTTATAAGAATAATCGATGATACACCACATCTAATTTTATGTTACGCGTATTTTTTACGTATTTTTGTGTTTGTTATTTTCAGGTTTTTTATTATATTTTTGTTGTTAATGTTTTAATTTATTTGTTGTATGGTTTTTTTAAATGTTTTAATTATAATTAATAATTTAACGACGCTGCTTATCTTTAAAGTGCTCAGTTCTCGTTTACGTGTCGCGTAACTAAAAATATATTGATATATAGTATTGATAACAGGGTGCACCGTATACCGAAGGTTTACCTAATAGAAAATAGTCATCTTAAACCAAAAATAACGAACACCCAACTAAATTTGTTATCTTTAACCAAAAGTAACCAACACCAACTGAAATTAGCCACCTTAAACCAAAAAAAAATTAACACCAACCTAAATTTGTTATCTCTCAACAAAAATAACCAACACTAACTAAAACTATCCGTCTTTAACCAAAAATAAACAACACCAACTAAAAATAGCCGTCTTTAGCCCAAAATAACTAACACCAACTTAAATTAGCCGACCTAAATAAAAAATAACTTACACTTACCTAAATTTGTTACTTTCAACCAAAAATAAACCAAAACCAAATGACATTACCAACTTTCAACCAAAAATATCTAACACCAACTGAAAATAGCCACCTGAAACAGAAAAAAACCAACACCAACTTAAATTTGTTACCTCCAAACAAAAATAACTAACCCTAACTAAAACTATCCGTCTTTAACCAAAAATAAACAACACCAACTAAAACTAACTGCCTTAAATAAAAAAAAACAACACCAACCCAAATTTGTTTCCTTTAACCAACACCATCTGACATTAGCATCCTCCATCCAAAAATAACCTACTCTAATAGAAAATAGCCATCTTAAACCAAAAAGTAACTAACAACAAACTGAATTTGTTACCTTCAAACAAAAATAACCAAGCCAAACAACTGACATTCGCCAGCTTAAAACAAATGGACCAAAACCAACTGAAAAGTGCCGGCTTAAATAAAAAATGACCAACATCCTCTCGACAACAACAACTTCGGATTTGCTTCGTTCGTGCTTAGGATATAAAATTCACCTCATTTCTAGTGCAACACGTTTTTAAATTTGCTTTGCTTGATACCTATTTAGGTACTGATCTCGCTGGATGCTTCTTAACTTTTTAGATCTATCAAAAAAATATATATATTAAGCTGTAAACAAATTTAATTTAATTATAAATAGTCGAAATAAGCATTTAAAGAAGAGGAGAGCGGGAATGGGTGAGAGGGTGGGGTGAAAGTGAAAACATTCTAAAGGTTGGGTCGTTTAATGTACAGATGGGAGTAGTAAGGAAATGCGCTAAAACCTTTAAAGATAACTGACTAAGCATAAAGATAAGTAACTAAGCTTTAAACTAGTGCAAATAATAGTGCGTACTTCTAATTTTAGAGGCATAGTTTTGTACGACCAACTGGATAATTATGCGCATTTCCTTTGGAAAATACAGACAAAATGAGTTACGAGCAGTGCTTGACAATTGAGTAACTGCTTAGGTTCTAAAGCATGAACCGGAACCACGCAATGGGCATGGTTCTTGCATAAGAAAGAAATGGGTTGTTTATCACGGAAACACGCATTCTAAATTCAATTCGCCCAACAGCGGACCACCGCACCGGAATTATTTATTAGTAGTTGTAAAATTATATAATGTGAGAAACTATAGAAATTATCATTCCAACCAGGATTGTTGTTAAGCACGGAAACGCGCATCCAAAGGAAATTCGCCCGACATGCGGACCACCGCGCCAGAATTATTATAACTAGGGGCCTCATGTTTATTTAGAAAACAAAGTAGTAATACTGTATAATAATTCATACTGTAATATAATTCATATATTAAAGTAAAAGAGCTTCTTAAATAGATCTTAAATATTCAAATAAACAAAGTATTTTATGTATATATAATAATTGAAGTATACTTATTAAATATTAATAAGTTTAAATTAAAAGTTAATAAATTACTATTCTATAAAAATAGAATGAGGAGTTTAACCCGCAATAAAAGTTTAAATATATGAGAATATTTAAACTAAACCTGGGTCATAACAACATATTTCCTTTCTATTTTTCGGGTCAGGTCCTTTCCGTCGAATGACCATTCCGTCGAAAGTCCCTTCCGTCGAAATTCGACGGAAGGGTTTTTCGACGGAGTGGTCAGGCCTTTCCGTCGAAAAGCCCGTCCGTCGAAAAAGAAGTTGTTTTCGACGGAACGGTTTCAAATAGAAAACTTGGACCACTCCGTCGAAAAACCATTCCGTCGAAAAGCCTCTTTTTGTCAACATTTCGACGATTGGGTTTTTCGACGGTATGGTCAAGCCATTCCGTCGAAAAGCCCGTCCGTCGAAATTAATATATTTTCGACGGAACGGTTTTAAAACGTAAAGTTAGGCCGTTCCGTCGAAAATATTAATTTTCGACGGAATGGCTTTCGACGATTGGCTTTTCGACGGAGTGGCTCGTCTCTACCCACGACAGACCGTTCCGTCGAAATTAAACAAACGCCTGCAGAATATAGTCTTATAGAAAAGTTAGCCAGCTATACAGTATTGTATTGTTAATTGCATACCCCACAGACGTAAGGCGCTACAAAGTCTTAAAGTATTTACGGTTTTACTTTCAAAATAAAGTTTAACATAAATCTTTTTAATAAGATCTGCTAACAAATGGATCTTTGCCGCCAAATGGCAATAACTAATTAATAATGTATTGATTTGACCATGTTTGGCGCCTAAAGATTAAAAAAAGTTAATGTAATCAAAAAATAGTTCACTCCTGTTATATATTAGTGAATTACCAAGGAGAAATGATCTTGTAAGATTGAGAATATATATATATATATATATATATATATATATATATATATATATATATATATAAATATATATATATATTATGTGTGTGTGTGTGTAGTGATAAATATATATATCTATAAATATATATATATATATAATATATATATATATATATATATATATATATATATATATATATATATATATTTGCTCTAAACGTACATCGAATATATGCTCCTAATTTCCCCTCACCGACCCCATGTATATGACTTAACTTATAAGCTTGATTTTCAGTTTTAAAAATCTTTTATTAAAAGACGCCTTTAGATTTTTAAGTATGCAAAACCATCATACTCACATGTAAACCTAAAAAGTAATCCGATAATATAGGATTTTCGACGGAATGGTCTTTCGACGGAAAGGCCTTTCGACGGTATGGTCAAGCCATTCCGTCGAAAAGCCCGTCCGTCGAAAATTAATATATTTTTCGACGGAACGGTTTAAAACTAAAAAGTCAGACCATTCCGTCGAAAAATATAAATTCGACGGAATGGCTTTTCGACGGAATAGTTTTTCGACGGACGGGACTTTCGACGGAATGGTCTTTCGACGGAAAGGCCTTTCGACGGAATGGTTTTTTTAAAAAGTCAAGCCATTCCGTCGAAAAATATAAATTCGACGGAATGGCTTTCGACGAATGGTTTTTCGACGGAAGGGCCTTTCGACGGTAAGTTCCATTTTTTTCGACGGAATGGCCATTCGACGGAAGGGCTTTTCGACGCTTGTGTACTGACCCTATTTTTCTCCGTGCACAGTTGCGGGCTACACTCTTGTCTTGGGTTTATTATCTCATCTTTTTTTGTCAAGTCATTTACTACTTTTATCATGCGAACCCGTATTTAGTACAGTTTAAAAGTTAGTTTATTCTATAGCGGTTTCTATAGCGTTTGTATGAATATCGTCGAAGATATAGACGAACTTTTCGAACATACCCGCCGAATGTTTTGGAAATAGCTACAAATGCCGAAGAGAGCCTACTACCGGCAAATCAGGAAAGTAGGTATCTCAAAGCATATGAAGTGTTCAAAAGAATGTGTGCTCAGAGACAAAATTTAAGAAATGTAAGTGAAACGTTGTGTTAGCGTATTTAAAAGAACTGTCAAACAACAAAATGGAGCGCTATCTGTGGTCAACTTTCTCGATGATAAGATCTGTATTATCAGTCTAAGGAAATGTAAATATAAAAAACATTATACAAACGTAATTAAGTTTTTCAAGAATGCTAGGGATATTTAACAAGTACCCTGAAAACGCAAAGGCTCGGAGGGAACCACTAGGTTTATTGTCCCCTTCTGAAGGACGTGGTACACAGAATTTTATCCCTCATAAAAACCCTAGAGGCCCGTGCTGGGATTGAACCCATGACTAAATTAATTCGGAAGTTTAAAGTCTATTTATTCTGTGTATTGGCCGTGTACCTTAACCACTACACCAGGGGTGACTCTTTGAGTCAGGGTAGTGACCCTGAAGAGTCAAGGGTGCATAGAAGTGAGTCATCTGACGTTACGAAACTTGAGTTAGACCTGAAGAGTCAAGGTGCTAAAGTGAGTCAGTACGAAACTGTTGAGTCCCCTGAAGAGTCAAGGTGCTAAGTGAGTCATCTGACGTTACGAAACTTTGAGTCAGGGTAGTGACCCTGAAGAGTCAAGGTGCTAAAGTGAGTCATCTGACGTTACGAAACTTTGAGTCAGGGTAATCCTGAAGAGTCAAGGTGCTAAAGTGAGTCATCTGACGTTACGAAACTTTGAGTCAGGTAGTGACCCTGAAGAGTCAAGGTGCTAAGTGGAGTCATCTGACATTACGAAACTTTGAATCAGGGTAGTGACCCTGAAGAGTCAATGTGCTAAAGTGAGTCATCTGACGTTACGAACTTTGAGTCAGGTAGTGACCCTGAAGAGTCAAGGTGCTAAAGTAAGTCATCTGACGTTACGAAACTTTGAGTCAGGTAGTGACCCTGAAGAGTCAAGGTGCTAAAGTGAGTCATCTGACATTACGAAACTTTGAATCAGGGTAGTGACCCTGAAGAGTCAATGTGCTAAAGTGAGTCATCTGACGTTACGAAACTTTGAGTCAGGGTAGTGACCCTGAAGAGTCAAGGTGCTAAGTGAGTCATCTGACATTACGAAACTTTGAGTCAGGGTATGACCCTGAAGAGTCATGTGCTAAAGTGAGTCATCTGACGTTACGAAAACTTTGAGTCAGGTAGTGACCCTGAAAGTCAAGGTGCTAAAGTGAGTCATCTGACGTTACGAAACTTTGAGTCAGGGTAGTGACCCTGAAGAGTCAAGGTGCTAAGTGAGTCATCTGACGTTACGAAAACTTTGAGTCAGGGTAGTGACCCTGAAGAGTCAAGGTGCTAAAGTGAGTCCTCTGACGTTACGAAACTTTGAGTCAGGGTAGTGACCCTGAAGAGTCAAGTGCTAAAGTGAGTCCTCTGACGTTACGAACTTTGAGTCAGGGTAGTGACCTGAAGAGTCAAGGTGCTAAAGTGAGTCCTCTGACGTTACGAAACTTTGAGTCAGGTAGTGACCCTGAAGAGTCAAGGTGCTAAAGTGAGTCCTCTGACGTACGAAACTTTGAGTCAGGGTAGTGACCTGAAGAGTCAAGGTGCTAAAGTGAGTCCTCTGACGTTACGAAACTTTGAACTTTGAGTGAGTCAGGAAGAGTCAGTGGACCCTGAAGAGTCAAGGTGCTAAAGTGAGTCATCTGACGTTACGAAACTTTGAGTCAGGGTAGTGGACCCTGAAGAGTCAAGGTGCTAAAGTGAGTCCTCTGACGTTACGAACTTTGAGTCAGGTAGTGACCCTGAAGAGTCAAGGTGCTAAAGTGAGTCCTCTGACGTTACGAAACCTTTGAGTCAGGGTAGTGATCCTGAAGAGTCAAGGTGCTAAAGTGAGTCATCTGACGTTACGAAACTTTGAGTCAGGGTAGTGACCCTGAAGAGTCAAGGTGCTATAGTGAGTCCTCTGACGTTACGAAACTTTGAGTCAGGGTAGTGATCCTGAAGAGTCAAGGTGCTAAAGTGAGTCATCTGACGTTACGAAACTTTGAGTCAGGGTATTGATCCTGAAGAGTCAAGGTGCTAAAGTGAGTCCTCTGACGTTACGAAACTTTGAGTCAGGGTATTGATCCTGAAGAGTCAAGGTGCTAAAGTGAGTCATCTAACGTTACGAAACTTTGAGTCAGGGTATTGATCCTGAAGAGTCAAGGTGCTAAAGTGAGTCATCTAACGTTACGAAACTTTGAGTCAGGGTATTGATCCTGAAGAGTCAAGGTGCTAAAGTGAGTCATCTGACATTACGAAACTTTGAATCAGGTAGTGACCCTGAAGAGTCAAGGTGCTAAAGTGAGTCATCTGACGTTACGAAACTTTGAATCAGGGTAGTGACCCTGAAGAGTCAAGGTGCTAAAGTGAGTCATCTGACGTTACGAAACTTTGAGTCAGGGTAGTGACCTGAGAGTCAAGGTGCTAAGTGAGTCCTCTGACGTTACGAAACTTTGAGTCAGGGTAGTGATCCTGAAGAGTCAAGGTGCTAAAGTGAGTCATCTGACGTTACGAAACTTTGAGTCAGGGTAGTGATCCTGACTGCTAAGTGAGTCATCTGACGTTACGAAACTTTGAGTAGTGACCTGAAGTCAGGTGCTAGTGAGTCCTCTGACGTTACGAAACTTTGAGTCAGGGTAGTGATCCTGAGAGTCAAGGTGCTAAAGTGAGTCATCTGACGTTACGAAAACTTTGAGTCAGGGTATTGATCCTGAAGAGTCAAGGTGCTAAAGTGAGTCATCTGACGTTACGAAACTTTGAGTCAGGGTATTGATCCTGAAGAGTCAAGGTGCTAAAGTGAGTCATCTGACGTTACGAAACTTTGAGGTCAGGGTATTGTCCGAGAGTCAAGGTGCTTAGTCATGTTACGAAACTTTGAGTCAGGGTATTGATCCTGATCAAGTAAAGTGAGTCCTCTGACATTACGAAACTTTGAAATCAGGGTAGTGACCCTGAAGATCAAGGTGCTAAAGTGATCATCTGACATTACGAAACTTTGAGTCAGGGTAGTGACCCTGAAGAGTCAAGGTGCTAAGTGAGTCATCTGACGTTACGAAAACTTTGAGTCAGTATTGATCCTGAAGAGTCAAGGCTAAAGTGAGTCATCTGACGTTACGAGAGTCAGGGTATTGATCCTGAGAGTCAAGGTGCTAAGTGAGTCATCTGACGTTACGAAACTTTGAGTCAGGGTAGTGACCCTGAAGAGTCAATGTGCTAAAGTGAGTCATCTGACGTTACGAAACTTTGAGTCAGGGTAGTGACCCTGAAGAGTCAAGGTGCTAAAGTGAGTCATCTGACGTTACGAAACTTTGAATCAGGGTAGTGATCCTGAAGAGTCAATGCTAAGTGAGTCATCTGACGTTACGAAACTTTGAGTCAGGGTATGATCCTGAAGAGTCATGCTAAAGTGAGTCATCTAACGAGTCAGGGTATTGATGCCTGAGTCATCTACGTTACGAAAACTTTGAGTCAAGGGTATTGATCCTGAAGAGTCAAGGTGCTAAAAGTGAGTCCTCTGACATTACACTTTGAATCAGGGTAGTGACCTGAAGAGTCAAGGTGCTAAAGTGATCCTGAGAAACTAGTCAGGGTAGTGACCTGAAGAGTCAAGGGTGCTAAAGTGAGGTCATCTGACGTTACGAAACTTTGAGTCAGGGTATTGATCCTGAAGAGTCAAGGTGCTAAAGTGAGTCATCTGACGTTACGAAACTTTGAGTCAGGGTATTGATCCTGAAGAGTCAAGGTGCTAAAGTGAGTCATCTGACGTACGAAACTTTGAGTCAGGTAGTGACCCTGAAGAGTCAAGTGCTAAAGTGAGTCATCTGACGTTGAAACTTTGAGTCAGGTAGTGACCCTGAAAGTCAAGGTGCTAAAGTGAGTCATCTGACGTTACGAACTTTGAAGGGTAGTGACCCTGAAGAGTCAAGGTGCTAAAGTGAGTCATCTGACATTACGAAACTTTGAATCAGGGTAGTGACCTTGAAGAGTCAAGGTCTGTAAGTAAAAGTCCAAGAGTCAGGCCTAAAAAATATGACTCTTTTTGTACTACTTCACACTAAATTTTTCTGAAAATATACCTTTAATTATGAAGGAAAAGCATAGTCTGCCTATCCAAAGTGGAACCCTCCATATGAATGCGCTCGCTCAAAATATTAGAAAATCGCACAAATTCCAGTTTTCTTGTAATAAGTGATTCCCTGTAGGTCTTGTGTGTAATATATTCTATTTACTCCCATTACTATACATGTATACCCCACCTTAATAATGTATTTTGTATTGATAATTAAATCACTTTCTACTGGGATATCATGTGTTATGTATCTGATCTCCCTCCCTACATCACATTATACAAAACATGAAGAGTTTTTTTTTTTTGGAACTCAACTGCAGGGTTATGTTCCTCCATGGTAGTTTAATTAAATAAGGTCTAATAAAATTATTTGATATTTTTGGTTATATAATAATATTTAGGTTTAAGTAAATATAGATAAATAAAAACAGATTAGTTACACAAAAATTTATATATATATATTGTTATATATACAAAAACAATTTATATATTGTTTTACAAGTCAAACTTTTTAAATATAGATGTTTTTAAGGTACAAAATAATAAGGATAGTTAGATGAGAGGTAAATAATAATTTACCTCAGTTTTTTTAAAGCTGATAAAATTTCATTTATAATAAAATAAAAAAATCGGATAAATAAAAGTAAAGTTATGACATTTGTTAAATGGCCAAAAAAAATGCACAAAAAGCCAATATTTTTCTAAAGAAATTCTCTGACTTTGTGGAAAGTAACCATTTTTTCAGTGATTTTGAAAGAGCCATAACTTTGGTTGAAGTCATCAAATTGAGATGATTAATCACTCGTTAAAATTTTATAAAATGACTGCATTTTCTCCACTTGACCTATTGGTTAAACGTTAGAAAGTTTTTATTTAAAAAGTGTATTATTTATTATCTTATTCCCTGCAAGTTAGTTTTTAAATTAGTGAGTTAATTGAAGAATCAAGTTAGAGTCTGGACCAGATAGGTCTGAAATGGGCGCCGTGCATTATTTACGTTCAGATGCTTGTTTTTGCTTAGTTAGGCTGAATGAGGATAAATTAAAATAATATTGGTTGAATTTAAAAAAAAATTACCCGAAGGTAAACTCGTATAGAAAATTTTATTAGCTTTAGAAAAAATCTTTTCGTGTTTTGCACACAATCCACAGGGAAACACTTATTTCAAGAAAACTGAAATTTGTGCGATTTTCTAAAATTTTAAGCAGAAAAATGAATGGCTCCACTCTGGATGGGCAGATTATGTTTTTCTTAATAATTTAAGGTATATTTTTAGAAATATTGGGTTTGAAGTAGTACAGAATGAGTCACATTTTTTCAGGTCCAGCTCCAGTCTATGAGTCATTTGAGGGTATTACACTTTGTGTAGTACCAGTTTTAGTAATAATGATAGTAATATGGGGGGAGTGGTAGTAACTATCAGGCAAGTAGGCCACGTTGTTGTGCCCTTTTTGCCAGCTCCCTAAGATAGTGTTCTACTTCTTTTAATTTCAAGTGTAAGAATATTTCACCTAATCTAGACAGAAGAGCTGTGGATTTCTATGGTTCCTCTCATGCTTTTTCAAGCAATCATACATATTTTCACTGACTCTTATAGTTTAGTGAAAACTGGGAACAACACGTGCCCTTGCTGTTAAACCAAACCTCCACACACTTTAAATTACAAGGTAGAAACAGTATAGTATTATAATGAATCTACTATGAGGGTCCTAAATTTTGCCTATACCCAGTTTCATTTAGGATAAGGGATCTTTAATAAGTACCTGACAACGCACAGGCGCTAGAGGCCACCGGCTTTACATCCCTACTAAAGGACGTGGTACGCAGAATTATTAACCCTCTCATAAAAATCCTAGAGGCCCGTGCTGGGATTGAACCCATGACTAAAGTCCTTTCATTATATGTATTGGCCGCGTACCTTGACCACTACACCACGGGTGACTCTTAGTAGTACCAGTTTTATTTGTGTTTTATTGTTGAAGGTGCTGTATACGGTGGAGGAAGAGGTCTGGGACAAGAGATAAAGCAAACTCGGAAACAATTGGAGAGACAAGTCACTCTGGCTATGTTTAGTGTTAGAGTGGCTGAGATATCACATCAGTGGAGACTAAACAAGTATGTATCTTGAATTTAGAAAGAAAAATTTATTTAGCCTGTGGTCCATGTCATGGCTTTTGTCAAGACTGCAAGGAGCATTTTAAGAAATTTGGAATCCTAACACTACCAAGCATTTATATATTGCAGTGTTCAGTGTTTGTTAAAAATAATATTAGAATGTTTAGTGAAAGAGCATTAGGCCATTCATACGAAACTCGATTTAAAAATAACCTGATGGTAAAGAAATGTAGAGTGTCAAGGAGCCAGAATAGTGTAAACTACTGGTGTAGTAAATTATATAATGCTCTCCCAGAGAATATAAAATTATTAGAAACAAAGAAGTTTAAAGCATGCATTTGCAAAGTATTAAAAGAAAATTGTTTTTATTCAGTAGATGAGTTTTTAAATTCTAAATTATTATTCTTTTTTATTTATTTTGACTATTGTCATACCCTGTTATGGGTCCTCGACAATGAAAATTTTATCTAATCTAATCTAATCATGTCATAGACATATCCCCTTCGCTCTTGGCATTTGAACCTTTCTTATCTTTTCTCCTTTAGCCCTTTGATTTACATATTTATTTCAACTGTTGATTAAAATCATTACCGACAAAATAGCGACATTGAACTTATTTATTAACTCGGTTAAAATTAAAAAGATAAAAATAGACAAAATATTTTACTAAAATTTATCAATTATTCTTGGATTCACGTTAAAATCACACAGTGCAACTTTTTAAATTAAAATTAAAACTTTTAAAATTATGTAAATTAAAATTTACATATTCTTTTTTCAAAGCATCCATGCAAATCAGCATTGAGCTGTAGTTCCTCCTGAGGGGTGGTTAAAATTGTGGTATCAGTGATTATAACATAATTAGCCTGGTAATTAGTTATCTCTGATGATGGTTGCACTTTTATGTATAATTGTGTTTAGGTGATTTTTTACTGTGATCGTCGCGTAGGTGGATCTGTCTTTGGCAAGATTTGTATTTATTTTTAACACAAGTTTAATTTGTAGGGGCTATGCCCTACAGGCTTTAAAAAGGATTTATTTTTTATTTATTTATATTATTGAAAACTGTCAATATATTTCAAAATAGTTCTTTTCCTTCAATATTAAAAGTGTTGCTTCTTACGTACATATAGGGTAACTAACACCTATATACTGGTGACCCCAGGGCAAAAGAACACTGCTAGAATAACTCAATTAACAGTTGTTTGTAAGAATCAATTTTCAGGACGTCAAACGTAAGTCAAACATATTAATTTAAGTATATTAATAATGGACGGAGTACTAATACCTCTTCCGCCATCAGAAGAAAGTATAGCTTCAGTAAGCCGACAATTACCAAAAATTCCTCCGTTTTGGAAAGCTAAACCTCAACTTTGGTTTACCCAAGTTGAGTCACAATTTATTACATCTAATGTACGCTCACAAAACACCAAATTCCACAGTATTGTTGGTACTCTAGAAATGGACGTTTTATCACAAGTAGCCGAGATAGTTACTACACCTCCAGCTGAAAATCCTTATGACATATTAAAAGCTAAAATCATTGAGATCTATTCTGACTCCGAAGAGAAGCAAATAAGAAAGTTGTTGACAGAATTAGATCTAGGAGATAAAAAACCAAGTCAACTTTTGAGACAAATGAAAGAATTGGGGCGTGCATCTATATCCGATCAATTTTTAAAATCTTTGTGGCTCCAACGAATGCCAACCCAAGTTCAATCTATTTTATCTGTGAGTGAAGAAAATGATTTAAACAAACTCGCTCAAATGGCTAAATAACACAAAATGACATAGCGACGTTAAATACCTCCTTGGCTTCTTCAAGTCAACAAAATATCGAACCATTTTTAAACCAAATTTTTTCTTTAAACAAAAAAATCGACGAGCTGGCTGCTATTGTTAAAACCAAACTTGCTCTAGGGACGGATAACCCCTGCCATCGGTGCTCGAGATCCAGATCAAGATCCAAATCAAATTCAAACACATGGGATAACACAGCATGCTATTACCATAATAAATTTGGCGAAAAAGCAACTAAATGCACCAAACCTTGTTCTTACTCGGAAAACTAAGGAGCCCTTCACTAGCGGCGGTGAACCAAGAGGGCAAATCGAGCCGCCTATGCATCACAGATAAATCTACCGGGGTGCGATACCTCATAGACACCGGTGCAGACCTGTCGGTTATTCCAGCCAAAAACTATCGGAAACGGAAACCAGATCCACCTTTTAGGATATTTGCGGCTAATGGCACAGGTATAAAGACATACGGCGACCAACTAATTACAGTTAATTTAGGCCTTAGAAGAAATTTTAACTGGCATTTTTTAGTTACTGATGTCAGCTATCCAATATTAGGGGCTGATTTCTTGGCTTACTTCGGACTAATTGTCGATCTTAAAAATAAAAAAATATTTGATAATTTAACGAATATTTCAACAAAAGCTGCATGTTATGACGGAAAACCTATTGGTATTCGAGCCATACAGGAAGAAAGCATATACTACAACCTACTAAAAACAAAGTTTCCAACCATCATGAAGGACTTTCTACCTGCAGAAATTAAACACGATACGACTCATCATATAGAGACAGTTGGTCCACCGGTCGTATCCAAAGCTCGGCGCTTATCTCCAAAAAAACTTAAAGATGCTAAGAAAGAATTTGACTCTATGATTGCACAGAACATATGTCGCCCGTCCAAAAGCAATTGGGCCAGTCCCTTACACATGGTTTTAAAGAAAAATGGAGATTGGCGTCCTTGTGGCGATTACAGAATGCTTAACGCCAAGACCATTCCAGACCGCTATCCCTTACCCCATATCCATGACATAACTCATGGATTAGCTAACAAAAAAATTTTCTCTGCTTTGGACTTAACCAAGGCTTACCATCAAATACCTGTCGAACCAATAGATGTTCCTAAGACTGCGGTTATTACACCTTTTGGACTATTCCAATTCGTTCGTATGCCATTTGGCCTCCGTAACGCTGGCCAATCGTTCCAAAGGTTTATACACTCCGCACTTCGAGGCCTAGACTTTGTATTCGTTTACATAGACGATGTTCTAGTTGCCTCGGAGTCAGAACAAGAACATCTAATTCATCTTCAACAGGCATTTGAGCGTTTGCACCAGTACGGTATAGCTCTTAATGCCTCAAAATGTGTGTTCGGTAAACCAAGCTTATCATTCTTAGGTTACCATTTGTCCTGTGAGGGATTAAAACCGTTACCAGAAAGAGTCCAAAGTATAAAAAATTTTCATCAACCTAAAACTATTCAAGAGCTGCGCCGATTTTTGGCACTCATTAATTTTTACCATAGATTCATACCGAACATATCAAAAATACAGGCCCCTCTGATTGATCTCACCAAAGGTTCTAAAAAGAAAAACGACCAAACTCGTATTATTTGGAATACAGATACTTTAAAATCATTTACAGAATGTAAAGAAGTTCTTTCACACACAACTGAACTAGCTTTCCCTAAAGAAGACGGACAGTTATATCTTGTTACAGACGCCTCAGATTTAGCTATAGGAGCAGCACTCAACCAAATTGAAGCAGATGGTGCTAGGCCTCTCGGTTTTTTCTCTAGCAAGCTTACTCCTACACAACAGCGATATAGCGCCTATGATAGAGAACTCTTAGCAGTATATTCCGCCGTAAAATATTTCAAACATTTGTTAGAAGGTAGGAATTTTACCATTTATACGGACCACAAACCCTTATCATTCGCCTTCTCACAGAAACTTGATAAATGCTCACCCAGACAATTGCGGTACCTAGATTACATCGGACAGTTCTCCACAGATTTACGATTTATCAAAGGCGAGGACAACATAGTAGCAGATGCGCTTTCAAGAATTCAAACGATATCAGTACCCTCAACATAGACTTTGAAAAAAAAGCAACAGACCAACAGGACGAAGATTTAACAGCAATTCTAACCGGGAAAACATCCCTTACACTAGAATTAAAACAAATTCCAGGTATCAAAACACCTTTGTAATGTTCTTTTGAAGGGAGTAGAATACGACCGTACATACCTAAAAGGTACAGGTTTGAAGTATTTTCACAAATTCACAACTTGGCCCATCCCGGACAAAAAACTACTTCTAAAATGGTAAGACAAAGATACGTGTGGCCTAGTATAAACAGAGATTGCGCGATGTGGGCGAAAGCCTGTCAACAATGCCAACGATCTAAAATTCAACGACACACCAAAACCCCAGTCTCCAATTTTCCTACAGACTCAGCAAGATTTGCCTCTGTCCACCTCGACATCGTGGGACCTTTACCATCATGCCAAGGATTTCGATACCTAGTAACTTGCATAGACCGCTTCACTCGATGGCCAGAAGCAATTCCAGTTCCAGATATCTCTGCAGAAACGGTTGCTTATGCCTTCTATGCACAGTGGATATCCAGGTTCGGAGTACCTACCAGAATAGTCACTGATCAAGGAAGACAATACGAGTCTAACTTGTTCCAGCAACTAAGCCAATTACTCGGAGCACAAAAAACTAGGACAACAGGGTATCATCCGCAAGCTAATGGTATGGTAGAACGTTTCCATCGACAGCTTAAAGCAGCTTTAAAATGTCACGACAAAAACTGGATGTACACATTACCAGCAGTACTCCTAGGATTAAGGTCAGCTATCAAAGAGGAATCGAACATTTGCTCCGCAGAAATGGTGTACGGCACTACTCTCAAGTTACCAGGCGAACTGTTTGAAGAACATAAAAGCAAGATAGATGAAAGCGATTTTGTTACAAGGCTCAGAACAGCAATGCAAAAGTTAATGCCACTGCGGCAGCACATCACAATAAATCAACACCATTTGTCCACAAAGATTTACATACATGCACCCACGTGTTTCTCAGAGACGATAGTGTAAAAAAGCCCTTACAACATCCATATACAGGACCCTTCAAGGTAACTAGACGAGATAAAAAAACGTTTACTATCATGATAGGGAACCAAGACAAAGTGGTCTCTGCGGACCGACTAAAACCTGCATACACATTAACAATCAAAGAAACAGAAAACAAGCAGGAAAAATCTCTAAAGACAAAGAAAGTTCATTTTCAAGAAATTTCTTCCTGTAGGGGCTATGCCCTACAGGCTTTAAAAAGGATTTATTTTTTATTTATTTATATTATTGAAAACTGTCAATATATTTCAAAATAGTTCTTTTCCTTCAATATTAAAAGTGTTGCTTCTTACGTACATATAGGGTAACTAACACCTATAAATTTCATAAATATTTCAGTATATTAAAAAATTGTTCAAACTTATAATTATTTTGCTCTAGTAAGAAACTCAGTTGTTATAAACTTTAGATTAAAAATAAATATGGTTTTTGTTTTTTAAAAATTATGCTATTCAACATTTGTATGTTCACAGTTATATTTACATAAGGTTAATTTATTTGTCAAGTTGTAAAATCAATGAAAATAATGATTAAGATATATAGGAAAGCTACAGTAACATCGTCGGCAAACGGGATTTTAGTAAAAAGATAAGATCAATTTTTCCCCTGACCTCGTGCTGTCGGCATTAACGCAACTTTCATATATGTCAACCATTATCTTCATCAATATAACGATAATATAAATCAATTAACCATATTTAATTTTAACATTTATTATATAATAATATAATAGCATCATTTTTTATATACCAATACCATGATTATATTTCTTTTTAACATAAAGATTATGCTCAAACAAACTAACATTTTTTTGACAAGAGCAAAAAAATCAACATTTATTATAATATGTGTAAAGACAATACAAAACAATCAGTAAAATATAAAAAATATGTAAGAGAAACTACTAAGTCCAAGTTAAAGTTGTGTACTTTAAGGTAGAAAAGCATAAAGCCTCCGCAACAGGTGAAGTTTTTCTTCTGGTGGCATCAACCAGGGACCTGGCTACATTGCAATGCCCCTGCAGCCAAAGTGTTAAGAATGAGATGATTTTATAATAGTGTTTTATAACAGTGGGAAGAATGCTATTGTACATAAGGATGTTTAGCTTCAAAGCTGCTGCTAGATGCCAGCATCGAGTTGAACCTTGCCTTTTGTCTGGCCTTTGTCTTTTGTATACCCTCTAACATTCTATATCTATTATATTATTTGCCTGTTGATAAGGAAGCCTTGTTCCATGATTAGCAGCTTGTTTTAATTACTTTTTGTTTCACTTGGCAGGGATAAAGTCAGGAACGAGCTGAGTGTCTTTGTAAAGATGATTAAGCAGTGGCTTTCGGCTAATGACAAGCTGAACTCTCTCATGACACAGCTCAAGGAGAGACACTCTCAGATGGCTTTACTGAAGGTAACTTAAGCTCTATTTTTTTAACACTTAACCCACAAGGTCATATTAGTGTTTTTCCCTGACTCAAATCTTACTTAACTAATCCACTGTAGAGTTTGTACACACTCAATCATCTAGGAAGTATGCCCTCTGTACATGGCAACACATATGACTTGTCCATAGTGTACCCAGTTCGTCTAGCCCAACCAGACTCTATCCAAACTCACTGCTCTGACTAGTGTCCGCAACTAGTTCACAGTGTGAACCAGCTCATCTAGACCAGCTAGACATTTTATTTCCTGTATTGTTTGTTAATTCTTAAATATATTCACTCTACCATTAAAAATTATCATACAAGTGGGTCATATAATACAAGACATAAAAATAACCTTCTAACCAAGTGTTGTAGACTTGGTATAACAAAGAGACAAAGCATTATACTATAAGGCTTACGATATTACAATCATTTGCCTCAAATCCTATTCTGGAAAAAGCTTTAATTTTTATATGAAGAAAATATTAATTGAAAACCCACTGTATGGAGTAGAAGATTTTTATAATATAAAATTTTAATAAAAGTTCAAACTGCAATATTAATTTATGGCATTATTCCTTATGTTACTGTTTGCTTGACTTTTTTGTTTGTACATGTACATTTACCAAATAAAGTTTATTTATTTAGACTCTAGCTAGGCTCACCACTCAGGCTTGGGCTGACTACTATTTCACAGTGTGCCTAATTCATCTAGACCAGCTAGACTCTGGCTAGGCTCAGGGCTTTAGATAGCGCTAATTACTAGTCCACAGTGTGCCTAGTTCAGCTAGACTAGTCTCTGGCTAGCACTGACTGAGTGTTCTCAGTGTGCTTAGCTCTCCTCTACCATCAACAGACTATAGCTGGACTCATTGCCCTGGATATGCCTGCACCTCCCAACTAAAAACTCAGCATTGTGCACAAATTCATTCTTTAGCCCTGCCCTGAAAGTCAGGACTAAAGAATGTCTACTAGGAAACGTCTGTCTTTTAGTTCTGTCACTTTTGTTATTTCTAGTACTGGCTTCACTTTCAACAAATATATAATTTTGGAATTTGGCATACTTGTAGTAAGTAATGCATATGACCATATGTGCTTAGTTGCATCTCATTCTCAAAATTAGTTCAATTTTTATCGAATAACTCTATAATGTTTTTGTCCTTGCAGGAAGCAGAAGGGCAGCCTAACCACAGCCTATTCACCTTAGGCTCCAGGTTTAAAGCATACTCAAGTGTATTCACTTCGAAGCAACAAGTTGTAACTTCTCTAACTGCTAAACTTCATGAATCAGATCTACTTATCACACATTATCAGGTTAGTATCTATATTTTATCATCAAAACAACTAATTGTAGCTTCTCTAATTGCTAATCTTCATGAATCAGATATACTTGTCACATATTACCAGGTTGATATCTATGTACTCACTTCTAAGCAACAAGTTGTTGCTTCTCTAACTGCTAAACTTCATGAATCAGATATACTTGTCACACATTATCAGATTAGTATCTATGTTTTCACTTCAAAGCTACTAGTTGCACTGAAGTTACCCTCATTATCAGGTTACAACCATATTGATCCTGTAATCATAATAAATTGGATTTTTAGATCTGTTATAACTAATTACACAGCGTTTGTCAATGTTTAAACTCATACAATTTACACTACACCACTCAAAGATTCCATCCAGGCACCTTTGTGAAAGTATACAGTCAATAATCGTATTAATAGCTAACATAATCTTTAAATCATCAGCAAAAAGTAAAAATAATATTGGAAAAGGAATAACAAGATTAATATCATTAATGAACAGCGGAAACAAAAAAGGGCCTAAATGGGATCCTTGTTTAATTTAGTATTTTTTATGTTCTTCTGTTTTGCGTTCCTTTTTAATTTTCCTTATCATTTCATTTAAATTATTACTTAATAATAGTGAAGTATTAGAACTGTATCCAATATTGTCGTGTTTGTTTTAGTCTGTTATAGAAGTTCTTAGGTCTCAGGAGTTAAATAAATTTCTTCATGATATCTCTGGACGGTCCAAATCAGATCTCTGCACTGTATTCGATCTTATTAAGGAATTCTTACAGACAGCTGGACAGAATCAAATGGTGTTACAGGTAATATTCACTTTGTATACACAAGGTGTTGAGCACTGGGTTGAACACTAGGTTTAATCCTCAACTCCGATTTTACTCTGTGTAGACAGGGATTCAACTCAGTGTTGGACACCTCTAATGATACCGATAATTTGTAGGTTAAATCCACATAATGTGTTTTGTTGATACTTATCAGGGTTGAACCCGGTGTCCTAAGTCAGGTTATTTTAATAATTATCGCTTTTAATTACTTTGGTTATTTAATAAACATATGTATTTCATTATGAATTTATTTATCTTTTCTCTTATAACATTTCATTTAAATATTGATTTAGCAGCATTATGACATCTGCTATAACATTATTGATTTAGCAGCGTTATGCTGTCTGCTATCAAAACATTATTAATTTAGCAGCTTTATGCTGTCAGCTATCTAAACAATTGATTTAGCAGCTTTATGCTGTCTGCTATCTAAACAATTGATTTAGCAGCATTATGCTGTCTGCTATCAAAACATTATTGATTTAGCAGCATTATGTAAAAAAGCAAAGGTAAATGAAATTGTTTTGTTCATAATAAAAAATTACAACAAATCAGGTGATAGGATTAATTTTTTACTTCTAATTTTATTATCCATGTATTTCTAGCAATCACTGTGCTCATAGAAAGGTATCTTGTGTTGATCTAACTTATATAAAGGGTGTTTGGTATATAAAAAGTGTTCGATATTTGTAAAAAAAATGAATGGAGTGATTCTATGCCCCTAGGGCTACAAAAAACATGGTAAATATCTTATAATAATTAGATAATCTTATAATCTTGGTTATAAAATTATAATCTATAATTATTGTTGTGTCTTTACTTAACTAACAGTAGAAATGAAATCAATGTGAACTAGTAATTTACATTTTATAATTTAGTGACAGTTTTAAGTATTTTTATGTAGTGACATATCGTTGTTATGGAGATATAGATAAAGGATATAACATCTCTCCCCACTAATTTGTTTGTTTCTCCTTGCTTGTCGAAAGCTCATCTTAGAATTTAGATGCTAAAACAGGTAGTACGTCTCTCCTCTTCTGGATTTCTCTTCTAAGTAAATACAGTCCGACCTCTATATAACGAACTTAAAGGTTCAAGAGAAAAAATTTGTTATATAGAAATTTCGTTGTATAGAAATTGAAAAAATAGACAACTCTGTACTATTTTATGATATTTTAATGGATATATAGGATAAATAATAACCTCGCAGTTGCATATTTAGCAGCTTTTTTTATTAGCGGTCCTGTCACAAGCATATTTTTGTCCCTTAACATTGTCACCCACTGTAAAATTGCGTCATCAATGTCTTCATACTTGCATACTTCTAGAACTTTTTTTTTAAATCTCCACTCGTTTCGTATAACCTAAGTATAGATTCCCGATTTTTTAAAATTGTTGATATAGAACTAGGAGCGATTTTATGCTTCAGAGACAAGTCTTTGTTTTTGACTCCATCGTCAGAATCTTTTAATAAATTGATTTTTTCAGAAAGGGACAGTGATTTCCGTATTGACATTTTAATAAACTCGATTTACAAACCTAAAAAGTTTCACAAACGAACTGGTCAGACCGAATACCAAATTAAAACTGAAAGATTTTTAGTTCTATGCTGTGTTAATCCTAATTTCATAGAAAATTATAAAGAAAGAGTTCGCAAAATTAAGTAAGGCAGGGCGAGAATCAATAAATAATTGTTTGGGAAATTACAGAAAAACAGAAGTGCCGTTTCGGTCAATTCCTTGAAAGTTTGCGGTTCTTGTCTTTATCTTTATTTCTGGAAATTTTGTTCGTTATATAGAAATTTTGTTCGTTAAATAGAAATACTTTTAAACACAAAATTCAAGGGAACGTAAAAAAATTCGTTACATAGAGACTTTCGTTGTATAAAAGTTCGTTTTATGGAGGTCCGACTGTATTATACTGCATTTGTTTCTGCCTTCTTATATTCATTCTATGGTATGGATTCTCTGCTCGTCTTCAACAGTGTTCAAGCTCATGTATCATGACGTTCACGCTTTTCTGTTGAAGACAAAGAGTATTATTGTTTACTCACTCAGTTCATCAATAGTGTTCAAGCTCATGTTTTCTTCCATGATGTCCACGCTTTTTCTATTGATGTATCTTGCTGAGTTGATTTTAACAGAAGTTTTCTGGTTCTTTTTTTGGTTCAAAGTGTTCTGTACCTGTTTGCTTTTATCATCGTCGCCATTCTGTTGTGTCTTTACTTAACTAACAGTAGAAATGAAATCAGTGTGAACTAGTAATTTACATTTTATAATTTAGTGACAATTTTCAAGTATTTTTATGTAGTGACAGATCGTTGCTATGGAGATATAGATAAAGGATATAACAATTATCTTAGTGAATCACAAGATATATAAACAATTATAGGTGTTGAATTCCGGTTTGAACCTCTACCTTGTAGATGTTTAATGGGTTCAACACTTAGAATAATACTATTTATAGAAGGAGCACTACTGATAACACGAAAGCCGGTTCACTGGTGCAACTAAGTAATGCTGCCACCCTTACAATATACAATTTTCTAAAAAAAAGTTGGCAATACTTCCGGTTGCTGAATTATTATGTTCTATTATTAATTAATGATTGATTATTCATAAAATACTAATATAAATATTGGTGCATTACAATATTTTATGCATTTTAAATTGTAGTTTAACGTATTTATTAAAATTATATATAAAAAGTAGTCCTCGTCAACTAAATGTAGATTCTTGTATTCCGCCACCCTTTTGCCATCTAAGACCAGTTTTATTAAATACTCAGCAGGTGTTTTAAGTTATTATATTTGTTCTTTACGATCTTTCTTTATTAATAGATATTTATGACACATATTTAAAATAAAATTTTGTTGTCAGATTGGCAGCATTACTTAGTTGCACCAGTCAACCGGCTTTCGTGTTATCAGTGGAATTACATTGTGTTTACGGTCCTGTGCTCCTTCTATATATAGTATTATTCTAAGGTTCAACACCTCGTATTGTAATTATTGATCATTCTTGATGCTTTTTATGATATATTTCGAGTTTGAGTTATGCTCCTTCTGAGCTATTTTAACATCTACTCTCATTTTGTGGAGAAGGAAGCATCAGTAGGCCTGCTATTTAGCATAAAAACTATATGGCATGACTGAGGTTTGAACCTTGGTTACTTTGAGCTCCTGTAAAGGTCTGACGCTTTAACCAACTGAGCTATTGGACCAACCATCAGTGAAATTTAATGGACGAACTTAACACTTGATTTGTTTATAATATTGTTGTTTGGGTGTTGTAGTGTGCTGAATCAGAACGTCAAATGTGTGAGATATCAGGTGAGCAGAATGATCTGACTGCCGGTCTGATAGAACTGCTGACTCAGTACTGGGAGATAGCTAAGAACTATCCGGCAAGCTATATGCACAACCACAGATCTGCATTGTATAAGAAGTGGGCTCTTATCTTACTCGACGATATGTCTCAAAACAAGTAAGTATCCTTTGGTCAAGCTGATAAAATTTTTAAGGTGATTCAATTGGAGGGTTTTTATGAATGAAATAGTTTTTTGACATTTTAGGTTATAGTCTGGAATTGACGTCATTGCAGGAATAAATAGTAAATTTTCAATGTTGATCGCCTATATCGATTCCTGCAATGACGTCACACGTCATTCATAAAAACGTCAGGATATAACCTCCGAATGCGTTTGGTTTGTTTACATCGAATTGAATCACCTTATACATTTCTAACATCTTGTCCTTTGGTCACACCAAGTTTTTAAAAAACATAAAATGTTTTCATGCCAAATTTTGTTTAAAATTACTAAGTGTAATAAACGAATGTTCGCATAGAATGGTCCAGGAACCCCTGAGGATCTGTGGAAAAATTTTAGGGGGTCCTCCAAAAATGTCTGCAGTCAAATAACAAAAATCGGGTTACTTTTCCTCATCACATCAGCTACACTCACCCTCCCTACTTCCATCTCGCTTTGCTTGTTCTCAGAATATACAATTCACCAAATTTATACTGCAACACATCCGTTTCATTCTCAGAGGTCACCCATACAGCACTGACCACGCTCAATGCTGCTTAACTTTTATGATCCATCAAAAATCATGGATATACTTGTCGTATTGAAACAAAACTTAGTGTACTTATTTTATAGGTATAGATATACACTTGTATAAAATTTCAACTCAATTGCATTTTTTTCGATATTTTAAAATTTTTTAAAAAATGTACACAAGTAATTTGATACAAATTATAATACTGATAATGAGATGAAACTTGATACATATGTTAGTTTTATACATGGCTACATGAGTGCTCAATTTTAAATTGAGCGCAACATTTTTCTGTTTTTATGATTTTTCAAAAATTTTTCTGTCATTGTTGTGGGGTAGTGACGTCATAAAAAAATATCTTCGGAATAGCCCAATCTATAGACTGATTTTTATACAAAGTCAACTATCTAGCATAAATAGACTAGAAGCTATGATGATAACAGACTCACACACATATACAAACAGACAACTTTGTGAAAGCCACTCAGGAGGTCTTAAACACCTGAAACGGATAATGCTGGTGACATCTGGGTTTCGGGTTTTTTTGGAAACACGATACTTTTCGTAATATATAAGTAATGGTATAAATGATGCAAAGTAAAAAATGATAGAAAAGTTTGTGAAAAGTCTATTAACTTATAGTCCAAGAGCTGGACCTGAGTATAAATTCTGCTTTAAATCAATTTTGTTTAAATATACCTTAAATGATGAAGAAAAAACATAGTCTGCCTATTCAGAGGGGAGGCCTTCATATGATTTGCGGGCACTCAAAAATTTAGACTACCACACAAATTTTAGGTTTCTTGAAATAAGTGGTTCCCTGTTAGTTGTGTACAAAATTTAAAGAGGACATGAAGTCATATACAGGGTAACCCAGGTAAATTTCTCCATCACTATACTTTGCCTTTCTATGAAGGAACAAAAATGAAAAAGGGCACCCAAAAATTAAAGTTGAAGAGTTAGGGATAAACTATTAGTGATGGAGAAAAAGTCAAACTATAATGCATAATTTATTTTACCTAAAGAACCCTAAACAATAATAATAAATTTATTTTACCTTATGAACCTTAAACAATAATAATAAATTTATTTTACCTTATGAACCAATAATAAAATTAATTTTACCTAAAGAACCCTAAACAATAAATAATTTATTTACCTAAGAACACTAAATAATTAATATGTATTTTTACCTAAAGAACCCTAAACAATTATAATAAATTTATTTTACCTAAAGAACCCTAAACAATAATAATAAATTTATTTTACCTTATGAACCTTAAACAATAATAATAAATTTATTTTACCTAAAGAACACTAAAAAATAAAAATAATTTATTTTACCTAAAGAACCCTAAACAATATATAAATTTATTTACCTACAGAACACTAAAAAATAATAATAAATTATTTTACCTAAAGAACCCTAAACAAATAATAATAATTTATTTACCTAAAGAACACTAAAAAATAATAATAAATTTATTTTACCTACAGAACCCTAAACAATAATAATAAATTTATTTTACCTTATGAACCTTAAACAATAATAATAAATTTATTTTACCTAAAGAACCCTAAACAATAATAATAAATTTATTTTATCTTATGAACCTTAAACAATAATAATCAATTTAATAAAATTGGGTGTATTCATCAAAATTGTATAACAAAAAACCAATGTTATAGCGTTTGAAAAATGACTTAAAAAGTGCACAAAGCGTACATATTTTTTGTAAGAAATTCGCTGACTTTGAAAGAATTAATTTTTTTTTTATTTCATTAATACCATAACTTTAGTTTTAGTTATGAGATTTTGATGAATAAACATTCTATTTATTGGACATTTTATGACGTTTAAAAAATGTCCTTATCCAAATTTTGCATTCGACTAACCACTTATTTCAAGAAAGCTAAAATTTGTGAGATTTTCTAAAATGTCTGGTGTACGCAATCATATAAAGGCCTCCTCTCTGGATAGGGAGACCTCTCTGGATTATCTTTTTCCATCATTTAAGTTATATTTAAAAAAAAATTGGGTACGGGGTACCTCTGAACTTTTCCTCATCACATTGGATAAAGCTACGCTCATCCTCCCTGCTTCAGACTCGCTTCGCTTGTCCTCAGGATCTACAATTCACCAAATTTATAGGATATATTAATATTTACAACATTATACAATATATTTTTACAATACATTTATACAATATATAAATTTATTTACTCACGGCAGCAAAATTAGCCATTACTAGACTGTTTTTAAACTGCAAAATGTCATTTTACCTACACTGTCAAACAATACGGGAAATATTTTAAAAACAGTACGCAAAATGTTTCAAAACAGTATGCAAAATGTTTCAAAACAGTACGCAAAATGTTTTAGTAATGAAAAAAGTATTAGGGAGTTATGGCTCATTTAAATAACATGGAAACAAGTCAAAACTCCCTAGGCAGGAGAATAAGCGGAGGTTATTATTTTACAAATTATTACGTGAGTTTCGGTATTGTTTTATTTTTTGTAACTATGATTTATTCTAGCTTGTTTCTAGTATGTAACTTTCTTATTGTTACTTAAAATTACGATATTTAGCAGACATGTTGTCTCCATATAGGGACCATGAAAAATATAATCTTAAAAATTCTTTTGAATTAGTTAATTTGCTTAAAGATCCTAATTTAGTTCTTGATCAAGATGATGTCCTTATCTCATTAGATGTTGAGTCCTTATTTACTTCAATACCTATAGACTTGGCTAAATCTTTAATTTTACCATTATGGGAAAAAATAGAACCTACTGTTTCTATGACTAAAGCTACTTTTGAATCATTAGTAAATTTATGTCTTGACAATTCCTATTTTAGTGTTAATAATATTTTATACTACCAAAGATCAGGTTTACCAATGGGTGACCCGTTATCACCCATTATTGCAGATCTTGTATTAGACTTTATATTTGATAAAATAATCCCTCTGTTTCAAACCAAAATTAAACTAGTTAAAAAGTATATGGATGATAGTATTTTCATAATTAAAAAAGATTCCGTGGATAATCTATTAGCTGAGTTTAACAATTTTCACAAAAACCTAAAATTTACCATCGAATTTGAAGCTAATAACTGTATCCCGTTTCTTGATGTTCTTATCTCCAAATCTCCTGTTGGAACACTGAATATAAAGCATTATACTAAACCAACCTATTCAGGCCGTCTGCTTAACTATTTTTCCCACCAACCTTATACCTATAAAGTAAATTGTGCTAAAAATCTTATTTTTAGAACCCTGTCATTAAGTGACCAACATTTTCATGAAGAGTTAATTAAAAAATATTAAAACTATTTTAACTGAAAATAACTACCCTATTATTTAAATAAACAAACTTTTAAGATTTTAAAGAAAAACAGCTAAATAACAATAATAATAATGCACCTGTTTCTAACACATTACCTTCTACTACTCCTAATGTTTCTTTTTCACTTAATATTACATCCTCTCCTAACCCTATTCTATCCTCAACACCGATTAGGTCTTCATCTACTTTTAATATAAATAATAAAGGTCCATGACTCTAAACTCAATTTACCCTACAGTCCAGCTCAAAAATCTAAATCAAACACATCAATATCCAATTCTAATAATAATTTCAAGAAATATGCTTCAATTCCTTATTTTGGTAATGCAACTAGACAGATCATAGATTTATTTAAACCTTTTAACGTTAAAATAGCCCAAAAAAATGCTTCCAACTTCAAATCCCGTTTCTTTTCAAAAACTAAAGATCCCATACCCATTTAATAGCCGTTCAAAATATTTTTTATAGAATCCATGTCGAGACTGCAACAAAACATATACCGGGGAAACATCACAAACTTTCATTAACAGATTAAAACAACACAACCGTAATGTAGATAATAATCAAAAGAATTCAGCAATAGCAGCACATATGACTAATAGAAAACATAGAGTAGATAATGAAAACGTTTCAATCCTCCATTTAGAAAAACACAAACGGAAAATTCTAGAAATGCTATATATATAAAAACCGATAATAATACAATGAATAAAAAACAGGACGTTAAAAATCTAAATAGCATCTATGCCAATATTTTAAATTTGAAATATTAACCGCCTTTCTCCCTCCACTTCTTATACCCACCTGTTGAATCCTATCCCTTTTATATCAGCTGTTTTTAATAACAATATTTCTTTTCTTAATTGGTGTAATGTTTTTATGATTTACTTACTTTTTTAATACTAACTTTTGGTTTTGATGCTATTAACTGTTGTTTTACATATGTGGTGGTGTAACTATATTACTTATTATTCACTGAGGATGCCAAGCATCGCTTGTGCGAAAGCTCTGATGTTATAAATTAAACTACCAAAAACTAGGACTGCTGTCTTCATTATTATTCCTTTCTCATTAAACTCACAGTCCATTAAATCTTAATTCTTAATCTATTTTTAAATTATTAAAACTATAATGACAAGTCTAATCAAAACATATAAAACTAAATAAATCATTCTTAACATCCCAACCCCGCCGTATCAGATTCCTTCTCGAGTCAGTTCAGGTAAATTGAAAAAGGTGCCCATTGTGTGACGATTATTCTGTTTTTAATGGTATTTCATTTGTCTTTAATAGATTTTCTTCATAGAATATTTTTCCTGTATATCTTTTCTCTTTCCACTATTTTTCCACTTCTTTCTTAGTGTTTCATTACATAACATTGAAGTTAGGTTGAACTTAGGTTTTCTGGAAGTGGTAGTCTTGCTTCGTGGATGTGATCCTAGCTCATACTTCTTAAGTGATTCATTACAAGGAAGAGTAATTAATGAAGAGTGTTTCTTTATAATTTTCTTATTAATTGACCTTTTGTCTTTTGCTTTTATTTTGAAAATATTTAGAGATTGTTTTTTTCTTACAATATTTACATTAGAATTTTCTTTGATTTTGCAACAAAAATTAATAAACGAATTATGACTGTTTTCTCTAACGTTTGAATTTGTTTTTCCATATATCACCCATCCTAGAACAGTCTTAGAAGCGACTGGACTTGGACTGTTCCAAGAACCATAACTTGATTTGGTTGTCATTAATAAAGAAGAATTGTCAAGCCCAATCAAAATTGTTGGCTTACAATCTAGAATTTCTTTTGATCCCAAATACTTTTTTAAATGTTTACAATCTTTAGTTACTTTTTTCCATGTTTAATGTCTGGTTGGGTAAATTTAAATCTTTTACCGAAAGTACATTATTTACTTCATAAAATTTATTGTTTGTCTTTCCCCAATTTTCAACTCACCCTTTTCGTTTTTTCCTTTCTAGTGACTCCATTCGTCCATCGTAAACAAATCTCTTCATCCGGTCCTTTCAACCCCAAACTGTTAGCTACTTCTTCTTCCATCATAGTCACTGTCGAGCCGTCATCTAAAAGAGCAAATGTTTTTATTACCTTTTCGCCTGTTCCCAGCAAGGTTACAGGTATAATTTTAAGCAATGTTTTGCTCGGATTTTCATAACTGTCTAAATGTTGCAAGTTAAAGTTATTTGTTTCGTTTTTACAATCAGCTTTTTCGTCTGGTCTTCCTTCACTCCTACTATTGTGTAATATACTGTGATGTGGCTTTTTGCAGCCATCTACCCCACAGTACCCCTTCTTTTTACACTCTGATGTTCTATGAAATTTTCGGAGACATTTAAAACATGCATGATTAGTTGTTACCCATGTCCATCTGTCCTCAACATCCTGCTCTTGAAATTTTGGACATTCATGAATTGCATGTGAAGGAATCTTGCAAAAAGTACATGTCTTGTCTACTTTATTTACAGGGTAGATACTTACGGTGTTGTTCCTTCCTGAAAAAGTTTTTTCTTTATCATCTTTCTTCCCTGGAATTGGATTTGATACAAAACATGTTGCTTGGGCTTTCCTTCTCATCCACTCCTTTACAGTTGTTAAAGTAGGCCTAGTTATGTCTTTGTCTTGTAGATGTTCTGCCCATTGAAGTCTGAAAGTAGGCGGCAATTTCTGTATTATTTCTTCAAGTATTATAGGATTCAATAAGTATTCTGGGTAGTCCAAATTTTCTGCAGCTGTCACTACCTGGACCAATATCTCAGTAATGAGCAAGTCACTCAAGAGTGTCTTGAGAATGACATACAAGAATCTGACTTTGAAGAAGATTTAATAGCTTTTGTAGACGATAATTCTTTGCTACATACAAGTAAAAATGAGCCTGATCTTAGAAAATATTCCCAACTACGTTTAAATAAAATAAATGACTGGTTTTCTGCTAACCATTTCAATCTTAATACTGATAAAACCCAATATTTAACTTTTAGTCTTAAGAATCATTCATCTCCATATACCCAACCTGTCAGGCTTCTAGGAATAATGCTTGATACTAAACTCAATTGGTCTCCTCATAAAGATATGTTGCATAGTAAAATATCAAGTTTCACCTACGTAATTCGAAAATTAAAAAAATGCTTACCTGGAAACATATTACGAGTTGTATACCTGTCAATGATTCAGAGTAGACTTGCATATGGTATAATACTGTGGGGACATACTAATCTAGAAGCTCTGCTTCTACTTCAAAAGAAAATTGTCAGAATCATGACTAACTCTGCTTTTCTAGCACATTGTAAACCTCTTTTTAAAAAACTTGAAATTATGACTATTATCAATTTGTATATTTATAATGCCTTACTGTTTGTCAAAAATAACTATACAATTTTCAAAACTAATAATTTTCATCATCAATATAATACTAGGAAAAAACAAGAACTTAACTTACCTGGACATAGGTTGAAGAAATCAGAAGTTGGCCACAGTGTCTTGGGCATAAAACTCTACAATAAGTTGCCAAAACATATTAAGTCCCTTAATTTCAAATATTTTAAACAGCAGGTGAAACAGATGTTGTTAGACAATCCATTTTATGAATTAGAAGAATACTTCAGTTTCAATTTCTTGTAATTATCTTGTTTTACACATTTTTCTTTTGTATGTCTTATTGTTATGTGACGCAGCCTATTGTTATATTAATTATTTAATGGTAATAAAGTATTTATTTATTTATTTTATTTATTTACTAAGTTCATTACTGCGGTGTAGTAGTCTAACAGAGATTCAAAATTGTCATGTCTTGGTTGAGGAACATCTTTAAGTTTAACTAATAACGCTCACATAATAAAATCTGGTCTGCCGAAACGCATCTCTAACAAATTAACAATATCATTTACGCTCCCTGGTACGGATAGTAAGGACTGAACTACTTCCCTAGCCTTGCCTTGTAAAGCTGTCTGTAGCCTTAACATATTCTCGTCCTCATCTATTCCACAAATTTCAGTTGTACGCTTAAAATGATTTATGAATGTCAGATAATCAATAGGATTTCCATCAAATTTTGGTAAATCTGTTTTTACGACCTATCTTTTTAAAAATTTTGACATTGTAATATTTTCATTAGTGTAGGCTTCTGGTAGCTGTTGTTCTACATGTTGTTTATTTTGTGCTACAATTACAGGGATTGTTTTTTCAAGTGATTCTTGTTTAGTTGCTGACGGTCTGGACAAAGGTGCTGGGTTTGGTTGCTGGCAAGGAATATTTTTAGATATTGGTTTTTCAAAAAAAAATCATGTTTTCATCAGTAGGTTTATCAGTTGGCTTTTGGTTTTCTACCCATTCCCGAACTAATTTCTCATTATAGTCATATGAGCTCTGACTATAGGACTACATTTGTTTATCTAATAATATGTAATGTTTTGGAAACAAATTGGCAACACTGATAATTTTGGCATTAATAGTTATTTATGCACCAAGAGAGTAAAGAATGTCATTATTCCCCTGAGCACTATGTTGGTTCCTAAGGCGAAAGCCGAGGGAACCAAAGGATTTAAATCCTGAGGCGAAGCCGAGGGATTTAGTTGTTTAACTCCTGAGGCGAAGCCGAGGGATTTATAGCTATTTACTCCCGAGGCGAAGCCGAGGGAGGAAATTATTGGGAGGGAATAATGGCATTTTACTCCCAAGGTGCATACAAGATTTTATCTCCAGACGTCGACATTGAAAATAAAGTAAGAATGTCTTTTTTCATTTCTTTTTCAAGATTTTTTAACTGAAAATTATCTTACCTTTATTTTAAGAAACTCGTCGTTTGGTGAATTATGCAAAAAGTCTTCAACTTAGTTCTTTAGTAAAAACATTCGCTTTCTTTGCAACATAACCTTAGTTTTTTTTTAATAATGCTATTAGTGATGCATAGCTTTTGATATTAAAATTTTCTCTCACAAGCAAAGATTATTTGATCATTGAATACAGCGACCACAGACTTGACGCTTGTTTCGTTTTTCATTCATTATTAAAATAAATGAGCAATGCATTATCACTTACTTTTTGTAAATTATGATCATGACACCAACTTTTAAAATTGTTACACGCTTTGTCATATAACTTCGTTGGTAACAAGTTTTCATTTACCAAGTTCGCTTCAATAGCAATGTCAGGAGGTGTATTGTTAAAAAGTTCGTCAATATCGCACACAATATTATCTGACATAATTGAAATATTAGAGTAGAATATTAGAGCAGTTATAAGTAATATTTTAATCTAATTATTAAAGTTTAAGACAGGTTAAACAGTTAAAGCTAAGGGTTTAAACTAAAAAAACTTTGATTTAATGATATTTTGTCGAAAAAAAAAAACAATGAGCATGCAAATCTTAAAATTATTTTAAAAAATCAGGATAGCCAACTTAATTTTTTTTTACTTTTAAATAAAGAACTAGTTTTTATTTTTTAAATTATTTATTCTTATATTATTATTAGCATTAACTAGTTCTACTTGAAATGATTGTTAATGTTATATTCTTTTTTTATACATCTTATTCTTGTATATTTTCTTATTTATAGGTATCTTAGTTTTCAAATAAAAATAATTATATACTATTCAGTTTGTCGATTATTAAGTTAAGTTGGCAACTGTTACTTTTTACTCCCAAGGGAGTAAAAAGTACTTTTTACTCCCTTGGGAGTGAAAAGTGATTCTTTACTCTCTTAAATCTAGTTATTAAATTTCGTATTATATACCGTCTGGAGATAAATTAAATTATTTACTAGCTGTTTATGAATCGACAGATTTTTAATGTTTAAGTCGTCAGATTTTGTATTTCATGTTGTTATATTTATTTTAAGTATTAAGTTACAAAAATAGAACGTTATCAAAAACTAAATCTGTAAACTAAAGTTAAATTACAAAAACATAATGAGTGAGTACAACAGTGAAGTGAATAAAGATACGAACATTGTTGACATTGACAAGTAATTGGACCACACTCCACCTGATATTGTCAGTGTTGCATCTACTTCAAAGCAGTCTTTACTGCCTGTAAAATCTCGCAGCAAGTATTTAAACGTAATTTGTAGTTTTCACAAAATTAAACATTAAATTATAAAATAATCTCTAGTGTATTTTTTCTGCCGTTAGTAGATAAAATAGTATATGCTACTATGCAGCAAAGGAAACATTGCAGACTCGTGCAATTAATTACCTGCCTCGGCTTACGCCTCTGCAGGTAATTTCCATAGCCCGCCCTTGCCTTTGGCTCGGGGGCAAATTTACAAAACTTGTCTGCAAAATTCCATTTTGCTGCCTAGTAGCATAATATACTATTATCAAACTAAAGATATACACTTCGACTAAATTTAAACTCAATCATTTTCTGATTTTTTACAATTTTTAAAAAACGTACACAAGGTATTCGATAAAACTTAAACTAATACTAATAATGAGATGAAACTTGGCTCATATGTTAGTCTTATACATGGCTACATACGTGTTGAATCTCAATCTGATGGCATTATTTTTCTGTATTTTATGATTTGTGAATCATTATTGTGGGTTAATAATGATGACCGAATGCAAGTAGAAGCTCGTGTCATTAAAATGATAATAAAAAACAAAATGATTTCACAATAAAAACTTAAAATAATGGAAAGAATATTACGGAAAGGAGAGATAGTTTCAGAGCTGCCGGTAGATCTCAGCATGGAGTTCATCCGAACCTTCTTACTGACTCTATCGTACACCTTCTGACATTCTATACCTATTATAATCTTTGGCATAACCCTGCAATAAATGATTCTGTTGTTATTTACAGATGTGCTCAAGTAGAGTATGAGATGAATAGAGAGCTTTGTATGCACGAAGACACGATGGTGGCTCTATCCCGCTACTATGCTGATCTGGTAAGACTTGCTGAGTCATCTAGTGCAGAAGCTATGAGACCGCTCCCTGTTATACCAAACTATAAGGAAAAATCAGTTACTAAGATGAGTCTAGCAAATTTTAGCGATGTCCAAGTAGTCGCTGCAGTGTGCAAAGCTTTGATCGATATCAACTCGAAATTCTTACGATTGGAGTCGGCCGCTACAGGTAAAAAATAAGGAACCTATTTACTATAAGAGAACTGCTACTTATATCTAGCATGAGCTTAAGGGGCGACATGTTAGTATCTTGAAAGTTGTCATCAATTTTATTCTTCAATATCGCCATGTACACCAATAGAAAAAATTTGTTTACAATAACCATTTAAAAATTTAAATTTTATGATAAGATTGCTATTAAACCACTATAGGGAGCCTCTCTTCCCGATGTTCTTTAAATTATGGGGACATTTCAGGAGTTATAGGATCATTTTTTACTATTAAACCAAATTAGTATTCTCAAAATAGAGCATTTAATTTTTCTAATTTCTGATTTTTTTAAACCCTAGCTATCTATAAAAAACAAGTATAATTTCTTATATTAAACAATCCATTAAATTTGTAAATTCATTCATACATATTCCGTTTTACTGGTAAATATTAAATACTAGAGTTATTTATGAACTTTAAACAATAATTTACATAAATACAGATAAGATTTTGTGTCTTCACAAAGTCTTGCAGCACTTGCGCAAGATAAATGACTGTTTTTCTAAAAAATCTTCACATATCAATTTATTTGAATAAAATATATAAAGTATATGCTCATGTATAGTAAGATAATTATTTGTCAATTATTAATTGCTTCTAGCTCACTCTAATTTATCATTATGTTTCATTTATAATTATTTATTTTTTGTGATTATTTATTTATTTTTAACTTGACAAAACTAGTTTTCATCTTGTTGCTCGAGCAAAAACAAAGAGCAGGTTACAAGTAGTTACACATAAACTGCTCCAGCCATCCTCGAGCACGACTCATTTGAAGACGTGCTTATAAAATAGAAGTATTTTGTAATATTTTATTTTTGATTTTGTAAAGCAGAATAAATATATTTTATTTATTTATCTAAACAAGTTCTTATTGGCTAAAGTATACAGTATTTATTTTGTGTAAAGATTTCAGAATTAATACAAAATTATTGGCCAAACTATTTAAACAAGTTTAGAGCTATGAGGTAGTGGTCAGATGAGAGAAACACTTTATTTATAAAAATTTACATTATAAAGGGAGCTGTCCTTCTTTAAAGGATTGCTAAAACACTCAGCATACTTAATCTATCTGAAAGACAATTTTATCAAATTATTAATTTATACATAATTATATTAGATCATGTAAAAAATTACATTTCAGTTTTAAAATTTTACATATATACATCTAAATAAAACTACAATTATTAGTAAATATGATTATTTATAATACCTAGTGAGTCTAAAATTATATTTTCTCAAAGGAGTCTAAGAAAATTTTGATCGATGCAGATCTTGTCAAAAAATAATTTAGTTTTTTGTGAAATGGTTCCTCTAAAACCAAACCAAAGTCCGATAAAATAAATGATAAAACAAATTTGTTATAAAATAATTTATTACAATTTTCAGTTTGCAATAAAACTACTTCTGAAGAGAGCCTTATTTACGGTACTTATTTTTGCTTGTGGTTGCCTTGCATTCTAAGGCCTCGCAATAGTCAATTCATGAATACAAATTAAAACGTAAAAAATATTAGAATAAATAAAAATTATATAAGATGTTATTAAGTTAAAAAGGTACCGGTTTACAATTTTTCAGGATACACTATACTATCATTTAGGAAGTCATTGACGCAGTAATAAGTTTTATTAATCAGTATTTCTTTAATTACCTTTTTAAAGGAATCCATAGGAAGATCTACAATACTAGTAGGCAGCTTATTAAATCTTTTGATTCCATTCACTATCGGTGATTGAATTGACTTACTAAGTCTGGAGAATGGCATATTTACATTTGTATAAAATCTAGTTGAATAACCATGATTTTTATTATTATTTAATTCATGGTGTCTATTTTAATGTATTGTAAAACTGAAAAAATGTATGCTGAATAAAGCGTTAAAATATTATTTTCTTTGAAAAGTTTGGCACAATGTGCATCATATTTAGACATTGTAATAATTCTAATGATTTTTTTTGCAATAGAAAAACATTGTGTGCACTCGGGGCAGCTCCCCATTTGAAAATTTGCTTATTTCGTGGCAGTATGCTACTTATATTAACTAATGGCATATATGACGAACTGATATAATACAACAACCATGTGACTGTGAAGTTGTCACAAGGTGGGACAGGGGCTACGAAGCAGCCTCCAGCACTGACGACGCTATAACATATTGTTTAAATACCCAACTCAGTCAGGCCGCAGGGGTGGGCTTAACTTAGTCTCAGAATCTAAGTTCAGAATAGAATATGGTTTCACTGCTTCCAAATAACAAATAGAGCGCCAGGTTCTCTTTAGATTACTGTAGGAAAAGAACCAAACCTATGGTGCCTTCATTGAAGTCCAAATGGACTTAAAAATTAATATGACGTAAGGTTACTTACAAACTAAATACTCATTAAAGAATGACACATTTCATTTGAAGTTTATGAAATCGGAACTGTATTTTTAACTTCTATAAAATATTTTCCATTACAAAATATTAATACTGAGTAATAATAAAATTCATATCGTTAAGAGAAGATAATAACCTGGTTAAGAAACATAACCACAGTTAAGAATGTTAAATATATTTTTCTGTTTTACTACCATGAAATGTAACATAAAATGTAAAATCCATACCTTAGGTTAAATAGTGCTATGTAATAATTAAAAATTAACTTAAATCATAAAACTAGAATATGTTAATAAGGTTGGTTGAGGAGTGAGGTAGAGTGGTTGACTTAAATACATTGTATTCATTTCAATCAAATTCGGAACCAAGTACCATGCCAAGACTAGAACCCTGTAAAATAAATCGAGAACGGAACCATTAGAAAACATGAAAAGCAAGCTACGGCAACATGGTGAATGACATAGACTCAGAAGTATAAAATTACGAATCTTACCTTCATTTGAAGGGTGACTATATAACTTTTACAGACTATCCTGTACATCATAATTTAACCAAACTAAATTCTACTAAATTCCTGAAGCCAAAACAAACCAAAAATAAATCAAACTAATAAAGTTAAAGGGACAAGCCCTCGGCAACGCCGAGGCCACTAGCAGACAACCAAAATTTCCTAACCTCCGTTGCGAGTGAAAAATCAAAGCCTTCTCAATATTCTACTACAAAACTAAATTAAATAAAATTAAGAAACTATTCAACCAAAATAAAATATACACCAATAGAAAAGAAATAAACCAGATTCAAAATAAAAGTATCCAAAATTAAAATAAAATAAATTTTCAAGGAATTTTCATAAAAATCCCGCGGATTTTTAAACTTAAAAAATCAAACTAAAATTTCCGTTACAACGCGTAGCGATCAATGCTTACGAAAAAATAATGATCTTTCTTGTGATCAACTATGAACTTCCTGGCTCTATTTACTAAGATCTAAATTTTCTTTAGTACCTTCTTAACAATACTGAGTACCTCAGACCTAATGTTTGCATCCTCATCAATTTAGTTGGTATTTAACAGGTGCTGGTGATTACCTGGTGAATCTGATGTCTCGAGAAGGGAACTGGTTCCTGGAAGATATGGTGACACTGTCGACTGTAGTACAGGATTTGCTGTCACTTCTCCCTCATGTAGAGCCTGACAGTAGAACAGCCAAGGTGTTTAAAACACTCGAGTCATTGCATTCACAGTACAAGGCGTTACAGGTTTGTGACTCAGCAACTAGTGCTAGTAGTAGTGTATTTTTTTATGAATTGACCTTGACAATTCCAACATCAATCAAATATTAAAAAGGTTGTATTTACCGCAAGTTGAGGAAGCAATTGAAAAATCAGCTACCGTCGATACTTGCTGTTGTACAACTTGCGGTAAATACAACCTTTTTAATTTTAACATAGCTAGTCATGCTAACATGTTAAACACCTTCTTCTTTCTATCTCTTAAACTACATAACACTACTGCAAACATTTGGTTTAACAGATAATGTCTTACACATAGAGTCATTCCTCAACAGCAAGTATCGACGGTAGCTGATTCTTCGATCAATCAAAAACTTTAGCAACCTCATTTATCTTTAGTGGTCTAGGATAAAAACACGCAAAAATTTAATAAATAACTATAAATAATCGTGGTTAATTAATTATTATATAATAATTACATAATAATATTATAAGTTATTTATTATTAGTTATTTATTAAATTTTTGCGTGTTTTCATCCTACACCACTAAAGATAAATGAGGTAACTCTTCACTCTTATAAATGGGGATGACACTATCAATTTCATTTAGCTTTAGTGGTCTAGGATGAAAAAACGCAAAAATTTAATAAAAACTATAAATAATTGTTGTTAATTAATTATTATATAATAATTACATAATAATAATAATAATAATAATAATAATGCCTGTTTTAAGGCCTTTTGGCCCTTCAGGGTATTCGCCCTGTGGGAACCACCTCGGGGGGTAACATCTACTATGCTCAAAGTAGAGCTAAATTTGGCAAAATCTTTGAACATCAAATTCTATTCATAGAGTTCTAGAGCTAATTCTATTTATAAAACTGAGAGCATAGCTCGGGCTGTGAACCCTGGACCTCCGGTGCTGAAGTCCAGTACTATATGACCGCGGCTACGGAGGCAGATACAATTACATAATAATATAATAAAAAAAATATAATTAATAACAATAAAAACTATAATTCATACAAAATCTCCTGTTCCTAAAAATTGCAGCCATAAGCAAATTCTTTTGTAATCTTTGATATTTTATATTTCAACCAAGATGGAGATAAACGTTCTATATTTGTAAACACAACAAACATATTCTTGTTAAATAATTAAATGAAAAGTCTCCCCACAAAATAAAAACTTTTTTGGCAAAGTGCTTTCATCCTAATTAGAGGTCATCATCAGTGCAAAACCGTTAAAGAAATATAAGGAAGAAGAGTGAGTCTATGATTTAGCTTCAGATATTAGATTAGACTCAGTGTCTGAATCTAATATCTAAAGCTAAATCATAGAATCACTCTTATTAATCTTTAGACTCATCATTAAATAGAAAAATTTTTTAGTAACATTATTCTTGAAAGATTAATTCTATGGACCAAGAGCTTGGATCTTTTACCTGAGGAACAATCTAGTTTTAGTAGAGGTAGAGGTTGCTTAGACAATCTCTTCACTCTTTCTTCTGCTATCAATATCCAAATATCAGGTTCTCCTTATGTCTTAGTAATTTTTGTAGATTTTTGGAAGGCCTTTGCCTCCATAGTACACCTTCTTTTATGGATTAAGTTAATCACATTAGGTATGAGCCCAATAATAGTAAATATTCTAAAAGATATAGAAAAGCTACAGTTTTTGGAAATTTAAACAATATTCCATCAGAGAAAGTTAACATCTCTCATGGAGTGTTACAGGGGAAACCACTTTCTGCACTCATTTTTGCACTTTTTATAGCAGATATCATCCACTTTTTTCATTCAAGAAGGGTTAAAGGAGTCAAGCTTGCTTCTGCTTATAAGTTGCTTTTATTGCTTTAAGCGAATGACGTAGTATTCCTGGCTCAGTCCTGGACTGATAAGCAAAAAATACTATAGTCTCAGGTCCAGGCCTAAACAATGTGACTCATTTTGTACTACTTCAAACCCAATTTTTCTGCAAATATACCTTAAATTATGAAGGAAAAGCATAGTCTGCCCATCCAGAGTAGAGCTCTTCATATGAATGCACTCACTCGAAATATTAGAAAATCTCACAAATTCCATTTCTCTTCCAACAAGGTGTTCCCTGTAGGTCGTTTGCAAAATATGAAGAGAACTTTTTTTAAAGCTGATAAAATTGTCTATAAAACGAATGTTTTTTTGTCAAAATCGGATAAATACCACTAAAGTTATGACATTTGTTAAATGGGCAAAAAAATGCACAAAAAGTCAATCTTTTTTCAAATAGTCATCCAATTTTGATGAGTAAACACTCCTTTTATAGAACATTTTATCAGCTTTAAAAATTTATTTTCTTGTTTTGCACTTGACCCACAGGGAACCACTTATTGCAAGAAAACTGAAATTTGTGCGATTTTATAAAATTTTGAGCATGCGCAATCATATGAAGGGCTCCACTCTGGATGAGTAGACTATGTTTTTTCTTCATATTTTAAGGTATATTATCAGAAAAATTTGGTTTGAAGTAGTACAAAATGAGTCACATTTTTTCAGGCCAGCACTTGGACTACTCAATTTACTGCCAGAATATTGTTTTCTTAATAGACTTGAAGTTAATGTAAATAAAACTAAAGTAATTCAGCTCACGAAAAGTCCAAAAAAGAAGAAACTAAGGACTCTATTCTATAACTCTATTCCTTTAAAGTATGTAAAAATATGCATTTATTTAGGAGTACCGTTTTCTAGTTCAGCTAAATTTCTTTCAGCTACTAAAGAATTTATCTCTAAGGGGAACATGGTTCTAGGCAATGCCAAAAACATCCTAATAAAGTCTAAATCAGACTCATATGAAACAAAAATAACTCTATTGTTTCCTCTACTCTCTTACGCTGCTGAACTTTGGGCTCCAAGATACCCACAAAATTTAGAACCAGTCTATTCCAAGTTTTTTAAAAGTATATACTACTACTCTGCTACTGGCTAAGCTGTACACCGCACTACATGGTGAGACTTGAGACAGGCTCTCTACCAGTAGAATCTAATGTATACAAATCAATGCTCTCACTCTTGATTAAAATATGTGTTATGAGCCATTACAGGCTGCCCTATATATGCTTTCAAGCTCTCTTGCAAATCAAGTGAAAAAATGAATAACGAACAGCATAACTGGACATCACAATTATAAATTTTTTTAGGTAAATTAAACAGCAAATATGTCCTCCACTAAAATTTAAACGAGCTGAAAGCAGCAACTCCTACCCTATTTAACAGTTTTAATAAGTATTTACACGAGCAAGATACAGAGCGAGCTGTTAACTCGTCTTACTCTCCTTTGTATAAAGAAATATCTTCTCGGTCAGCCAATGCTGAATCATATCTGCAGTTCAGAGTTGACATAAATATTATAAGACTAATAAGTCAAATCAGAATGGGAAGTCCTCATGTAATCTCCTTATACCTTAATGGAAAAACCTTTAATTTAATGCTGATAATAGTTGACACAATATAATTGTGCACAATATAATTGCGATATAATTGTGTTTTGCAAAACTCGGTAGTATCAAATGATATCTGATAATAGTTGTAAACTATGTAATACTTACTCACTCAATCACCTACTATTAGAATGTACAGTGTTATCAGACATTAGAATGCAATACAAACAGGATGTATTAAAACTAAAGAATTTTTTATAAAAATATTTAAAAACCCAGATTTAGTTAATATGAAAAAGCTTTACCATTATATTACCAAGTCTCTTACTCTAAGAGAACCCTGTTTATGAGATAAATTTCAAAAACATTAAAAAGGAAGCATTTTACATAATTTTTATTTTAAGATTAAAAGTTTCTTTTTGTGGACTTATAAAAAAATATATAAGTAAAAACAGATTAATTACACAAAAGTCCTTTATTTTTTAATATATAATAATAACTAAGCTTTCGACTAAAAATTAGTCATCATCAGAGTTTAACAAATATAAAATAAAACTACAAAAGTACAAACGACTTCATATTGCACTTTGGTATGGTTTGGTTAGCTTAGTTATTATTATATATTTAAAAATATAGAACTTTTGTTTAATTAATCTGTTTTTATTTATAAATTTTTATTTTATTTTTTTCTCGTTCTCAAGATATATTTAATTTAATGTGATCAAGATTACTGCTTTATTTTATTATTCAAAGCACTATTATTTAGTGAAATTATATGTTATATGCACAGAATCTATTTGTACAAGATTGTATTTCTTAAACAAATAAATTATATATTATTATTCCGATGTTTAACTAATTTGTTTTTCTCTACCACTTATCAGGTAAAATATCATGTAAAACATTAGATGAGTACTTGCTGAATAAAGTTACTCACCGTTTAAACGTGTATTGGCAACATTTTGTTTCAGGAGCTAGACTTGAACGTTAGAGGGATTATATTATTTGAAGCACTTCAAGCTCTCAGGTGTGAAGAGCCGACTGTTCTCCTTGCTTCCAGTGTTTTGGATAACCTAGTTCTGTCTGTTAAAAAGCCAATATCTCAGATATCAGAATCACTTATTGTGCAGCTAAAAATTCTCCTTACTGCGCCTGGTACTAAGGTTAGTTGTTGAGCTTGCTGCACATTTACTTGTTGGTAGGGTTATTATTGTTAAAAGAGCTAGTACTGTATTCATCTCATAATATTGCATGAACAAACTTAATTGTTTCTACCGAGAATTTATGATAATTTTAGATTATTTATAATAAATAAAGCCCTAATTTTGTATTAAAAATGCCCCTTTTACTTTTATAGACTTTTTGTAGACTGTACTTACACCATTGTTCTCTTGAATATAACTTATCTATTTTCAGTTAAGTGAAGACAGGACAGATGAAGTGTGTAGTAAACTGCTTGAAGGATTCGAGAGGATAATGTCGAGCCTGGACTCAAGCTCTGTTCTCACACCAGGTCAGATGCTTTTGCTTGGCTTTAATGGTCTGTACAGTCATCTTCAGGATAATATCATCCCCCTGGGGAAGCAGTTCTCGGCGCTGACTCTACCCCCGAGTTATCACTCTATTGATCATATTGCTGACTCTAAACAATGCCCAGTAAGTTTAATTATGTTCTTAATTCTATAAACCCTTAAATTTTTCTTCAAAGTTTAGTGTTTGTACCACCTCAAACTACATCAAGATACTCCCATTTTTGTTTTAAAATTCAAATCAAATTCCAAAAAAAATTTAAAAATATCTACCCTCTTTTAGAGGCCCAGAATCTTGGAAAATTATGTAGTATAAATGCTATACCATATTGTCATCTGATGGAAGTACACAATTATATTGTCATTCAATAGAAGTACACAATTATATTCTCATTTGATAGAAGTACCCAATTATATTCTCATTTGATAGAAGTACACAATTATATTGTCATCCAATGGAAGTACACAATTATATTGTCATTCATAAAAGTACACAATTATATGTCATCCGATAGAAGTACACAATTATTGTCATTACACAATTATATTGTCATTCAATAGAAGTACACAATTATATTCTCATTTAATAGAAGTACACAATTATATTCTCATTTGATAGAATTACACAATTATATTGTCATCCAATGGAAGTACACAATTATATTGTCATTCAATAAGTACACATTATATTGTCGATAGAAGTACACAATTATATAATGGAAGTACACAATTATATTGTCATTCAATACAAGTACACAATTATATTGTCATTCATAGAAGTACACAATTATATCTCATTTGATAGAAGTACACAATTATATTGTCATCCAATGGAAGTACACAATTATATTGTCATTCAATAAAGTACACAATTATATGTCATCCAATGGAAGTACACAATTATATTGTCATTCAATAGTACACAATTATATTGTCATTCAATCAAGTACACAATTAATTCTCATTTGATAGAAGTACACATTATATTCTCATTTGATAGAAGTACACAATTATATTGTCATCCAATGGAAGTACACAATTATATTGTCATTCAATAAAAGTACACAATTATATTGTCATCCAATGGAAGTACACAATTATATTGTCATTCAATAAAAGTACACAATTATATTGTCATTCAATAGAAGTACACAATTATATGATAGAAGTACACAATTATATGTAGAAGTACACATTATATTGATTATATATTTCACACAATTATATTGTCCATTATAGGAAGTACACAATTATATTGTCATCCAATAGAAGTACACAATTATATTGTCATCCGATACAAGTACACAATTATATTGTCATCCAATAGAAGTACACAATTATAATTGTTATAGTTTGCTACAATTTCCTATAGTTTTTTTATTTTATTATAATTGTTATATATACTATAATTTACTATAATTGTTATTGTTTACTACAATTTTACTCTAATTGTTATTATTTACTATAATTTTCTATAATTATTATTATTTACTATAATTTTACCTCTAATTATTATATTTACTATAATTATTATTATTTACTTATAATTTTACTTTCATTATTATTATTTACTATAATTATATTATTACTATAATTATTATTATTTTATAATTTACTCTCATTATTATTATTTACTATAATTATATAATATTATTATTTACTATAATTATTATAATTATTATTATTGATTTAATAGAATAATCAGCTACCATCGATACTTGCTGTTGGGAACAGCAAGTATCGACGGTAGCGGATTATTCGATTGCTTCTTCAACTTGCGGTAAATACAACCTTTTTAATTTTATTATTTATTATTTTACTATAATTTTACTATAATTACTGTAATTATTATTATTTACTATAATTTTTACTATCATTATTATTATTTACTATAATTTTACTATAATACTTGATACTTTCATTGGTGAGAGTAAAAGTTGCAATTTCTTATTATGAATCAACAGGTTGAGATATGTAGCAATGAGAGGTGTCTAAAATTGCTAAATCAGTACCTGTCAGTGTGTCGGATACAGTCAATGGTAGAGACCTTAGGAGCTTGCAGTATGGATGCAGAGGGTTGGAAAACTGGTTCTATACCACCTGTGGATCCTGCTGTGTTGGCTAGGCCTGTGAGGACATATATAGCCAGCTATGTCAGGTCTAGTCTGCTGGGCTTGCTACCTAGGACTGTAGCTTTAGGTGTAGTGAGTCTACTTTCTGATTATGGACTTGACATAGAGAGTAAGTTTTATGTATATACTCTCTGGGTTGAGGGAAGGACTGTACAAAATATTAAATCGGGTATTGAGTATCTCAGAATTTTTCCTCATCACATTGGATTTGCTACGCTTAGCTTAACTTAGGACTTGCTTCACTTGTCCTTATATTAAACTCATTCCTTCGATTCCCTGCAGTCACCCATCCAGGCACTGACCACACTCGATGCTGCTTAACTTTTATAATCCAACAAAAAACATAGATATACTTATCGTATTGAAACGGAACTTAGTGTGCTTACTTATTATGTAAAGGCATACACTTGTACCAATGTTCAACTCAATTTTATTATTTTCCAATTGTTCACAATTTTTTATTAAGTGTACACAATTTTTATCAGATCACATGTGTACGTTTTTTATAAATGGATGCGAGGATGAGCGTAGCAAATCTAACGTGACTTGCCCAACAGGCTTGATCTGATAGAAATTAATAGAAATTAATTAATATTGATTAGAAAGCTTAAATGTTGTTTTATTTATCCAGACCAAAACCTCATAACTTTTTACTATTGATTAGAAATTAATTTCTAATTGATAGAAATTAGTTTCTTTTTTACTATCGGCTCCTTTTACTATCTCGCTTCACCAGACAGTAAATATAGTCACCATGGTAAAGAAATACCTTCTTCACAATCTTGTAACATCATTAAATGCTAGTAATGACCACAAAAATTTTGAAAATGTATAAAAATTGAAAAAATGGTTCAATTTAGAGATTTAGCACACTTCTAGTCATATATTAAACTAACATATGTGCCTAGTTTCATCTTATTATTAGCATTATTTCAAATTTTATCGAATGACATTTTGAAATAAAAACAACAATTTTTAAAATAAAAACATTATAATCCAATTGAGTTAACCTCTGAACTAATTAATTTAATTAATTAATTAACGTCTGAACAAAGGTTACGAGTAGGCTACCTTGTTAGACAGGTTTTCGAGTTCCCTCCACAAATAATTTTCTAAACATCCTAATCCTTTACTATAGGATTTTTCATATAAACTGACTTTCATATGAGAAACGAAAAAAATGGTTTTTTGTAGTTTTTGTTGTTTCTCTTGCATTATTTGATTATGTGATTTTTTATATTTGTTGCTTTTTCTTTAGTATTAGTTTATAGTCTTGTTCATTTTGTTTAATAAATCTATTTACCTTGATGACAACCTGGATCCTTGGTTGAAAGCTTGGTTGTTAATTTTTGAACTATTTTTGGACTGCAGTAATTTTTCACTTATCTTTTCCTCGTCAATGTTTTACAACAGTAACATATTTTCCCTTACAGCGGATTTTTAGTTACGTGGCCATGTCAAAATGTATACCGCTACTCCTAGCAGTAGTATAACTTGTGATTACATCTATAGCTTATTGTAACTACATCATGAAGTAATGTATTACATCAAGTTGACCTAACCCATAATCTCACTAAATCAGCTTTTGTGATTAATTGATGGTTGTTTCACCAGGTACAATTAGAGGCAGGGACGGAGAGGTACCTAACAGGATGTGTCTAGAGGATATTTGCGGCAAAGTGAGTATTCTAATGCTGTGTCCACATATATAGTGGTGTTGGGGGGGGGGGGTCGATTCTGTTTTATATACCTTAAATATTATGTAAAATAACACACAAGGTGGAACAAAAGTCTCCACCTCCCTCGGGTTAAATTTTGAACCAGGAGTACTTAAATTTTAAATCTTAAAGTTTAAATGAAACGGGAGGGGGGAGGCGAGAGGTACTTTTTTGTGTAAACGGGTCATTTTTTTAAGGTGAAGCTAACTTTAGGTGTCCCATGGATCACCGAATCTTGAACATAATTAGAATTAAGTAAATTGGAAGATGTTCTTTTATTGAGCTTTTTGGGTTCTGGGGATGATATGAAGCCCGTTGCATATTTTTGTCTAAGAAATTTATTTTGGCTGGATCAAGTACAGAATGTAAAAGTTGGATATTTTAACGTAAGTACCACCAAAAATAAGTTTAAAAATTATTTAGATGAATCATTTTTTTTTTTAATTTTAGATATTATGCTTAAAACCCTAATTTTATTCTCAATTTATGATAAGACACTTGATGGGACGTTAATTACTAAATTAAATGACTATATTAATAGACTATATTATAGTATTATTATAAATTATAACTTTTTATCACACAATATCAAACTGACTTGATGCAGCCTGCCTCCTCTATAGTACGAGGAGGCAGCTTATTTATTATTATTAAGCAATTTATGTCTTATCATAAATTGCCTATAATAATGAAGACTTATACTAATATTTATAATTTTATTCTTTTTAGAAGAAATCTATTAAAAATTGTGGCCAGAGTTTTAGGAATAAAATTGAATTTTGCATGATAAAAATAATACCATATGAAATCACAAAGTCAATAATCAAACATAATGACGTAAAACGTGATAACAAACTTGATAATTAAAATACCTTTATAAACCCTCTCTGATCTTTTGGTGGTGTTAACTTATGAGGATCAAAACAGTTGCTGTTGTGTAACCTAATTAAACAAATAAAAATAATTGTCTTTCCACTGATGACAAATACTTTTTTATTTATTTGTAAGCTTATTCCACATCTCAGTATTTATCGGTTTAACCTAATTGTTTTTGTCTTTTCAGTTCATAGAGAAAAAGGTTGGCGGTAATGTTGCTGTAGAGTTGGTACAACTGGTTGAGCAGCGATGTTTAGAAACAAGGTGTAGTGAGATGACAAGGATTAGAGAGATAGAAACAGCTCATGTGAGAGCAACTCTTGCTAATCAGACTCTACTCACTACTACATATCACTGGCTTCATGAACATTATCTACTCGCTTCTCCACCTCCAGCTATCAGTGAGTATTATCCATGAACATTATCTACTGGCCTTTCTTCTATGGGCTGCCTATTAATGGTCTGGTGCTCTAACCAACCAAGCTATCAGTGACCCCTCATCGATTAAATGAATTTTCTTCATTTATGGCTTGTCTTTTAATCTGGCAGAGTATCCCCATGTTGGTTAGATTCAAGTGATTCTATGGTCAGTAATGAAAATGAAAGATAGAAGACAATTCCTACTAAAAGGGAGGCTTTTAGTGTGATAAGTATGAAGTTTTAATATCGTTGTGTATATGTGACTAATAGGACTTCGGCACCGGAGGTCCGGGGTTCATAGCCCGGGCTATGCTCTCAGTTTTTATGAATAGAATTTGGTGTAAAAAGATTTTGCCAACTTCAGCTTTGTTTTGAGCATAGTAGATGTGACCCACCCGAGATAGTTTCTGTAGGGCAAATACCCAAAAGGGCCAAATGGCCCTGAAACGGGCATTATTGTTATTAATATATGTCACTAATGTCATTTAATTATTATAGATGTTGTTTGTAATATTTCATTAGGTTAAAATTTCATTATAGCTATTCAATTACTTAATAACCCTTATTAAGTATTATAAGAAAAGAAAGTAATATTTAGAAGGAGGATACAACAGCCCTTATCATTCCTTGGGTAGCTAGGTACCATAACTACATTGGTGACGTCATTTTTTGATTTTTCATAATAATTACAATGTCACATAAATATTTCATTATTTTTCAACTATTTTGTCTTAAATTAAGTCAATTGAATTTAAAATAAGTTGTGATTATTATCTGTCGCATATATTCTTTAATTATCTGTGTTGTATAAAGTTTACAACAATTAAACGTGACGTCACTAAAAAATGCCAGCTTTGTAGTGGTGCATTAGAAAAATGTGCTTGATAGGGGATGTAGAGGGGTTGGAAGGTTCTGGTTTCACTCTAGGGAGGACCTAGCAGGAGTAAGTACTGGTATGGCTCTTTACGTTTAGGAGGTCCCTCGGTGATGTGATGGTTAGCTCATGCCTCTGCCACTCATACAGATGGAAATCCTTTCACCTGTTGCCCTTTAAAAGGGATGCAGCCCGTGGCTTTGAGCCTGTGCGATGTTGGGTACTCGTAAGTATTTTGGGGATTGACCAATCAGAGAAGCTGCTGCCAACCTCTCACTTAAAAAGAGAAAAAAAATCCCTACCTCAATTACCACTGTAGGGAAAAAACAATTTCCAGCAATCGTTGACTTTGTTTGTGGTTCTTCTTTTGATTACATCGTTTTGAAAACTACTTTCAAATTAATCTTAAAAAATATATTTTAAAAAAAACTACACAAAAGAAATGTACAAAACATCGCCAAGAAAATACGGGTAAAATAACCTGATTTGTTTACATAATTTTTTTCCCTCTCCCTTCTTGCAGGCATTTTTTTTCTTAAGAATCAGTGGTGTCTAAACTGACCTGTCAAGATTTTTAAACTAAACAATAAACTGTAAAGTGTACCACTGAACTACAATTTTCCAAAACTAATGCAGTGCTTGTTTTGATCTACTTGGCTATTTGCTTGTTTAGATCGATCACACTTCATGCTGGAGGTTCGCAAGACGATGACTTCTTTGCTAAATCTACAGAGCAAGATAAACGAAGCGGTGGAACAGCAGCAGGCTCTCATTAGCAGTGCTGAACAGAGACTCAGATGGGCTTCTGGAGCCAACCCAGCTCTCACGGAGGTAACATTATTTGTACCAACTCGAGTTTTTTTTACACCTAAAAAGGATAACTCTAAGGTTTTCCAGAGATACAATACATTTCCCTTTATACCGTCGGTATAACAGATAGTATTACAATACTATCTGTTATATTCAAGTCATCATCATCATGCAATAAACAATATTTTATAGAAGAAGAAAGAAGATAGAAAATTATTTATTTGTAAATGACATAAATAAAAAAAGGAACTTTAGTGTACAAAAATAAATGTATACCCCAGGGCATCATTGGCCATCAGGGAGAGAGAAGAGTTTTTTTAAGTTAATTAAATAGACTGTTATATTTAAGTAATATACATCATTGGAGCTAGATTTTTTTAAGTTTTTGATCAAGTTACGTTTTTTAAGTTTAAGTTTTTTTTAAGATAAGTTCTTTTAAGTTAAGTTTTTTTTATTATTTATTTCTATTTTTTAAAGTTTTTTAATTATTTATTATTATTAGTTATTTTTATTTATTATAAATTTCCCTTTCAGTAACCTTTTTAAGAAAATAGAGTTGTCCCCCCATCTATTGTACTAATATAATTATTAATTTCATGATTCCTAACAGAAACAAGGTTTTAATTTGAATTAAAAGCATCAGCTACTGTTTGGCTATACCTTATTATTTTTCATTAAGCTTTATTTTGATGTTATTATTTTTCATTAAGCTTTATTTTGATGTTATTATTTTTCATTAAGTTTGATGTTATATTTTCATTCTTTATTTTGATGTTATTATTTTTCATTAAGCTTTATTTTGATGTTATTATTTTTCATTAAGCTTTATTTTGATGTTATTATTTTTCATTAAGCTTTATTTTGATGTTATTATTTTTCATTATTTATTTTGATGTTATTATTTTTCATTAAGCTTTATTTTGATGTTATTATTTTTCTTATTACCTAATTTACCACTATTCTCATTTACTATCTCCTAAAAGTTCTTTGTAATAATATAATATGTTCCAAAATAATTTTGTAATAGTACAAAAGTTCTTTTATATTATTTTTATCCATCTTGTCTATTTTTTCCCTAACATACATAAGTTTCTTTTATATCTCTTTATATTTTTTATAATATGGAATTATATTGTTATCAATTTTTTTTCCGTGTGTGGAACTCATAGCATTTCCTCCTATACTATCAAACCTGCAGTCAAAACATCTTAATTCTAGCTTTATTGAATTGCGTATTTTTCCACAGACATGATACAGTTTATTATGTCTAATAATTTACAAACGGAAACAATCATACATTTCATTGACACTCCAGGTGTCTGCAGAAGTTTCATTCATTTCATTCCTTGTTTCATTATCTAAAATATAGACCAATTTTTCTAGAATTCTGTTTGTAACTATTCGGCATTTAATAAATTGCTTCCTTTTATTTTTTCATTAATTTTTTATTTTGAATTTTATTGGATATAGCACAGTGATCAGATAATCCTAATTCTATTACATTACTATTTATTAAATGTTTACTTATATTAGTCACCATATAGTCTATGGAAGTGGCGATCGTTTCAGTAAATTTTATTTTTATTGTTATTACATTTATAAATTACACTAGCAGTGAAACCCAAGCTTCGTTTGGCAAATATTTTATTAATCAAACAGCAAATTTTTAATTATTCCTTAGAGGGCTACAAAACATAGAGGTTGTTATCAGCTGTAACAGCTTGAAAATTTTATGTTTAAGATGTTTTTGTCTATCTGGCGATTCTCAAGCAGTGCTTTATGATTGCTTTGTAAGTTCCTTCTTTCGATGAGTTGACGATCAAAAATTGAATTTTGAAACGTGTTTTGACTTTTAATGAAAATACAATAATATTCTTAACAAAATAGGCTACGAATTGTACAATTCAAAAATCGTCTATTATTTAAGAAAACAAAATAGTATTATTTGAGATATATAAATATTATTTGAGACTCAAATGGTGTTCATTGTGATCAGTTAGTGGTATAATTGAAAGTTACATCAAGATCCATCGTTTAGATTCAATGCGTTAGCTTTGAACATTTTTACGCTTACCCCTATAATTATTTAGAAAAGATCTCGATGACGCATAAAATGTGTTCATTCTGACGTATGAGGATTCTAAGTTTAAAGTTAAGTCAAGCTCTATCGATGAAATTCTGAGATATAAGACTTAAAATTATTTCCTTTTACTACCTCCTTATGGTTATTTAAGAACAGATTTCGATGAGTCATAAAATATGTTCATTATGACCCATAAGTAGTGTAAGTTTAAAGATTAGTTATGATGCATCAAGTAGATTCCAATCTTTAAGCATCTAAAACTTTTTTTACACTACTCCCCTATTGTTATTTGTGAAGGAATTTCTTTGAGACATATAATGTGGTCAATATGACCTATGAGTCCTTTAAGTGTAGAGTTTAGTCAAGATTCATCAATTTGATAACAATCTGTAAGCACTTATGATTTAGTGTTTTACTAAACCCATATTATTATCAAACGGGTCCCTATAAGACTTAAAAGAGCAGATCTTGACCTAAAACCTAAAAAAAAAAAAAAAAAAAAAAAAAAAAAAAAAAAAAAAAAAAAATATATATATATATATAAATTGTAATATATATATATATATTGTTAACATTTAACATTTGTTATTGTTATTGTTATTGTTTGTTAACATTTAAAAGTGTCTAATTAAGGTAAAAAAGGGAACAATTTAGATAAATAATTTCTAACAACGCCGCAAATGCATGAATCTGGTTTTGAACACCTGATATCGAAGGTTTAAGTTAATTTCTAGTTTGAACTCGATTCAGCAGTTAAACTACGTTGGTGAATATCATTTCAGGTTTAAACTGTTGTTTTTGAATTTTACTAAACCATAGTTTAAACTAGTTTTAACGGACCTAGGTCCTTTTACAAAATACAATAAAAATATTGCAAAAGTCAGATTGACTATTCTTCATGTACGAAAAGAACAAACATAGTCACATCAAGGATTAAGAAAATAAAAAAAAATTAAATAACAATTAATTAAAAGTCCAAGATTTTATCAAAAAAGTACAATGTGATAATGTTTCATAAATGAAACATGGCAGTTCAACATATAAATACTATGTATAATAATACAAAGTTAATATCTAAAATAAAACTAAAATGAAAAAATAGTTATTTATGCCATAAGGCTGAGAAGTGTGTCTTTATTTTCTCAGCCGGATGGCATACACTATTTTTTTTTAGGTAGCACTCATTAAATAAAGCACTCATTAAAAAAAAATCAAAAAATAGCATTCATTAAACTGCGCTATATACTTAATTGAAAAAAAAACAAACGTCCAATTATTATTAACTCCATATTATCGCCGTCATTAAATTTATCCATAGCTTCACACTTTTACTCAAAAATGTAAAAGCTTTACAAATAAACACACAAAAATTGTCAATTAGAACACCTTTTGAAAACGAAAAAAAATTAGTCTACGAACAAAAACAGAAACAAAATGAACGTTTTTAAATAAACCTCATGAAGGTTTAACACAGATTGTTTTTTGAACACGCTACATTACAGTAATGGTGGCAACATATGAATTACTTTTACGTCCTAGGAGTTTTTTTTACATTCATTATTGTCCTCGGAGGTGAAAAGTACTAAATGAGGGGTTCAGTGTTAAAGTGGACCAAGTCCATTTTTTTAAAAAAATGAGATAGAGGTGTTTTCATGTAGGAGAATATGTATATTTTATCAGTGTGAGGTTGTTATGTGTATTGGCTTCATGGGGTACCAATAAATCGCCATAGTCTCTTTGCGCACTGAAATATTTCTAAATTGTTTCAGGGTTAAAAGGGGCTAAAATGTCTTTTATGACAAATCAAGTTTGATGGACTTGGTCCACTTTAACACTGAACCCCTCAAATAACCTCCTATAACAATAATGATTGGCTTCTCATCCTAAAAACGGTCCAATAAAGTGCTCAATTACGTACTACCTCAAAAAAAAATTTTTGAATTAGTATAAATTAGATTAGAAAAGTAATAATGAAGACAGGAGTCCGAGTTTTATTAGAATAATTTATTTCGTCAGAGCTTTCGCACAAGCGATGCTTGGAATCCTCAGTGAATCTAATAACAAGTAAACAAAACCATAAACCAATTACAAAAACAGAAATAAAAGATATACCAAACGAGGCAAAAAACTATTCAAAACAAATGCAAGTTAATATTAAAATAATCATAGCCCTAACTTACAATAAGTAATACAGTTACACCACTACATATGTAAAACAACAGTTCAGAGCATCAAACCAAAAGTTAATATTAAAAAAATTGAGTAAAAGATAAAAACATTACAGCAATTAAGAAAAGAAAAAATGGAAACCAGAAACAGCTCAGACTGCTGTCTTCATTATTACTTTTCCTAATTATTATTTTCTCACAATCCATTAAACTTAATTCTTAAATATAAATTAGATGCTAAACTAATTCTATTTAACCCTCAGTTAAACTAGTTTGATGAATACTGGTATTACAGTGTATCGTCAAGTATAAAAATCCCCAAGGTCATATGCATTTTGGGGATCGACCAATCAGAGAAGCCGCTGCCAACCCCTCTCTTGAAAGAGAAAAAAAAATCCCTACTCCCATAACCCCTGTAGGGAAATAACCTCCTTCCCGGCATTCGTTCACTTCGTTTGTGGTTCTTCTTGTGTTTATTATTTCCCTTCACAATTCATTTTTTTCCACATTTGCATAATTCCTAAATAATAAAACTACACCAAAGAATTGTAGAAACATCGCCAAGAAAACACGGGTAACATAACCTGATTTGTTTACAAAGTTTTTTCCCCGCTGCCTTTTTGTAGGGATTTCTTTTTTTAGAATCGGTGGTGCCTAAACTGAGCTGTCAATATTTTTAAGGTCGTCGATACACTGTAATGTTATAATCTAGGTGTTGAGTGCTTTTGAGAATTCAGTATCCCTCCATAGACAGAGACTAATAGAAGACCAGAAACGAGCAGTGCAGGTCTCGAACCTGGCTAACTGGGTTTTGCAGTACGAGGCACTCAGAACTCCCACCAATGAGGCTCTTAACAACGACGCTGCTTTTGCTATTGTAAGTCATCTTTGTTTGTTTAAATTTGATTAAATATAAATCTGAAAGAGTCTGAAGTGAAGAGGATGAGAGTTGCCATTCTGATAATGAGGAAAAGTTCTGAAGTACCTCTCGGTACCTCAGAATTGTACTCTAATGTCCCTGGTACCTTGGAATTTTACTCTAATGTCCCTGGTACCTCGCAATTTCATTATGCTGATAATGAGATGAAACTTGGCACATATTATAACACTATTTTTCCGCGCAGTCAACTGATTTTACCTGTGATCACGTATTTTACCTGTGATTTACCTGATTTTACCTGTGTCATACTATAACTGTGTAAAAATCTGTCAAAAATAATAAAAACAATAACAAATAATCACTTTCCCGTTTTATTAAAATATCTCAGTTAGTGTTACTTAAATCGAAGTTTACAATACTACCATTTTTGTTCCACTAGTCAAGACCTTTAAAACAATGTATCATTTATCCAGATTGAACAACTTTTAATTTTTCCAAAATTTGGGTGATGAAAAATAAATAAAAAAATATGAAAAATCTTAGTTTAAAAACATGCAGGAGCTTTTATCAAGAAATTTTTTGTCATTTGCACGTATAGGCAACCCCATTCGGGGACACACTGTGTGTGTGTTTTTTTGTTTTTTTTATTGTTTCCTCTAGTAACTAATAGAGGCTGTTTATTTTCAGCACGTTCCACAACTGTATTACATGCCTTTATAAAAACAAATGTGTATAAGGCGCGGTCGAATATCTAGAACGTTGGATCACCAACAAACTTTTTTTATAATTTTTTTTTCAAAATTTTCAGTAATTAGCCGAATTTGTGATAAATGAAGCCTATTTCCGTAATCTGCACGCTCTTTTGATTAATCTCAAAGAGTATTTACATTCACTTAATGATTTTTTTTAATCTAACTTGGTACATACATAACTACTGTTAGACGTCAATATTTTGTGTTATATTTTGACGTCAACATGGACGTCTAACAGTAGTTATGTATGTACCAAGTTAGATTAAAAATAAATCGTTGAGTGAATGTAAATACTCTTGGAGATTAACCAAAAGAGCGTGCAGATTACGGAAATAGGCTTCATTTATCACAAATCCGGCTAATTACTGAAAATTTTGAAAAAAAAATTATAAAAACAGTTTGTTGGTGATCCAACGTTCTAAATATTCGACCGCGCCTTATAAATCTGATTTTCTCTTCATAGTATTTCTTTTCTTCTTTTAGTAAAAAATGTTGAATGTTTTCAATTGGATATTTTCATTCAAATTAAAATGCTTAGGTCCATAAAGTTTTTTTTTAAATGATTTCAATCTGATATTTTCATTTAAAGTAAAATACAAATAAATTGAAACATAAAATTTCAATTTTTCAAAATTTTGTATGTCTCTTCTTTTCTTTCAAACTGCAAATTTTATAATTGTGTGTGTGTGTTTATATATATAATATATATATAATATAATATATATATATATATATAATATAATATATATAATATACCCCCTCCATGACCCCAACCTCATTTTTTCTGTGAAAATTTGCTAAAATGAGTACCTCTGATGGAATCAGAAAAATCTTAGAGGCACCAGCTGGGATTGAACACGGACTGTCTGGGCGGTTGGCTCTTTTGATTACCATTACTCTACCAACACAACTCCTGGTCTTTTACACGTTCATCTTGTTTAATTTGTTACAGCTTGTCAAGGAGTGTTGTAAAGCTAGTTACCTTAGAGAGAAGAATCAAGTGAATGTCAGTTCAGTAGAAGAAGGACTTGTTGGTTTAAACCCTCCATCTCACAGTACAACCCTGCAGTGGGTCAGCAACACTGAGCACCTTGTTTCCGGTATGTACCTATCATTCATTGTACGGGTGATTAAAATAGGTTAAAAGTATAGACCATGGACTATGGTCAAAATAGATTAAAAGTATAGTATCCAGTAAAAAAATAGTATAGTATCAGGGTTAAAAGTATAGTTTACTATCCAGTTCGTCTCTCTGTAGTATATATTCCTCTATGCTCCAAACAACTTCTTTTGATCTGGAACGGATTTTGAGCCAATACTTTTTTTTGTTCGGCCCCCTCTTATGAATTTTGGGAGTGGTGCCCAAAAATCCAAACACATATTTATTGCTGCAAACAACTTCTTTTGACCTGAAATAGATTTTGAGCCAATAAAAAAATTTTCAGGTCCCCCTTATAAATTTTGGGGGGTGCCCCCCGCAGGAAACTGTTAAAAAAAATGATTGGTCCTCTGTATAAATTTAGAGGATACCACTCCCCCAAAAAATGGATGAATTATGTTTAACTCCAATAATAGGAAGGATTTTTCACTCCCAAGAAAGGAAAAGTTAATTTTCACTCCCTTGGGAATAAATAATTCATCTTTTTTTTAGGGGAGTTGTATCCTCTAAATTTATACCGAGGACCAATATTTTTTTTAACAGTTTCCTGCGGGTGGCACCCCCAACATTTATAAGGGAGACCTGAACAATTTTTTTTATTGGCTAAAATCTGCTTCAGGTCCAAAGAAGTTGTTTGCTGCAATAAATAAGTGTTTGGTTTTTGGGGTACCACCCCAAAAAAAAAACTAATCTATATTTATTCCCCAGGGAGAAAAGTTACTTTTTACTCCCTTGGGAGTGAAAAGTGCTTCTTCACTCCCTAAAAACTTGTCAATAAACTTTACATTATACACCGTCTGGAGATAAAAACATTTTTTACAACTGAGTTGCATACGGCTACACCCCCCTCCCCTATGCTTGAGAGGTTTGTCCTGCTTGATTTTGGTTTGAATCTTGCAACCCTAATTACTTTAGTACTCACTTAATATTTTAGGAGATCAACATATCACTCATTTTTTTTTCAATTTTGACAGAGTCTATAAGAAGTCTAAGTAAGGAATTAGAGCCTCTGCAGAGAGACATGTTTGTGTCAGAGGACTGCGTCAAGAACTCATCTCTAACTATCAGATACGAGATGGCTTCGCACAACAAAATCATATCTGATATTAGAGAGCTCTTCAAAACTATGATCAAGGTAAACTATTTTTAGACCAACAGTCTATCGTTTAGTTTAAAAATCCCCAAGGTCATAAGTATTTTGGGGATTGACCAATCAGAGAAGCCGCTGCCAACCTCTCACTTAAAAAGAGAAAAAAAATCCCTACCACCATAACCGCTGTAGGGAAAAACCTTCTTCCCGGCAATCTTTCACTTTGTTTGTGATTCTTCTTTTGATTACATCATTTTGAAAATTACTTTCAAATTAATCTTAAAATTATATTTTAAAATAAAATATCAAAATAAAATAAATATTTTTTTAAAATAAAACTACAAAAAATAATCGTAAAAAAACTCCGCCAAGAAAATACGGGTAAAATAACCTGATTTGTTTACATAGTTTTTCCTGCTCCCTTCTTGTAGGGATTTTTTTTTCTTAAGAATCATTGGTGTCTAAACTGACCTGTCAAGATTTTCAAACTAAACGATAGACTGTAGGCTCATAATATTTTTAGACCTAGGCTCATGATATTTTTTATTTTTTTTTTTAAAGTGGTTGTATAATCAAACAATGCTTTACTAGAGTAAAAAACAAGAGGCCTTTGGCATCTTGGCAGCTCTGATATGCTACTTCGGTCCCAGTGGCCAAATTGCGGCCCTGTAGTTCTTGTCTTATATCAGTTTCACCCAGTTCTTGTCTTATATTAGTCCAATGATCACCCTTTAGGCTTTTATTCCACCCAAAATAGCTTGGATCATAGTTATGATCCAACAAAAAATCATGGATATACTTGTCGTATTGAAACAAAACTCAGTGTAATTATTTATTTGGTAATAATATACACTAGTACCAAATTTCAACTCAATTAGACCATTTCCCAATTTTTTAAAAAAAGTACACAAGTCATTCAATAAAAATTGAACTTATGTTGATAATGAGATGAAACTTGGCACATATGTTAGTCTTATACATAGTCACATGCGTACCAAATCTCAATCCAATCGATGAATTTGTTATTAAAAATTTGTAAAAAAAAATATTAAATATTTAACTATTTGTTAAAAAATAAATTATAACAAATACTTAAAATAATATTAAATAACATTTCTGTTTTATTTCTAAAATCTAGTTAAACTTAAATTTTATTTTTAATTTATATATATTTATTTTTTTCCTTGTCATTTTTCTAAATATATCTTAATTATATAACAGATATAATAAGTAGTGTATTAAGTCAAAGTTAACTACACCACCCCCAAAAAACGTTTTCTTGACACAACAAAAGTTCCCCAAATTTTTTTACTTTGTGTCAAATGGTTCAGAATTTAAGAGCAGGATGACTTTTGGTTGACCCTGTATATCTAGAGACACCTATCTTCATATGGTGGTTTTGTTACAGTTTGAAGATGCTAAAGAAATAGGTTTGGAGGATTATTTACTGAGATACAAAGACTACACTGATAAGATGTCGAGGGTGACTAAGTACTTTACTTCACATGAACCTTTGACTGATAAGAAACTAAAAGAGGTCCTGGATACTTGTCTACAGCTCCTGTCTTTGACTGGTATGTATGATTTTACATTTACAATAAACCTCATAAAACACTTCATACTAAAGTAAATGGATAGTTAACACTGTGGTTGTTTATTCTTGTGTGAGTAGCATAAACCTTGAAATCAACCAACCACAGAGTAGTTCTCCCACGCAAAGCAAACATAGCATCGTGATTTGTTGATTTCTTATGTGAATAGCATAAACTTTAAAATCAACCATTAACCTTGTTATTTTTACTACTTAAGTAATCAAAACACTGTCATTGGTTGATTTCTTATGTTATTAGCATAAACTTAAAAACAACCAACCACCATGTTATTTTACTACTCAAGTAATCATAACACTGTCATTGGTAGATTTCTTATGTGAGTAGCATAAACTTTAAAATCAACCAATCACCGTGTTATTTTTACTACTCAAGTAATCATAACATTGTCATTGGTTGAATTCTTATGTGAGTGGCATAATTTTAAATCAACCATTAACCTTGTTATTTTTACTACTAAGTAATCATCAACACTGTCATGGTTGATCTTATGTGAGTGGCATAACTGTAACCATTTGTGGTTGAATTTCTTATGTGAGTGGCATAATCTTTGAAAATTAACCAATTACCGTTTATTTTACGACTCAAGTAAACATAACACGGTGGTTGGTTGATTTCCTATGTGAGTAGCCTAAACTTTAAAATCAACCAACCCCCGTGTTATTTTACTTCTCAAGTTATCATAACACTGTCATTTGTTAATTTCTTATGAGAGTAGCATAAACTTTAAAACCAACCAATCACTGTGTTATTTTTACTGCTCAAGTAATCATAACACTGTCATTGTTGAATTCTTATGTGAGAGCGTAAACTTTGAAATTAATCAATCACTGTGTTATTATTATTACTCAAGTAAACTTAACACGGTGATTAGTTGATTTCTTATGTAAGTAGTATAAACCTTGAAATCAACCAATCACATTATTTTAATTACACACCGAGCAAACATAACACTGTGATTGGTTGATTTCTTATGTAAAGAGTTGAGACATTGAAATTAACCAATTTCAATGTCTTTTACCATAGGTATATAGAGAAAGTGTTTTGTTCGCCCTAAATATCCCAAACCAAGGTTTTATCACAATTATCTGTTTCAAGGTTTTTGTGATGTTTTAAATGTTTTTTATCACTCTGTGTCACACATAACTCCCGACAAACGTCAAAGATCAAGAGTTGATACTTGGCACGGAAATCAGACTTAAGGTCTGGTTTCCTGTCTTGGAAGGTGATTTTTTTAGACTATTAATCTATTTTGCTGTCATCAATTTAAAAAAAAATCTTTAAAAAAACCGATTGAGTTTTTGGCAAATTTGGCTCACTTGTACATCTTAAAGTGGTAAATTGATTGGCTAAACTTAATTTTGATATTGGTTGCCATATTTAGTAATATGATTACTTCCTGTTCCTATCAAAAGAGATAAAGTTCTGGTTATTTGATTTCAGATGACATTTATGAGGATTTGCTGAAGTTAAATTTCAGTGAGAATCCAACAGAGTTGCCTTCTCAGATTGATGCCAAGGCACGTCGTCAGAGAATGCTGACTCACACTAAGTGTAAGTTTCCTGTCCATAATACTTTGTCCTTTACTTATCCGAAACTATGCTTACTTTGTTGTTATGTTGTTAATATTTATACTTTACAATTCGTTACTATGACAACTGTAATTATTTTATTATTATTCAATATGTCAGGTTGTGATCTCATGATTTATGTTTTATAATTAAATGTTCAGTTCATATTTAGAAACCTGTATTTTCTTACTTAAATGTATACTAAAACATGGCGCAGTGGTGTTTTTCTTTTAATTTTCAACAATAGTAAAAGGTATGAGTTATTTATTTATTGACTGTGAATGATTTATTGATTTGTTAAAATGGAGTATAATAAGCCAAATGAACTGAGTATGAGTGGCAACTTAGCCGACAATTTCCTGGTGTTTAAAGAAGAAGTGCTGATATATTTTACTGCAACAGAGACAGATAAAAAGCCGAGAGAGATACAGGTCGCAAGGATAAAAAATTTGATGGGCCAGGAGGCCCGGAAAATATATAAGAGTTTAAATAAAACTGAGTCAAGTAAGGAAACTGTGTTATCAATATTAGGAGTGTTAGAGAAACACTGTGTTCCAAAAAAGAATGTTATAATGAGTGTGTTTAAATTTCTAACTAGAAGACAGAAGGAAGAAGAGCCGTTTGAGAAATTCTATGCTGATCTACGTTATTTATGACAACAGTGTGACTTTGAGGATCAGGAAGATAAGTTATTAAAAGCACAAATAGCTCTAGGAATCAGGTCAAAAGCAATACAAGAAAGATTACTTAAAGAAGAAGCACCTCTTGATAAAGTTGTAGCTTATTGTGAGTCATCAGAGTTAGCCGAATTAAATATGAAAATCATTGAAGATGAAAGGAGACAGAAGAACGATTCAGTTGACGAGCTTAGATCAAATCGGCAAAAAATACTTTATACTATACTTTCTCCTCTAATATACTTAGTTTGTACTATATTTTCTTTTATACTATATTTTCTTATTAATAATAATGTGCGCTTATTAAACTAAACTATAGTTCTAGTCTCCTCCTCTTTTGTGATAGGTCAAGAAGCCATGCCTAGTAACTTGTTAAAAAGTGGATTTGGGATCAATTTAACCTACTTTTTGATTAAAATAATGGGTAAAGACAGTCCAAGGTAGTTTCTACTGTCCACTCTCACTACTCCTTGTAGGATGGTTGACGGGGATAAGATAATGGCATAGTGATGATTTCGGGGTTTGTAAAAAAAGTCTAAAGGTGAGTTCTACTCACCAGGCTTTACTACTGTCCACTTTTTCTTTAACTATATGTGCCGACACAATCAGAGCACTGAAAAGAGCTGTGCTCTTTTGCCGCCATCGTGCTCAGAACCCTATGGATTACAGGCTAATTGGAGCTAAAAAAAATGGTTGCTATTTTTGTTTATTATTGTCATGTTGTATTTCTTCTGTTATTCAGCTATGCAAGAAAAGAATAGTTACGCAGTGGGTGTTTGGAGAAGAATTAAACTGAAACTGGAGGGAAGGGATCCTGACTCTGGTCACACCAATTCTATTCAACAACAGGTAATACATTTTCATTTCAGAACTCCTAAAATTAGTTGGAATATAATTTGCAAAATTGCAAATCTTTATCTAGTTGAATATTTACACTATATAATGTGCGCAGGGCACCTAGGAAATGTAACAAGCAAAATGCAATGCTACATCTGGGAACTGTTCCATCATTCGACATTCGTCATCATTGATGGCTCGACATAATGTCATGTCCCACTCTGTTTCGTTACGTTTAACTCATAAAGTGCCGACAGAGCCTGAACTCACTCTGACCTTCAATTAAAAATTCCGAAAAATATAATGTGAAGTATTTACCAGAGACGAGCGGTGCTCTCTTACCGCCATCATGCTTGGCAAGTAAAACACATAATATTGCCCCTACTGGTGAATATTTACCCTAACTGTAGGTGTATAAGAAGTGTTGTTTTTTGTGCCTTTTCTTTCCCTCGTTTATTAATTAATTAAAGGTCTTAATCTTATAAATTTATTTTTGTTAGTTCTTACATAGCTGGTTAAAATAATTATCCTTTATACATTACTTTCTATAAAAATTGTATCCCATTTTCAAACACCTTTTTATACTTTTCTTTTGACTAATTTTTTTATATATATTCTCTTGGTTATAATTTTGTCTATATTCTTATTTCACTTAGCCTCCTGCATCTATATCTAATCTTCCTTTAATCTATTCTACTATTTTTCTAGAAAACCCCGCACATAGACTCCAGTCTTGTGTGATTGCCAGCAAAGTTTTTCTTTTATATAAAAAAATTACCTTTTTATAGTTTAACAACTGGTTAATTATTATATATTTTATAATTATTATAATATTTATTATATATTTTAACTTTTTGTAGTATATATTGTATCTTGTTTGTATTATTTTTATGTAAATTTTGCTTAATACCTTGGCAATAAAAGTTTTTTTTAATTTGAAAAAAAATGTTTTGCTGATAAAAACGTGAGATATTTAAGAGTAAAAAATTGATTTGTATTTTAATCAAATCTATTCTATGCTCTACAAAACTGAACAATTTTCAGTTCAGTTTTGTGGACATAGTGTTTGTATCCATGATGTCGTACATCTCTGAAGATGCCTCTCCACAGTTCATCTACATTGATGTGGTCACTACCAGAAGACCTAAATTTTCATAACAATAACTGCGGAAGCTTACGCTGTTAATTATTTTGCATTGTGTTACCAAATGAATACGTTTATAAGGAACATTTTTTTGGAAAATAAATTTTTAACCCACTTTACTCTTGTTGGTTTTCAAAAAAAATAGTACTCATAAGTTCAAGGTACAAAATGTTAAATTTAAATTAATAAAACTTTTAGTTTATCATTAAAAATTATTAATTTATTGTTTTTATGCAGGTGAACTGGACGATAAATGAAGCCATGTCTTTTGAAAACTTGGCTACTCTCTACGAAGGTTGGACACCCTGGGTCTAAATGACTGGGCTAAAAATTCCTCTTGGAGAGGACTAGGGGACTCATAAAAATTTTTCTTCAACGTTCTGGTTTACTAGACCAAATGTTGTTCTGAAGAAAATTTATCAGAGAATGTTTTTAATTTAAAAAAATGTTCTTTTTGAGTTTAATTGATAAAACTTGTTTTTCAATTAAAATAAAAATGTTTTTGTGTAAAATATTTGTTATCTATTGAGCCAGTTTGCTGACTTATCATCGAGCCAGTTTGCTGATTAATCATTGAGCCAGTTTGCTGACTAACCATCGAACCAGTTTGCTGATTAATCATTGAGCCAGTTTGCTGACTAATCATTGAGCCAGTTTGCTGATTAATCATCGAGCCAGTTTGCTGATTAATCATCGAGCCAGTTTGCTGACTAATCATCGAGCTAGTTTACTGAGTACACATTGAGTCAATTCGCTTTTCGTGCCTTTTTGCTGGCTAGGTATTGAGTTTGTTTTGTTATTTGCTAATAACGCGATATAAAAAGAACCTTTTAAACTATGGTTGTTTTATATTTTTTTATCTATTTAAAGAATATTTGTAATAGATAAATTTAACTTATTTTAGACTCATTTTATTCGATATGGCAAAATAGTAAAAAAAATAATCTAATAATGTGTAATCATATTAAATAATGTTAAAATAATACATTTTCAAAGTACCATAGTGATACCAGGCCTTGATAAGATCTGTTGTATCCTCCCTTTATTAGTATAAATCTCTTTGGCCATTAGAAACTCAAATGTATTTGAATCAATATTTTTTGTTCTTGAAGTATATTTTTTTTATTTAAATATAAAAAAAAATAATTTGTATTTATTACCATTTAGCTTATAGGAGGTTTTCTAAAAGATCACTTGAGTTTGGTTTGAGTGAGACTAATTCCTCTTGTGTTTGGTTTAGGTGAGACTTATTCTTGTTTTTTTCTTTCCCTCGACCATTACACACAGAAGGTACATATAAAACTTCGACAATAGGTACATAGAAAAACTGAGGTTTCACCAGAATTGACCGCTTAAGCTTGTTTTTTATACAATTTTTGAATGGTTTTTATTGGGAGTTTTGCCTGTCTTTTTGTGTTTTACACATTTCTCTCGTAATATTTTTCAAAACTTGGCACATAAATAGGTTGCACATAACTTAGGTTCCAGTTGTGCTGACCAGAAAATGTTTGGACCTTGTTAGCCTATTTTGCTGAGTCATACAAAATTGTTTCAAATTTAATAGATTGACATTTTTCTCTTACCTATCTTTTAAGGGAGGGTTGTGCAAAGTGTGATCTCAGGACTCCTAGGCACACGTCAACAAGTTTTTGGGGTTTCGAGAGCTAATAATTAATAATGATTCCCAAAATAAAATTTTAACTATTTAAAATTATACAACAAACCCGCTCATTGGTTGTCATTGGTACGGACAGTAGATCGGTCACCTGTGAGAAAAAGTTCCTGCATCTCGACTACATTGTGTTTGGGTTATAATAATTAAATTTTCTCGGCTTTTCATACATTATTATTGCTTGTCATGATGCAGATGGCAATTTTAATGGCCTATTATGTCTCTACAATTTTACGCAAAACTTTGATTGATATTACATCATGACAGATTTGTTTTATATTCTAAACATTCTAGTATATAAATTGCTGTAGGATTGTTCTGTTTATTCCAATATATGAATAATCAATGGTAATAATAGTATTACTCATAGGGTTGCTGTATTTCAGCCAAGATCGAACAAGACAGATGTAGAAAGTATTGGAGGGAAGAGGATAGCAACCCATTCATGCAACTCATCTTTAAAGAATGGTTTTACTTCTGTAGAAACTTAGAATGAGCTAAGTTAAGTAATAATAAATTGCTAAAGCAATATATAACCTTACAGCCATTCCATGTACAAGTTTTAGCATAGAGATATATACTAGAGAGGGCATAGCCTATCTCAATACATTGAGAGGCATGAAACATCTTTTGGGCTCTGTGTAACCTCATTGAAACCCCCTTTAAGAGTCAGTTAAAGTTATAATAAATCAATTGTTTTAGCTTCCCGCGTATTGTTTGTGTTATAAAATATATTTTAATAACTTTAGAGCTTTATGGACTATTACAAATTGTAATTTCAATTAAATTAACGAAGACTTTGGTCCTTTTTATTAAAATTTATTAAAAATAAATTGTTGAAGAGCTTTCGCCCAGGGATCCTGAACTTCTTCAGTTCTTAAAAATGAAAAAGTTAGAAAATAATAAAATTTTGAATGTTTTTTATGTATTTTTACATCATTCAAAATTTTATTATTTTCTAACTTTTTCATTTTTGTAATTTTTAAGAACTGAAGAAGCTCAGGATCCCTGTGCGAAAGCTCTTCAACAATTTATTTTCAATAAATTTTAATAAAAAGGACCAAAGTCTTCATTAATTTAATTGAAATTAAAATATATTTTAAACGTTTTATAATATAAGTTACTATAATTTTGTTTTACCAATGATTATATTGATAGTCGAAGGTAGTCTTGTTACATTTTCAAATGTTCCTAAATTCAACCACTAAGGCCCCTCTAGTCATAGAGATATATACTAGAAGGGTCATAGCCTATCTTAACACATTGAGAGGCCTAAAACATCATTTTGGGGCTCTGTGTAACCTTATTGAAACCTCCTTCAAGAGCAAATTAAGGTTATATTAAATCATTTGATTCTGGCTTCCCGCACATCGTTTGTGTCTTGATTTGTATTTTTAACATTCTACTATATAAGTTATTGTGATTTTGTACTAATTATTTTGTTTTATTTCTAAGCGAGGTGGTCAGGTTACTTTTTTCGATGTATCAAAATTTAACCTATTGGGTCTCTCTAGGAATAATACCTCTATGAGTTTTAGAGCTTAAGCAATTTGAATTGTTCATAATGTCATGACTAAACTATGACAACAAGCTTGTTCCCAATCCAAACATAAATTGATAGTATATTTGGTTTTTGAAAATATAAATCCCTTCCTTTATAATTGTTGATTTTAACTATATAATATTACAGGCGATAAAAATTGCTTGCACGTTTTGTATTAATTTTATGAAAAATTAATTCAAAATAGGAAAAATTAGGACATTTTTAGTTTGAGCGGGAACAAAAGTATCAATAATAGGACTATTTCCCCAAAATCAGGATGCCTGGCTACCCTAAGTACTAACCCTAATTATTATAATCAGTTGACAGCGTGGAAAATGATGTTAAGGAACCAATGAGATTGCTCTAACATTCATTTATTATATTTACGTGTAGTTGCAATGGCAATTGTTATTCACAAGTCATACTTACAAATGAAAAAAATACTAAAGAAAATACTATAAAAAATTATTAAGTATTTTCTGTATAAATTCTTCTAATAGATAAATGCTTCCTAAAAATAAAAAAAATTTCATCTTTAAATAAGACTTTAATTTATTTTTTAAAGCGCTTATCATTTAATAATAATAATAATAATTAATTAACATTATTATTATTAACATCAATAATAATAATAATAATAATAAAAGTAAAGTTTCATCTCTAAGATGATTATACAACTTAATAGCCCATACATACGATGATCTATAAGTCTTTCTATTCCAAGACCCAGACCTAAAAAATGTGACTCATTTAGTACTACTTCAAACCAAATTTTTCTGAAAATATATCTTAAATTGTGAAGAAAAGACATAGTCTGCCTATCCAGGAGCCCTTCATATGATTGCGCATGCTCAAAATTTTATAAAATCACACAACTTTCAGTTTTCTTGAAATAAGTGGTTCCCTGTGGGTCGTGTGCAAAACACAAAGAGAACATTTTTTAAAGATCATAGAGTGTTCAATAAAGCGAGTGTTCAATTACCAAAATTAAATAATTACAACCAAAGTTATGGTTCTTTCAAAAACACCAAAAAAAATTGTTAATTTATGCAGTCAGTGAATTTCTTTGAAAAAAAATATCGCCTTTTTTGGCTAATTTACAAATGTCATAACATCAGTTGTTATCGAATTTTGACGAAAAAACACTCGTTTCATAGTAAATTTTATCATGTTTTGCACGCGACCTACAGGGAACCACTTATTTCAATAAAACAGGATTTTGTGTGATTTTCTAATATTTTGTGTGAGCGCATTCATATGAAGGGCTCCACTCTGGATAGGCAGACTATGCTTTTCCTCCATAATTTAAGGTATATTTTCAGAATAATTTGGTTTGAAGTAGTACAAAATGAGTCACATTTTTTAGACCTGGCTCTTGGACTTTTCCATTTTAAAGACTTTTAAAAGTTAAAAACTTTTAACTCAGTGCCTTTCTTGTTTTTGCAAAACAAAGATTCTCTCAGCCTGGCAAGCTAACCCAGATAGTTGCACAGTAAGAGATGCTGAACAGAAAGTAAGCACGATGCACCATGCTTAATATGAAATTTAGGGTGTGGTCAGAGATAAAGCCTACAGAGAGATTGTCATCAACGTAATGTTAAAGTACATTGGACAAGTTTGGGGAGGAGGTAGATTCGACTAGAGACAGGTAAGAAACTAATATCCCACAATGCTCTCCCACCCTTTTGTTTAGCGCCTCCATCAATTCAAATCCTGCCCCACCTTTTTGTCTGGGCCTCCAATTAATTTAAAATCTTTACTTGATTTCGACACCCCCCTCCCACTCTGCTTACTAATAATCCTACTTTATATCTCCGAACATAAATACAATCAATTATTGGTTTATGGGATATATATATATATATATATATATATATATATATATAATATATATCACTGATATATATATATATATATATATATATATATATATATATATATATATATATATATATATATATATATTTTAAAAAATGCATTGATATACAAATAATGCAATGGCAGTAACAATTAATTGAATTCATGTTAATAAAATATTCAGTAGGATTTTAGGAATACAGGAAAGTAAAGTTTTAACAAGAAACAAGGTATTGGAACAATTACAAAAAAGACAAATGTAATGTAAAAAAAACAAATCTTTTATTAATTAAATCATACACATATTTTCCCTATAAACATGACACATAAGTAACATTGATTTACAAACAGTCTAACTGATAAGAGAGTTAGAGGTGCAATCTGATTAAACATAAAATAGTACAAATACACATTTTTCACACAATACCTATTTTGATTTGAATATATTATAAGATGCAAGTACCAAGAGGTATCTACGGTATGGCCGACAGGTTATACGACTTTTATTTCCTTTAATCAATGTTACACATCTATATGATTTATCAATCCAAATATATCTATTTGCATTACATTACACCTATGTAATGTAATGTAATCACATATTGTAAAAAACAATATGTGATGCTGGCATTACACAGCATTGTTACATTTTAGGATTTTAATAAATTAGTGAACTATTAATTACTTTAGTCCTATAATTATTTTAATGACTAGCTAACAATTATTTGTGTGTAGCAATGACATTCACCCATCACTGTGGCCATCATCAGGCTTAAAAACTAAAACTACATTAAAAACTCTTATAACAAAACAAATAATGAAAGCACAAAAACATAATTAATAACTTGACTAGAAAGATTAAATATCACAGTATTAGTTAAAAAAAATTAACTTGTCAACAATACAATGATTTTTTTTTAGGAAAAAAGTGAATATAATCATTTTTACAATTTTGTCGTGAATAATAAGCAATAAAAATAACGCATACAATTTCAAATTAATACTCAAGACATTGTCAAAGCAATTTTTAAAATTATTGTCATTTATTGCTTAAAAGCATACTGTGAACATATAGATTGGAGAATAGCACCACAAAAAAACAATTTATGATAACTAAATAACAAAATAAAGATAATTTCAAGAATTAATTACAGGATTCTGATTTAAATTAAATTAGAAGTAAATATATTTTTACACATTCAAAAGTAAAATCAAAAATAACTTTATTACGTACACCAATTTCTTGGATATAATAAGTCATAACAATTATATCATAGATACACAGCAAAAGCATAAAGTAAAAGATAAAAGCAGACAAAAAATACATAAAATAATTTAATAAAACAATTAAAGTTTCAAAAATTCATTAATGCTATAAAACCATTCCCTAACTAGTCAACATTTTTGTATACAACATACACTATAAAGAAAAATACAATGAAGAAAGTAAACTAGCATCTAATATAAACCAACATAATTATGAAGCTATGATTATAGACAGCTGGACATGGGGTACTCATATTTTGCAACTTTATGTAGCTGGTTGTAACTTACCTTATTTTCCGAACAAAAAAATGTCCCATGTATGAGTATAAAGCCAAATTTACTTTAGAGTACTCTTATATAATTTTTAGCTGACTTCTTTAGTTGGCTAAAAAGGGATATTAGAGGGTTTTTACTAATTTGATAAGAATTTACAAGATAAAGATATATTGTAAAGTACATTAGACAGTAACTCGAGCTCCAGTGCCAGTGTTCAGTTGAGTTATTAAGTCCTGCTTTCAAGAATTGAAGGATTCAACTACAATAGTTTTTTGTTAGTTGCACTTCTTAGTTTATAGAATTCCATCTTAAATTACTAGATCAATTTTATTTAATGAATTGATTTCATGTTTCAGTTATTGTTCTGAAGATGGCCACACTGATGGCTGAATAATTAAAACAAAATAAATTTTGTAACATATAGAATTAAAGTCTACTTTTATCTAGTAATTTAAGGATTCAACTACTCACCAGCAATGCAGATAGCATAACTGCTAAAAGTCGGTGCTAATATTTTTAACACTGGGTGAGAATTCTAGTCTTCCTCGCATCAAGTTTAGGAGCTGTTAGTGCAAATATACCCTTATCATAGTAAATTATGACACCTCTTAATGTTGGACACAACCAGTTTGGAAAGTGGGCCGAATAACATTTCTTTTCTTTATATTAAAAAAAACTTAATTCCTGCATCAATAGTTTTCAATGCTTTCTTAAAAATATGAAAATTTTCTCTCCTGTCTATATCACAGTGATGTCCGCCTGCTCCTTCAGGTCTGGGAGTAACACCATTGCAGCAATCAATCAAACGGTTGTTGATCCACAAAAATAAACCTGTGCCAATACACTCCTTTTTCATTCTCCCTAAAAAAAAATTGACAATATTAATTATTAACAGGTGGGGTTAATAAAAAATGGGGCACCAATTTTTATTTTTTTGACACTATACTGAGTGATACAACAACAATTATTGTTACAAGTATTTGGCTTAGCATAGTTTCGTTGACTTGAGAGGCTGGTAAGAGAAACAATTCAGTGATTGCACTCTGACGGGTGTTGATAAACTTAGTATAAATAGATGTAGAATCGTTTTAATAAAAAAGAAAAAAAAACATAAATAAATACAACAAATAAATATAAAAAATGAATAGATAAATAAATAAATATATAGTGTTTGGACCCTCCCAAACAACAAATAGGAAAGTGTAGACTACAAGATTACCATATTGTAAAAATTTGGTATAAAGTATACAAAAAACCTTCTTCTTCTTCCCTGAAGTCAGGCTACAGTCTTTGGACGCCAGTCTTTGGATAGTCTGTTGGACGCCAGCACTCAACTCACCGGCACTGTTGATGGCATTATTGCCGAAAGCCGGCTCTGCTTTTATTTAATAAATTCTTTTATGGAGAGACATGTTGGTTTTTTGTATATTGAGTATTACTCCACTGCGCTTTTAAGAAGTCATTGGTATAAAGGTTACTTCAGCTTGTTTGTACCAGCAATCACTAAATTTCTATAAGGGTTGCTTTGTCTTTTTTGTACTTACAATAACCAGATATTTAATATGAAGAGTTGTGCACTTTGTTGAGGTAACTTCCTTAAACCATTAGTTAGCAAGCAAAGGAAATTAGTGCTTCAAAAAGCTTGTGAAACATGTCCACAAGCTAACTAATACCAAGTCACTAAATATTTGGATATAATTACCTGAACAAATTTGCATAATAATGTACTGCCAAAATTGAACTTAAAAAAAACTTGAGGTGAATGACTTTTTGTGTCACTACACAATACCTCATAACAGAATAATGAGATACTCATGATTGCAAGAGACTCGTGATTTTTACACCAAACTGTCCAAATGCCCAACCTGTAAGGTAATGAAGGACATATTACTAACGAAATGCACATATAAATGATCATAAGGCAACCCACCAAAATCAGGGAGGGAAGAATTATATTGGTTTATTTTAAATTCCTCAATGGGACCCTCGCCTATGCAATGTACCAATAGTTCCTCACTTGGGCCACCCTAAACTAATGAATGGAATATTCGATGAATGGATACTACCGGGCTTTATCTCTGCTACTACACTAGAGCTAGAAACATGTTTTGTTATTTGTTAAATGACTAGCACTACCTATATAAAAACCACCATATTAGCAGCAGTGGAGACTCCTAACTACCTATTCATTGTTTTAGTAATAAGGGGGGTAATTTTATAAATGACTTTATCTCGGCTACTTCACATGAAAACCAATGAATGGATGGTTAGGAGTCTCTACTTCAGCTAATATAGTAGTTTTTGTATAGGTAGTGATATTTAGTTAACATATACAAAATTTTATGTTTCTAACTAGGGTAGTAGTCGAGATAAAGCCATTCTAATAGTTTGTTCTTTGTAGCACTGGAAAGTTTATAGAACTCCATCTCAGGCTTGATCAAGGGGACTTTAGTTCTATAAAAATTTCTTTATAAAGCCATTCATAAAATTACCCCTCCCCTCGTGCCTAAAACAATGAATGGTAGTTAGGAGTCTCCACTGCTGCTAATACGGTAGTTTACGTGAAGGTAGTGCTATTCAGTTGACATATACAAAAACTCATGTTTCTAGCTCAAGTGTAGTAGATCCATTCATCAGAATATTCTGGTCATCAGTTTAGGGTGGCCCCACACCTAGCTGAATTTAATGGGCTGTCAACACCAACAGATTGGAACAGTGTCAGTTACTAAAGTAATGACAGCTAAACTTAATATAATACTTTGCAATTACAAAGTTGACACTAGTAATTTCAAATGGAAGACTTGAGTCATTAAGTTATTCAGTCAACAAGGTTGAAATAGATACAAGGTGTTTGGGGCAATTCAAACTGGCAGTCCTGCTTAGTGAGTAATTCATACACAAATATTTCACGTTAAATAGATTTGACAATAAAGACAGGAAGAGAGGTGGTTTGACTGAATTGCTCCTGTTTCAGTTTAAGCTCATATGATTCACTCAACAAATAACTCTACTACAGTGTATCGACTACTTTAAAAATCTTGACAGCTCAGTTTAGGCACCACCGATTCTAAAAAAAAAATCCCTACAAAAAGGCAGCGGGGAAAAAACTTTGTAAACAAATCAGGTTATGTTACCCGTGTTTTCTTGGCGATGTTTCTACATTTCTTTTGTGTAGGTTTATTATTTAGGAAGTATGCAAATGTGGAAAAAAATGAATTGTGAAGGGAAATAATAAACACTAGAAGAACCACAAACGAAGTGAACGAATGCCGGGAAGGAGGTTATTTCCCTACAGGAGTTATGGGAGTAGGGATTTTTTTTTCTCTTTCAAGAGAGGGGTTGGCAGCGGCTTTTCTGATTGGTCGATCCCCAAAATGCTTATGACCTTGGGGATTTTTAAACTTAACGATACACTGTAGGCTATATGCTTAGTATATATGTATTTAACAGGGGATTGTATTCCACACGCCTTTCACACAATCTAAGTTTTTGCAACATATTTGTTTAGTTGATCGAGAGGTTTTATTGTGAAGGGTTACTTAAGTTATAAGGAAGTTTAACACAAAATATGGATTTAATTAAATTGAGATTTCTTTGTATAACGATAATAGTTATACTATATTGACTGGATTCCCTCTGCATGATTACAGCGTATCCTCCGTATGGTTACATCTTATTTAACTAGCGTTCTTAATATGATCCGCAGACTGTGTGAACGATAAGAAGTAAGTACCGGGTAAATGTATTAGACCATAATAAACTCCCATACTATGCATTATCTCAACTGTATACAATAATAAGACTGACTGAACACTAAATCTAATGAATAGTATAATCACCTTTAAGTAGTAAACCAGTTAAGTAGTTCAACTGATACGAGATTTTAATAACGTGACCCTTCGTCGGAAAAATATTTAACCAGAGTAAAACAATAAAGTATTTATGTTAAGCGATTTATAAGTTTACATTAAAATGGAAAGTAAGCCCCGAACCAAAATACATTTCAAGAATGCACACTCTCGCAACTAATGAAGAATAATAAGACACACGGCTAAAATCAGTTTACAGCGTGGGAGCCAATGAGGTTAGTTGTGGATGTTAAACCACGCCCTCAATTTCAAATCAGGCCAACCCAGAGATAATAAAGCCTACGGGCCAACCTTATTGGTTCCGCAAGACTAATATCCCGCGCTGTCAACTGATTTTAGCCGTGAGTTATACCTAAGTAGAAATGTGGTTTATCCTCACTTATTGTTTTTAAAATTATTAAATAAATTACTTATAATAGTAATATTGACACGTGATGATAAATGTAGAAGTTCTTATAATTAATAACACAAAATCTTAGTTATTACTTATTGTTTTTTTTTGCAAAAACCATTCATTAAATTAATTACGATTCTGTATCGTGAAATTAATTTTAATAATTTAAACAGCGATTAATTATTAAATATTTATTAATAATTCTTATTTAACACATTTTATTGTTAAATATTGCAAAATTTATGTCTTATTTATGATGAAAAATCGAGGTTAAGAAATGGATAAATTTCGATATAACACTCATTGAATTCGAAATAATAAAAATTAAAAAATAGTATTAGTTATTTTTTTATTATTTAAGTTAATTTAGAGTATTTATAAAAGGAAAAAAACGAAAAAAAAATTTAAAAGAAAAAGGTTATATCAGCTGATCCATGCCGATTAAAATTTCTCATTAGTTTTTGCTTTAAAAGAATATAATACATGTTAATAATTAAAATTTAATTGCGAAAATATATTTCTTAACAAATATTATTAAATTTTATCATAAATTTAATGGAATATATAATAATTATTTGTTACGTGTTATTCAAGAGGCGCTGGGGGATATAAAAGGAAGACCAGTCAAGACCCGTAATCAGTCGGCCTTCAGCCTTCATGCAGTTCAAATTATCCGATGAAGTAAAGTAAGTGAAACGTTTGTTTTATTTCTTTTTTGAACTTTAAAAGAATTTATTTAATGTATAACTGTATTACATTTTAAAACATGACAAAGATACGCAATAAAGGTTAAATACGATCTTTTCGTCGGCCATTTTGAATATTCTATTTTATACGTACATTACTATTTCTTACTATACTAGTAAGAAGATACTATTAATAGTATATACTACTACTACTACTATACTACTACTTAGATACTATTAATAGTTATCTAGTTTCTATTACTACATGAATACTACTTCTATTACATTAATACGATCTTTTCGTCGGCCATTTTGAATATTTTATTGGTACATTAATATTTTTTACTTATTACTATTAATAGTATCCACTCACTATTGCTACATGAATACTACTTCTATTACATTAATACTATTAAAAAAATTACTCCAAGATACTATTACTGTTAGTCCAATTACTATTATTGCTTTTTCTATTATTACTAGTGCTCGGCTCGTGATATAACTACCAATTACTTCGTTCACACGCGAGTTTGGACAGGGGTTTAACCCCGCGTTCAACCCCCAGTGTTCACACAGTAATTTTAACCTATAGTTTAGACTCTACCCCTATAAAAAAATGAGTTTCAGGGTGAGTTAAATTAGTTACACGACAAATGCTGGGAAGGTTGAACACGGGGTTGATCCCCCTGCCTAACCCCGCGTCTGAACGAAGTATTTATTGAGTAAAGGGGGCTATCGCATTTACTGCTGTAACCCTGACTATTATTGTAATAAATACAAATGTTATCACTTCAGCTACTGCTGCTAGTTGTAATATCTAGTAAATGAAATATTTTCCCGTCTTAAAACTACCTTAATGACAAAACATTTCAAACATCATAACATTCTTATGGAAAATCGAGTATTAATGATATATATATATATATATATATAATATATATATATATATAATACACACACACACACACACACACACACACACACACACACACACACACACACACACACACACACACACACACACACACACAACACACACACACACACACACACCACACACACACACACACACACACACACACACACACACACATATATATAACTTGTATTTTATACTTGGACAATTGTTCTATCTCTTATAGTTTCCCACCTATAAATGAACAAACATATAAAGGCAAAGTATTGGTGTATGCTCAAAATAAATTTTATTACTTTAATATAAACATTTACTGAAATTGTTTATTTTTGCAGGATCGGATTTTGCTCCTGTATTGCATCTGTTCGTCATTCTTTCCTTCGGATCTTCCTACGTGGGATCGCGTTTCAGTTATAAAGATAAGTAATCAGGTTCCGATCTAACCAATTGACACTAACCCTTTAAGTCTTGGTTTTATCGGACCCTGCCTAGGCCTACAAGATCTTCAAGAGGACGTCGAATTGGTTCGTTATTTATTACAAAACACACTACACTGTAGTATGGATATTATCTATAGGTGGTCACTGTCGGGGATTAGTCTTGTTTGGGGGTCACGGTCTGACTCAGGCACAATGTTAGCACAATTACTGTAGTCACGCTTTTGTGGGGGCTGTGGGGAGTGACGTAGTGATTGTAACTGCCTATAGCCCCGACCGAGGTACACGTCTCTTATGATATTTTTGGTAACATTGTTGCTTGTGTTGGTACGGTGGTTTTTGAATGGGGCTGTTGTCGACAGTGATCATCGCTAGCGCTGATATCCGTTTAAATTTTGTAGTAGTTTTTAGTAATCTTATTTGTAAATATTATATTTTATTTTCATATTTTTGATATTTCTTTAATCGAGTTTAATTAAAAAAGTTAAATATGAACACTTTGTATATTGGGTATTTGTATTTCTTTTAAACACTATACATTATTTTTGAAACAAACTAACCCATTAGCTTGTTCAGAATGTTTCCGGTTTAATTTTTGTGTACAAGGTCTAATTTCAATGCAGTATTGAGAATAAGTAACTAACTTTATTTCTTCCTTATTATTTTTTTCTATTTAAATCGTTTTTGTTTTGTAAGCATAATAAAAACCTTCAGAACAGGCAACTCTACACTTTTTTAAAGGAGATACTTGATTCATGACCTGTTGTTTAAGCCGAAATATTTTTTCATGGTTAGGCGCGGCGGGTAGGTTAGGGACTCAGGGTTATGATTCATTTATCTCCTATATTCATCCACATTTCATCGACATGTCAGCCGTAAATAGAACCATTGGTTGATGGTAATAAACCATTGGTTCCCGGGTAGGGTTAGGTAGGAAGATGATTTGTGGATTTTTTATATGTTCAGAACACATGGCGTGTTGGCCCCAGTTTTAGGGTGGGGGGTTCAGGTCCATTTTCAGGTACTTTCTATAAATTTTGCTGAATCTTAAACCTAGATTTAAGTTGAAATCTCTGATAAATAAGCAACTAATAATGTCTGACATTATTCGATATTATTTTTGTGCTTTTTTATCAATAGGATTTCATTTGACATTAAATAAATTTTTCTTTAGTTTAAGGCAAATATCAATTTTAAAGTTCTAATATTTTAAAGGCAGGCGCTTGCTGAAGCAATCGCCCCGAGGTCTTTAAAAATTAGACTTTATTATTAATTTTCCGAGGTCCTTAATTAAAGAAAATATGATGTTTGATTGTCAATTGAAGTCTTATAACGCATGCCCGAATGAATACAACACTACTAACCCTACACCCCACACAATCGGCATTGGTTTTTTAACAATTTTATTATTTGAAAGTAATAAAATGGTTAAAATCAATAGAAACAACATTGCATGTTATTATTTTTGTATTTTTTTTTACTAACCAACTCTTCATAAGAATAACACTTTATGAAGCACTGTAAAACAGTGCTTAATTGTTATTCTTATATTAAATTTAGTTTTCTTCAAAGTAGTTTTTATTGGCCACAGTAAAAACTAAAGGTACAAGTAATTTACACTGGCCACGCTGTAAATTACTTGTATAAATGTGAAGAAAAATAAATTTTGCCTATTTTGCTTCTTCAAGAAAACACCAGATGGGGCAAAATAACTTGTGGTGTCAAATAACTGTCCAATCTCTAAGTAAAATGTTTATTATATTATGAATAAAATTTTAAAAATATTTTTGGGTAATTTTAAACACCACTTGTTATTTTGCCCCATCTGGTAATTAATTAGTTACTTTTATATCTTTCAGATGCTGGAAGATCTTTTTTCCAATTGACTTTGCAGCTTTGGAGGAGACAAGATGATTATTTGAATAGACACTGCAAAAAGAATGAGTCAACAATGATTCTATATTTAATAAGTATCATTTTTACTTTTTATTTTTTGTGTTATATGTCATTGTAATAAATAAGTCTTGAAATGGTGTGGATTAGAAGACTGTTAAAGCTATTTTGTTATGGTGTAATATGACTGAAATCACAAATAATTAGGGAATAGGGGTGAGGGGCTGTTGAAGCAGATGTAATATGTTTAAAAGTTGCTAGGGAATGGGGGATTAGGGGGCTGACAATGCTTATATATTGTTGTAATGCCAATATTTATCTTACAAATGAATTTAGGGGACCCTTTATATTTGTAATTTTTTCTTATTTGCTATTTCAGAAAACACTTGATGGGGCAAAATAACTTGTGGTGACTAATAATCTATTTTTAAGTACTTTTTTTTTATATAAAAATAATTATTGGGTCCTTTCAAAAACCACCACCAGTTATTTTGCCCCATCTTGTGATTAATTGTTTTATTTTATCTTCCAGATGCTGGGACAGTGACGTTTTGAAGAAGTGGTAGACGAGCTGAATTTAGAAAGACATTGAGGGAGAAGTCAGCCTTGAGTTTCATCATCTATGTATCTAAGTATCATTTTAATTTTTATACTGAAGTATGGGGTTAAGGAATTGGGGTTAGGGGGCTTGGAGCTGATGATATTATGGCTCAAAATTGCCAAATTTTAAGGAATGGGGGTTTAGAGGGCTGTTGAAGCTGATGTGAGATGGCTCAAAAAATTGCCAAATATTAAGGAATAAGGGGTTTAAGGGGCTGTTGAAGCTGTTGTAAATTTTGGCTCAATTGCCTAACAATTTGGGGAAATGGACGGTTTTGGAGTGTGAGTAGATATTAAGTATTTAATTAAATATAAAAGTCAAAATGGTATTAAGTAGTAATTTAATTTTTAAATCCTTCTTTTATATATTCAGGTTTTTACTCAAGAACTCAGTCTAAATCATAATTCAAATGTTTTTGATCACAAATGTAAGTTCTTATTTTTTTCATGTACTATTTGTAGATATTTTAGTTATTCTTTTGAATTTATCTGTTGATATTCTTATTTTCATTATGAGAACTCAAATTGAAAATGTAATATAAAGTATCATCAACTGTTTATAGGAAGAGGGTAGGTCTTTTAATTTAATCCGATGTTATTAATGAACGTGCTTTTAATTCAGTAATTTTACGAAATTGTTAAAAGTTTTTAAATTTTTAATGTTGGACTAAAAGGTTGTGCCTTGTAATAATCTTATAGTATAAGTTATGGCATGATTCTACCCAATCATGCTTAATAGTTTTTGACTTTATTTTCCTTTGTAATTAAAAAAAACTGCGTTAAGCCTTCATCTTTTTTACTGAGATGAACTGCACCCAAGACCGTTGGTATGGGGCCTTTTCTTACTTCTTCAGAATCTTTTTCAATCTAACAAACGGATCACTACTCAATTATGGTTCCTATCAATGATATTGTAAAGTTGTTTTTAATATTTTTATGTAATATTTTATGTTATGTTTATGTTATGTGTTATGTTATATTTATAATATTTATTGTTATATTATGTAATAATTTTATTTTATGTTTTATGTATATATTGTAATATTTATGTATGTTTTATGTTATATTTTATGTTATGTTTTATGTTATATTTATTAATATTATGTTATATTTTATGTTGTGGTTTTTGTATATTTATAATAATTTTGTAATATTTTATGTTATATTTTGTGTTATATTTATGTATTATTTTATGTTATGTTTGATGTTATATTTATGTAATATTTTATGTTTATGTGTGATGTTATTAGTTATAATATTATGTAATATTTAATCATTGTGACCAACACAACTGAATGTGGCTGCAGGTTTGATAATGTGGCAGCACGGGAGTTTTTTGTGGGGGGGAGGGGTAAAATTTCAGTTTTTGGGTTTAGAGTCAGGTTTGCGGGTTAAGTCAGTGTTTGTGGGTAGAGTCAGTGGTTTTGGGTAAAAATCACTATTTTTTGCATTTTAATTATATGTAATGGTTCTAAATTATTTCTACTTCTTCATGAGTCCTACAGAATAAGCTTCGTTCATGTTTAATTCTGTTTATTGTTTAGATAAATGTTTAAACCTCAATTTATCTTGCTTTACTTCTTTTACATGATTCCGGTGCTATTCTGTGTTACATTATTTCAATATGACTTTGTTTTGTTTTGAGATGTTTTTGAAGCACTGTTTTTATCTTTGAAGTTATTTATAAACCTAATTTATTATATTTAGTTCTCCTCTTATTGTTTTTTATTCATTCAGATCCAGGTTTCATTTTTATTATTAAAATTTTTCTTTTTACTCAATGTTTGTTCTTTTTATATTCTTAACATTTTTAATGATGTTGCTAAGAAATACGGAAAACAGTTTCTAAGACCAAACTTGACAATATTAAGAAAAGATTGGTAAATATATGAAGTAAACCAAACCCACTAAAAATAAAAAAAATAAGGAATAACAATGGTTTTGGGGATTTTCGGGTGGTTAGAGTCAGTGGTATGGGGCAGAAGGTAAGCTGAGCAGCAAGGGTTGATTGATGGGGGCAGCCGGGTTGATGATTTGGGGCAGCAGGTTGATGATGTGGCATCAGGTGATGAAATTTAGAAGCAGGAAGTTTTTTTGTGGGGGGCTGGAGGGTAAAATCATGTTTGTGGTTAAGCCAGTGTTTTTGGGGGTATAATCAATTTTCTAAATTTATAATATAGCAAGCTTCATTTCGTAGCTTTTTATTTAGTTTTAAAAAAGAAGAATTTTTTTATCTTGTAAGCTAAAAGCTATGAGTATATTAATTTGTAAGTCTAAAGTATAGTTTAAAGGATTAAATCCATAGGCGTCATAGGGAGGGTGGTTGAGGCTTGCTTGCATAGAGGAGGACACTAGTTGGATTAGTGTGTCAGTTAGATAGAGCATCACACAGTTAGTTTAGTCAGTTAGTTATTTTGGTTAGGTAGGCTTAGGACCTAAATCTTATAAAATATGAACAAAATTTTCATTGTTTCGGTTCTATTTAATTTTAATTTTGTCACTTTCTTTATATTTCACATTTTACTTATATAATTGATTTTTTTTTACTTCAAGTACTAAATACCATTATTTATCTCAGCTTAAAAGCTTTGTCTATGTTATTGCTAAAATCTTTCTGGGGTAAATTTAATGTTTTAATATTAGAGTCAGTGTATGGGGGCAGAGTTGCTGAAGTCAGTCTACGCGGATTGCTGAGGCAGCAGGGAGAGAATTTGCCCGATGACAGTTTTGTGGGTTAGAGTCAGTTTTTTTGGGGTTAGAGTCAGTGTTTTGGGGTTAGAATCAGTGTTTGTGGTTAGAGTCAGTGTTATCTGGGGTAGAATCATTTTTTAATCAAAATTATACCATTGTTCATTCTTTAATTTAGTTTTATTTGGTTATTATATACTTTATATTTTCTATTCATGTTTAATGGGGTATTGCCAAGTCTTCTTTTATTACTTAGTGTTTTATTGAAGGTAATATTCATTACTAAGTGTTAAATTAACAAAACATTCAT
>JACMZG010001859.1:19287646-19340609 GCA_018340805.1 Microvelia longipes
TAGGTTAGACCACCTATTTTTTTAATAATATTCTTGGTTTTTTGTGTAGGGTGTTCAGCATGTCGGTGGATTTGCGAATTTCCTTTGGTTTGGCTATGCGAATCCATTTTGACTTAAGATCCGGTTATATGCTTTATATACTTGAGTCATAAGTTACTCAATTATCAAGTCACTACCAATTATTCTATACCTCAATTATTATAATATATATATTATATGTTATATACTATATATATATATATTATATAATATATTATATATAATAATATATATAATATATTTATATATAATATATATTATTAATAGTACTATATTTTATATATATATATTTACCAAAGAATTTGTGGGAGTTGTGGAAACACTTGCCGTTGATATGATAATATAATGTGAATGTAGACTTAGCGGTAATTAAACTATGATTTAGTTCGCATAATCCTATTTTTCCTTAAGTTGTTTTTTTGTTGGGTATATATGGGTTTGTGTTTGTTTTTTTGTGTGTTTTTCCGACTATTGAATTTATTAAGTGTCAGAATCATCCAAAATATTTTTACCGGGTTTCATAATTTTCGTTCCAATTTTTCAAGAAGGTCTACTTATTCGGACAAGAATTATTTATAGCCTAGAAAATAATGCTTTATCTAATTGTTCTGGTTGCTAAACCTTTTTTAGAACTTATATCAGAAGTCAAGGCAATTGTGATATTTTAATTTTATTTCGAGTAGTAGTAAGTAGTGAAAATGGGATGGGTGGTGGTATTTGTTTATATAATCAAGCAGTATTACTAGCCAGGCTACAAGTTAAGGGTTGTTCTAAGTTGTTGGCTCTTTTGCCCAGTTTGCTAAAAAAAAGATCCGGGAAATATTAAATATTAAGTATGTTTTAAAATTTTTAAAAATTTTATGTTTTAATATCTACTCCTTTTTTAATCTTCGTAGAGTAAGGGGTATTTTCTGATTTGATTTGTTTTATTTTCTATATTCTAATATATTAGGTGCCAGAAGAAGCCCTTGATACATGTGTGTAAGTATGTATTTCTCTATGGTCCTGTCATGGTTTTTTTTCAGAGCAATCATAATATTTCACTGACTCTATTATTTTTTTTTTAAAAAAAAATATAAAAAAAATATTAAAAAAAAATAAAAATAAAAAAAAAATGAAAAATAAAAATAGAATAGTACCAAATAGTCATTTCGATATACAAAAATATTAAACTTATATGCTGAAATTAAAAACTTTATGGCATAAATTTGTTAGTCCATATACATGGGCCACAATGCCGTGCTGTGGGATATTTCAATTACTATCACATTAATTTTCGCGTTTGATCATAAAAATATTCCCGATAGAACAACTACAAGCAGGAGAATGATTTTTGTACAATTATTTTCAACTCTCTTGCATAAATACATGGGAAGGCTACGATGATAACACATCGTTGAAAACACACATACACACAACACATACAAAACAGGCGGACTTTTGTTGAAAAACCACTTAGTGAGGCCTTAATTAAGACGCCTGAACGTGATAATTCCCGGTGACCGTCCCGGTTTTTGGTATTTTTTTGCGTCAAACACATACTTTTCCTATCAAATATCTACGCTATAAATAAGTGAAAAGTTTAAAAGTGCTTACACTACACTATGTGCTTTAACTCGTGTCAGCACTCCTTATTTAAAACTTTCCGTTATATGGCATTATTGCCAAATGATTTTCTTTGTTGTCTGGTTTTATTTTATCATTTATTTTTGGTTGAGAGTTTTGTTTCGTATGTTATTGCTGTATTTATTTATTATTTCTTGTATAAGGAGCGTATTACATGGAATTGTTTAAGTGGATATTTAGTTGCGAACAATGTATCAACGCTCTCAATATTATTAACCAAGATGTACGAAAGAAAGCCAGTGCCAATTTTAGAAACGAGATAGTCAGCAGTTTATTTCCTCGCTAAAATACTTCATCATAATTATAATAAACCCTCAAAGTGTATTTTTTAAAATAATAATATATATATTTTTTTTATAAGCATGTAGACGACAATGCAGCTGTTGTTTTGGAATTTGAAGAGAAGGCTGCGTCGATTTATAAGACAATTCATGTTAACGACAATATCCTTCGGAATCAGGGGAGACCTAGATTTCCCAATTCTTCTTCCGGAGGTCCCACTGGCTGAAATGGAAAGTGACTCCGAAGATATTGACGGAGATCTACGTTCTTTGGAAGATGAGGAAAAGTAGAAGAAAATGTTGAGGAGGCAAGAATTTCATTATTAGTCGACCAATGTAGTGTGTGTCTCGCGAGTCCACGCACTCATGCAGCGGTTCCTTGTGGGCACAGGAATTTCTGTGTGAAGAGCGTGGAGCGATGAAAACTTGAACTAAATTACATCTGTCCGATATGTAGGGCAGAGAGCATTAAAAACGCTCATGACTGATTCAAACTTTGAGATAGAGGGCAAGATTATCCTTGCGACTAACAAAACCAAGAAACCGTGTCCAGTATGCCGAATGATGTTAACGCCCTCAAATTTGTCTAGACATGTCAAGTGGCTGCATAAAGATGTAGAGGTTGATGTGATCAAAGAGTCCAGGAAAATTACGCCTAGACCATTGTAATGCAGAAGAAAAAATTCTATTCAAAAACTATGCAACGAATATATACCATATTTTAGTGAGAAGACATATCACTTTCCTTACGAGAGTAACTCTAAATTAATTTAAAGGAAGACAAACCTGTCTACATTAAGCAATACAATTATCCGCAAATATACCGCGAAGAAGTACGTAAACAAATAGATAAAATGTTAGATGACGGCATGATATATAACAGCAAATCCCCATATTCATCACCCATATGGGTAGTTCCAAAGGAACCAGACGCTCCAAAAACTCCGTATAGTTGACGGAGACATGTTGCTGTATAAATTTGGCGAATAGTATATTTTAAGGACGAGCGGAGCTAGTCCGAAGCTGGGAAGATGAGCGTAGCAAATACAATCTAATGAGGAAAAGTTCCGAGGAACCCCGTACCCGATTTTTCCCCACAATTTTCTTATTTTATTTTTATCTCTACTAATATTTATTTTTAACATATATCTGGCGGACCCCCACGTTAGGGTATCGCGTACCCCCTGGGATATGCGTACCCCAGTTTAGAGACCCTACTCTAATCCACAATTTAAGTTGTTCCAAAAGCTTAAGCTACAGTACTTCTAGTACAACATGTTACTTCGGCATTATGATTATATTTGATTATTATGTAACATTTCAGAGAAATTGAGCGAAATGGTTTAAGAGACGTTATCGAATTTGAGTATTTTTATACAAGGAGGCGATATTGGACAAGAAAAAAGTCACGTTAATGGACCGGCGCATAATAAGAGCACAGGTAATAACACACTTATTCTGTATGAGATCTGTTAGAGTTATTTTAAATTTGAATATTTATCTTTGGCGCCCTTTAGTAGGGTTTACACATTTAGCTTTCGATAAATTCTATGTGAAGATCTAAAATGAAAACCTTCCAGACCGGTTATCCAGTACGCTCGTGGAAATGAATGGAACAAGTGAGTGATATCCGTTTTCATCCTTTTTATTATAATTTATTTGCCTAACAGGGTTATGGGCCCAGAAAATTAACTTATCGGTCTATCTTTTAAAATCGGTTTCGTGAAAAATGGAGAACCTCGCGAACCCCAAACTTAACGGAAAAAAATTTTTGGTTTGGAAGTGCCGTATATTGGCAGTTTTAGAGGCTAAAGGGCTGGAGAAGCATGCCTCGGAGGATCTCGAAGATTCAAAGAAGACCGCGGAATGGAAAAAGAACGATGTGATCGCGCGGGGTACGGTTCTATGCGCTATCGAAGATGCTATTGTATCATTTGTTGTATCCTGCAAAACGTGTCGGGAAATACTTGCAACGCTAAAGAAACGATATGAAGAAGACAATTTAAGGAGAAAAGTCGAAATCAAGAACGATATTGCCCGTCTTACCATGAAAAACGAATCTTGGTCACAATATTTGGACCGAGCTGAAGGCCTTTTGGAACAGGCTAGGATTTTAGGATCCGATGTAGATGATGATGAATTTTTTATTTCTGTGATACGCGGCTTACCCTCGAAGTATAATAGCATTGCTGCTCAATACGACAACGTATCCCAAGGGAAGGTATCTGACTTGAGGAGAAGTTTTCGTCTAAATGAAGAGCGAGAGGGGCATCTCAGGAACAAGGAGAGTGAAGCGTTGAATGTTTCTCCAGCTTCACAGGATAAACGGTTTAGGAATTATCAAGGTAATCAAATCAATTATTTTTCCTGCTATCGATGTAATCGACCAGGACATTTAGCCCGCAATTGCAGGTCTAAGCCTAATAAACCTAAATCGGAGCACAGGGGTAATGCTAGGACATCTCAAGCTCGAGTTGCCACTGAGGCAGCCTGGAGCGTCTCTACGCATGATAAAAAGAATTATTGTTCATGGGTCCTGGATTCGGGAGCTTCGTCAACTATGACTAATGATATCAATAACTTAAGCAACTATACCCCAGAAGATGGTCTTGTAAAACTAGCCGATGGTAGTTCTATTGAGTCTAAGGGCATTGGAGATACCTGTATCAAGGGAATACCTTTGACTAATGTCCTTTATGTTCCTGGTCTTGCAGGTAACCTTATATCCATCAGTAAGCTGGCGGAGGCTGGATGTACTATTACATTTCAGTCAAATAGTGTTAGTTTTAAAATACAATGAAATACTTGTTAATATAACAAGCAAGACGGATTTTACGTCCTTCGAGATGGAAATGAGGTTTCATATATGTGTGAAACACCTTCCTTACAAGATTTGGCACAAAAGACTGTGTCGTATCAATGAAAAATACATCGCTAGTCTAAAGGACAAGATTGGCGTTGGCAAAAACAATGATTCTGATCCTTGCTCAGTCTGTGTAAAGGCTAAATTTGCTCGGAAACCTTTCCTGAAGGTTATTAAGGAACAAAGTAAAGCTCCGTTAGAACTATACATATAGATTTGGTTGGGCCTATAGAGGTTCCATCGTTGGGAGGGTCAAATTATATATATAACTATTGTTTGTGACTATATAGTAGGAAAATTTTCACTGAGTTCATAGAATCAAAATCGGAAGCACCAAAGAAACTTATCGAATTTTTATTATGGGCTAAAAATTCAGGCCACCCTGTACAAAAAGTAAGGAGTGATTGTGGCAAAGAATTTGTTAATAATGAATTAGACAATGCCTTTAAAAGAATGGGTATCTCCAGGCAACTCACTACTCCGTACTCTCCGCAATCTAATGAAGTCGCAGAGCGGGCAAACCGCAGTATTGTGGAAACCGCAAGGGCTCTCCTTTGAAGCCGGGCTTCCCTCAGAATTTTGGGCAGAAGCCGTTGGCACACTGCTGTTCATGTTAAAAACGAACTCCGTGTAAAACTAATGAACTTGTAACCCCTTATGAAAAGTTCAGTGGATCTGTTCCAGAACATAAACACCTTAGAATTTTTGGATGTGTTGCCTATTATTGGGTCCCTCGTCAATTTAGAAAAAAGTTTGATTCCAAGGCAGAAATTTCTATTTTTGTCGGATATTCCAGAAATAGAAAAATGCCTATCGTGTCTTTGATCCATTAAAAAACAAAATAGTGGAGACAAGAGATGTTAAATTTTGTGAGTCAAAATATGGTTCTTATCTTCTGTCTAAAGAAGATTTCGATGAAAAACAAACTGATAGTGTTGCATTTTTTAAAAAATGCCTGATGTGTCTGTGAGTATGGGTGAGGAAAATCAAGAAACGGACTCTGAAAGTAGTAAAAAATAGTGACTCGGAAAATACCCCAAAATAGTGACTCAGAAAGCCAGAACAGTGACTCGGAAAATACCCATAATAGTGACTCTGAAAGCACCCTATCTGGATCTAGCCATATAAATGACAGCCTAAATAGTGAAAAAAATAATAAACACGAAGACGATACCAATGTAAGACGCAAGTTACCCAGAACAGCCAAGAAAGATATTAATTACAAGAGTATGGACACCTCTGGTACTGATTCTCAAAACCAAAAATCAAGTTTAGATACTACTTATCAGCCTTCCAGTGATGATTTAGAGACTGACGTCTCACTTAATGTAATATGACGTGCATTGATAAAAGTTTAAAAAATCTGATACTGAATTTAACCAAATTCATGGCGTATGGCTGTAAGATCGTCAGATTGGTTAGAAGCTATGAACCAAGAAATGTCATCATTGGAGGCCCATAAAGTTTGGGAGGTGGTCAAACGGCCCCCGAATATTACTCCTATTAATTGTAAATGGGTTTTTACGAGAAAAAGATTAGCCAAAGGGAAAATATAAGCCTAAGGCTAGACTGGTAGCGTTAGGATGTTCTCAAAAATTTGGATCCGATTATTCTGAAACGTTTGCCCCTGTGATGACAGTACAAAGTTTTAGATCTATTATGTCAATTGCTGTAAACAAAAATTGGCCGTGAACCATTTTGATATAGAAACGGCGTCCTCTACGGTAATATAGATACTGATATTTATATGGAACAACCACCTGGTATGGGAGGAGACAAGAACAAAGTTTGTAGACTTAAACGTGCTTTATACGGGTTAAAGCAAAACGGCAAACTATGGTACGAAACTTTAGATCAGCATTTGATATCTATCGGCATTAATAGACTTACCTCTGATAAATGTGTGTATAAGTATGTACAGGATAAGTCAGAAGTCATTTTGGGTATTCATTTGATGATTTAATAGCTATAAGAGATAGCACAGTCCTTGATGTAGTGATTGGTCTTATTAAAGAAAAGTTCACTGTTAAAAGGCAAGAAGACTTAAACAGTGTCCTGGGAATGGAAATCCAGCAAAAAGATAACGAGATACATATAACCCAAAAAGCTCTGACTAAACATGTTTTAGAAAGGTTTCACATGGAAGAATGTAAACCCGTGACTACACCAATGGCCTTAAATCAGGATCTATATTCGTTTAGTGACTCACCTAAAATTGACCAAAAATATTATCAAGAGTTATTAGGCTCATTGATGTATTTGATGTTACGAACGAGACCTGATCTATGCTATCCTATCAGTGCCTTGAGCAGATTCTCTAAAGACCCTAGACAGATTCATCTAGTGGCTTTGAAACGTGTTCTCCGATATGTTAAGGGTACTCAAGACAAAGGGCTTAACTACACCAAAGGAGATCTGACCTTAATTGGGTATGTCGATGCAAGTTGGAAAGATGGACATAAAGACCAACGTTCCACAACAGGCTACCTTTTCACGGTAGGAAATAACCTTATTTCATGGAAGTCAAAAGTACAGACTTGTTGCTTATCGAGACTGTGTGACTCGGAACTGAATGGCTGCCGCGTTTGATTGTTTCAAAAGAGGCTACATTCCTGCAACATCTGTTATTTTTAAACTTATAAAGAGGAAGAAACACTGGACTCTATATTGTGACATTCAGTCAGCCATAACTTGGCTAAGAATGGGTTAACCACAAGATCATGGTGCGTCAAGTCTCGTTTTTACACCAAGAAATAAGTAATTAAGCATTTTTAATTAATTTATTTACTCCCTCAGAGAACACGAATGAGTGATTTCCTGACACCAAACCAATTATATGTAGAGACAAATTTCAATCAATTACTCATCTTAAATTAACTTGAACATTGTTTAGAAGTTTATTTATTTAATTTTTTTGCAGCAGAACAATTTAGTTTTTTTAATTTATTTGCTGAGATTTTAAATTTGATTTAATCAGAGTCTAATTTTATTTTGGTCGAGATATCCTTGTTCATTTAAGAAATTTTATTTTTTTGCAAGAATTTTAAAATTGAGTTATATTCCCTTCAAAAATTTAGTCGTTAAGTCCTTAGAAATTAAATTATTTTATTTTAAGGTAGTGTTTCGTACCCTTCCTAGTAGGTTTTACACATTTATAGCTTTCGATAAATTCTATGTGAAATCTTAAAATGAAAACCTTCCAGACCGGTTAATCCAGTACGCTCGTGGAATTGAATGGAACAAAGTGAGTGATATCCGTTTTCATCATTTTTATTATATATATTTTTTGATTTGGAACAAATATTACAAGTTCTTATTTTTAAATTACCTTACCTAAGGCCCTATGTAATAAATTATTTGAAAACCCGGTTCTAATAGTTATTTTGGACTTAATAAATATATTGTAAAAGATTATTTATTGTTGTTGTTTTTTAGACTTATGGCTGACTCCTTGCTATTAGTAAATACGGACGTATTGTTGATTAGCAGCCACAGGGTTTCACTTCGTAGCCCAGGAATACAAACAATAAATAATCAAATTTAACACACAACAAGTCTGATCAACATTGTTGTTGTTTCGTATTATTTGCTGTATTATTTTATTTCTGTTAATACTTAATTTAATACATGTATTTAGAGCATTATAGTTAATTTATTAAAAAAGATGTACGAAAGAAAGCAGGCAATTTAGAAGAGATAGTCCAGCAGTTCATTTCCGCTAAAATACTTCATCATAATTATAATAAGACCTCCAAAGTTTATTTTAAAATATATATATATATATATTTGTTTATAAGCATGTAGACGACAATGCAGCTGTTTTGGAATTTGAAGAGAGGCTGCGTATTTTTTAGAAGCACAATTCATGTTAACGACAATATTCTTCGGGAAATAGGGGAGACCTAGAATTCCAATTCTTCTTCTGGAGTCCATTTCCGCCAGGTCCCACTGGCGAAATGGATAAAGTGACTCCGAAAAGATATGAAGACGGAGATCTACGTTCTTTGAGGAAGGAATCAGAAAAATCAATAGTAAGAAAAATGTTGAGGAGGCAAGAATTCCATTATTAGTCGACCAATGTAGTGTGTGTCTCGCGATTCCCACTCAACTGGATGCAGCGGTTCCTTGGTGGGCATAGGAATAAAATCTGTTGCTGTTCGTGAAGTGAATTGAGGGCCTTGAAACTTAAAAACTACAATCATTGTCCTATATGTAGGCAGAGAGAGCATTAAAAACGCTCAATCGATTGATTCAAACTTTGAGATAGAGGGCAAGATTATCCTTGCGACTAACAAAACCAAGAAACCGTGTCCAGTATGCCGAATGATGTTAACGCCCTCAAATTTGTCTAGACATGTCAAAGTGGCTGCATAAAGATGTTAGAGGTTGATGTGATTAAAGAGTCCAGGAAAATTACGCCTAGACCATTGTAATGCAGAAGAAAAAATTCTATTCAAAAACTATGCAACGAATATATACCATATTTTAGTGAGAAGACATATCACTTTCCTTACGAGAGTAACTCTAAATTAATTTAAGAAGACAAACCTGTCTACATTAAGCAATACAATTATCCGCAAATATACCGCGAAGAAGTACATAAAAACAAATAGATAAAATGTTAGATGACGGTATAATATATAACAGCAAATCCCATATTCATCACCCATATGGGTAGTTCCAAAAGAACCAGACGCTCCAAAAACTCCGTATAGTTGACGGAGACATGTTGCTGTATAAATTTGGCGAATAGTATATTTTTTGAGGACGAGCGGAGCTAGTCCGAAGCTGGGAAGATGAGCGTGCAAATACAATCTAATGAGGAAAAGTTCCGAGGAACCCGTACCGATTTTTCCACAATTTTCTTATTTTATTTTTACTCTACTAATATTATTAATATATTTTAACATATATCTGGCAGACCCCCATGTTAGGGTCTCGCGTACCCCCTGGGATATGCGTACCCCAGTTTGTTCCAAAAGCTTAAGTGCTACAGTACTTCTAGTACATGTTATTTTGGCACTATGATTATATTTGATTATTATGTAACATTTCAGAGAAATTGACGGAAATGGTTCAAGAGACGTTATCGAATTCGAGTATTTTTATACAATGAGGCGATATTGGACAAGAAAAAAGTCACGTTAATGGACCGGCGCATAATAAGAGCACAGGTATAACACACATAATAACACACTCATTCTGTATGAGATCCTTACCTAAGGCCCCTATATAAAATTATAACTCTATGTTATTTATTATTTTTTGTAAAGTGTAACTTTTTTAGATTTGGCAACTCCTTTGGCTATTAGTAAATATGGACGTAAGCCCGTTGCCGCCGCTTCGAGCAGCCACAGGGATTCACTTCGTAGCCACAGGGAATTGGACAACTAATAAATAATCAAAAATAACATAACAATCTGATCAACATTGTTGTTGTTTCGTATTATTTGCTGTATTATTATTATTTCTTGTTATACATGGAATTTTTACATGTATTAGGCGAATTATAAGTAATTTATTAACCAAGATGTACGAAAGAAAGCAGGCAATTTAAAAGAGATAGTCCAGCAGTTCATTTCTGCTAAAATACTTCATCATAATTATAATAAGACCCTCAAAGTGTATTTTAAAATATATATATATATTTGTTTTATAAGCATGTAGACGACAATGCAGCTGTTTTGGAATTTGAAGAGAGGCTGCGTCGATTTATAAGAAGCACACTTCATGTTAACGACAATATCCTTCGGGAAATCAGGGGAGACCTAGATTCCCCAATTCTTCTTCCGGAGGTCCCACTGGCTGAAATGGAAAGTGACTCCGAAGATATTGACGGAGATCTACGTTCTTTGGAGATGAGGAATCAGAAGTAGAAGAAAATGTTGAGGAGGCATGAATTCCATTATTAGTCGACCAATAGTGTGTGTCTCGCGAGTCCACGCACTCATGCAGCGGTTCCTTGTGGGCATAGGAATTTCTGTGTGAAGTGCGTGGAGCGATTGAAACTTGAACTAAAATACATCTGTCGATATGTAGGGCAGAGAGAGCATTAAAAAACGCGATTAAAGTGCCCAGCAAGGCAATGGACATGGGATATACTCTAAGTTATTTCTCCAATTTTCTGAGCTACTGGTAAAATTGCATTGGTTGCTGACATACAGTCATGGCAGAATCTATATAATAAAAAACATCCACAATTTTATTGGAAAGCTAGGAAATATTCTCTGCACCTAAATAAACTATCAAAAATGAGGTGAGGATGTGTGATATATGTACATATAATATTTCTTAATTATAGTTATGCTTATTTAATTGCTTACTGCACCAGGATAGTTGAAGACTAATATTTTTAAATTTATTAATTATTAAAATTTAAATTTATTAATTTATAATATTTAAATTGAAATAATTCAAAATTAAGTGTTATGTTGAACTAAATGTTGACACCTAAGTTTTCTAACATAATTTCTGATAATAAAACTGATTATTCAATAAATTCCGTATTCCATCCAGTAAAGATTTTTTAACGTTTGTATCACCTACAACAGATTATTTGCACAAAAGCATAACCTATTTTCACTGTTTGAAAAAGTATATACTTATTTATACAATGCTAGTGAAGTGAGAATTGGACCAAATTAGTTCTTATTCTTGTAATCTATTCTGTATGTTGATAGCTCATTTGTTCTGTTCCAGTTATTGCCTCTGACGAAAGATTTGGCAATTTTAACATCCACCTGAAGACAACCATTGATACTTGTATAGGTGTACTTAAAGAAGTTCCTAATGATAATCCAACATGGAAAAAACTTGAAAAGATTCCTTCTAGTTCGTTTCATATTAACACAGAGGAGGGCTGGAGAATGTTCTAAGGTAATATAAGGCTTTATTTTTATGTCCATTAATATCATAAACTAGCCGCCTCTCCGATGTATAGTTGTGGCTATCCCAATTCATATCACTTACAAAAATGTGTAAAGATTACTCATACAACTAAACAGTTTATATTACACAATTATATCCATCCAACTAACATCTACTTAGGAACGCAGCGGCGTATCGCCCCGCTGTCGAAAATAAAGTAAAAAACACCAAAGTAAAAAAGTCACAAAAGCAGCCAGTGAATATATACTGTGCGTAACAAAGTGGGTATTTTGAGGGTCAGTAACGTGAAAACGGCTAAAGGTGCATACATTATATTAAAATAACTTTAAAGGGCGAGCCTTTAAAAATCCTTACCTAAAAAGTAACTTACTTTTCTCCCTCTCTTCACTACCTACTAGCCTCAGTTAGTTTTTTAACAATAACTACTTTTATTAAACTGAATCACTTGCAGGATATGTGTTGAAAATAAAATAATAATTTAAAATGACGAATGATTAATTGATAATAACAACCAACCAGTTATACAGGGGGGTCCTCAATGCCTCCCCCTACTTAAATTTTAGTCAGTTTGACACAGATTAATGAATCTTGGGTACCTTTTCTTGTGTAATAATCATTTGTTGGTGTTATTGTTTCGTTTTCTCCCTCCTGAAGGAAAAATCTTAAACTTACTACGGGAGAAACAAGTTGTTTCACCTGAGCATTAACTTCCTCGGCTTTGCCTCGTGAGTTAACTAAATGGAACCCAACGAAATAAATGTTATGGATGCTTGAATACCCAGGGTGCAATGACTCACTTTTTTCCCTTTTCTCCCTGAACGCAAGTGAGACTTGCGTTCAGTCGGCACCCTTTCCATTAAGTCAGACCGCATCCTCGCCCTCAAGTCAGACGGCACCAAGGTGAGGGTGCCGTGATGCAAGTGAGAAGACACTATCATCATATCATTATAAAAAAAACATTAAGGACGACGTAAACTGATGCGTCCGTATTCTCTCTTCTAGCTGGGAGATTCTGGTTACAGGGAACCAGACGGCTGCACCTGCTGTATTCTTGAATAGGTTTCTCAGTGCTTCGGGTTGTAGAACAGATCCAAGAACGGGAGTCTTGACAGAGGAAGTATTATTAGTAATTTAGTAATAACTTAATTTAAAAGTCTAAGCTGTAAATTTGAATTTACAGAAGTTACTGAAACGTAACTTAACGTATTAAAAATAAAGAAATAACGTAACTTACTGTAAAGAAATTTTTAACGTATTAAAAAAATAAAAAAATAAAACTAGTTCAGACGTTTTTTGGATTAATTTTAACATCTTAAAACAGCTCAATTCGGAATTACGCAAGCCTTTAGCTCATTTGGCTGAACTTCGGTATACGTGCCCCCTGCTATCAAACGTCCTATTTCGATATACATCGAACTCTCCTTGTAACCATGTATCCATATATATTGGCGCGTACTTTACCGTGTCCCTCCAAACTACACCCCCGTCTTCAGATGTTTATGTTCCTCCGTCTCTACCATCCACCTTAGCAGTAGAATAATGAAATAATGATTATTTAACCAATACTAAAGATTGTTTATATTTTTATCTCATTTTGTATTAAATTATCTTATTAGTCATTATAATACGATAATATTACCCCGCTCCTAATTATCCCTCAGTATATGAGTACGTGACGCCGTAAGATATATATATATATATATATATATATATATATATATATTATATATATATATATATATATATATATATATATATATATATATATGCAAATTATTAAGTGCTCAGTGCCGCCGAGGAATATCTTTTTTTGTCACTCTTTTGTCCCTTTTTGAACATATAGTTTTCAGTATGAGTATGAGTAAAAGTTTAAGTGTGAGGGAGTATGAACGTGTTGATTTGAGATGTCTTCAATTGTATGAAAAGTGGATGTCTGGTGCGTCTAAAAGAGGAAGACTCACCATTTGACTGTCAACCATTCCCTCTATTTTAAGGACTCGGAGACTGGTGCGCATACGAATACAATTGAAGGGACGTGGAGTGCCATAAAAAGGGGACTTCCTAATCGGACCGTCACCGACCAGTTTGATTCCTACCTATGCGAATACTTATGAAATAAGTATACTGACATATTTACAAATACCTCAAATAGTGCCTATACATAAGAAAGGCGCAAAAGACATTGTCAAATGAAAGTGTAATCAATCTCTGATTATTTTATTTATAGGGCACACTTGCCCTCTGGTCAGACGGTACTCTCACCCTTAAGTGAGAAGTCACTATCATCACATCATAATAAAAAACATTATAGACAACGTAAACAGATGCGTCCGTATTCTCTCTTGTAGCTGGGAGATTTTGGTTACAAAATTTCAGGATATATTTTTAAATAGGTTTCTAAGTGCTTCGGGTTGTAGAACAGATCCAAGAACGGGGGTCCCGACTGAGGAAGTAGTTTCCCAAACGCTGTGCAGACATTGCCACCGGGTGGGGAGTCTGTGGCTAGCGGCAACACTACACCTAGGTTAACCTAACAAAAATTGAACCTTCCTCCCGGCCCTCGTTTTCATATTTTTTACTACTCATTTTTATAATTCTTTTGTATTTAACATTCAATATATTATCTATTCATTCATATAATTGTGTTTAAGATTAGTTTATTAAGCCTCACAAAGAACAACTTAATTTAACAAGTCCAAGCTGTAAATTTCATTTTACACAAGTTCCTGGAGTGGTTAAGTTTTTAACGTATTAAAAAAACTAAAAAATAAGACTAGTTCAGACGTTTTTGGACTAAATTTTAACATCTTCAACACCTCGAATCGGAAATTTGTGAGCCTTTAGCTCATTTAATTAAGAAAGTATAGAGAAGGGAAAATTCCTTGACATATTACAAACATCTCAAATAGTGCCTATACATAAGAAAGGCGCAAAAGACATTGTCATATGCAAGTGTAATCAATCTCTAATCATTTTATGTTTAAACTATTAATAATTTTTAATTATTATTAGTCGTCCTCAAGTAAAAAGTCACTATCATCACATTATTATAAAGAAACATTATGGACAATGTAAACAGATGCGTCCGTAATCTCTCTTCTAGCTGGGAGATTCTGGTTACAGGGAACCAGGCGGCTGCACCTGCTATATTCTTGAATAGGTTTCTCAGTGCTTCGGGTTGTAGAACAGATCCTAGAATTTCTCTGAACTTAACGTGCTTTTTTCCCTTGTTCTTTTATTCGTATACCATTATTAAATTTATCCAAATATAATGGATTATAAAATATAATATGCAAATTATTCAAGAATAATGGAGGAGGTGACGCGAAACTTGTTGAATCAATGAGGTTAGAGCAACTAACGGATTTATTCACAGGTCAGTTTCAATATATCAATTTAACTAAAATAATATTATTAAGGTACAGTGCTGTTTTAAGTAAGTAAGGGAGAAAGGTGTAAAAAGTCCAAATGAGTGTAAAATACGCCTGGTGGAAATGGCTTGAAAGTATATCTTCATATGGTTAAAATCTTCATATAAGCATAAAAAATGTAAGGTGTTTGCCCTACTACGTTAAAATACATGGTTTTGCCCAAATTTGCAATCAAAGGCTAAATATGTAAAATAACATTTAGATTAGTCTAATTATATATAATATCTTATAATAAATAATATAATATCAGTATTTATCGAACTCGCGTAGAGCAAACATCGGTAGTTTTTAGATAAATAGCTTTAGTTATTTTACTCGTAGTTCTATAAAAATTAGACTGAACGGGAAAATTGTTGTATAGTAAGCAGTGCAAACTATATTATTAGCATCTATTTTTTTATTTTATTCTAATTATATAAATTATTTTGTTTAAAATTTATTTCATTGAATCAGTTGATGATACCAGCGCATAATATATCCCAAGTACTAATATCCGAATATGATGAGCCAGATATTTACCCAAGAAATAAAAAAATGGAAACATCTCTAGACTTATGTAAATATCTTTTGGAAGGCCTATTGAGTCAATTGAAAAATGGGTAGAAAAGGGAAAAAAGTTACAACAAGAACGAACAAAAATCTGGAAACCATAAATGACAATAATGACATCAAAGTAGAAATAAATAAAATAAATTGTTCTAATAAAGTACATGAAAAAAGTAGAATAATGAAGTACTTAGTGCCTTAATAATATGTAACTATGCATGGAATCGTTTCATTCCGGGGGGCCTATAAACTATGTCCAATAAACTAGTTAACTACACCAATCATGTATTAAACAGTTTGTTCACAATATGATGTTTTTTGTTTCAGTTGGTAGATGATTTTCAGTATATGTTTAAAAGCAACCTAAACAGCATAACAGAGGCGCTGTCCCTATATGCTACAAGAATCATAGACACCGCAAACAGAAACAACTTAATAGAACAAACAAATAGAAACAACTTTGTTACACGAATTGCATCTGAAGAACTTGTAGAAGCAGTGATCGCTGACAAAAGGAAAGAGGCAGAATCAAGCCGCTCAACATTGCAACCTTTTATGCTCTGTGTCGGTAAGACTTCTGCAGAAATCACTGCAGCATATGTCAATGTAGATGCCACTATTTATCAATTCACAAACTTTTGCATTGCAATACGAACTTATTTAAAATATTTATTGATCTGGATTCTAGATATCCACCACAAGCTCACGACGTATAGTTAATAATTCAAAGAGCATTTTACAAAATTACTACCCCATACGATTGCCCTAACATCACTATAAAATCCGTTTTTGATGTGTTACAAGTACCCTTCTGAAAAATTATAGCATTCAAAATAATAATCTAAATTTTAACCGGAAAGGAATAAAAAGTTGAAATCAAGCTAGCAAATGGCAGCACTAAAAATAGCTCAAACATTACTCCTGTACAAGCTAATCCACCAGATCTTTCTTTTTATCAAACACCGGCCTCCCAACCGAACGATCCATAGTAAGAATTCATTATACAAGAGAAGATCCACCTACATATTTATTCCTGAAATCAACTCTAAGTCCCTCATTGATACAGGTAGCTCCAAAAGTTTAGTTAATTCAGAGGTACCCCAAAAATATTATAATCAGTACATACGTAAAGTGAATTTTCAGATACAAACTGCACACAATATTTCTATACACAATGAAGTAATTGTAATTCCTATCTTCTCAAAATTTAAGATAAATAAAAATCACAAAATTTATCTATTCAAATTTAGAAATAAATTTGATGGTCTTATTGGTACTGATCTACTACAAAAAAAATTAAAGCAAAAGTAGACATGACTAACCACCAACTAACTACCCCAGATGTACGTTTACCTATAGTATACGATGCTCCGATACCAGTCACTATATAACACCTATTATTCTATAGCAGCTAGGACACAAAAAATTCTGTAAATAAAGCCAAAGGCACTGGTATAAATAATAAGGCATCAAGAAGTTGTCAAGGGGGCAGAACTCCCGACGAAGTAGGATGATTCATAAAAAATCATAAAAATAAAATTAAACCCCAGTTGAAGAGGAACAAAACTAAATGTTTATGGAAATTACGCCTAGACCATTGTTTATGCAGAAGAAAAAATTCTATTCAAAAACTATGCTACAATTATATACCATATTTTGTAAGAACATCATATCACTTTCCTTATGAGAGTAACTCCAAATTAATTTAAAGGAAGACAAACCTGTTTACATTAAGCAATACAATTATCCGCAAATATACCGCGAAGAAGTACGTAAACAAATAGATAAAATGTTAGATGACGGTATATACAACAGCAATCCCCATATTCATCACCCATATGGGTAGTTCCAAAGAAACCAGACGCCTCAAAAACTCCGTATAGTTGACGGAGACATGTTGCTGTATAAATTTGGTGAATTATATATTTTGAGGACGAGCGGAGCTAGTCCGAAGCTGGGAAGATGAGCGTGCAAATACAATCTAATGAGGAAAAGTTCCGAGGAACCCCGTACCCGATTTTCCCCACAATTTTCTTATTTTATTTTTTTCTCTACTAATATTTATTAATATATTTTAACATTTTTCTTGCGGACCCCCATGTTAGTGTCTCGCGTACCCCAGTTTAGAGACCCCTACTCTAATCCACAATTTAAGTTGTTCCAAAAGCTTAAGTGCACAGTACTTCTAGTACAACATGTTACTTCGGCACTATGATTATATTTGATTATTATGCAACATTTCAGAGAAATTGAGCGAAATGGTTCAAGAGACGTTATCGAATTTGAGTATTTTTATACAAGGAGGAGATATTAGACAAGAAAGAAGTCAATGCTCGAATGGACCGCGCATAATAAGAGCACAGTAATAACTTACTTATTTTGTTTAGACCCTTACCTAAGGCCCTATTTAAAATTATAACTCTATGTTATTTATTATTTATTGTAAAGTGTAACTTTTTTAGATTTGGCTACTCCTTTGGCTATTAGTAAATACGGACCTAAGCCCGACGCCGCTTCGAGCAGCCACAGGGAGTCACTTCGTAGCCACAGGGAATTGGACAACTAATAAATAATCAAAACTAACACAACAATCTGATCAACATTGTTGTTGTTTCGTATTATTTGCTGTATTATTATTATTTCTTTTATACATGGAATTTTTACATGTATTAGGCGAATTATAAGTAATTTATTAACCAAGATGTACGAAAGAAAGCAGCCAATTTAGAAGAGATAGTCCAGCAGTTCATTTCCGCTAAAATACTTCATCATCATTATATTAAGACCCTCAAACTGTATTTTAAAATATATAATATATATATAATATATATATATATATATATATATATATATATATATATATATTATATATATATATATTACATATATACTTTTTTTTATATAATATGTAGACGACAATGTAGCTGTTTTAGAATTTGAAGAGAGACTGCGTCGATTTATAAGAAGCACCATTCATGTTAACGACAATATCCTTCGGGAAATCGTGGGAGACCTAGATTTCCCAATTCTTCTTCCGGGTCCCACTTGCTGAAATGGAAAGTGACTCCGAAGATATGGACGGAGATCTTCGTTCATTGGAAGATGAGGAATAAGAAGTAGAAGAAAATGTTGAGGAGGCAAGAATTCCATTATTAGTCGACCAATGTAGTGAGTGTCTCGCGAGTCCACGCACTCATGCAGCGGTTCCTTGTGGGCACAGGAATTTCTGTGTGAAGAGCGTGGAGCGATTGAAACTTGATCTAAAATACATCTGTCCGATATGTAGGCAGAGAGAGCATTAAAAACGCTCATGATTGATTCAAACTTTGAGATAGAGGGCAAGATTATCCTTGCGACTAACAAAACCAAGAAACCGTGTCCAGTATGCCGAATGATGTTAACGCCCTCAAATTTGTCTAGACATGTCAAGTGGCTGCATAAAGATGTAGAGGTTGATGTGATTAAAGAGTCCAGGAAAATTACGCCTAGACCATTGTAATGCAGAAGAAAAATTCTATTCAAAAACTATGCAACGAATATATACCATATTTTAGTGAGAAGACATATCACTTTCCTTACGAGAGTAACTCTAAATTAATTTAAAGGAAGACAAACCTGTTACATTAAGCAATACAATTATCCGCAAATATACCGCGAAGAAGTACGTAAACAAATAGATAAAATGTTAGATGACGGTATGATATACAACAGCAAATCCCCATATTCATCACCCATATGGGTAGTTCCAAAGAAACCAGACGCTCCAAAAACTCCGTATAGTTGACGGAGACATGTTGCTGTATAAATTTGGTGAATTATATATTTTGAGGACGAGCGGAGCTAGTCCGAAGCTGGGAAGATGAGCGTGCAAATACAATCTAATGAGGAAAAGTTCCGAGGAAACCCCGTACCCGATTTTTCCCCACAATTTTCTTATTTTATTTTTATCTCTACTAATATTTATTAATATATTTTAACATTTTTCTGGCGGACCCCCATGTTAGGGTCTCGCGTACCCCAGTTTAGAGACCCCTACTCTAATCCACAATTTAAGTTGTTCCAAAAGCTTAAGTGCACAGTACTTCTAGTACAACATGTTACTTCGGCACTATGATTATATTTGATTATTATGCAACATTTCAGAGAAATTGAGCGAAATGGTTCAAGAGACGTTATCGAATTTGAGTATTTTTATACAAGGAGGAGATATTAGACAAGAAAGAAGTCAATGCTCGAATGGACCGGCGCATAATAAGAGCACAAGTAATAACTTACTTATTTTGTATTAGACCCTTACCTAAGGCCCCTATTTAAAATTATAACTCTATGTTATTTATTATTTATTGTAAAGTGTAACTTTTTTAGATTTGGCTACTCCTTTGGCTATTAGTAAATACGGACCTAAGCCCGACGCCGCTTCGAGCAGCCACAGGGAGTCACTTCGTAGCCACAGGGAATTGGACAACTAATAAATAAAAAACTAACACAACAATCTGATCAACATTGTTGTTTTTCGTATTATTTGCTGTATTATTATTATTTCTTGTTATACATGGAATTTTTACATGTATTAGGCGAATTATAAGTAATTTATTAACCAAGATGTACGAAAGAAAGCAGCCAATTTAGAAGAGATAGTCCAGCAGTTCATTTCCGCTAAAATACTTCATCATCATTATATTAAGACCCTCAAACTGTATTTTAAAATATATAAATATATATATATATATATATATATATATATATATATATATATATATATATATATATATATATATATATATATATACATATATTTTTTTTTATAATATGTAGACGACAATGTAGCTGTTTTAGAATTTGAAGAGAGACTGCGTCGATTTATAAGAAGCACCATTCATGTTAACGACAATATCCTTCGGGAAATCGTGGGAGACCTAGATTTCCCAATTCTTCTTCCGGAGGTCCCACTTGCTGAAATGGAAAGTGACTCCGAAGATATGGACGGAGATCTTCGTTCATTGGAAGATGAGGAATAAGAAGTAGAAGAAAATGTTGAGGAGGCAAGAATTCCATTATTAGTCGACCAATGTAGTGAGTGTCTCGCGAGTCCACGCACTCATGCAGCGGTTCCTTGTGGGCACAGGAATTTCTGTGTGAAAGCGTGGAGCGATTAAAACTTGAACTAAATTACATCTGTCCGATATGTAGGGCAGAGAGAGCATTAAAAACGCTCATGATTGATTCAAACTTTGAGATAGAGGGCAAGATTATCCTTGCGACTAACAAAACCAAGAAACCGTGTCCAGTATGCCGAATGATGTTAACGCCCTCAAATTTGTCTAGACATGTCAAGTGGCTGCATAAAGATGTAGAGGTTGATGTGATTAAAGAGTCCAGGAAAATTACGCCTAGACCATTGTAATGCAGAAGAAAAAATTCTATTCAAAAACTATGCAACGAATATATACCATATTTTAGTGAGAAGACATATCACTTTCCTTACGAGAGTAACTCTAAATTAATTTAAAGGAAGACAAACCTGTCTACATTAAGCAATACAATTATCCGCAAATATACCGCGAAGAAGTACGTAAACAAATAGATAAAATGTTAGATGACGGTATGATATACAACAGCAAATCCCCATATTCATCACCCATATGGGTAGTTCCAAAGAAACCAGACGCTCCAAAAACTCCGTATAGTTGACGGAGACATGTTGCTGTATAAATTGGTGAATTATATATTTTGAGGACGAGCGGAGCTAGTCCGAAGCTGGGAAGATGAGCGTGCAAATACAATCTAATGAGGAAAAGTTCCGAGGAACCCCGTACCCGATTTTTCCCCACAATTTTCTTATTTTATTTTTATCTCTACTAATATTTATTAATATATTTTAACATTTTTCTGGCGGACCCCCATGTTAGGGTCTCGCGTACCCCAGTTTAGAGACCCCTACTCTAATCCACAATTTAAGTTGTTCCAAAAGCTTAAGTGCACAGTACTTCTAGTACAACATGTTACTTCGGCACTATGATTATATTTGATTATTATGCAACATTTCAGAGAAATTGAGCGAAATGGTTCAAGAGACGTTATCGAATTTGAGTATTTTTATACAAGGAGGAGATATTAGACAAGAAAGAAGTCAATGCTCGAATGGACCGGCGCATAATAAGAGCACAAGTAATAACTTACTTATTTTGTATTAGACCCTTACCTAAGGCCCCTATTTAAAATTATAACTCTATGTTATTTATTATTTATTGTAAAGTGTAACTTTTTTAGATTTGGCTACTCCTTTGGCTATTAGTAAATACGGACCTAAGCCCGACGCCGCTTCGAGCAGCCACAGGGAGTCACTTCGTAGCCACAGGGAATTGGACAACTAATAAATAATCAAAACTAACACAACAATCTGATCAACATTGTTGTTGTTTCGTATTATTTGTATTATTATTATTTCTTGTTATACATGGAATTTTTACATGTATTAGGCGAATTATAAGTAATTTATTAACCAAGATGTACGAAAGAAAGCAGCCAATTTAGAAGAGATAGTCCAGCAGTTCATTTCCGCTAAAATACTTCATCATCATTATATTAAGACCCTCAAACTGTATTTTAAAATATATAATATATATATATATATATATATATATATATATATATATATATATATATATATATATATATATATATATATATATATATATATATATATATATATATATATATATATATATATATATATATATACATATACTTTTTTTTATAATATGTAGACGACAATGTAGCTGTTTTAGAATTTGAAGAGAGACTGCGTCGATTTATAAGAAGCACCATTCATGTTAACGACAATATCCTTCGGGAAATCGTGAGAGACCTAGATTTCCCAATTCTTCTTCCGGAGGTCCCACTTGCTGAAATGGAAAGTGACTCCGAAGATATGGACGGAGATCTTCGTTCATTGGAAGATGAGGAATAAGAAGTAGAAGAAAATGTTGAGAGGCAAGAATTCCATTATTAGTCGACCAATGTAGTGAGTGTCTCGCGAGTCCACGCACTCATGCAGCGGTTCCTTGTGGGCACAGGAATTTCTGTGTGAAGAGCGTGGAGCGATTAAACTTGAACTAAATTACATCTGTCCGATATGTAGGGCAGAGAGAGCATTAAAAACGCTCATGATTGATTCAAACTTTGAGATAGAGGGCAAGATTATCCTTGCGACTAACAAAACCAAGAAACCGTGTCCAGTATGCCGAATGATGTTAACGCCCTCAAATTTGTCTAGACATGTCAAGTGGCTGCATAAAGATGTAGAGGTTGATGTGATTAAAGAGTCCAGGAAAATTACGCCTAGACCATTGTAATGCAGAAGAAAAAATTCTATTCAAAAACTATGCAACGAATATATACCATATTTTAGTGAGAAGACATATCACTTTCCTTACGAGAGTAACTCTAAATTAATTTAAAGGAAGACAAACCTGTCTACATTAAGCAATACAATTATCCGCAAATATACCGCGAAGAAGTACGTAAACAAATAGATAAAATGTTAGATGACGGTATGATATACAACAGCAAATCCCCATATTCATCACCCATATGGGTAGTTCCAAAGAAACCAGACGCTCCAAAAACTCCGTATAGTTGACGGAGACATGTTGCTGTATAAATTTGGTGAATTATATATTTTGAGGACGAGCGGAGCTAGTCCGAAGCTGGGAAGATGAGCGTGCAAATACAATCTAATGAGGAAAAGTTCCGAGGAACCCCGTACCCGATTTTTCCCCACAATTTTCTTATTTTATTTTTATCTCTACTAATATTTATTAATATATTTTAACATTTTTCTGGCGGACCCCCATGTTAGGGTCTCGCGTACCCCAGTTTAGAGACCCCTACTCTAATCCACAATTTAAGTTGTTCCAAAAGCTTAAGTGCACAGTACTTCTAGTACAACATGTTACTTCGGCACTATGATTATATTTGATTATTATGCAACATTTCAGAGAAATTGAGCGAAATGGTTCAAGAGACGTTATCGAATTTGAGTATTTTTATACAAGGAGGAGATATTAGACAAGAAAGAAGTCAATGCTCGAATGGACCGGCGCATAATAAGAGCACAAGTAATAACTTACTTATTTTGTATTAGACCCTTACCTAAGGCCCCTATTTAAAATTATAACTCTATGTTATTTATTATTTATTGTAAAGTGTAACTTTTTTAGATTTGGCTACTCCTTTGGCTATTAGTAAATACGGACCTAAGCCCGACGCCGCTTCGAGCAGCCACAGGGAGTCACTTCGTAGCCACAGGGAATTGGACAACTAATAAATAATCAAAACTAACACAACAATCTGATCAACATTGTTGTTGTTTCGTATTATTTGCTGTATTATTATTATTTCTTGTTATACATGGAATTTTTACATGTATTAGGCGAATTATAAGTAATTTATTAACCAAGATGTACGAAAGAAAGCAGCCAATTTAGAAGAGATAGTCCAGCAGTTCATTTCCGCTAAAATACTTCATCATCATTATATTAAGACCCTCAAACTGTATTTTAAAATATATAATATATATATATATATATATATATATATATATATATATATATATATATATATATATATATATATATATATATATATATATATATATAATATATATATATATATATATATATATATATATATATATATATATATATATATATATATATATATATATATATGTTAAGGCTCCTTACTTTCCCCTCCCTCCTCTCCTTATTATTATTAGTTATGCATGTTTTTACTTTTTATTGTTATTTATTTGATTTCTGCACTTGGTTTTTTGCTTAGCTTTAATTTGAACTTGCTTACCTGCTTGCTTTATTTATTATAATTTAGATTTAAGTACGTTTATTTACATTTTGTTATCGCGGCACTCTTATTTTCTCCTTATCTACATAGCGTCACATCACTTCACAACTTTAATCTTACTTTAACTACAGAAATGAAATTTACAGAAAACTACAGAATAATTATTATTTATTTTTATTGGAAATAGCCAAATTAATGCTGCAGTCACGACCATGTTTTTGTTTTATGTTTATTTCTTCCTGATCTTCAGTGTGCTTCTTTGCTGATATTCTTCTTCATCACGTCTCTAGTGCAACAAATGCGTGATGCGTTAGACCGAAACGCTGTTACCGCACCTCTGCTTCATTCTCATTGGTCAATTTAAATAGCTAAGAAAAAACGAACTTCTAAATTTTAGTGGGAATTTAGCTGTATTAAAGAAACAAGTACGATCGTACATTTATAGTTAAAATAATAGTTTTAAATCAGTTTTTGTGTAGTTTTGTGCTAAAGTTGGTTAACCAATTACATTTGGACTTATATAACTTTGGGGTAAGAAGATTAGATATACCTCTTTTCTGTGCTTTAACTGCCTACTGGCTGAGACCACTTGGCTGATCAGTAGCTGTGATCAGCTTGGAGCTCTTCATACTGCTTTACTTGCATACTATTTCACCATTTTCTTCAATCTTTTAGCTGTGATCTCTGGATTATAATCAATTTTATAAGCTTTATTTATTTTATGTATTTAATGATCTAAATTACTTGATATCTGAACAGGCTTAGCCTAGTCTTTAAATCTTTTTTTCATGTTATGCTTTACCATTTTTAAATCTGTTATTTATTTAGTCTAATTTTTGCTTTATTATCATATTGGTCCCTGGGATCCCTGTGGGAAATATTTTGTAGAATTAAGCTCTGATACTATAAGTACTTACCTACCTAGACTTAAGATGTGGCTTTGAGATGTTGCTTTCTGTACATTTTTATAATTTCTATAGCTCTGCAATGCAAGGTAATGCTTTATGTAATTAACTTTATTAACTCTTTACTTACATTTGTAGTATTAATTAATTGTAGCAGTAGTTTAACCAAACTTAGTGCATGAAACTTATTACTTTAATTATTAATCAAATATTATTTATTTATTCCTCTTAATTTGCATGTTATATTATATTAATTTGTATTTATTTATTCATTATAATTTATTTGAGGAGTTAAGTAGACCATCTTAACTCCACCTTTCATTATTCTTATTATTCCGTTTCATACCCTACCTTTTTTCAGTCTCCTACTTTGGCAGGAGTGGTCCTTCGATATTTAGCTTATAGTTTTGGTTTGCTGTTAGATAGGATGTCACTATAAGGGCCTTACACCCCTAGTGCACCTACATGTTGGTCGGCTTCGAGCCGGATAATTACTTGCTGCCTAGATTACAGTTGTCTTCTTATTTTATTTATTTGTTTTATTATTTTCAGGATATTCTTTATCTTTAAAATTGGATGTATTGTGTCGTTACTTGTTTTTTTATTTGGTTTAGCGGTTTTTCAGGTACAGACGTCCCACTCCGTCGTGCTTTGAATATTTTGGTGCTCAATTGGTTGAGTTTTTTTCAGTTATTGTAAAATTTGTGCTGAATTTTACTATTGCAGGTACAGTTGGTATTTTTTGGTACTTTCAGTTGGTGATATTTTGGATTTTCTGTTTGGACATCACCTCAGCTGTACAAAATCAGTTTTTTGCTTTACAGTATATATTCATTTTGGTTTGCGGTAGTCATTTTGGACTTATTGTTTATATACTGTATAAGTGGTATTATATCTCACTTGGTTTGCTGTTTAGAGATATTTATTATTATTTGGAATTCTGTATTAGCTTATGTACTTGGTGTACATATTATTTATTTGTTAATCTTTATGGTAAAATATTATTATGATATTAAAAAATATTATTTATTTTTCTTTGCATGTGCTGTTGTCAGTTTTTTAACTGATTTATTTCATTTTATATTTGCTTATTGGTATTATTTGGCCCATAAGAGTTATAATTTAACTGATTTTTCTGTTTATTTGGATACTTTGGTCAAACCTGTGATACTTAGACTAGTCTGTTGTTTTGTTTATTTATTATTTAGTATAATTCTGATTTACTTACTAGTCATTATTGTATTTATACTTTGGTTGTTTTCTGGAGAGCTGTTGTATATATTTATTTATATTTTGAGGTTAGATTTGCTGCATCAGATTTTATTTTTTTATTTATTTATTTCTTTCTTTCTCAGTATGGATCCTCAGACTATGCGTACTCAGATGACTAGGTTATTGGAAGATCTCAGGGAAGTACGAGATCAAGGGAAAAAAGCGAAAGATGACCCAAATGAGGTCTGGTTATTCCGTGGAATGATGTGCACATCAAAGAAACGTTTTCAACTTATGAAACTATTTACAACGACTTGTCTTTGTATGTTGATGAAGAAAATAAAACTGTTCTCTCCAATATTGATCAGTTTCAACGGAACACTGTTAAAAGATATTTCCACGAAAGCCATGGTTATTTAACTATGATTGATGCTCGTGACACTCCTGGTCCATCACGAGTTTCTGACAACACTACTGTTGTGGTATCTAATGTTACTTCAAATTTGCCTACTATTCAGTTCCCTAAATTTGATGGTGATCGAACAAAATGGCCTCGCTTTAAAGACACATTTGTTAGCTTAGTCACTGATGATACTTCTCTGCCTAATATCAAAAAATTTCATTATTTACTTGATGCATTGGAAGGTCCTGCCTTAACTGTTATCGCCAAGTATAATGTTACTTCAGATAATTTTAATCTTGCTTGGGCTGCTCTAGAGAAGCAGTATGACAATAAGCGTCTCATAGCTGCATCATATTTAGATAGACTTTTAGATATAAAGCCTCTACCATCTAAACCCAATGCTGCTACTCTAACACAGTTAATTACTGCACTTTCAGAAAATATTTCTGCTTTCAAATTAATTGAAATTGCTAATCGAGAAGAATTTCTCTATTTTCATATAGCAAATAGGTGCTTGGACCCTATGACTAGGGAGCAATTTGAACTTCAAAATCGGGACAAGTTTCCTACTTTTGACAAATTGATCGATTATCTTAGGTCCAGATGTAATGCAGCTGAACTTGCCGTAGGACTTGGTTCTATTAGCTCTTCGGACAAAGGCGATGGAAAATCTCAGACAAAACTGTGGCATGGAAAACATTCTACACCCGGTAAATCATCTCTGCTAATGAATAGTTCTGGTAAAACTGATAATAGAGAACCAACTTATAATTCTTCTGCTAGTCCTTATAGAAAGCCTCAACAGTGCTTCGTATGCAAAGGTCCACACACTATTGCAAATTGTGTGAAATTTTGTGGTGCCTCAGTGGCAGATAGACATAGAATGTTACGATCTTGGGATGGCTGTCGCAATTGTTTATTTTCCAGCCATAATTCAACAAACTGCACTTCAAAGTTTACTTGCAAGTTTTGTCGAGGACGTCATCATTCACTTCTTCATGGATATGACCCTAGCACATCTAGGTCTCCTAGTAGTGACGGAAAGTCTCCTGGTAGTGATGATAAATCTAAGGAAGATAATTCTAAGCTGTCTGTTGCAGAGAGAGCGGCTATTGGACTTAATGCTATTGGTGCTGATCAGCTAGCTGTAATGCTTGGAACAGCAATTTGCCATATTGCTGATAACGATGGTCAACTACATGAGATAAGGTTAGCTATTGATACTGGCAGTGACTTTTCTAGTATTAGCCGTTCATTTGCTGAGAAACTGAATTTGAAAATGGAGCCTCATCGAGGCAAAGTTTATGGTTTTGGAGCAGTTCCAGTTCCTGGATTTGTAGGTAGAACTCGATGTTCTCTTTCTCCTACTGATGCTAGTTGCCCACCTCTGGAAACTTCTTTACTTGTGGTGGATACTATTACTTTTGATTTACCTCGTTTTTCTTCTGATAAATCTATGTGGCAATCATTCCTTCATTATGATCTTGCTGATTCTGAATTCTGGGTCGTACGACCAATTGATTTACTTCTCGGATGTGACGTATTAGCCGATGTTCTGACTGGTCAATTAGTTAATGTCATTCCTGGTATGCCTAAGTTATTAGGAACTATTTTTGGTTATAGCGTTATGGGTGGTGTTAAGGATATCAACACAGCTACGTCTTTGTGTGGTTTAACTGCTACAGTGCGTCCTGTTGTAGATCCTCCTTGTAATGATCTTCTAAATAAACAGTTAAGTAAATTTTGGGAAATAGAAGAACCTTCAGCTGCTGTAACTATTGATCCAGAAGAAGAGCATTGTGAAAAATATTATCGTGAAACTGTTCAACGTTTACCTACTGGTCGTTATGTCGTTAGGTTACCCTTTAAGAGTGGTGTTCCTCAGCTGTATGGAAGTAGAAAGCTTGCGCTTAAACGTTTAGAACATTTGGAGTCTAAGCTGCAACGAAACCCTGTTCTTCGTTCTCAGTATAATAGCTTCATGAGAGAATACCTTGATTTAGGCCACATGGAGTTGGCTAAGCGTTCTGGAAAGATATTTATTCCTCACCATTGCGTTTTTAAGGGTGAAGGCGAGAACGCTAAGATCCGTGTAGTTTTCGACGCTACTGCTAAAACTTCTCAAGGGTCTCTTAATGATTACTTGTCAGTTGGTCCCAAGCTGCAAAATAATATGGTGGATATTGTTCTGAATTTCAGACAATATCAATACGTTTTTACGACAGACATTGTCAAGATGTTCGGCAAGTTTTGGTACACGAGGAAGACCGTCAGTATCTTCACATTTTATGGCGATTTAATCCGAAGATGCTGTAGAAGATTACGAGCTTTCAACAGTGACGTATGGTACGGCTCCGGCGCCGTACTTAGCAATTCGAACTTTGAGACAACTGGTAGAGGACGAAGGTGAATTATACCCTCTAGCTGCTACAGCTATCAAACGAGACAGCTATGTGGATGATGTAGCGACAGGTGAACGTAGTTTAGAGGCTGCGTTGGAGCTACAGCACCAGCTGATTGCTTTGTTAGCCAAGGGAGAGTTTCAGTTAGGTAAATGGGCTGCTAATCACCCTAAGCTGTTAGAAGTTTGTCAACAGGAGGATGCTGCTTTAAATACCCCTGTTCTGCTTAACTCTAGTGACGACAACACTGTTAAAATATTAGGACTCCAATGGGATCCTGTTTCGGATTGTTTTACCTTCTCTATTGCACCTCCAGATGAAAGATGTACCAAACGAGCTGTATTGTCTTCTGTGACAAAAATTTATGACCCTCTAGGATATATTGGACCTACGGTTGTTATTGCCAAGATGCTGATTCAAGAATCTTGGAAAATGAAGTTATCTTGGGATGACGAATTCCCTCAAACGTTGAAAGATACCTGGTTGGACTTTGTTAAAACTTTGGATACATTAAGCAATTTACGTATACCGCGATGGATAGTTCCTAACGATGGACCTTTTCAAATTTTAATTTTTGCAGACGCTTCGGAACGTGCCTACTGCGCTTCAGCTTATCTCCGTTCATCTACTGAGCATGGTGCTGAAGTTCATCTATTATATGCTAAAACTAAGCTTGCCCCTGTCAAGACACTTACTATTCCTCGATTGGAGCTTTGTGCAGCGCTTCTTGCTGGTCGTGTTTGGGAAAGCCTACACAATTTCTGTTCTCAACTGCCTTCTGCACCAAGTGTACATTTTTTCTCTGATAGTATGGTTGTTTTGTCGTGGTTACAAACACCCACTTATCGACTGAAAACTTTTGTCGCTAATCGGGTAGAAAGAATCAATGAGTTAACTCAAGCTGGTTCTTGGAGTCATGTTGCTTCGTGTGATAATCCCAGCGACCTTGGGTCACGTGGAGTGCGTCCTGAAGACATGATTAACAATAGCTTGTGGTTTGAAGGGCCCTGTTGGGCGAAGATGGAGCCTTCGGAATGGCCGGTTTTAGAGCCTCCATTTCACGTGGATTCTTCTTTCACTGAGTACAAAACTACTGCCTTGGATTTAAATGATACCTCTACTGATAGCTTTTCACTTGCTTTAGTTGCTCGTAGTCAGAAGGCAGATGAACCTACTATTGTTGATTGGTTCACTCATTTTTCTCAATTTCGTAGACTTAAGCGTTCCATGGCATATGTTAAACGTTTTATCAATCATTGCCGTAAAAGGTATACTAAATTTGACAATATTACCTATGATACTATCAAAATTTCTAAAACTAAAAGCATAACTATCCCTGCGTTGATTCTTTGTGAGATAGAACAAGCAGAGACGACTATTGTTAAATTAGTTCAAAGCAATCATTATTATGACGATAAACTCTTTTCATCAGATTCTCCTATGCCTAAAGAGCTGCGTAATTTACATCCGTTTTGCGACGAGGCGGGTGTTTTGTTGGTAGGCGGTCGCCTCAAGCATTCTAACTTACCATACCATACAAAGCATCCTGTGATCATCCCTGGAAAATGTCACGTTGCACGTCTCATTGTTGAACACGAGCACAAGTCTCTGTGTCATAGTGGTGCTAACACTTTACTAGCTACCTTAAGAAGCAGGTACTGGATTACTGGAGCTAGAAATTTAGTTCGTCGTGTTGCACGTCAGTGTGTTTCTTGTAGAAAACACGATGCTTCTCCTGTACAGCCTCCTATGGGTGATTTGCCTGCAGTTCGTTTTAAAGAAGGTCGAGCTTTTGTCATACTGGCATCGATTTCGCTGGTCCATTCTGTATCCGAGAATCCTTAAGGAGAAAAGCACAGACGTCAAAGTGCTATCTTTGTCTTTTCGTCTGTTTAAGCACTAAAGCGATTCATTTAGAATTGGTATCATCTTTAAGTACAGATGCTTTCTGCGCTGCTTTAGATCGTTTCATAGGAAGAAGAGGTTTACCGGAGAAAATCGTATCTGATAATGGTACCAACTTTGTTGGAGCAGCCAACAAGTTGGAAGAACTTTATCAGTGGTACCTTTCACCAGCAACTCAGGAAAACTTATGTCTATGCACTTTGAAGAAATTGAATTGGATTTTACTCCTCCTCATGCTCCGTCCTTCGGTGGAATCTGGGAAGCAGGAGTAAAATCAGTCAAGCGTCTTCTTAGATCAGTGTATGGAGAATCGTCTTTAACTTTTGAAGAGTTAGCCACATGGTTCGTTAAAATTGAAGCAATTTTAAATTCTAGGCCGTTGTGCCCTCTCTCCGATGATCCTACCGATTTTGACTTTCTGACCCTGGACATTTTTTAATTGGATCTCCTCTACTAACGGTTCCCGAGAAGTCTCTTATTCATCTTAAGGAAAATAGGCTTTCTAGATGGCAACTAATATGTCAAAAGGCAGAGCACTTCTGGCACCGTTGGAGAAATGAATATCTTCCCTCACTTCAAGAGCGGACTAAATGGACACGTCCTTCATACAACCTTATGATTGGAGACTTGGTTATCTTGAAGGAAGACTTTACGCCTCGCCTGCGGTGGCCGGTTGGACGAGTGGAAGAAGTGTTTCCTGGAAAAGATGGAATTGTCAGAGTAGCCGTTGTTCGTACTCGTCATGCTGTCTTCAAGCGTCCGGCAAACAAATTAATTCCTCTTTTTTCAGATGCTGGAGATTCCTCACTTCAAGATGGGATAACTAAAATTCCTTGACATGAATTTTGGTAGGCGGAAATGTTAAGGCTCCTTACTTTCCCCTCCCTCCTCTCCTTATTATTATTAGTTATGCATGATTTTACTTTTTATTGTTATTTATTTCATTTCTGCACTTGGTTTTTTGCTTAGCTTTAATTTTGAACTTGCTTACCTGCTTGCTTTATTTATTATAATTTAGATTTAAGTACGTTTTTTACATTGTGTTATCACGGCACTTTTATTTCTCCTTATCTACATAGCGTCACATCACTTCACAACTTTAATCTTACTTTAACTACAGAAATGAAATTTACAGAAAACTACAGAATGATTATTTATTTTATTTAATTTTATTGGAAATAGCCAAATTAATGCTGAAGTCACGACCATGTTTTTGTTTTTATGTTTATTTCTTCCTGATCTTCAGTGTGCTTCTTTGCTGATATTCTTCTTCATCACGTCTCTAGTGCAACAAATGCGTGATGCGTTAGACCGAAACGCTGTTACCGCACCTCTGCTTCATTCTCATTGGTCAATTTAAATAGCTAAGAAAAAACGAACTTCTAAATTTTAGTGGGAATTTAGCTGTATTAAAGAAACAAGTACGATCGTACATTTATAGTTAAAATAATAGTTTTAAATCAGTTTTATGTGTAGTTTTGTGCTAAAGTTGGTTAACCAATTACATTTGGACTTATATAACTTTGGGGTAAGATTAGATATACCTCTTTTCTGTGCTTTAACTGCCTACTGGCTGAGACCACTTGGCTGATCAGTAACTGTGATCAGCTTGGAGCTCTTCATACTGCTTTACTTGCATACTATTTCACCATTTTCTTCAATCTTTTAGCTGTGATCTCTGGATTATAATCAATTTTATAAGCTTTATTTATTTTATGTATTTAATGATCTAAATTACTTGATCTCTGAACAGGCTTTGCTTAGTCTTTAAATTTACTTTATTTTCATGTTATGCTTTACCATTTTTAAATCTGTTATTTATTTAGTCTAATTTTTGTTTTATTATTCATATAGGTCCCTGGGATCCCTGTGGGAAATATTTTGTAGAATTAAGCTCTGATACTATAAGTACTTACCTACCTAGACTTAAGATGTGGCTTTGAGATGTTGCTTTCTGTACATTTTTTATAATTTCTATAGCTCTGCAATGCAAGGTAATGCTTCACTGTAATTAACTTTATTAACTCTTTACTTACATTTGTAGTATTAATTAATTGTAGCAGTAGTTTAACCAAATTTAGTGCATGAAACTTAAATTACTTTAATTATTAATCAAATATTATATTATTTATTCCTCTTAATTTGCATGTTATATTATATTAATTTGTATTTATTTATTCATTATAATTTATTTGAGGAGTTAAGTAGACCATCTTAACTCCACCTTTCATTATTCTTATTATTCCGTTTCATACCCTACCTTTTTTCAGTCTCCTACTTTGGCAGGAGTGGTCCTTCGATATTTAGCTTTATATTTTGGTTTGCTGTTAAATAGGATGTCACTATAAGGGCCTTACACCCCTAGTGCACCTACATCGGTGTTCTATCAATTTGAACATGACTTTGATACTTTATATTTGCCATAGTTGGTGTACCAGCTAGTAGCATTTTTAAAGTATCTAAAGCTGCAGGTTCAAAATTTGGTTCGTCAAAAATCAATATTTTTTTATCTACACAATCTTGTAATGGAAATTGATTGTATTTATTAAAGTTTGCGATTTGACCTTTGACAAGCATAAACTCCGCAACAATGTTGGCAAATAACGTTTTACCACCATTGCTCGGACCTTTTAACTGAAAACCATTTTTCTTGTCAGATGTTTTATTTAACCATCTGAAAATATCACTAATAAATTGTGTGACAGCATCATGATCGTATTCAAATTGATAATAAATAAAATCTTTTAATTTCGTTACGGATTCATTTAGATCATAATACTTATCACAAGTTATATTCTGAACATTGCTGACTTGATAGCTCAAGCCCCCTTCATCTTTTATGTTGACATAAACATAATAAAACTTATATATAGGGGTACTAATGTACCCAAGCCTTGTAGTTTGTTTTCTATTGTTCTCTTGTACTTAACTTAGTGTATCTGTTAAATAAATTTATTGTTTTTAAAAACTTTGAATATTATTCGTTTCACGTAATTGGCGCTGCGGACAGGATACGTGGATAGGTTTTTTTTCATCGAAACTCTATTTTTGTCTTAACAAATTAACCGCGTATCCGTAACCAAATAAATTTTATTACTGTGAAGTGTTAAAGTGCTAAGGATTAAGTGCAAGGATCAAACACTACCCGTTTGGAATAACGAAAAGTCCAGTCTTTTGAAGAATAGAGGATTATATGATGCCAAAGTTCTTCCTAGGTTTAATATTATTGTAAGTCTTTTATAAGTACTAATTACCAAAAATAAGCAATTATCGTAAAAAGAAATATAAAAAGAAGAAAATTTATTTTGTTGATTGAACTTAATTGTATGAATAATTTTGAAGATTATACTAAGTTATTTGAGAATATAATTTAAAAGAAAGTAGTTTAGCTAATCAAATCTTAGAATATAAAAACATTTTGGAGACAAGATGCCCGTAGATTATCAACTTTGAAATTATATTTGGAGACTATCCCTCCATATGATGGCAACCACATACCCTCAGTGTATGTTAACAACGCTGAAAGTTTAATTAATCAGTTTGCCACACCTGGAAACGAAGCTATCTGTACGTTCCTCTTAAAAGCTTAGTAGGTAAACTAACTGGAAGGGCACTTATGCTCATCGGTTCCCGGACCGAACTAACAACCTGGGCTCAAGTAAAGAGACCCTTAATCAGTATTTTGGAGATCAGAGGGATCTCGATTGTCTCATTCAGGATTTATTATGCCTGAAACCCGATAGGAGAGAAGCTCCCTATCAATTTGGTATCAAATGCCAAGACCTGAGATGCTTAATCATTTCAAAGTTAAATGTAATGACCGGTCTCTCATCGGCCGAAAAAACAATAAGGTTAAGAGCTATGATGATCTTGCTCTCAAGACGTTCATCAGAGGCCTCCCCCTCACTTACAACTCAGTATTCGATTAAGAAACCCTAGCTCATTAGAAACAGCTATGGGGTACGTCATAGAAGAAGAAAATTTCTGCATGCTTCCAGACAGAGCAATAACCTCAATTTCAACTCGACGTACAATCCAATAAGTAAAATAACTCCAAGTAGTCTAAGTAGTAAGCATACTAACCTAAATACTCTATCCAAACCTCTACAAACTTTAATAGAATACCTAACAGATTTGTTCCCCCTCCTCAATACTATACTCGTGGACCCCAACTAAATTCGCAAAACTATTATAGACCCATGTCAAATAATGTTAATCTTAATCAAAGACCACCATTTGTAAACCAGCAATATAGGCACCGACCCACCTCGTCCTTGGGTACCTCAAAATCATTTCATAATACCAAAAATTCAATGGACCTAACAATATTAATCAAAGCACTCCAACGCCTATGGATGTGGATTCGAGTAATACAAAATTATTTCACCAAAATATAGATAGCTATAACCCATACGAGGGTCTATCTTCTTATAACTATCTTGATGAGGGCCAACTTGATTATTGGTACTCAAGTGAACATGAATTTGCACATCCTGGGTTTGATCTAGGTCAACCCCATATAACTATCAACCTGATATAGATATCCAAAACCACGTCCTGAGATAAACCAACGCCTTCCTGGCTCCTCAGGAACCAGCCAAGAAAATCAATTAGGTACTGATACTACAAACGGAGATAAATCCCTTTTTCGGGAAACTGCCTCCCAGGACCTGGAGAGTTAGTACAAGTAAATTGCGTTAGAGAAGATTTACCGTATGTTAACATTCCGGAAATAAATGCTAAATTACTAATTGACACCGGAAGTTCTAGAAGTTTACTCGATCCAGAAATAGCTAAGAATACTTTAATCAGTATATTTACAAAGAAATTTTCACATTCAAACGGCCCACGATATCACTTTTCATGACGAAGTGATAAGCATACCAATATTCCCCTTTTCAAACTTGACAAGGTAAGCTACCACAAATTTTATTTATTCAAATTTAATCAAAATTTCGACGGACTGATAGGAATTGACCTTTTAAAACTATTAAGTGCTCAAATAGACATGAAAAATAAACTATTGGTAACCCTTATGTTAAGCTACCAATAGTATACGGGAAAAGTGATGACCCAGTACAAACTTATAAAATCCCAGCCAACACACAATTAGTGATAAAACTCCCTGTAGACAAAGAGTCAGGTTTAGCTGTGATAGAGCAAATTAAAATAAAGAAAGGAGTAGAAATCCCACAAGCTCTAGTAAATGTAAAAAATTATTGTGCCTACACGTGTATAAATAATTTTAATGACACGAAGAAAATTTAGAAATGATGAGACCTTTAAATATAAATATTTTAGATCCAAATACAAATGACCTTGTACCGTGGGGAGAGAAAGTATTTAATCATAACATATGTCCTAATACAGATAAGACTTACTCACACGACGACAAACTTACAGACAATCTAAAAAAGCTGAGACTAGATCATTGTAACGAAGAAGAAAAACAAGCTATAAAATGCACTTTCTTTGAATATAGAGATATTTTCATTGTCAAGGTATTCCTTTAACTTTTACAAATGAAATTAAACATCAGATAAATTTGACAGATGATAAGCCTATATATATTAAACAGTACAGATACCCTGCCTCACTTAGAGAGGAAGTTAACAGACAAGTTAATGAAATGTTACGAGATGGAAAGTCCAGCATAGTACCTCGCCCTACTCGTTTCCAATATGGGTGGTACCTAAGAAATTAGACACCACAGGGATACAAAAGTATAGGATCTGTATCGATTTTAGAGCCCTTAACGACCGGACAATAGGGGACAAACACCTTTTACCTAACATTTCTGACATCCTAGATAATCTAGGTAATGCAAATTTCTATAGCACCCTCGATCTTGCCAGCGGGTTCCATCAAGTAGAGGTAGACCCAAAAGATAGATACAAAACTGCATTCTCTACAGATTCGTATCACTAGAGTGGGTGAGACTCCCTATGGGGCTAAAAAATGCTCCTGCCACCTACGAAAGGATGATGAACCATATTTTAAGAGGGCTAGTAAACAAAATTTGTATGGTATACCTGGATGACATTATTATATTTTCAACCACATTTAAACAACACCTCCAAATTTACGAACTGTTTTTGACCGACTTCGACAGGCTAACCTAAAAGTCACACTTGACAAATCTGAGTTTTTTAAAACCAGAAGTACAGTTCCTGGGTCATATCGTTACTCCTGACGGTGTAAAACCAAACCCAAAAATATCTGCCATAAAAAAATACCCCATTCCTAAAACTCAAAAAGAGATCAAGTGCTTCTTAGGCTTACTGTCATATTACCGACGGTTTTAAGGACTTTGCAAAAATCACAAAGCCTATGACGGCATGTTTAAAAAAGAATTCTAAAGTAGTATATGAAGACCCCACTTTATACAATGTTGAGGCATGCAAAAACATGCTGATTAACGACCCGATTTTACAGTACCCTGATTTCAGTAAAGAATTCATATTAACTACTGATGCTAGTAACTTTGCTATTTCGGGAATACTATCACAAGGCACTGTTCCAAATGACCGGCCTATAGCGTACGCTTCGCGCACCCTAAGCGAAACAGAAGTTCGTTATAGTACTATAGAAAAGGAACTCTTGGCTATTTTTTGGGCATGCGGTTATTTCCGCCACTATATTTGGGGAAAGAAATTCAAAATCTATACTGACCATCGACCCTTAACTTGGTTGTTTAATCTTAAGGAACCAAACTCAAAATTAATCCGTTGGAAATTGAAACTCGAGGAATATGACTACGAGCTTATTTATAAGCGGGGCTCACAAAATGTTAATGCCGATGCGCTATCTAGAATTAAAATTAATGCCATTGAGAGAGCGAATCTATAGCTGAAACCACTAATAGCGTCACTAACAATGTAGGAGACTCCCAGTTCGATGCAGCCAGATATTTGCGAGATCTGTGCGAAAATATCAACGATAACCTAGACCCCAATTTAGAACCATCGAATTTGAATATTAGTGATAATTTGGATCAGCCGGTATGTACAAATATAAACCTCAAGATACTCCTCAAAATATTACCGAGTTAAATCAGAGTGAACACCTTAGTACACAACATACAACTAATAACGACGTAATAAACGATGGCATCCGAATTTTTAGACGAACTAATAAATAATAAACGTAATCAGATAATTATTGAACCAAACGTACATCAGACCGTTGACATAAAAACAGAGACTAACACAGAACAAAGTATTGTTAGAGTTAAAATTCCAAAAAATAATAACTATGACCTATACTAGATTTTTTGAAAACTCATACTATAGGTGACGTCACATATTATTTATATTTCCTTGACGACTCCCTCTATCCGGAGTTTTGTAAAGTTTACCTCGAAAAATTCTCCAATAACGGCCCTAAATTAATTAAATGCACTAATGTTGCTTACTATTAACGACCTGGAGGAGCAGTGGCCTGGTGAAGGATTATCATATTGGTAAAACGAACCATAGAGGCATTACAAAACGTTATCTCAACTACAAAGACGTTACTACTGGAAAGGCATGAAAACTAATAACTAAAATTATTAACGAATGTGTAATTTGTCAAAAAACCAAATACAACCGGACCCCCACGTACTCACCCTTAATGTTAACACCTACCGCATCGAAACCGTTTGAAATCGTACATTTAGATACATATACCTACAACGGAAGGAATTACCTGACTATGGTAGATGCATTTAGCAAATTTGCTCAAGCATATTTTATTGAAGGCAAAACTGCTATTCATATTAGTAATACTCTATTAAAGTTTCTTACATGTTTCGGAATCCCTCGCAACTTCATATTAGATAATGGAACAGAGTTCAATAATGAAATTGTTAAAGAAATGCTAAAACTGCATAAAATCAACGTTCACTTTACGACTAAGAATCACCATGAAGGAAATGGAATAATAGAACGTTTCCACAGTACATAACCGAACATCTTAGAATATTAGGAAAATCTCACGGGTCAGAAAACGTAGAATTAATGAACTATGCCCTGATAGCATATAATCAGTCAATACACAGTAGTACTAATTTCACTCCCCATGAATTAGTATTTGGCCATACCGATCTCAGACCCCATGAAATATTTCTACCGACTACTTTTTATACCGACTATGTCGAGTCCCATCACAAAAGGTTAGAAAAGGTGTACGAAAATATTGCAACAAAATTATCCACCAACAAGGAAAAAATAATTAATAAACGGAACACGTTAGGCGATGTAAACAACAAATTCGAAATAGGCCAGCGCGTATATAAAATCAGTCCGAATCGAAGAAACAAAAAGTCAGATAGATTTGTTGGACCCTACGAGATTACAAAAATATTAGACAGAAATCGAGTTGAGGTAACCACCCCTGTCGATAAAACAGGTAAAAAGAAAACACTCATTATACATATAAAGGAGTTAAAACCCCTCATGTTACAGATGGGCCTTCCACGTCGAGGGAAAATCAAAACGAATAGACTTAACAAACAATCCTGGACTACTACCCCTAAATTTAGGACAGGCTCAAACAGTTACAGACCACTGGAAATTTATACAGGTATACGATTTTCAAAAAACCTTTGACGAGTATCAACATTTGGTTAAATCATATGAAGAAGTTAAACGATTATCCGATAACTCTGTATACACTAAGCAAAACAGTTCTTTCAGACTAGTAGATTTTCTTATTACCAAAACCGCTCAACAATTCAATCAACTAAACCCCTCACTTAAACTAAGACAAAAGAGAGGCTTAATTGATGGATTAGGTTCTATTATAAAATCTATCACTGGAAATCTAGATAATGCTGACGCTGCACGATACGATAAACTATTAACAGATATAAGTGAAAATCAACACAAAATAAAGTATGCTACTTCCCTACAAACTACCCTTCTACAAAATACTACCGAAGAATTTAGTAAAAGTATAGAAACATTAGCACGAAATCAAAGAATACTCGAATCTCAAGTAAAGACTATAGTGTACGACAGATTAAATAAATCCCTGTGTCACCATTTTGGGTTCCAAACTATAGTACAGCAAATTATAAATAATTTTCAGATCATTAGAGACACTTTAGAACAATTAGAAGTTGCCATCTCGTTTGCGAAACTTGGTACCTTTCACAACTCAATGATCGATCCCTTTGAATTATTAAATAAGATTAATAGTGTAAATAAAGATTTAAATAGCGGGAGATTTCCATTCGACGCTACATTAGAGAACGTGTTATCTTTTGAAAGAATAATCTGTAAAATGCTATAGTAAGCAAAATCAAATCGTCTTCATAATAGAAGTACCAATCGTGGAAACAAAATCCTACCGTATCTACGAACTCATACCAGTCCCTATTTTCAGATCCAATTCCTATGTATCTATTATTCCATCCTCTAAGTATGTACTACTAAACGATCAAAAATTTGCTTATACTAATAACTCTGTAAAGAAATAAATAGTAAAAACTTTATATGTAATAACTTATATACATATGGTCTAGATAATAATAATAATATATGTGAAATAAATATGTTAGCTAATTCATCTTTGGATAAATGCTATGTCTCGAGATTTAACATCTCCAAAACATTTATTCAAAGAATAGATACTTATAAATGGATTGTAGTAGATAGAAAAGAAAATTTAGTTGTAGAAACCTGCGAAGATAGCAGAGAAACTTACCCTATATCGGGAAGTGTTTTATTAGAATTAGATAATAAGTGTCAAATAGAATTAGGTAATCATGTATTTAAATCATTCTCAAATGAAGGAACTAGATTGGGAACAATTAACTACAACATACCAATTTTTAATTTAACCAATTCCAACTCAGATTTAAATATTCAAAATCCCTTCAAGTTGGACCCAGTTAACTTAAAAATTAGTCATATCAAAAATGAACTTAAGAACCAACAAATGATTTTAAGTGATGTTTCCAATATAGCAATCTATAAAAGAATTAATATAGTTACAGTTATATTGTATGTTTTTCTTTTATTTATAGTATTAGTTTTAATGTTCTTATATGTGTGTAATAGAAAACATGTCAACATAAAAAAGGATGTTCCATCCTCGATTCCAAACATATCGGATTCTGTGGATTCTCCCCATAATCCTCAAATTCAGCATGGAGGAGTTATATTCTGAACATTGCTGACTTGATAGCTCAAGCCCCTTCATCTTTTATGTTGACATAAACATAATAAAACTTATATATAGGGGTACTAATGTACCCAAGCCTTGTAGTTTGTTTTCTATTGTTCTCTTGTACTTAACTTAGTGTATCTGTTAAATAAATTTATTGTTTTTAAAAACTTTGAATATTATTCGTTTCACGTAATTCACATAAATTACCAGAGTAACAAGAAAAAATAGGTTTGGAATGAATATAAATTTCAATCATTTCTAATAATGACTTATTCACCCATGACCTTTGAAATATGTCTACAGCGTCTTGAAGTGCCTTGTCCGAACGTCCTATGTACCTTAAGACTGGATGGTCGTTCCACTGTGCCGTCTTACAGCAATTCAGTAAGGGGCATACCGGGTGTTCTGATAAGAAGTTGAGCGCTGCCTCTGTTGTTCTGTTGTCTTGTAGTCTGGGTGTTGTCGTCCTTTTTTTTCGCATAGGCGCAGAAGACTCGCCAGATGACTGAAAGATTCCGGGTCGTTTTTGTGGTCCAATATTAGTTGACACGATTTCGTAGCATGTGTCCACCATTGGGTCTTGGGGATCTGCCGGATATTCTGGGTGGGAATCAACTTCATCTGTACAAGGAGGTTGCCACCGTTGTCCGGCCACGATGCTCGTAATATTTTCTCTCGGGTGTATGTACAGATATCTGAGAAGATTTGCGAAGTACCTGACGTCTGCGGATGCATTCCATAGACTATCTCGAGGTCGTCGTTTTTTGATGTTGATTCCCTGGATCCAAGAACATCGGCACTGGTTGGATGTCCAACTGCAGTCATGCCAGACGTGGAAGTGGTCAAATCCTGGAACGAGGTGTTGCTGATGATGATTGTTCCTTCCCTCGGTATCCTGATTGCAAGCGTGTAATCTAGTATGCAACTCATGAAGTTGCTCAGGAGATTCGACTGGGACGATATCATGGACCAGTTTTCGTCTCCTTCGTCTAGATGTAAACCACTCCACGTGCTGTTCCCGTCGGTCTGATCGGACGACGGGCTCAGTATTGCATTCAGTGCTGTTATTATCATTTTGAAGAGTAGATCCTGACGGAGGATCTTGGAGGTAAATTTCTTCAAGAAATTTGAAAAACCAATCGGCGTCGGCCATATTACTTCCAAATATTCCTTGAAATCACCAAAGTTGTCAATAGACATAATAATATAAGTCAAATGTTAGTTTAATAGTCGTCTTGATCGTGTACTTGTAAGTGTTTAATTCTAATGCAAGTATGTATGTACGTCTTAGTAGATAACAATGTCTACAGGCAACTGCGTGGCGATATTTAAATAAAGGCCAAGCACAATTGTCACAGACTTTTCTGTATATAGGATCGTAAATGTCTCTAAATGTGTCTAAAGGTACAATCTCGTGTTTGTTAATTATATTGTCGTGTGAATGTAAAAGTAACTAACTGTTGTGTCGGTATAAATCTACACAACGTTGGCAAATACTAGCGCATGGGGTATTAACGTCTAAGTTTCGAAAAAATGCAGTGTGAAATGTAGAACGTGAAATTTTGTAAGAAAAATATTTGTAACAGATAAATGAAACGTATATATTATTATTGTCTTTGACAGAACGTGGAATTTCAAGAATATCTAGAGGTAAATTAAGTGATGGTACAGACTCACCTGGCCAATTTGAATTGAGTTGTTCAAATAATTCTTCACCAATTGAAAACGCGTCTTCGATCACTGGTACTACACTGTCACGAGCTTCTACATCAATGGTAAGTGGAGACATGATTGTGCGTCTATTATACTTACGGGTTTATATCCTCCTCCTCCTTTCCCTTTTATTAAACGAAAGTAACCCACAGCAGCCGCACCAGCAGGGAAAGTCAATTTAGAACCGGTTTTTATTATGACCTATCCGCATGTAGTGTATATAAAAATTCCGATGCCCTATTTATATATAAAAACCACTCCCCTCCAACTTAATCACTGGGAGCTTGTCCCAAACATTTTATGTTTGAGCCCCAGCACCGCGCCATCGCCTAATTTTAAAATTAGGGCCGGCGCGCTGAATCTGGAACGCGCCACGCCGCGTAATGGGCGATGGCGCGGTGCACATCAGATCGTCTACGTAAGCAATGAGGTATAACTTGCAACTAGACTAGTTCTTATATACAAACAACAGTCAGTCTGCATCTAATAAACCTAATTACGTGAAACGAATAAATTCAAAGTTTTTAAAAACAATAAATTTATTTAACAGATACACTAAGTTAAGTACAAGAGAACAATAGAAAACAAACTACAAGGCTTGGGTACATTAGTACCCCTATATATAAGTTTTATTATGTTTATGTCAACATAAAAGATGAAGGGGGCTTGAGCTATCAAGTCAGCAATGTTCAGAATATAACTCCTCCATGCTGAATTTGAGGATTATGGGGAGAATCCACAGAATCCGATATGTTTGGAATCGAGGATGGAACATCCTTTTTTATGTTGACATGTTTTCTATTACACACATATAAGAACATTAAAACTAATACTATAAATAAAAGAAAAACATACAATATAACTGTAACTATATTAATTCTTTTATAGATTGCTATATTGGAAACATCACTTAAAATCATTTGTTGGTTCTTAAGTTCATTTTTGATATGACTAATTTTTAAGTTAACTGGGTCCAACTTGAAGGGATTTTGAATATTTAAATCTGAGTTGGAATTGGTTAAATTAAAAATTGGTATGTTGTAGTTAATTGTTCCCAATCTAGTTCCTTCATTTGAGAATGATTTAAATACATGATTACCTAATTCTATTTGACACTTATTATCTAATTCTAATAAAACACTTCCCGATATAGGGTAAGTTTCTCTGCTATCTTCGCAGGTTTCTACAACTAAATTTTCTTTTCTATCTACTACAATCCATTTATAAGTATCTATTCTTTGAATAAATGTTTTGGAGATGTTAAATCTCGAGACATAGCATTTATCCAAAGATGAATTAGCTAACATATTTATTTCACATATATTATTATTATTATCTAGACCATATGTATATAAGTTATTACATATAAAGTTTTTACTATTTATTCTTTACAGAGTTTATTAGTATAAGCAAATTTTTGATCGTTTAGTAGTACATACTTAGAGGATGGAATAATAGATACATAGGAATTGGATCTGAAAATAGGGACTGGTATGAGTTCGTAGATACGGTAGGATTTTGTTTCCACGATTGGTACTTCTATTATGAAGACGATTTGATTTTGCTTACTATAGCATTTTACAGATATTATTCTTTCAAAAGATAACACGTTCTCTAATGTAGCGTCGAATGGAAATCTCCCGCTATTTAAATCTTTATTTACACTATTAATCTTATTTAATAATTCAAAGGGATCGATCATTGAGTTGTGAAAGGTACCAAGTTTCGCAAACGAGATGGCAACTTCTAATTGTTCTAAAGTGTCTCTAATGATCTGAAAATTATTTATAATTTGCTGTACTATAGTTTGGAACCCAAAATGGTGACACAGGGATTTATTTAATCTGTCGTACACTATAGTCTTTACTTGAGATTCGAGTATTCTTTGATTTCGTGCTAATGTTTCTATACTTTTACTAAATTCTTCGGTAGTATTTTGTAGAAGGGTAGTTTGTAGGGAAGTAGCATACTTTATTTTGTGTTGATTTTCACTTATATCTGTTAATAGTTTATCGTATCGTGCAGCGTCAGCATTATCTAGATTTCCAGTGATAGATTTTATAATAGAACCTAATCCATCAATTAAGCCTCTCTTTTGTCTTAGTTTAAGTGAGGGGTTTAGTTGATTGAATTGTTGAGCGGTTTTGGTAATAAGAAAATCTACTAGTCTGAAAGACTGTTTTGCTTAGTGTATACAGAGTTATCGGATAATCGTTTAACTTCTTCATATGATTTAACCAAATGTTGATACTCGTCAAAGGTTTTTTGAAAATCGTATACCTGTATAAATTTCCAGTGGTCTGTAACTGTTTGAGCCTGTCCTAAATTTAGGGGTAGTAGTCCAGGATTGTTTGTTAAGTCTATTCGTTTTGATTTTCCCTCGACGTGGAAGGCCCATCTGTAACATGAGGGGGTTTTAACTCCTTTATATGTATGAGTGTTTTCTTTTTACCTGTTTTATCGACAGGGGTTTACCTCAACTCGATTTCTGTCTAATATTTTTGTAATCTCGTAGGGTCCAACAAATCTATCTGACTTTTTGTTTCTTCGATTCGGACTGATTTTATATACGCGCTGGCCTATTTCGAATTTGTTGTTTACATCGCCTAACGTGTTCCGTTTATTAATTATTTTTTCCTTGTTGGTGGATAATTTTGTTGCAATATTTTCGTACACCTTTTCTAACCTTTTGTGATGGGACTCGACATAGTCGGTATAAAAGTAGTCGGTAGAAATATTTCATGGGGGTCTCTGAGATCGGTATGGCCAAATACTAATTCATGGGGAGTGAAATTAGTACTACTGTGTATTGACTGATTATATGCTATCAGGGCATAGTTCATTAATTCTACGTTTTCTGACCCGTGAGATTTTCCTAATATTCTAAGATGTTCGGTTATCGTACTGTGGAAACGTTCTATTATTCCATTTCCTTCATGGTGATTCTTAGTCGTAAAGTGAACGTTGATTTTATGCAGTTTTAGCATTTCTTTAACAATTTCATTATTGAACTCTGTTCCATTATCTAATATGAAGTTGCGAGGGATTCCGAAACATGTAAGAACTTTAATAGAGTATTACTAATATGAATAGCAGTTTTGCCTTCAATAAAATATGCTTGAGCAAATTTGCTAAATGCATCTACCATAGTCAGGTAATTCCTTCCGTTGTAGGTATATGTATCTAAATGTACGATTTCAAACGGTTTCGATGCGGTAGGTGTTAACATTAAGGGTGAGTACGTGGGGGTCCGGTTGTATTTGGTTTTTTGACAAATTACACATTCGTTAATAATTTTAGTTATTAGTCGTTTCATGCCTTTCCAGTAGTAACGTCTTTGTAGTTGAGATAACGTTTCTGTAATGCCTCTATGGTTCGTTTTACCAATATGATAATCCTTCACCACGGCCACCTGCTCCTCCAGGTCGTTAATAGTAAGCAACATCTTAGTGCATTTAATTAATTTAGGGCCGTTATTGGAGAATTTTTCGAGGTAAACTTTACAAAACTCCGGATAGAGGGAGTCGTCAAGGAAATATAAATAATATGTGACGTCACCTATAGTATGAGTTTTCAAAAAATCTAGTATAAGGTCATAGTTATTATTTTTTGGAATTTTAACTCTAACAATACTTTGTTCTGTGTTAGTCTCTGTTTTTATGTCAACGGTCTGATGTACGTTTGGTTCAATAATTATCTGATTACGTTTATTATTTATTAGTTCGTCTAAAATTCGGATGCCATCGTTTATTACGTCGTTATTAGTTGTATGTTGTGTACTAAGGTGTTCACTCTGATTTAACTCGGTAATATTTTGAGGAGTATCTTGAGGGTTTATATTTGTACATACCGGCTGATCCAAATTATCACTAATATTCAAATTCGATGGTTCTAAATTGGGGTCTAGGTTATCGTTGATATTTTCGCACAGATCTCGCAAATATCTGGCTGCATCGAACTGGGAGTCTCCTACATTGTTAGTGACGCTATTAGTGGTTTCAGCTATAGATTCGCTCTCAATGGCATTAATTTTAATTCTAGATAGCGCATCGGCATTAACATTTTGTGAGCCCCGCTTATAAATAAGCTCGTAGTCATATTCCTCGAGTTTCAATTTCCAACGGATTAATTTTGAGTTTGGTTCCTTAAGATTAAACAACCAAGTTAAGGGTCGATGGTCAGTATAGATTTTGAATTTCTTTCCCCAAATATAGTGGCGGAAATAACCGCATGCCCAAACAATAGCCAAGAGTTCCTTTTCTATAGTACTATAACGAACTTCTGTTTCGCTTAGGGTGCGCGAAGCGTACGCTATAGGCCGGTCATTTGGAACAGTGCCTTGTGATAGTATTCCCGAAATAGCAAAGTTACTAGCATCAGTAGTTAATATGAATTCTTTACTGAAATCAGGGTACTGTAAAATCGGGTCGTTAATCAGCATGTTTTTGCATGCCTCAAAACATTGTATAAAGGTGGGGTCTTCATATACTACTTTAGAATTCTTTTTTAAACATGCCGTCATAGGCTTTGTGATTTTTGCAAAGTCCTTAATAAACCGTCGGTAATATGACAGTAAGCCTAAGAAGCACTTGATCTCTTTTTGAGTTTTAGGAATGGGGTATTTTTTTATGGCAGATATTTTGTCGGGGTTTGGTTTTACACCGTCAGGAGTAACGATATGACCCAGGAACTGTACTTCTGGTTTTAAAAACTCAGATTTGTCAAGTGTGACTTTTAGGTTAGCCTGTCGAAGTCGGTCAAAAACAGTTCGTAAATTTTGGAGGTGTTGTTTAAATGTGGTTGAAAATATAATAATGTCATCCAGGTATACCATACAAATTTTGTTTACTAGCCCTCTTAAAATATGGTTCATCATCCTTTCGTAGGTGGCAGGAGCATTTTTTAGCCCCATAGGGAGTCTCACCCACTCTAGGTGATACGAATCTGTAGAGAATGCAGTTTTGTATCTATCTTTTGGGTCTACCTCTACTTGATGGAACCCGCTGGCAAGATCGAGGGTGCTATAGAAATTTGCATTACCTAGATTATCTAGGATGTCAGAAATGTTAGGTAAAGGGTGTTTGTCCCCTATTGTCCGGTCGTTAAGGGCTCTAAAATCGATACAGATCCTATACTTTTGTATCCCTGTGGTGTCTAATTTCTTAGGTACCACCCATATTGGAAACGAGTAGGGCGAGGTACTATGCTGGACTATTCCATCTCGTAACATTTCATTAACTTGTCTGTTAACTTCCTCTCTAAGTGAGGCAGGGTATCTGTACTGTTTAATATATAGGCTTATCATCTGTCAAATTTATCTGATGTTTAATTTCATTTGTAAAAGTTAAAGGAATACCTTGACAATGAAATATATCTCTATATTCAAAAAAAGTGCATTTATAGCTTTTTTTCTTCTTCGTTACAATGATCTAGTCTCAGCTTTTTTAGATTGTCTGTAAGTTTGTCGTCGTGTGAGTAAGTCTTATCTGTATTAGGACATATGTTATGATTAAATACTTTCTCTCCCCACGGTACAAGGTCATTTGTATTTGGATCTAAAATATTTATATTTAAAGGTCTCATCATTTCTAAATTTTCTTCGGTGTCATTAAAATTATTTATACACGTGTAGGCACAATAATTTTTTACATTTACTAGAGCTTGTGGGATTTCTACTCCTTTCTTTATTTTAATTTGCTCTATCACAGCTAAACCTGACTCTTTGTCTACAGGGAGTTTTATCACTAATTGTGTGTTGGCTGGGATTTTATAAGTTTGTACTGGGTCATCACTTTTCCCGTATACTATTGGTAGCTTAACATAAGGGGTTACCAATAGTTTATTTTTCATGTCTATTTGAGCACTTAATAGTTTTAAAAGGTCAATTCCTATCAGTCCGTCGAAATTTTGATTAAATTTGAATAAATAAAATTTGTGGTAGCTTACCTTGTCAAGTTTGAAAGAGGGGAATATTGGTATGCTTATCACTTCGTCATGAAAAGTGATATCGTGGGCCGTTTGAATGTGAAAATTTTCTTTGTAAATATACTGATTAAAGTATTTCTTAGCTATTTCTGGATCGAGTAAACTTCTAGAACTTCCGGTGTCAATTAGTAATTTAGCATTTATTTCCGGAATGTTAACATACGGTAAATCTTCTCTAACGCAATTTACTTGTACTAACTCTCCAGGTCCTGGGAGGCAGTTTCCCGAAAAAGGGATTTATCTCCGTTTGTAGTATCAGTACCTAATTGATTTTCTTGGCTGGTTCCTGAGGAGCCAGGAAGGCGTTGGTTTATCTCAGGGACGTGGTTTTGGATATCTATATCAGGTTGATAGTTATATGGGGGTTGACCTAGATCAAACCCAGGATGTGCAAATTCATGTTCACTTGAGTACCAATAATCAAGTTGGCCCTCATCAAGATAGTTATAAGAAGATAGACCCTCGTATGGGTTATAGCTATCTATATTTTGGTGAAATAATTTTGTATTACTCGAATCCACATCCATAGGCGTTGGAGTGCTTTGATTAATATTGTTAGGTCCATTGAATTTTTGGTTATTATGAAAATGATTTTGAGGTACCCAAGGACGAGGTGGGGTCGGTGCCCTATTGCTGGTTTACAAATGGTGGTCTTTGATTAAGATTAACATTATTTGACATGGGTCTATAATAGTTTTGCGAATTTAGTTGGGGTCCACGAGTATAGTATTGAGGAGGGGAACAAATCTGTTAGGTATTCTATTAAAGTTTGTAGGAGGTTTGGATAGAGTATTTAGGTTAGTATGCTTACTACTTAGACTACTTGGAGTTATTTTACTTATTGGATTGTACGTCGAGTTGAAATTGAGGTTATTGCTCTGTCTGGAAGCATGCAGAAAATTTTCTTCTTCTATGACGTACCCCATAGCTGTTTCTAATGAGCTAGGGTTTCTTAATCGAATACTGAGTTGTAAGTGAGGGGGAGGCCTCTGATGAACGTCTTGAGAGCAAGATCATCATAGCTCTTAACCCTTATTGTTTTTTCGGCCGATGAGAGACCGGTCATTACATTTAACTTTGAAATGATTAAGCATCTCAGGTCTTGGCATTTGATACCAAATTGATAGGGAGCTTCTCTCCTATCGGGTTTCAGGCATAATAAATCCTGAATGAGACAATCGAGATCCCTCTGATCTCCAAAATACTGATTAAGGGTCTCTTTTACTTGAGCCCAGGTTGTTAGTTCGGTCCGGGAACCGATGAGCATAAGTGCCCTTCCAGTTAGTTTACCTACTAAAGCTTTTAAGAGGAACGTACAGATAGCTTCGTTTCCAGGTGTGGCAAACTGATTAATTAAACTTTCAGCGTTGTTAACATACACTGAGAGGGTATGTGGGTTGCCATCATATGGAGGGATAGTCTCCAAATATAATTTCAAAAGTTGATAATCTACGGGCATCTTGTCTCCAAAATGTTTTTTATATTCTAAGATTTGATTAGCTAAACTACTTTCTTTTAAATTTATATTCTCAAATAACTTAGTATAATCTTCAAAATTATTCATACAATTAAGTTTCAATCAACAAAATAAATTTTCTTCTTTTTATATTTCTTTTTACGATAATTGCTTATTTTTTGGTAATTAGTACTTATAAAAGACTTACAATAATATTAAACCTAGGAAGAACTTTGGCATCATATAATCCTCTATTCTTCAAAAGACTGGACTTTTCGTTATTCCAAACGGGTAGTGTTTGATCCTTGCACTTAATTACTTAGCACTTTAACACTTCACAGTAATAAAATTTATTTGGTTACGGATACGCGGTTAATTTGTTAAGACAAAAATAGAGTTTCGATGAAAAAACCTATCCACGTATCCTGTCCGCAGCGCCAATTACGTGAAACGAATAATATTCAAAGTTTTAAAAACAATAAATTTATTTAACAGATACACTAAGTTAAGTACAAGAGAACAATAGAAAACAAACTACAAGGCTTGGGTACATTAGTACCCCTATATATAAGTTTTTTTATTTATGTCAACATAAAAGATGAAGGGGCTTGAGCTATCAAGTCAGCAATGTTCAGAATATAACTCCCTACTTTAATCAGATAATCATTTAAGACGTTCATTCCATGCTCTTGCCGCTTGTTTTAGCCCATACAATGACCTTTTTAATTTGCAAACTAAGCTCTTTTCATTGTTGAACCCCGGAGGTTGATGCATATATATCTCTTCATTTAGTTTTCCATTTAAGAATGCTGTTTTAACATCCATCTGATGCATATACATTCCCTCTTTAACTGCTAAAGACAACATCACTCTAACTGTGGTCATTTTGATGACTGGTGCATATGTCTCATGATAGTCAATCCCTTTGCTTTGAGAGAAACCACGAGCAACCAGTCTTGCCTTATGTCTAATTACCTCACCTTCAGAATTTTTCTTTAAAGCAAATACCCAACGACAACTGATAGCTTTTCTTCCTGGTGGCAGCTTTGTCAATTCCCAGGTCTCGTTCTTCTTGAGTGAATCCATCTCATCTGCCATTGCTTTTTCCCACTCATCCTTATCATCTCTTGTTTTAATATCTTCAAAGCGATGTGGTATGTCATCTTCAAGTTCTGAAAGTAATGCAAAATAATTCATTTCATAATCATCTAACCTTTTTGGTAATCTTACAATTCTTCCCGATGCTGTTCTTTTTACTTCCTCTAATCTTTCTTCGTTATCGATCACTTCATTGATCATAATATCTCCATTTATATTTTCTTCAGAAACTTCTTGTAATTCTTCATCTTGCTGCCCATCTCGGATATCTTCAAGCCTCTCTAACTGTTTTTCTAACTCTGCAGCTCTATTAACTTCAACTTCAGTTCTGTTTAAACATAAACCATCATAATAATCATTACTATCAAAACATTTGTTAAATCTAAATTTAGTATTCTCATCAAAAACAACATCTCTTGATCGCTCAATCCTTCTTTTAGTAGGATTCCATAATCTGTACCCATTAGGGCAATAACCAACAAAAATCATTTTTTCACTTTTCGAATCAAATTTACCTCTCAACTGCTTGGGCACATGCTTATAACAAGGTGTACCAAATATCCGCATATTTGAAATATCAGGTTTACAAAATACCATAAATGTGCGGGAATGCATGATTCTCTATTCAATTTTTCCAATGATCTGTTTGGACATCTATTTGTTATGTAAGCAGCTGTTAAAACTGCCTCTCCCCATAATATTTTATCAGTATCTGATCCAAAACACATTGCCCGAGCCCTCTCAAGCAATGTCCTATTCATCCTTTCTGCTATAGGATTCTGCTGAGGGCTATAAGGCATCGTATACTGTATATTAATACCATTTTCTCTACAATACTGTTTAAACGCAGATTGAATATACTCTCCCCCATTATCACATCTTAAATTTACTATTTTACTATTTAAAAGATTACTTACCCATGCGTTATAATCTTTAAAGCACCTAAACAATTCTCCTTTGGTTTCCAACAAATAAACCACCAAAAATCTTGTATAGTCATCCAAAAAAGTTACAAAATATTTCTTGCTATCATAAGTTGCTGGTACAATTGGTCCACACACATCCGTGTGTATGAGTTCTAGAGGACGTGAAGATCTAGGCTTAGCAAATGCATGATAAGGCAGCCTTACTTGTTTTGCTTTGATGCATGCTTCACACAAGTCTATCTTCTTATTTTCTAACTTAGGTACACC
>JACMZG010001859.1:19341119-19395187 GCA_018340805.1 Microvelia longipes
TATTATAAAAACTACATTAGACTCGGGTCCAGGACCTGACCCTTGAGTAAAGAATGATGTTTCATTACCAACATTTGCAGATACGTTTTCATTACAACCTGAATCAGCATTATTACTTGACTCTCCTGATTCCTCTGTTACCTGAGCTGATGATCTACTAGGGTTACCTCTAAATCTTCCTCTTGAATTATTTTGAAAACCACCTCTTCCTCTTCTGTTTACAATCTGTGGACATTCAAACTTTCGATGACCATATTGATAACATGAAAAACACTGATACTGCCCTCTAGCAGTGTGTTTGTTCCCTACAAATGCTGAATTTTCATTTGTATTTACACCTTCATAAATAATACTATTGCTCTTATATTTAATATAGTGATCTAATAATCTACCCTTGACAAATTCTAATGTCAAAGTTTCTAAGGATACAGTCTCTAAAGCAGTTACCAATGGTTCATAACTACTAGGTAATGTAAGAAATAAATGACATACAACATCAGCCACTTCAAGTTTTCCTCCACTAGACTTTAATTCACCAATTAACTTATCAAAATTTCTAAAATGTGCTTCCATTTCATCTGACTCGGTATATTTCATTAATAGTAATTTCTTTCGTAACATCAATTGATTAGAAATACTTTGGCGCTGAAAAGCAGAATCTAAAGACAAAATTATCTGTTTAGGTGTCTTACAATGTCTCACATACTCGATATGACTGTCACTTATTCTATTAATCATAAAAGACTTACATTTCCATTCTAACTTCCTCAGTTCAACTTCTAACTGTTTTCGTAAAGTTTCTTCTTCTCCATTTGGTCTTGGTTCATCGTATCCTTTTTCTATCAATATTTCTTGGACATCTTTAGTTAAAAATTTAACTAACTCTTGGTCTAAACTAACTTCAATTCTGTATCTCCACACTCCATAATTCGTCCCATCAAAAATAAATAATTTCGAAATTTTATCTTCTTCTGGGCCCATAACCCGTTGTAATTAAAACTCTAATATTTCTATTGAAATCTAATTTAATAATGAAAATAATATTGATTACAAAATAAAATGAAATTGACAAATGTCATTTGATATATAAATATATATCAAGGTAAAGCTGTCTTACAATGAAATCACTGTTAAACATAACAGTGACATAATTTATGTCAAACATAAATCATTTTTAGGCCACCCTAGGGTCCTTGCTTTAGGACTGCATTTGTTTATTTTTTTTTTATTGGAGAAACTGCAAAACACTTTTATATAATTTATTAAACCATGTAGGAAATTGAAATTGGTACCGAAAATATTTTTTCGTGTTTAAATATATATTTTTTCGTGTTTTAATTTTTGTGTTAAAAGAATCAATTTTAACATGATTTATCTCCCTACTCCTACGTTTCTTATTTTTTGTGTTAAAAGAATCAATTTTAACATGATTATCTCCCTACTCCTACGTTTTTATTTTTTGTGTTAAAGAATCATTTTAACATGATTTATCTCCCTACCTACGTTTCTTATTTTTTGTGTTAAAAGAATTAATTTTAACATGATTTATCTCCCTACTCCTACGTTTCTTATTTTTTTGTGTTAAAAGAATCAATTTTAACATGATTTATCTCCCTACTCCTACGTTTCTTATTTTTTTTCACAATGTTGTCTGTCTGTTGTGTGTGTTATCATCGTAGATCCTAGAGTATTTATGCTAGAGAGTTAAAACTTTGTATGAAAATCAGTCTACCACTGTAGTTGTTCTATTCAGAAAATATTTTTATGACATCATTAACCTGCAATAATGATAACTTATGTGTCGAATTTCATCTCATTATCAGCATAAGTTCAATTTTTATCTAATGGCTTCATAATTTCAAAATTTTAAAAAATCGGAAAATAATACAATAGGATTGAAATTTGTTACAAGAGTATACCTTTACGTAATGAATAAGTACTCTAAGTTTCATTACCCGATTTTTTAAATAGTTTTTAAAATGGATGGACGGAACACTTAACTTTGTTAGAGTCCATCCTTTTTACACAAATGGTCTTATTTTTAAAGTATATTTAGTTGTTCTATATATATTTTGTGTAAATAAACAATTTATTTATTTATTTATCTAGCTTCACATAGCACCCTCTAATAATTATGTTATTGTTTCAGATTGTCTGAGAAGTATAATGAGGGGATTTGTTGGTCAAAGAAAAGTTTGTTGAGGGTGACCCCAGAGACTTGATTACTGCAATTTCCAGTTTCCTCGTCAGCCTGTATTTGCAGTAGTTTGGGGAAAACAAATTTGTTTTGGAAACTCTGATAAAGGTGATTATTTGTTTGTAGTTTAATATTATTAGGACATTTCATTAGCTATGGTGACCTATAAGATTTTCTTATTTACCTTTGTAAATAAACAAAGTTTTTTGTGTTTTTTAATTTTGTTAATTATTATGTTGTAATTTATGAATATACAACAAAGAGGCCATCTAATCTAACGAAGTTCCATTATTAGTATTAAGGGAAGGGCTTTAGTCCTAACGCACTGCCATTTCAAGTCTTATGTACACTCCCTTTGTATACCTATCTAAATTATTTATGGAGATCTCAGTAAAATGCTTAATCTACTTGTGACTACTGTAGATGATGTAAAACATAAATCACTGCATCAAGTGGTCATTTTTAGGCCACCCTAGAGTCCCTTGCTTTCAGACTACATTTATTTTTAATTGAATTAAGCACTATAAAACTGTTATGTAATTTTTTTTTTATATCATTTGATACTACCGAGTTTTGCAAACATGAATAGTTGACACATATAATTTTGCGAGAACACCTAGGAAATGTAACAAGCAAATGCAATGCTACATCTGGGAACTTTCCATCATTCGACATTCGTCATCATTGATGGCTCGACATAATGTCATGTCCCACTCCGTTTCGTTACGTCTAACTCATCAGGGCGCCGACAGAGCCTAAATATTTTTTTAAACAACATTAAAAATTAAAACTAATTCCAATAAGATTTATCTTTCTACCTCAACTTTTCTTTATGTTGATTCTATAGGATGTTAAAAGACTTATTGCAATAGGATTTTTCACCCTACCCCAATTTTCTTTGTGTTAATTTAAAAGGGTGTTATAAGAACTAATTCCATTAAATTTAACTCCCTACCCTCATGTTTCATAATTTGTATTTAATTGGGTGTTATAAGAACTAATGACATTTCTTAATTTTCAATTTTTTTTTTTTTTTTTTTTTTTTTTTTTTTTTTTTTTTTTTTTTTTTTTTTTGGAGGTCGACTACTAGGTCATTTTCCTCCAGCATATTACAGAAGACTTGGTGGGTAGTTAGAAATAATTTGAATTTATATAGATATACTTAGATAAGTTTAATTTTGTAAATATACTTATAAGATAAATTAATATGAGCTGAGAATGAATAAAATATGACGGCTGATCTTTGTACTCTGTACTAAAATATGATAACTGTATAATATAAATGTGAGAATAAATAAAATAAATACGTTTTAAGATGTTCTGATTTTGAAGGCAAATATAGTTTCTATAGTTCTTGAGTAAGTTGAGCTTGATGAAGGAACTGAAGCAGTCTTTGTATGTTTTGTTCGTTATCCTGTAGAATATCAGGCATGTTTGATGGTAGTGAATTTTGCTTTCTAAGAGTATCTAATTGCGGGCAGTTGCATAGGAGGTGGAAAACTGATAGAATTTGGCCGCACCATGAGCAAATTGGTTTTTCTTCTTTAGATATGAGATACCCATGAGTCATCCTAGTATGCCCTATGCGCAATCGAGCCAAAATAACTTCCTCATGTCTATTATGTCTAAAACTTGTCTTCCAGTTAGATAACGTTGGTTTAACATATTTTAGTTTGTCATTTGCACTGTTAGACCAATTAGCTTGCCATCTTCTAACCAAAGCAGATTTAATTTCTCTGTCCAGATCTTTTGGCGTGACAAGAGTATTGGTAGGTTCCCCATCCAATACTGCAGATTTTGCAAGCAGATCAGCTTTATCATTACCTTCAATTCCTACATGGCTTGGTACCCAGCAGAAATGTATTTTAAGTTTTGCTCTGTAAGCAGTGGAGAGTATCATACTTGCTAATGGGTTTTTACTGTAGAGGTTATCTAACGTCTGAAGGGCACTTTGGGAATCTGAAAAGATGACAATTTCGCTTTTTCTATCTCCTATAGCGTGTTTTACAGATTGGTAAATTGCCTCTAACTCAACTGTGCATATAGAGCTTGACTTATTACACTTGAATTTTCTGCTGGTACCCCTTGTGACAAAGGCACAACCAGACCCAGCAGTGGATTTTGAACCATCTGTGTAGTATAGTGCTGCATTCTTATGTTTTTCCACATACTTCCGGTGTTCTTGGAGAGATTGCTCTGGCAGTGTTTTAACTTTTGATTGTGTTGTCTCAGGTAGTGGATGCTTGGCCGTTTTAATATGAAAGGTGGTATTTCTGGCGTATCTTGTTGGGTAACTTGAAGGGAGAGGTGATTAAGGTGATAGGCTGATATGATGTTATTGAATCTTATTCCAGGAGGTTTAGGTGTAGTACATTTTCTATCATATTTCTCAATGTTGCTCGGAGTGAAAAAACATTTCCTGACTACAGTATTATTGACATGTAAAAGCCTGAACCCATGGCGCAAAAGTAATAAATCTCTGCGCACAGAAAGTGGGGGCTCATTGGCTTCTACCTGTAGGCTTTCTACTGGACTAGTTCTAAAAGCTCCTGTAGCTAGTCGTATACAATAGTTTTGAATTGGCTCTAGCCTTCTTAAAGTTCTTTCGTTAGCAGAGCCATAAATAGTGCACCCGTAGTCCATTTTACTTCGAATTAGCTGATGGTAGATCCGCATAAGAGACAATCTATCCGCTCCCCATCTAAGCCCTCGGATAGTTCTAATTAAATTTGTATCTTTTAGACATTTTACTCTTAGATGTTCTATGTGAGGTTTCCAGGTTAATTTTTGATCTAATATGAGGCCAAGGTACCGAACCTGGGTTACTACTGGTATCTGCAGTCCCCTTCAGCGTTAGAGATATATGAGGTGGTGGCTGTCTTCCCCTGTTTCTTTTTCTACTGAACACTACACACTCTGTCTTAATAGGTGAAAAACTGAAACCATTGCTTTCAGCCCATTTATTTATGTTGTCAACACATTTCTGGAGAGGAGAAATAGCGTCTATTCTATTTTTCACCCTAAGTAGGATAGTCATATCATCAACGAAGAAGCTTTTTTTGATAGGGTGAGGTATGAGCTCTCCTATGTCATTTACTGCCATGATAAAAAGGGTAACACTAAGTACTGCGCCTTGTGGGACCCCGTTTTCTTGTACTTTTATTGATGATAGAACATTACCTACTTTAACTTGGAATCTCCGTTGCGATAAGAAATTTTTTATGAATATCGGCAAGTGTCCTTTAAACCCTAGCTTTTCAAGTTGTCGTAAAATCAAGTGTCTCCAGGTCTTGTCATATGCTTTTTCGCAATCAAAAAATATAGCTATGGTTTCTTTGTTTTCTAAAAATCCATTTTTTATATATGTTGTTATTCGTGTCAGGTTGTCTATTGTTGATTTGTTTTTCCTAAATCCGCTCTGGTATGGTGATAAAAGATTTCTAGATTCCAACTCCCATTAACCTTGAGTAAACCATTTTCTCCATCAATTTACCCAATGTATTTGACAGTGCTATGGGTCGATATGATCCTGGTTCATTTGGATTTTTTCCTGTTTTTATCAAAGGTATTAAAATAGAGTCTCTCCAACTGTTAGGATATTTATGTTCTGTCCAAAAACGGTTAAACAAAGTAAGAATATATCTCTTAAATTTCGGGGGTAATTTTTTGAGCATTATGTTATAAATTTCATCTGGACCTGGTGCAGTTAATTTTAGAGAGTTGAGTGCAGTTTCAAGTTCCCAGAGTGTAAATTGTGAATTGTAGTTTTCAGTTAGAGTTGTCGAGGTGTAGGAAATGTCATTGTTTTCTTCTAACTTTTTTTGGATTGAAAATCTGGGGATATGATTTATCTGAGCTAACGTCAGCAAAGTGGTTTGCAAGAATTTCTGCAACGTCTTTAGGTGCTGATATTTCTGTGTCGTTAATTTTCAAAGATGGCATTGGTGTGGAATGAATCTTCCCTGATATAGACTTAATTTTGTTCCAGATTTCGGCTGCCGGAGTGTTTTGGGTAATAGATGAAATGTATTTGCGCCACGACTGCGCTTTCGCCTCCTTACAAATGCGTCTGCAGTTTGATCTGGCCTTTTTGTAAGTTATCAAGTTTTCCCGAGTTGGATTGACTTTAAATCGTTTTAAAGCTCTTCTCCTTTCTTTTAAGGCAATTCGGCATGATTCGTCCCACCAAGGAACTAGTGGGTGTTTGTTCCTGGAAATAGTCTTCGGTATAGCTTGTTTGGCAGCACTTTTAATGCTAGAGACTGTAGTGCAAAAGGTCTTCTGGTTCATCTTCAGGAGTTTTTCTCTGGTATTCCTCTTTATGCAAAAGAAAACTTTGAAATGTGTCCCAGTTTGCTCGTTTGAATGCCCACCTTGGACTTGAAGAAGGGATTGTTTCATTTGGGAATAGAGTAATGAAAAGAGGAAAATGGTCGCTTCCATACAGAAAATGTGCTACCCTGAATGCTGATAAGTTAGATAACCCACAACTGGTAATAACTAAGTCTAATGCCTCACTGATTCCTGAGCGAGAATCCATATAAGTTTGCTGGTCATTATTACACAAAAATAGGTCAAGGTCTTCTAAGAGAGCTTCGATAGTTTGCCCTCTTTTGATCTGTTTTTGCCGAACCCCACAGAGCATTGTGAGCATTAAAATCCCCAGCTAGAATAAACGGAGACGGTAACTGCTTAATTACGTTTTCAAGTGCAGATTTTTCTATTTTTGTATTATTTTCTAAATAGATGTTGCAAACTGTGACTGGGTAAGAGCCTCCTACTCTTATTGCTAGTACTTGTAGACTACTATTAGTAATAATTACTTGTTGACTCGGTAAGCTGTTACTAATGAGTGTGGCTAAGCCACCCTGGCGGCCATGCTCAGGGTCTCTTCTGTATGATTTGTAGCCTTTTAGTTTAATCGTATGTTGAGAAGGTAAGTGAGTTTCTTGTAGAAGGAGGACGGGAAGAGTCTCTTCTCAAGCAGCAACCTGATTCATCAATTCTTGCTCTAAAACCTTTACAGTTCCAACTACCTATTTTTAACTGATGATGTCCCATTCTTATGAATTATTTGTTAATTACTTCTAAACTAACTAAATGGGTATATTAGTGTGAATTATAACAATAAAATATGAATAAGAAAATATTATAAAATATCAATATAAAGATTGATAGATAAGGAGCAACCGATAAAAATAATATATATATGTATATGAAATAATTATAAATATATGATAGAATTACTTCTAATTACAAACCTAATAAGAAGTGATTATAGATCTAACTTAGACAGCTGCGGCTGTCTAGGTTGAGCTAAAATCAGTTTCTTTTGTCTTTTTTCTTTTTCTTCTTAGATATTTTCCCCTGCGATGATGCGGAGGTTTCACTTGCGACACTGCTGTTGTCTTCAGTGGAAATTGACCACTCGTCAGCCCACATCATTCTTTTTTCCTCCTGAGAGTTTAAAATTCTTGCTACAACGTCGTCTTTAAGGTACTGCTGACGGGGATTTCCTTTATCATTTTGTTGCTGTGTGGTGTTTTTTTCTTCTTTTTTATTAGTTTTGAAGCACTCTGGTTTTGGGGACACTTTTACTTTTTCTTCCTTCTGTTTTTCAAAAGATTTTACTGCCTTTTTAACTATTTTTTCAGTCGGTTTGGAAGATTCTTCTGCCGGTAGAGGTGGTAAGTCACATTGTGTTCCTTGGTCTTTTGTCTCTCTTTTAGAATTTACCTGCTGGGCGTAGGTCTTTGCTTTTTCTACTTCTTGTGATATAACCATTCTTCTTGCTTCAATGTAAGAAATATTTTCTAAGACTTTAGTTTCCGTAACCTTTTTTTCGAGTTTCCACCGCGGACAGTCCCTATCTAATGTTGAATGCCCCCCGCCGCAGTTGACACATTTCTTAAGATTAGGACACACTTCATCTGTTTCGTGTTTTGGATCGGCACAATCCGGGCAAGTGTAAGTGTCTGCTTTGCAGTTAACTTCAACGTGGTTAAACTTAAACATTTTCTGCATCTCATTGGTAGCGGAATATATGGTCGAACGGGTACTGAATAATAACCTATCCTTACCCTTTCCGGAAGTCTGGCTAGAGCAAAGGTAGCAACATAGGAATTAGTTTGGATAATAGTTCCATTCTTCCTACTTGAAATTCGGTAAATATTGGTTACTCCTTCAAACTGGAGATTGTCTTTTATTTCTTCAATAGATACAGAATCTAGATCGCGGGAAGTGAAAATCTGCGAACCGAATTGAGAGTTTTGTGAGCTTCCACGACAAGAGGTATGTGGATATTACGAGGCAGATTTTTCGATAGTTTTTCGCCTTGCTCTGTAGAAAAAGTTTCAATTAGAAATGTACCATCTTTCAGTTTTTTAACGTTTTTAACTTCACCGCACGAGTTAACTATTAACTTGTCAAAGAGAAATGGGGAAACATTGCTTAGAGATGTTCCGTCTGCCTTCTTGACAATAAGGAACGAGAGATTAGCTTTAGGCACTACTGGGGCGTGTGCCTGAGCTGTTTTAGCACTATTTCTCACTCTCTTTTTTCCTTTCTGGTTAGAGTCATTTTGACAGCTTCTGTCATCTTTTCGTTCACATCCATAAAGAAACCCCCCCCGGATCAGGGGGTTTATCGCTGATCATGGTATAAAGCACTCAGATACTTACTAGGCACTTTTTGGTGGTCGTAACTTCCTTTTTTGTAGGCTTTTCTTTCTTAATTCTACTTTTCCTACTCTTATTAATTTGTACTTAAGTATGTTTTTCAATTTTCAATTTAATAGGGGTTTTAAAGAACTTTCTATAAGATTTATCTTCCTACCCCCAACGTTTCTTAATTTTTTCTTTCAAAGGGGCATAATAGATCTAATTAAAATAAGATTTATCCCTCTACCCATTAAATTCTTAATATTTTATTTAATAGAGTCCTAATAAATCTACTTTGAATAATATATATTGCTACCCCTACATTTCTTAATTTTTTATTTCATAGGGGCATAATAGATCTAATTTGAATAAGATTTATATTCCTACCCCTACATTTCTTAATTTTTTATTTCATAGGGGCATAATAGATCTAATTCGAATAAGATTTATATTCCTACCCCTACATTTCTTAATTTTATTTCATAGGGCATAATAGATCTAATTCGATAAGATTTAATTCCTACCCTACATTTCTTAATTTTTATTTCATAGGGCATAATAGATCTAATTCGAATAAGATTATATTCCTACCCCTACATTTCTTAAATTTTTTATTTCATAGGGGCATAATAGATCTAATTCGAATAAGATTTATATCCTTACCCTACATTTCTAATTTTTAGCGAATTTTCATTATGAAATGGCGCTTATGAGGTTGTTCGGATGACGGAAGTTGAGGGTGGAGTGAGTGGAATCGGTTCCTATTGGCTTCCTGATAACAAAAATATATGCCCGAAAAAAGTTTATATATATATGTATATATATATATATATATATATATATATATATATATATATATATATATATATATATATAATATATATATATATTATATATTATATATATATGTATATATATATATATATATGTATGTAAGAGTTTCTACTCTTCGTTATGGCGAACGATAACTCTCGAAGGCGTTGTCCAAATTGAAACGAAACTTTGCAAATCGCGAGATGTTGTGGAGGTTACGAGGCTATTGTTTATAAAAACATTATGACGTCATCAACCAAGTTATGACGTCATGAAAAAAAAATTTTTTGAAACTTGAAATGGCTATAAACAAGGTATTTCGTGTTTAGGTAGACGGCTAGCTGAATCGATTAAGACCAATTTCAGCTCAATCGAACCATCACAAATGGCGCAAACAGTATACATATATATATAATGTTGTATATATGTATACGTCTAGGTCAAAGACTTGTACGATATCTGTTAGGTTTAGTAGTGTTAGAGGGTGGGGATATAGTATAAAAGATGGACCTCTACCTCTTGCTCATCCTGGTAAGCCTGCTGTCCCAGAGAGACAGGACAAAAATGGCTTCCACTAAACCACGCCGAGCAAAGCAGGCCCGTAAAGCGGAAGAACCTCGAAGTAGTCTTTATATGGTCGAAGTCATTCTAAAACGATTGCGACCGGTTTTAGCTCAATCAGACAATCCTAAGATAGATGGTTCACCCGAGTGTAGTAGGAACACTCAATTGACAGTTTGTGTTTATGATTTAAGTTGGGGGCCTCATCACTAGAGTCTTGAATAGCGCTAGTAGTAAAAATATATTTGCTCTATTCTCTAATAGATTGTGCTGTAGTATTTTTTAAAAACAAACAGTTGCCAATCGTTTAGTAAAATAAAATAAAAGTAAAAAAGATCTATGGTATGCGTAGTATTCGCGAGTATTTTTGTTTAATAAAACTTGGGGGCCTCATCACGCGAAGCAGCACCATCGTTTCTTAAAAAATAACAATAATTCATTTTTAGTTTTTTAGACTTAACATTTAAATTTCCTATCTGAGTATAACATCTCGGGTTGGCGCAAACGGATAAGTAAGGAAACAAACAAACATTGAAACTCTGACATTAGAGGTTCAAATCCAAGGGGGACGACAGAATGGGTGAAGTAAGAGTGAGAAATTAATTTTTTTCACTTTTTACCAATTTATACGAAATTCTATAGAGCTTTCTTGGGATCACTCATCCATCGACTCCTCATGATTCTAGCGCTGAAAAGCGGATGGAAAGACTTGATTACCCTCAACAGCTCGTTGTTTGGTTGAATAAAAAATAAATAATATGTCAAAAATAAAAATATGTGACAGTTTCACGCTGTCACCACTAGACTGTACTACTTGAGCCTCCTGCATCCCATCAACAATTTTTTTTAAATCTTTAAGTGAGCCATCTATGTTAATATTGTTTATCTATGATCCTAAGTGACGGAAACGGTATTTTTATTTAAAAACAAAAATCATGAATATATTTTTTGTTTATAATGCTTGTTAGTTGTAATATATAGCATACTATTAATAATAAAAGTATTAATAAAATCTTAATTAGTAAAATCAAATTTTGTGAGAAAGCCTCTCAGGCCCGCGAAGCGGGCCTGTGTGGAGAGGCTGTGAAAATTCGCTAGGTACATGGCAAAATGCCATGTAACTAGAACAATAATGAATCAACACATCATACAAAACAACAACAATGTGGCCGCGAAGCGGCCACAGGGAGGCCCCCGGGCCGCGAAGCGGCCCGGTGGGCCGACGCCGCGTAGCGGCTACGGGCCGAAGGCCCGTATTTATTTCATAGGGGCTATAATAATTTTTTATTTCATAGGGGCATAATAGATCTAATTCGAATAAGATTTATATTCCTACCCTACGTTTCTTAATTTTTTATTTCATAGGGGCATAATAGATCTAATTCGAATAAGATTTATAATTCCTACCCCTACATTTCTTAATTTTTTATTTCATAGGGCATAATAGATCTAATTCGAATAAGATTTATATTCCTACCCCTACATTTTTTAATTTTTATTCATAGGGGCTAATAGATTAATTCGAATAATTTATATTCCTACCCCTACGTTTTAATTTTTTATTTCATAGGGGCATAATAGATTAATTCGAATAAGATTTATATTCCTACCCCTACGTAATATTTTATTTCATAGATAATAGATCTAATTCTAATAAGATTTATATTCCAACCCCTACATTTCTTAATATTTTATTTATTAGAGTCCTAATAGATCTACTTCAAATAATATATATTCCTACCCCTACATTTCTAATTTTTTATTTCATAGGGGCATAATAGATCTAATTGAATAAGATTTATATTCCAACCCTACATTTCTTAATTTTTTATTTCATAGGGGCATAATAGATCTAATTTGAATAAGATTTATATTCCAACCCCTACATTTCTTAATTTTTTTTCATAGGGCATTAATAGATCTAATTTCGAATAAGATTTATATTTCTACCCCTATGTTTCTTAATTTTTTGTTTCATAGGGGCATAATAGTTATAATTGGAATAAGATTTATATTCCTACCCCTACATTTTCTTAATTTTTTATTTCATAGGGCATAATAGATCTAATTCGAATAAGATTTATATTCCTACCCCTACGTTTTTTAAGATTTTATTTCATAGGGGCATAATAGATCTAATTCTAATAAGATTTATATTCCAACCCCTACATTTCTTAATATTTTATTTATTAGAGTCCTAATAGATCTACTTCAAATAATATATTTCCTACCCTACATTTCTAATTTTTATTTCATAGGGGCATAATAGATCTAATTTGAATAAGATTTATATTCCAACCCCTACATTTCTTAATTTTTTATTTCATAGGGGCATAATAGATCTAATTTGAATAAGATTTATATTCCAACCCCTACATTTCTTAATTTTTTATTTCATAGGGGCGTAATAGATCTAATTCGAATAAGATTTATATTTCTACCCCTACGTTTCTTAATTTTTTTTTCATAGGGGCATAATAGTTATAATTGAATAAGATTTATATTCCTACCCCTACATTTCTTAATTTTTTATTCATAGGGGCATAATAGATCTAATTCGAATAGATTTATATTCCTACCCCTACGTTTTTTAATATTTTATTTCATAGGGTCATAATAGATCTATTTTAAATAAGATATATCTTCCCACCCCTACATTTCCTAATTTTTTTTATTTCATAGGGGCATAATAGATCTAATTTGAATTAGATTTATATTCCTACCCCTAGGTTTCTTAATTTTTTTTTATTTCATAGGGCATAATAGATCTAATTTGAATAAGATATATCTTCCTATCCCTACGTTTCTTAATTTTTTATTTTATGGGGGCATAATAGACCTATTCTAAATAAGATTAATATTCCTACCCCTACGTTTTTTAATTTTTTATTTCATAGGGGCATAATAGATCTAATTTGGATAAAATTTATATTCCTACCCCCACGTTTCTTAATTTTTTTATTTCACAGGGGCATAATAGATCTATTTTAAATAAGATTTATTTTCCTACCTCTACGTTTTGTAATTTTTTATTTTATAGGGGCATAATAGATATAATTCAAATAAGATTTATATTCCTACCCCCACGTTTCTTAATTTTTTATTTCATAGGGTCATAATAGATCTATTTTAAATAAGATATATCTTCCTACTCCTACGTTTCTTAATTTTTTATTTCATAGGGGCATAATAGATCTGATTTAAATGAGATTTATCTCTTTACCTCCATGTTTATTAATTTTTTATTTTATAGGTTGTAAAAGAACTAATTTTAATAAGATTTATATCTCTACCCTTATGTTTTATAATTTTTTATTTCATAGAAGCATAATAGATATAATTTGAATAAGATTTATATTCCTACCCCCATGTTTCTTATTTTTTTATTTAATAGGGTTATAATAGATCTAATTTGAATAAGATTTATCTCTTTACCTCCATGTTTATTAATTTTTTATTTTATAGGTTGTAAAAGAACTAATTTTGATAAGATTTTTATCCCTACCCTTATGTTTGTTAATTTGTATTTTTTAGGCCCCTAAAATAACAAATTCTAATAAGATTTATTTCATTTTTAGTATTAGTCTCTTTGCCTGTTTATAACAGTTAACAAATTAATTTTGTTTTAATAATTATGTTTTTATTTTAATTTTTTTCAGGATGTATGTGTAACAAAATTTCCTGAAGGATTTCAGATCAACAATGTCATGTTTTGCCGAAGTTTTCAAGGATTCATCAAATGAAACTCCGAATAGGACTCACCATCAAGTCAAGAAACCAAGTACGACTCGTTTGTTTTGTAAAATACTAGAATAGTCATTTGTTAGAAAGTTGTATTGTTAAATAAACATTTGTATTGTATGAAAACAAATTTTTGTTAATTAATTATTTGTTATTTAGTTTTAAGTTCAGTCTGGTAGGTCATATTTTTAAATGCATATAATTTTCTTCTGGTATAAGGGACTAGAGAAGTGAAATGGCTTGTAGAGTGTAGAGGTTTCAGTCGATGACTGTTTGTAGTTGTCACTGAAGTGTTAGGATTTGGTAGCGCATCAATGTCTTAACACCTATACATCAGGATAATAATGCCTGAGAGGTTACGATAAATGCTGCTCGCTGTAAAGCCAGATCAACTCCCTTTTTCATTTTACTTTTGTTTAGCGGTTAGTTATAGCATCACTTTCTAAACACCAATGTATCAGGTTTTTATTATTTCTTTTCTTTTTTTTGGATGAGAAAACGAAAATTCTGTTTTTAAACCCTGAGGGGTGAGAAATATGCTTCTATCTAATGATAGGCCAATCCGCTTAACTTTAGTAAAAGATTTAGGGGTTGGTGGGGCATCAATGTCTAAGGCCCGTATTCAGAATGATCAAAAGTTTCAAAAAAAATCTCTCCTAGGTTCTTCCTAGGTTGTTCCTAGCTTTTTCCTAGCTTCTTCCTAGCTTTAGTGTCCATTTCAGTAACATTTTTAACCGTCCTAGGGCTAGGAAGAGATCTCTCCTAGGTTTCTCCTAGCTTTTTCCTAACTTTGCACCTTAAATTCTAGGAAAAGGCTAGGAAAAAGCTAGGAACAACCTAGGAAGATCCAAGGTAGGTAGAGAGTACCTTAAATCGTCCCTAGATTGTCTCTAGTCATTTTTGTTCTATTTTAATAATTTGTTAATAAAAAAAATTTTGTTTGGTCGTCACCCCCCTTTAAAATTTTTGGGGGTGCTGCCCCCCCAAAAAAAATCAAAAAATTTTTTATTGCTCCAAACAACTTCTTTTGACCTGAAACGGATTTTGAGGCAATAAAAAAATTTCTTTGGTCGTCGACCCCTTATAAATTTTAGGAGTGCTGCCCCAAAAAAAAAAAAAAAAAATTTTTATTGCTCCAAACAACTTCTTTTGACCTGAAACGGATTTTGAGCAATAAAAAATTTCTTTGGTCGTCACCCCCTTATAAATTTTGGGGGTGCTGCCCCAAAAAAAATCAAAAAACTTTTTATTGCTCCAAACAACTTCTTTTGACCTGAAACGGATTTGAGGCAATAAAAAAAATTTCTTTGGTCGTCACCCCCTTATAAATTTTGGAGTTGCTGCCCCCCCAAAAAAAAAAAAAAAAAATTTATTGCTCCAAACAACTTCTTTTGACCTGAAACGGATTTTGAGGCAGTAAAAAAATTTCTTTGGTCGTTACCCCCTTATAAATTTTGGAGTTGCTGCCCCCCCAAAAAAATCAAAATTTCATTGTTGCTCCAAACAACTTCTTTTGACCTGAATCGGATTTTGAGGCAATAAAAAAAATATTTTTTTGGTCGGGTCCCCTTATAAATTTTGGGGGTACCACCCCCGGGAAAATTACAAAAAATTGATCGTTTACCTGTATAAATTTAAAGAATACCATTCCCCTAAAAAATTGGTATTATTGGCTTAATAACCCAATAATAGGAAACACTTTTCACAATTAAAGTAAAGTTACTATAAAAAATCACATAGGTATTGGTAATATGATGACCATACATGCCAGACAATTAACAACATAATAACTGGGTATTCAAACTTCCAGTCGTCAACTTAGTGGGGTTGTAACGAATTTTATCGCGATAGCTCCACACGAAGCTGAGATAATCAGGCTGATGTATTGGTGAAATGCACCAGTGCAGGGGGAAATGTACCACCCTGTATATCGATGTACTTCATGAGCACTGTGTTAATCGTCCGCGATAGTGTGACGTCACAAAATAAATATTGGCTCATATCAAAACAAAATGAAACAAAGGATTCATTTTTGTGATCCAAAAGTGACCAATAGCATTGCTTTATTGTGTAAACAAAGAAACGTTCTTCAACAAAACCGTGACGTATTTATATTTGATATGGTCGATTATATACCCGAAGCAAATTTTTACATTCCATTCCCATTTTTTACTTTTTTGTTGAGCCATAACAAATGTTTTTCCCTTAGCGATAGGCTTATGAATACTATAAAAATACACACAGTTCACGACGTAAAGAAAATCGTGATCTCTACGTTCACAACGTATGAACTCAGAGATGTTTAATGCTGATTTGATTAGAAAGATCAGCTAAGTAACAATCATAACGGGGATAGTAAGCATTGTTTACATTATGTTGGTAGAGTAAACATTATACTTATTGATGTATCTCCCCATTAAAATGTGGGATTCAAAACTCTGCCTTAACGTGGTAGTGTTGTATATTCCCATCTAGAATGAAGTAGAGCTGTTAACTGTTTTGAAAATCCCCGTTTTGAGCGACCGCCTTCTTGATTGCTAACCTTGCAATAAATGCTATCAAATATTATAAATGGAAAGTATCATAAACTTGATGAAACCTTATAGAAAATAAATAAAATAATACTAGTGCTGAGTATATTTTATTGAGTATATAATAATTACTGGAAAGTTCTAAACTAAACTAAATAATTACGGGCAAATTAACCAAATTATAAAGGTAAACAAGACTGAAAAGTATATTATACATTTTTTTTTTGTGTAGTTTTTAAACTGCTCACAATATCCACTGCTTTAAACGCCTAAAACGAACTAATTGCTACGTAAACTAATTTGACTTTACGTGATATGACTTTATAGATCAGTGTGAAAAATGGAAGTACCAACTGTAGGGTTTATACAACCCTATAATATGATGATTTATTTATGTCAAATATAATAATTTCTCCTATAAACTTACAATTCAAAAATGTAGCACCCATACACTCTACGAAAGTTTAACCTGTTTTTATTATCACTAACAATGTTATTGTAAAAACATTTAAATAGTACATTAATGACATATAATGATTTTCCATATGTGAAAATAAAATGCAAATCATTCTCTAGTTTCAAACCTTCACTGGGTCAAGGTCACGCACTTTCACATTAGATATACTTTAAAATAATCGACAACTATAAATAAGTTTGTTGATCATTACAAATTTACGTATTTTAAGGGAGTTTATTCTTTGCCAGGTTTGTTTACAAATCATTTGTTTATTTTTGTAGAATATCTCAATATTATTAGTTTTACAGTTCTCTACTAGGTAGCGCTAGTTGTCAAAAAATGTCTGTTTACGTAAAATTGAGGTTCAAATTATGTAAAGATAAATAATAAAATTAAGTTATAATTAACTCTAATGTAAGTTTTTATTCTATTTTTGTTATATTAACGTTTTAGCACGAATAAATTTACGTAAAATCATTCCTAGAGTTGATTTTTTGAAAGCTAGGAGAAGGCTAGGAAGAAGCTAGGAACAACCTAGGGACAACCTAGGAGAGATTTCAAAAACTGATTCTGAATACCGCTAGGCCTAGGAGAAAGCTAGGAACAACCTAGGAGAAGGCTAGGAACAACCTAGGAGAGATTTTTTTAAAACGATTCTGAATACGGGCCTTAATCAATATATTATCTGGTTCTATATAGTGAGAATACGTAAGACTGAGAGGTGGGATAAATGCCACATAAATCAAATTCCTTTACTTTCTATATCCCTATTTTGAGCCTCCTTCACTTTATCAGACACCTTTAAACAGTAGAGCTTTACATGAAACTATTTATATAAAAATAACTTCAAAAAAATGAACTTGAGACTGGGTTTCAGGTAAATTCTTGTTGTCATTGCGTCTCTCAATTTCATGTTAAGATGGAAAGTGTGCTCAATAGAATTTTTTTATAAGTAAAATCTCTGTATGACTTACCTTACTGTTGAAATATTGTAAAAATATTGTCTTTTTATATTATTATCATTAGTATATTGTAATGTAATGTTTGGGTGACTCTTGCACCCACACGTTGCAAAGTCTGGATATTTTAATGTGATCAGTGGCATATCAGGGCTGGTCACACTCCAGTAAACCATTCCGATGCCATTCTCTTTATAAATGTCGGGGAAGATTTGTGAATCTTCTTCTCGGGAGTGGAATGTCTAGGGATTAGTTTAAGCATCACTGTCTGATAACCAATATATCAGGTCACTTCTAATGAGAATACGAATGACTAGCATAAAAGTTCCTGAGAGGTTGGAGACATGCTACTTTGTGCTAATTCCCTTTACATCCGCTCCTGCTACAATGTCATCTTCCTGATACGCTCCTGAATATAAAAAAAAGAAATAATGTAGTAGTTTATGCTTAAATAATATTTAAGCATAAACTCGCCCTTTAATTGGCTCTTCTGTCTGTTTGGTTGATGCTAATCATCCATTCATACAGTGGGGCTACTTTTCACCACCTTGTGGAGACTTTGAAGAATTGCTGGGCGACTCGTCGCTCGGCACATTGTTCACTGTCTTCAACATCCTCTTGGGTGGATCAAGAGTTGATCTGGGCTTTTTTTGCCCAGATCGACTTTTGACCACCCACGGGGAATGCCTATATTGTATATATTTATACAATCATGAGGTAAGCAATAAAAACAAGTTTGTTTCATTATCATCTTTATTTCATTAGTATATTACAATATTGTATCTACATTATTATATAATATATAATTAATTACATTATTATGTCATATATAATTACAATATTGTTTCTACATTATTATATTGTTTATTATTAATTAATTACAATTGTTTCTACATTATTATACAATTAATTACAATATTGTTTCTACATTATTATATATTATTTATAATTAATTACTATATTATTTCTACATATATATTTATATTGTATTTGTGTTTTAGTAAGTTTGTTGTGCTGCGTCATTATTATACTGTGTTTAAGTTACCATTATTATTGCGTTTTTATACTGTTTTTAAGTTTGTATTGTATTTTATATTTGTACTATATTTTTGTTTGTTAAATAAAACAATTTTACCAGATATTTTGTACAGAAATATTTTTACCTGTCATTGAAGCAGATTACAATAGGAGGCAAGGGGTAGAAAAAAGAACGCCAATAAAAAAGTAGTTTATCAACAAAATGATAATAGAACAAACATTTGATATAACATATATTTGTTTATTGCATATTTGTTATAGTCTTTTAAAAAAGAAAACATTAGAATAAAACCATAAACACAAGAGAAGAAAACAAAACTCAAAAATAAAAAAAGTAAACACTACAATCAAATAAAAATTGAAACAAGAAATTAAACACAAGAATAAAAATTAAAACACAAGAATAAATATTACAACACAAGAAGAACACAAGAATAAATATTAAAATACAAGAAGAAAACAAGAATAAATATTAAAACACAAGAATAAAAAATTAAAACAAGAAAACAAGAATAAATATTAAAACAAAAAAAAAAAATAAAACACAAGAATAAAAATTAAAACACAAGAAAAACACAAGAATAAAAATTAAAACACAAGAATAAAAATTAAAACACAAGAATAAAAATTAAAACACAAGAAAAAAATTAAAAAGAATAAAAATTAAAACACATGAAAAACACAAGAATAAAAATTAAAACACATGAAAAACACAAGAATAAAAATTAAAACACATGAAAAACACAAGAATAAAAATTAAAACACATGAAAAATACAAGAATAAAATTAAAACACATGAAAAACACAAGAATAAAAATTAAAACACATGAAAAACACAAGAATAAAAATTAAAACACAAGAAAAACACAAGAATAAATATTAAAACACAAGAATAAAATTAAAACACAAGAAAAAATTAAAACACAAGAATAAAAATTAAAACACATGAAAAACACAAGAATAAAAATTAAAACACATAAAAACACAAGAATAAATATTAAAACACAAGAAAAAACACAAGAATAAATATTAAAACACAAGAAAAACACAAGAATAAATTATAAATATTAAAACACAAGAAAACACAAGAATAAATATTAAAACACAAGAAAAACACAAGAATAAATATTAAAACACAAGAATAAATATTAAAACACAAGTAAAACACAAGAAAAACACAAGAATAAATATTAAAACACAAGAATGAAAATTAAAACACAAGAAAAACACAAGAATAAAAAAATAATTTTATTCTTGTGTTTTTCTTGTGTTTTAATTTTTATTTTGTGTTTTTTTTGTGTTTTAACTTTTTTGTTTTTTTTTTTATTTTGTGTTTAATTTTTTTCTTGTGTTTTAATTTTTATTCTTGTGTTTTTTTTTTAATTTTTATTCTTGTGTTTTCTTGTGTTTTTTTTATTCTTGTGTTTTTCTTGTGTTTTAATATTTATTCTTGTGTTTTAATTTTTATTCTTGTGTTTTTCTTCTGTTTTAATTTTTATTCTTGTTTTTCTTGTGTTTAATTTTTTTCTTGTGTTTCTTGTGTTTTAATTTTATTCTTGTGTTTTAATTTATCTTGTGTTTTTCTTGTGTTAATTTTTATTCTTGTTTTTTTCTTGTTTTTTTTTTTCTTGTGTTTTAATTTTTATTCTTGTGTTTTTCTTGTGTTTTAATTTTTATTCTTGTGTTTTAATTTTTTTTCTTGTGTTTTTCTTGTGTTTAATTTTTATTCTTGTGTTTTCTTGTGTTTTAATTTTTATTCTTGTTTTTTTCTTGTGTTTCTAATTTTTATTCTGGTGCTTTAATTTTATTCTTGTGTTTTTGTTGTGTTTTAATATTTATTCTTGTGTTTTTCTTGTGTTTTAATTTTTAATCTAGTGTTTTAATTTTTATTCTTGTGTTTTAATTTTTATTCTTGTGTTTTATTTTTTACCCTTGTTTTTTGTGTTTTAATTTTTATTCTTGTGTTTTTCTTAGAAACACAAGAATAAAAATTAAAACACAAGAATAAAAAGAAAAACGCAAGAATAAAAATAAAAACACAAGAATAAAAATAAAAACAAGAAAAACAAAAACACAAGAATAAAAATAAAAACTGCTTTAATCAAATAAATTAATATTATCATTTGTCTAGTCCTTCTGGCTTAAACACAACTACTTATTTTACAATGTATAGTAATCACAATACATTAGATATGAATAGAAGCACAAAAAGACTCTCTACAAATCAATCAAGCTGATAGATAGAGTTATAAGGTGTTTCAATTGGAGGGTTTTTATGAATGAATTCAAAGTTTTATTTTCATGTAAAGTTATTGACGTCATTGCAGGAATAAAATATAGAATATTCAATGTATACCGCCTATACCAATTCCTGCAATGACGTCACTCATAAAAAAGTCAGGTTATAACCTCTGAATGTGTTAGTTTTGTTTGCATCAAATTGAATCCCCTTATTAATTCCTAACATCTTGCAAATCAATAAAGCTTATTATTGATTTTTTTATTTCATTAACAAATATTGTTTTGAACAAGTTATTCTAATGTCAACATATTACAATTGTACTTAAGGGGTAAGTAACATCAGGATGGCCTCACTCCAGTGATTTACAGAATATCTCAATTAACTCGTGATGGCATCAAGAACAACCTGAAAGCAAATAAAAAACTATTATAATAGATAATTGAAAGGTTCTACCCAAGCCTATACATATTTTCACACTGAGTAAGGAGACACAGTCATTACACAAAGGAGCTTTAATGTTTAAATAAGAGGAATAGCTAATGGGCTTATTAAGCAGTTTAATCAATGAGGGAACCATGTAGTTTGAAGCATAGGGGAAAAATTGTTTCAGTGTTTCTCAAAGAAATTTTTTGTTTGAGCATGCTCCTCTGATAAATAATAGGGGGCAGAGCTGATGAATCTAAAAAATTACATTTAATTTTAAAAAATCTTATTGATTTTGAAAAAATAGTGGATTTTACCGCTAAGGACCTAGATGTCAAAGCGGGTAATCCGGGCAAAAAAAATAGTGGAGGAAATTTATATTAGAGTATAATTAAATATTTCGTATTTACTTTAAATGCATAATATTAAGTAATTATAAGATTTTCAAATCTTATAAGACTATCAAATATACCTATTAGCTTAATATTAGTCTTATTTAGGGCTTAAGTTTCTTCCAATTCAACCAATCATGTATGGTTTGCTTTCATTCTTACCAAGGACAAATAATGGCAGGATAATCCCCGTCTCCACAATTAATTTGACTTACACGTAGTGTAGACTCGATTTGTGTTTGTGGATAAGGCTTTAAATTGATACTCCTTTTTATTAAAACAAGAGTTATTTAAAGTAGGCAATATTTGTATTCCCTAGTCTTGACTATGAGTTATACCTAAATGCACAAAGGGAATGTACAAAAGATTTTAAGAGGTAGTGAATTAGGACAAATAAGCTCCTTCCCCTTATAATAAACATTACTTAAAGTGATGTAAACATTTATATCAGGCCTGGGCAAACTACGGCCCGCGGAGCATTTTCATGTGGCCCGCGGGCCAAATTTAAAATGTTTAGAAAAAAGATAAAATAAATAAAAAATAAAAAAAAATAGGTATATAAGCAAATAAATTATCTAATTCAAAATTATTATGAAAAGTTAGATACCAAGATAAGGAAATAATGGAGTGTTACTTTAACTTTAAAGTTTGGAGAAACAAAAACTAGTAAGATAAGAAACAATATAAAAATCGGATATTGTATAAGGTAAAAGTCGGATTTGGCGAATTCTAATTATTTTAGTGAATTTTTATTTTCACAAAAATTAGATACTAAAGCTATTTTGCCTTTTGTGAATTGCCGAAAAGGAGTTGATAAAATACAATCCCTTTGATCTTTTATTTCATAGGAATACTTTTTAAGATTATTTTTACACCTAGTTTTCTAGCAAAATTTGTCTTCAGTTATATTTCAAGATCTGACGAAGAAACTCTGTTTTGTTTTTCTGTTTAGTGCTTAAATTCCCTAATTCCTATTCTTTGAGAATAAATTTGACTTTCGTAAAACACCAGCATAACTGTTTTTCTGCGGGTTTAGCATACTTTGAAATTTAAGGAATGCGGCCCGCGACTGGCTGTAAAAAGACTAAGCAGCCCTTTGCTAGAAAAGTTTGCTCAGGCCTGATTTCTACAGTAGAGTTATAGTATAACTTATGGTTATAACCAGTTGACAGCGTGGAAAAATAATGCGAGGGAAGCCACACTCACAATTTCAAATCAGGCCAACCTTATTATTTCCATAACACTATTTTCCCACGTTGTCAACTGATTTTAACAGTGTGTCATTCTATTGGGACGGGGGATTCAGTGGTCCACTCCTTGGTTCGAGGTGGTCATAAAACAGGATCTAGTTGCATGAACTAGCTAGTTTTCACCTTGTCACCGTCATTACCAATACTGTAATCATTTTTTAATGGAGACGTCAAATTAAGTTTTAAACAATGTAAACAAGACAATTTTCAACTTATTTATAAACATTTTTCATTTTTATAGTCGTTTAAAAAATTATTTGTTTAGAAAACTGGATAAATTTTTGCATTTTTTCCATGCAAATAAAAGGACAAATAAAAACGCAACGAAAATGCATTTTAAATTCAGATCAGGTCTAGTTAAAAATAACACAAAATATATGTATATTTTTATTATTAGTATTAGTGTTGTATCTCTTTTATTGTTTGAATTGGTGTGTAGTCTCCATGAATGCAATATAATTGATGATGAGGCAATAATGTCAACATAACATGAATATGTATCGAGGAGAGTAGATAAGAAATATAGTTAGAATATGAAATAAACTGGAGAGATTTTGTAATGTCTTATTAGTGCCCCATCACCAATTATATTATATATTTTAAATTTCTACACCTAAAATAATTAATACAAACTTCCTTTCAATAATTTAAACTTTAGAAATTAAGAAATAATAATTTTATATATTTGGCACAAGGTGAGCTGACCCGCTACAGTGGACTAACAGCGAACTAAAAAAACATGTCTGTCTAAAACAGATTTTTCCAGGTGAGTTAGAACACCCTCCTCCCCACCCCTACTGTATAAATTTTTATTTATATCACTTTAATATTACTACTAAAAACAAATAATCACCTTTATCAGTTTCCAAAACAAAGTAGTTTTCCCCCAAACCCCTCCAAATACAGGCTGATAAGAAAACAGGTATTTTTAGGATCATGTCTGATGTCATCCACTACAATAGATCCCCACCTCACAATTCTTGAGCTTCTTCGGCAATCTAAAACAAGATAATGAGTATTACTGGTTGTTTTTGAGCCAACTACATCAGCTTCAACAGCCCCCTAAACCCCTGGTCCCTAATTTTTGGCAATTAAAGCCATAATATAACAACAGCCCCCTAAACCCCTGGTCCCTAATTTTTGGCAATTAAAGCCATAATATAACAACAGCCCCTTAAACCCCTGGTCCCTAATTTTTGGCAATTAAAGCCATAATATAACATCAGCCTCCTAAACCTCTGGTCCCTAATTTTTGGCAATTAAAGCAATATTATAACATAAGCCCCCTAAACCACTGGTCCCTAATTTTTGGCAATTAAAGCCATAACATTATATTAGCTTCAATCGCCCCCAAAACCCATGTTTCATAATATTTAGCAATTTTGGGGCATCATATTACATCATCAGATTTAATAGCCCCCCAAACCCTTTTACTCCTAGCCTATTTCTTTGGCATTTATAAAATCATGAAAGCCTATTCTTAATTCGAAAAGTAATAATGTGTAAGATACACAATAACAGAATTGTTTTTTATAATAAATAACATATACTTTTTTTGAACTAATAAATAAATAAATTAAATAAATAACAATAAAAGTATATTGTTTTTAAGACTGTATTATTGTGTTTTAATTGTGCTGAATTTGTACCTTGTGTTATTGCATATTAATGTTGTGTTTAATAATGTAATTAGTATATTGTTTTTAATACTGTATTATTGTGTTTTAATTATGCTGAATTTGTACCTTGTATTATTGCGTATTAATGTTGTGTTTTAATAATGTAATTAGTATATTGTTTTTAATACTGTATTATTGTGTTTTTAATTATGCTGAATTTGTACCTTGTATTATTGCATATTAATGTTGTGTTTTAATAATGTAATTAGTATATTGTTTTTAATACTGTATTATTGTGTTTTAATTATGCTGAATTTGTACCTTGTATTATTGCATATTAATGTTGTGTTTTAATAATGTAATTAGTATATTGTTTTTAATACTGTACTCTATTGTGATTGTACTGTATTTTTGTTTGTTAAATAAAATAATTTTACCAGATATTTTGTACTGAAATATTTTTACCTACCTTGTTCTGGAAAGAGAAAAAACAATGCAGTAGGACCAGGATGAAAAAAGAACACCAAAAAAAGGTTTATTTATTTAAAAGCTTTACAAAATTATAAAATAACAAATATTTGTGTTTTTAAAACCCTACGAGACTAATATTTGTCTCGTCCTCCTGGCTTAAACACAAAAACTTATTTTACAATGTAAAATAATAGCAATACATAAGAATAAAAGCTCGTCAAGATATTAACAATACGTACAAAAATAAAATATGACAAGAAAATTCTTTTTTGACCACAAATTAAGTCATTTCAAGGGGGGGGGGGCAGGGGGTGAAAGATGAAGTCTACTTACTCTGTCAGGTTCCTGTGTAAATAAAAGGAGATCTCTTATCTTTTGTTTTTATTATAGAAGGTGTGCTCACCATAGAGATATTATTACTTTTTCGATGTGAAACATCGTAAAAGCAACCTAATTATCAGTACAAAATTACAATAACTTATATAGGAGAATGTTAAAAATCAAAACACAAACAATGTGCGGGAAGCCAAAATCAATTGATTTATTATAACCTCAACTCACTCTTAAAGGAGGTTTCAATGAGGTTATAGAGAGCCCCAAAAAAATGTTTCAGGCCTTTCAAAGTTATAAGATAGGCTATGCCCCTTCTATTATAAATCTCTATGGTGCTCATTGCTGTTTTTAACTGTCAGAATTGCTAAATTTCATTCATTTTTAAGAAAAAATAACATAAATATTAAATAATTTTTTGTATTTGATTTCACAAAAATTTGATAGATAAAAGGTGTGCTTGATAGTGTTTTGTTTTTCAAGAGTGAATAAATAGACTTTTCCAAAAAAAATGTATAACGTGATTCAATCTGATGCAAACGGAGGTTATAACCTGACTCTTTTATGATAGCTGTGACGTCATTGCAGGAATCGGTACAGGCAGTCAACATTGAAAATTTACTATTTATATTTTAGGTGGATTAATGAAGACTTCAGTACTTTCAAATTTTCTATTTATTTACATTAAAATTAAAAAAGATGTTTCGCATGGCGAAGCCAGGTAATACAATTTTGTTTACTATTTATTCATGCAATGACGTCATAAATGGAACATAAAGATACAAGCCTTATTGAAACATAAATGGATTCACACCCTTTGAGGCGTATCTAAATAAAATGCAACTTTGTGCAGTATATCACTGAATAAATAAATAAAGTTTGTCTTTCCACTGATGATTTATTATTAAAAAAAAAGTCTGAATGGTCATCAACAGTGCCTAGAACCCAATAAAATGAAAGAGTCAAAAACTAAAGTAACAAACCAAAAATTTACAATAAGCATATAAAATAAATGAAAAAAAGATTTCCACAGAGGGTCTCGAAAGACAAACATAATTTATTTAAAGCAAGATGCATGTAGCCGTCGATAAATTAACTATAGCCTCAGGCTATAAAGACAACTGTACAAATAGTAACAAATAGTTACTTTTTAATAGGAAAGACATGAACATGTTGAAAGTTTATTTATTTTCATTTACATCCATTACTTTTTTTTAAAAATGAAATTTTAGTTACCACTTACTTTAATAAAGCTTTTGAGGAGGAATAGGTCCAAAATCACGGAATAATTTGTCTGTTACTCTAGTTGTTGTCCAAACATCTATTTGTTCGCAACCATGTAACTGTTTTTGTTATTAATTATGTTAAGCCTTGAAAAAGATATCGAAAGCTCGGCAAAATTAGTTTTTTTATTATTTTGGACCTATTCCTTCTCAAAAGCTTTAATAATTTAAAATAGAGGTCCCTATAAAGTTTTTTTGTCTTACATTAACTTACTCTAACTAATATTGTTTTGAACAAGCTATTCTAATGTTAATATATACAATAGAATACCCACACTATAGCAATACTATTATACAGATAGTTATAATTAGTTGACAATGTAAGAAAATAATGCAGGGATTTAATGTGGTTTGTCCTCGATATTAAACCACGCCCAAAATTTCATATCTGATAAACCTCATTGGTTCCTCAAGACTATTTTCCCACACTGTCAACTGATTTAAACCGTCTGCTATACTATAATTTGTACCTAAACAGTATGCAATATCAGGATGGCTTCAGTCCATTGGTTAAACAGTATGCGATACCAGGATGGCTTCAGTCCAGTGTTTTACAGAAACATCCAATTCCACTCACAATAGCATCAAGTACAGACTGAAAGAAAAAGGAACGGATTAAGATTGTTGCATTTTTATTTTTTTTTGTATTTTAATGTATTAAAATTGTTTTTGTTTTGTTATTTATAATATTTTTATTGTAATTGTTTATATAAAAAATAAAGGGTATTTTTCTTTCTTTCTTTGTTGAAAGGTACTACCCAAGCAAAATTTTAAAAGCCTTTTTTACTCTTGTATTCAGTATTCCCAGAGGCCGACTGAGCCCAAAAAGCCTGATGAGGGTTTGGACCAGTCTTCTGTATGGGGCCCTTAAAAGTCCAAATAAATAAATAGGCACCTTATAGGCCTTAGATTCAGGTAAGAATATTTATTTATTTATTTACAATTAACGGCTTACAAGCCTTTAAAGTAAAAAAATTTAACATGAATCATTTGGTAATAAAGAGTAAACATATGGTTTAGAGTTATAATAACAACTAACTTGTTTAAGTAAACAAGAAAAAAGAATGTTTTTAAGTACTTTTAAATTATTTGTCTCTAGAAGCTCTTTATCTATATTAGAAGCTCTACAGTCTAGTATTAGGCCCCTTTGACTCCGGTGTAAAAAATATAAATACATAATTATAATAAATAAATAACTTTATGTATTATAAACTTAGAAAGTTTAATTTTTTTCTTTTAAATTTTTGTTAATTTTCTTTAAGTTTATTTTTGGCTGAGGGGCCAAAGGAGGGCTGCCGCCCCCACCCTCACTGTTCAGTCCGCCCCCGAGTATTCAGATGGACAAAGGCATTGTACAAAAGACTTTAAGTGATGCTGCATTAGGGCACAACTCCTTCCCTTGTAATAATATTACTACTACAAACAATAATCACCTTTATCAGAGTTTCCAAAATAGAGTAGTTTTCCCCTAACACCTCCAATACAGGCTGATAAGGAAACAGGGAATTTCAGGATCATATCTCTGAGCTTATCCTCAATATTAGACCCACACTTCATAACTCTTGAGCTTCATCGGCAAACTGAAACAAGAAAATGAGTATTACAGGATGTCAGTTGATGCCTAAGAGGTAATCAGTTCAGCCTCAGTTGAACTAGGGCATTAATAATCAAATGTTGAAAAAGCAGCGCTCCTAAAAGTGAACTAAAAAAATATTATGCAGTGTTATAGTATTTATTGCACTTAAACCCATAGAGACATATTAGCGTTATCCTCTCACTCAGCTAATCCATCTCAACATTCATACACACACAATCATCTAGGTAGCAAACCCTCCGTACATGACGGCACATATGACTAGTTTACAGTATGCATAGTTTATCTAGAACAGCTAGACTCACCGTTCTGGCTAGTGTTAGAGCGGTGGAATGCTAGTATCCCACTAGCCAGAGGGGTGAGTTTGAATAGAGTCTGGTTGAGCTAGATGAACTTGGCACACTGTGGAAGAGTCATTTGTGCTGCCATGTACGGAGAGTGTGTTTCCTAGATGATTGAGTGTGTACAAACTCTGGGGAGTGCTTTTAAGCGTAATAATAAAGAAACATAGTTATTTAGAAAAAGGTTGACTTTAATTCTACAATTATTTAGAAACAAAGCTATATATTTCAACCCCTTTGCTAAATGTTGTTAGATGTTTCGCTAATTAACTTGTTACAAAAAAATAGCGGTAAATATTTGTGTAATGTTTATTATTTAGTAGTAATTATCACCTCACTTGTTTAATCATATCAATTAAACAAAGTAATTAAAATAATACTAGTAGTAATTTTTCCAATTACACTGTCATTATTACCATTACTGATGTTACCCTTATTAACTTTACTTCTGTATTTATTATACACTACATATATAGCATAACACACGGTTAAAATCAGTTGAAAGCGTGGGGGAAATAATGCAAGTAGGCCAATGAGGTCAGTTCTGGATTCTAAACTACACCTACAATTTAATATCAGGCCAACCTCATTGTTTCTTCTACACTAATTTCCCACACTGTCAACTGATGATAACTGTGTGATACACTGTAAGTGAAATCGTCTACATGCCTACATGTAAACCCCTGTTTTCTCATTTTTGGCAATTTGAATCATAAAATTAAATCAGATTCAACAGTCCCCTAAACCCTTTCATTAATGGTTTTGGCGGGACAGTCCCGATATTTTCACCTATGTCCCGCTCAAATTATAAAAAAATATAAAATACAAGATGATACTTACTAGATAATAGAATCTGGCCTCACTTTTCTCTTGATGTCTCTTTGAATGATTAGCTCGTCCAACAGTCAGTCTTTCAAAGGAAGTGTGATCCTGCATCTGTAAGAAAATTCAAACAATCACAAGAAAGGGCAAAATAGCAAGCGATTTAAATAATGTTATTTTATTTATAGAAATAATAACCGTTTACTTCAATTTAGGCCATTAGGTGCCACAAGTTATTTTGCCCCATCTAGTGTTTTCGGGAATAAAAAAAAGTAAGTATAGAGATATAAAGAGTCCCCTCCCTTGTCTAAGAAATTTATACCAGAAAATGATATTTCAATAGCCCCTTGAACCCTAATTTTCGGCAATTTTAGCCATAATATTATATCAGCTTTACAGTCCTTTAATCCCTAGTTCCTAATTTATAAGGTATTTGAGCAATGACAAACCTTAATATCCCATCCCTAATTTTTAGTATTCTCATCCAATGTACTGTCATAACATTATGGCTTTAACAGCCCCCTAAACCCTATTCCTAATTTTTTATTTTATTATTATTTTTTTTTAAGAGTTGGTTAGTAAAATAAATAACAGGAAGTTAAAATAACGGTTGATAAAAAAAATTCGATTAGGGTGTCATTTTCTGTGTTTCTTTAAGTGCTGAACTAAACAACAATCCAATATTTGCTTAATTTTTTTATATATATCCACTGAGCAGAAGCGTCACAACTTATTATTTTTTTCCAATTAGTAGTCAAAGAAAATTTGCCCAAGGGAGGGGGCGGACCCCCCCTGGCTATGCCCATGCCAAGGAGGGAAAGAAAAAGAATGGGAATTCAAAGGCAAAGGGCACACACACTGCATCTGCTTAGTCAGAATATAGTGAGACTTACTCTTAATAAAATAGTAAGCAGATAAACATCATTACTCTTAAGATGACAAAGTAATTTATAAAATAACTAATTGTTCTTTAATTATTTCACTAGTAAATACAAAATAATTATATACTAATGATTTTAAAAGTAAGTCTAACTACAGTCCGTAAGCCTCCTCACCATGTCACGGTCAGATGCTTTAAAATAATATCAGTGAAATTTATATTTTTTTTACATTTACTTTGATTATAAATAAAAAATATGTGGGATAGAATAACGAGTGAGCCGACTCCCCTAAAATACTAGTGAGCATTCCCAAAAATCAATGTTTAAAAATAATAGTTTTCCTGATATTTTAACAGTGTCTGTTGCCACTCTGTAACTGACGGAAGATTGTCAAATGTTATCATATTTTGTAAACAAACCTGCCGTGTTGTTTTATAAGTGTCAAAAGGAAATAAAATTTTATCTTTTTGTTATTGTTTCTTTACAAATTTCTATCACACAATGTAACTTTTATTAATGACAGGCAACATGACTATTATAAAAGGTTTAATGATAACTTACTGATGAATTAAAAAAATCTCTTGACTTTATTGCAAAGATTTGAAACGTGCGTTGGGAAATGTTGTTACTAGACTTACTTTTCAAAATTATTTATATTTTTCACTGATATTATTTTACTGTTTATTTAAAAATAGATAATTTTTTATTAGATCATGTATAAAACATGAAATTATGTAAAAAATTATCCAGAATTAAACAAACATTAAACAAAACAACCTCTGAGGAGGGTCCATTCACACAGCGATTGATTAAACGGGGGACTTTTTTTAAAAAAAAGTTAATCATGCTTACAATAAAAGAACTAGTTGGTAAATATTTTTTACCAAGATGTAGAGTAAAAATATGATAAAAATCTACTCCAATCTATTTAATACTTTTTATTCTCCATTCATCTCACAACATCAGGATATTACACTTACACTCAACTATCAATCATCACCCCGAACATAATTTCACTAAACAGAAAATTGGTTTATGGAAATAATATTCAAAAACAGGGCAGTTAGGTATTAGTGATAAAATATCTTTAATAAATATTTTTTACACTAAAAACAAATGAAATACAAAAGTCAGGAATTATATCGAATAAAAATTGAATAGTGAATTTCTATATATTCAAGTCCTAGACATAAAAATACCCAATTTTATACCAATAACTAAATCATAATTAAAAACATATATAATGACAAATTTACTGTCATTAATTTTTTGAAGTGCGATAAGTAGAAATAAAAGGAACTCTAATTGAAAATATCTATTGTTATTTATAATTTCAAGACTAAACATTAAAAATGAAATATAAAATGAAAATTAACCCAAGAAGGGAAATAAATGTTAAAATGTAATCCTTCGATGATGTTACTAACTAACTATTTTGAGTCNAACAGAAAATAAAAATGAACAACAGCTTACGTCTGCGGGATCGTGAAGATTTAGAAACCAAATTTAGAAATCGACATATTATTATAATGTAATTAAAAAGTGATTCTACCCCGCAAACACTGATTCTAACCCACCAACACTGACTTCTAACCCAACAAACACTGACTCTAACCCGCAAACAACTGACTTATAACCCCAAAAACACTGATTTAACCCCCTCCCCGACCCCCACAAAAAAGCAGCTCCCGGCACCAACATCAACAACTGCTGCCATAAACATCATCAACGCCGGCTTGCCACAGTAACAACCCAGCCAACCCTGCTGCTACAACATCAACCCCCCCGGCCGCCAACAATCAACAAACGCCGGCGTGCCACATCATCAAACCCCTGACTGCATTCATCCTCTCAGGTGTAAATATTAAAACAACTCTACATATCCAATGATAAAGGACCATAATAGAGGAGTGATCCGTTGTTAGATTGAAAAGATTCTGAGAAGTAAGAAAAAGGCCCCTTATCCAACGGTCCTTGGGTGGTTGGCAGTTCATCTCAGTTAAAGATGAAGGCTTATACGCAGTTTTTTTAATACAAGGAAGAATAAGTCAAAAAGAACTATAGCATGATTGAATGAAATATCATGAATAAACTTATACAAATATTATTATCAAAGGCACACTAATTCTGATGCAGACCATGAAAAAAATTTAAAAATTTTGAAACAATTTTCGTAAAACGAATGTTCTTGAATTAAAAAGTATCATAATAACATCATTTAATTAAAAGGATCTCCCCTCTCCTAATAATCAGTTTGAATTAGATATTTAGATTTCATTGCAATCTGAGTTCTGGTTGTTAGGAAAGTTAGAATATGGAACAGAATAAGTGAAACAAGAATAACATATTGCCTTACAAATAGTACAGTGAAAAATTAAAAACTTTACATTTGGTGAGTCAAAGACATTTTAAATTATGATTTAGTCTGAGTTCGTTGGAGTAAAAATCTGAACTATTAATCAAAGCAATTCAACGTAGAATTGCTACTTGATATAGTTTCGACTTATATATTTAATTAAATACTTAATAACTACATTCACAACTCAACAAAACCCCATTGCCAAAATATTTGGCCATTAGGCCATTACATCAGCTTCAAACAGGCCCTAAACCACATTCCCTAATTTTTAGCAATTTTGAGCCGTATTATATCATTCAACGGCCCCCTAAAAACCCTATTCCCTAATTTTGGCAAATTTGAGCCTTATTACATCAGCTCAAGCAGGCCCAAACCCCGTTCCCTAATTTTTTGCAATATCAGCATAAATTAACATCAGCTTCAACCAGCCACCTAAACCCCATATTCCCTATCCCATACTTAGGCATAAAATTAAAAATATAAAATGATACTTAAAAAAAATATTTGACAGAACTTCCGGGCTTGACTTCTCCCCTCCATGTTTTTTTTCCGAATTCAAGCTTGTCTAACTGGTCTTCCGAAGCTTCAGAGATCCCACGTCCTGGAAGATAAGAATTTAAACAATAATTGCTCAATGAGGCAAAATAACTTTTTGTATAGAAATAATCCAATAATTATTCTTATATAAATATCTTTTATTAAAAAAAAAAACAACCTTGAACCGTTAGATTTTTGTTAATCTAACCGTAAGTTATTTTGCCTGCATCATAGCGTTTTCTGAAATAGCAATAAGAAAATCAAAAAAAAAGGATTTTTGGTCATACAAAAAATATCAAGCTTTGAAAGCTCCCTTTATCCCCATTCCCAATTAACCGTTATTGTTTAGCCATATTTCATCAGCTTCAACAGCCCCCTAAACCCAATCCCCTAATTATTGATCATGTTAAGCCACATATCATCAAAGCTTCAACTGCCCCTAAATCACCCCATTCTTAGATTATGTTTTTATTGTTATAGAATAACACAATAAAATAAAGAAAATGATACTCTAATACATAATTTGACTCATTGTTTCTTCGATGTCTCTTCAAAAAATCACTCTTTCTTCCGAAGCTTTGAAGTCGTATAAAGAGAGATCTTCCAGCATCTGAAAAGATATAAAAGAAACGGTTAATCCACTAGATGGGGCAAAATAACAAGTGAATTTTTTAAAATGACCCCAAAAAAATTTACAATATATTTTAAAAAATATAAATAAAATTACTATGGAAATTAGTCGTCATTTAACAACCAGCAAGTTATTTTGCCCCATCTGGTGTTTTTCTGAAGAAGAAAAGAAAGGCAAAATTTATTTTTCTTCTTACCATTACAAGTAATTTACAGCGTGGCCATTGTAAATTATCTTGTACATACAGTTTTACTGTGGCCAATAAAACTAATTTGCGAAGAAAAATAAATTAATAAAGAATAACAAATAAGCACTGTTTTTATAGTGATCCATAAAGAGTTATTCTTATAAATAAATGTTAGTAAAGTAAAAATAACAAAAATATAATACATGCCTATTATATTAATTGTTTTAACAATTTTATTACTTCCTAATAAAATTGTTAAAAACCAATTGCTTATGTGTAAGGGTTAGTAGTGTTGTAATTCATTCCATACATGCGTTTTAAGACTTCAATCGACTCATAAAAACTTTATATCTTTCCTTAGTTAAGGACCCTTCCGAATATCAATAATAAAATCTAATTTTTAAAGACCTTCGGGACGATTGCTTCACAAGCCGCCTGCCTTTAAATTAGAACTTAAAATTGATATTTGAATTACAACTATGGAGAAAATTTGTTTAATTGTCAATAAATCCTTTGATAAAAAAGCAATAAAAAATAAATCGAATTATATCAGATATTTATTGGTTGCTTATTCAATCAAATTTTAGAGCTTAAGATTTCGGCAAAAGTTTTATAGAAAGTACGCTGGAAGGACATAACACCCCCACCCAAAACTGGGGCCCACAACACACCAGTGTTCTGCACAATATATAAAACCACAAATCATCTTCCTACCTAAACTAAACCCGGGAACCAATGGTTTATTACCATCGCCCAATGGTATCAATTACGGCTGACATGGTCCGATGAAATGTGGATATATAAGGAGATAAGTGGAGTCATAACCCTGAGTCCCCTAACCTACCCGCCGCGCCTAAACCAGAAAAAATATTTCGGCTTAACAACGGGTTTCATAATCAAATACCTCCTAAAAAGAAGTGTACGGGTGCCTGATCAGAAGGTTTTTTATTATGATTATAAAGTATAAGCGATTTTATTAGGAAAATAACAAAGCATGAAGTTAAAAATTTTATCAGTTACTGCAGTGAAATTAGACATTTGACTTAAAACCGGAAACCATTCTGAACAAGCCAATGGGTTAGTTTGTTTTCATAATAATGTATAGTGTTTAAAAGAAATACAAATAGCCAAAATAAAAAGTGTACATATTTAATTTTTTTATCTAACTAGTTTAACTACAAAATATGAAATTTATAAATAACTCTAACTAACTGATCACAAACAGTTAAAAGCTATAAAATTTAAACAGATATCAGCGCTAGCGATGACACTGCCGACAACAGCTAATTCAAAGACTGTGTCGTACCAAAACAAACAACAATGTTACCAAAATATCATAAGAGACGTACGCCTCGGTCGGGGTATAGGCAGTTACAATCACTACGTCACTCCCACAGCCCACAAAAGCGTGACTACAGTATTTATGCTAACATTGTGTCTAAGTCAGCCCACATCCCAAACCAGGCAAATCCCCGACAGTGACACCTATAGATAATATCCATACTACAGTGTGATGTGTTTTATAATAAATAACGAACCAATTCGACGTCCTCTTGAAGATCTTGTAGGCCTAGGCAGGGTCCGATAAAACCAAGACTAAAAGGGTTAGTGTCAATTGGTTAGATCGGAACCCTGATTACTTATCTTTAAAACTGAAACGGCGATCCCACGGAGGAAGATCTCCAGCGAATGTTGACACAGATAAAGCGAAGCAGGAGCAAAATCCGATCCTGCAACAAAATAATCTCAATGAATTTTTATAATAAATAACAAAAATTTATAAAAGGTAGGACAAGAGGTAACTTACTTCACTACTCTCTTTAATACCTAAAGATATAAATAAGTATTTATTGATACTTTAGATAGTACATAATTTCTATTCCAAATATATTAAGAACCATTTCAGGCTAAGCAAAATTTTTCTCCAACTTTTAAGTTTATAAACTTTAAAATAATTAAAGAATATAAATATAAGCAGTTCCCTCATTGCAGTATTGGTCGTCTATATCACACATTAGTGTATAGCGAAACAAAATACAGGGCAGAGTGTTGTACCTTAAGGAGTGTACAGAATATCTGTGGGGTCTAAAAAACCCATAGCTAGAGTAATAAATAAACCAAGTGGAAAAACAAATGAGATTTTTTGTGAAACATGACATGTAGTTCACATTTTGTCCACTAGGGAGAGGGCTCAAATTTTCCCATATCCCCACGTAGCCTCGACACTTTTCGTGGCAGGATTCTACGTTGTATCGAAACTTGATAACCTCAACACGTTTAACTGAACCATGTGTCGATGTTTCATCTCGTTTTGAATGTCAAGACATGTAATACAACGTAGAATCCTGCCAGGGTCAAAATATTAAAAGTAAATATTTCCAGCCCTTAAGGGGTGGGTCCCTCTATCTGTCGAGGCATCGTTAAACCATTGACATGTGTCAATGTAACATAGAGTTTGTACAGGACGACAAATATTTATATTTATTTATTTATTACATTATTAGTTTATACATACATACTATAAATAAGTCATTAAGTTTGACAAAATTTAGACACTTGACAATTTTTTATTATTAACTTCAGAGCCTCAAAAAAGGTAATCCTTGAAACAGGAGGCTCTTAGTCTCTTATATTATACAATTTTTCCTAATTGATTCACATATTATTTATTTATGTAGTTAAAAATATATAAAATTTAATAAAAGAAAATAGAAAAAAAGTAAAAATACTAATACTAATAATAATACTACTAATACGTAAAGTAATATATAAAAAAAACACATTACTAAAAAAAGAAAAGAAAACAATTTTTGCATACATAAATTAAACAACATAAAAATAAAATAAAATTCATGAAATAGATAGCCAGTTCTTAATTTCAGATTTAAACTTGTTGTAGTATTTTAGATCATCAATATTTCTTATGGGTAAGAGATTGAATAAATTAAGTGCTACCATACTGGCATGTCTCTGTAGAAGGTTACTATTGCAAGTACAAATAGCTACTTTTTTATTTGTTTTACTTCTTGTTTAATAATTATGATCATATATTGTTTGTCATTCTTAAATAGTAATAAAACTGATTTTTTAAATAATTGAGATAAGTTAAAGACAGGAAAATTTTTTAAATGAATCCTCTGTAGGATATAGTATTGATTTTTAAAGGATAATTTTAATGATAACTTTTTGTGCAATTTCAAGAGGAGCTAGGTTTGACGGGTAAGCAGAACCCCAAGCAATGATACCATAGCTGAGTATAGACTCTACTAGTGCATAGTATACTTGTCTCATCACATGTATGTTGGAAAATTGTCTTATACATCTATAGTTGTTTACGTTAGTCTTGTTACCGTCTTTATATAGAGGGGTTATTATCATGTTATATATATGTCATGAGACACCCCTGTCCTGATTCTAAGCAGGATTGACACCTTTACTAGTGTCAGACATTATAGTGTCAGTACCCTAGTAAAGTAGTTGTCGATTAAACGTAGAATCATGTCGGGGTATAAATATTAAAATAAATATTTCCATCTCCTAAGATGAAAATATTTACTTTTAATATTCATACCCCGATAGGATTCTACGTTTAATCGACACTTGAATGTCTTGACACACCGTAACATCTACAAATGGTTCAATTAAAAGGGTCGAAGTTATCAAGTGCAGATAAAAAGTAGAATCGTGCCATGAAAAGTGTCAAGACATCATGATGACGAGACTATGGGGCTAGCAGGAGACTCCGAGATCTACCCAACCAAACCATCTTGTGTACCTTTGTAAATGTAAACAAACTATTTACAGTACTAGACATTATTGTTTTTAATTTTTTAGCTTAGAGATATATAACTAGAGGTTAAATTTTGAAACATCGAGAAAGTAACCTGACCACCTCGCTTATATATACAGTCAAATAATCAGTACAATATTTCAGTAACTTATACAGTAGAGCGTTAAAAAATACAAGGAATGTGCGGGAAACCAAAAACAATTGATTTATAGTAACCTTAACTAATTCTTAGAGGGGTTTTCAATAAGGTTACACAGAGCACTTGAGAGCCCCAAAAGATGTTTCAGGCCTCTCATTGTAATGAGATAGGCTATGCCTCCTGCAGTATATATCTCTTCACTTTTTAGTACGAAATGTTTATAATTTGTATAAAAAAAATGTATTTTGTCACATCCAATAGAGGTTTAAGTGATTCATTAAATACTAGGTTTGTTCAAATTACTTAAAACGAGCGGCAAATTAAACTTCCATTTGTTTGCACAACTCAATTTCTTATTTTTTTGCAAGTGATCAGAGTTTTTCCCTTCAAGTATTATTTATTTGCAATGGAAGGATAATTAGCCAAAAGTTTTTGAATATAATTATAGTAATCGTATTTTAAGTTATACTTAAAAGGCAATAAACTTACGTCTGTAAAATAATCAAGGAAATAGTATTATCAAAACAGTTTCTCTTTTAATGATTGTAACAAATATTTCACAGTTCACAGAATTTAATACAAATGTTTTAAATCCAAAGAGACTAAAACTATTAGAGGGAGTATACATGCTCTCATCATTCCTTGGGTAGCTAGGTGCCGTAACGGTACATTGGTGACGTCATTATTTAATTTTTCCTAATAATTACAATTTCACGTAAATATTACATTATTTTTCGACTATTTTGTTTTAAATCAAGTAAAATGAATTTAAAATAAGTTTTAATTATTATCTATTGCATGTATTCTATAATTGTTAGTTTTGAATAAAGTGGTTTAATGTGGCATCACCTAGGATGTTGAATAAAGGGTATGACGCATTAAGGAACATTTCTGACCCCATGGAAGTTTTATGAGCTAGAGAAATAGGAGCAAACTTACCTTCCCTTAGGTTATAATTAAAAAAGGCATCAAACGCAGGTTATGTTGCTAAGTTGTTATACAATTCTTGGTTGTCGAGTTTGCTTCTCAACTTTCTTCAGTGCTTTCGTTACTGTTACATTTGGTGCTTGTCAAGTCATTTGTGCTTATATTTTACATTTTGTACTCAAGGTAGCCACTTTAGTGAGAGTAATTGAAGCTTTACCGTTTACTTTTCGTAGAGAGTAAGTTAAATGTGTTAATATTTTGTCTTTTTTAGCCTAGTGAAATGTTTTTCTAGTTTTCAAGATTCAATTTTGGTTGTAATGTTCTTAATTTTCTTTAATGTTGTTAATTTTAAGCAATATTAACAAAAAACAGTTAAAAAGTATGAACTTTTTTCAATTTGTTTATAACTTTCGCAAGCAAAACAATAGGAAACCCATTGAGAGTTAAGTTTGCCTCTAAATTTTAAGACCTGCGCTGTTATAAGGATCATAAGCATGCGCAGTTCGTACCAAGCATGTGCAGTTGGTTTTTGACGTGTGTTTCGTGCTGCATTCTTCTCTATGTTTTGATTTTCGATGGGGTCACTTTGTTGAATGGCAATTCGACTTAGTGCGTCATCCCCTTTAAGCAACATCCTTGGGCATCACCGAAAAATGTCCGCCGTTTGTACCGCGTGCTACAATGGGTGTTGTAGAGGGGTGGGGTGTATTTAGTGTCTCTCTAGGGAGACTATAGTAGGGGTAAGTACAGTTACTATGGAAAGTGTCTCACTTCCAGACCCCTTATTACTGTGTTAATAGGGTTCTGTACTCCCTCCAATAGTTTTAGTCTCTTTGTTTAAATCAGTACGTACATATTAATGTTAGAAACCATAGAGATTATATACTAGAGGGGGCATAGCCTATCTCAATACATTGAGAGGCCTGAAACATCTTTTTGGGGCTCTGTGTAACCTCATTGAAACCTCCTTCAAAAGTGAATTAAGATTATAATAAATCATTTGTTTTTGGCTTACCGGACATTATCTGTGTTAATATTTCATTAATATTAAAACCATGCAATATACAGGCACTCTAGGTTACGTTAGTAAGAGTTAAAGGCTTAGGTTATAGGTTAAATAGTACGAGTTATTGGTTACTGTAATAATATTAATAGTAATAAGACGTAGTATTAGTACTAACAGGTATAGAGCTAACAATTATATTAGTATCAATAGTTACAGAAGTAATATTTATGCGAGTTATATTAGTAATTTAATATTTATACCAAAGAGAATAATAGTAAATCGTAATGAAAATAAAAATATTCAAAATGGCTAAAAATTCAATGTAAAAAATATCGTACTTATATATTGCGATTTATTGTCTTATATAATTATGCAAAATATTTAATGATTCTAGTTAAACTTTAAACAAATTGAAAGGTATATATGGATTAAAACGAATAACAAAATATAATTTTAAACTTACTTCACTTCATCGGACATTCCGCTCTGCATGAAGGCTGAAGGCCGACTGACGAGAGCAGACCGTGTCTCCCTTTTATAACCTATACCCCCCTCCGCCATCTTGGATATCACGAAACAAATAATTATGAAATATTCCATTTTATTTATGATAAAATTTATTCATAATTGTTAACTAATATATTTTTACATTTAATATTTAGTTATTTATAATGTTTTTTTTAAATTTTAGACCAAAACTTTAAAAAAATATTGATCTGACTAAAAAGCTGATAAGACTAATACGATGTATTTTTAATAAATTTACATAAACTTTCATAATCTTTATTAATATTTTTTTAAATACGTTTTTTATTTAAAATTATTTTGAATTTAATGAATTTTAAAACTTATACTGAAATTTATTCGTTTATACCTCGAGTTAAGTAGCCTCCATCTTAAATGTTTTTTGAAATATTTAACAAACATGTTTGTTAAAAAACAATAATTAATTGATATTTAATTATTAGTAACTATTTAAATTATTACAATTAATTTGCGCTCACAATGAGCCATCAAGTTTAAGTTTTACGTTCGTATTATTAAAGTTACAAGTGTTAAAATTTGGGTGAAAAACTGTGTTTTAAAAAGACTGTTGTTTACTTTTTTTACGTTAAATATCTAATTTATTATTGAAAATTGGTTCGAGTTATCTTTTTTTAATTAATCTGTACGCCCTTGTGGTTAATTTCAAGGATCATTTACACGTTTTCGACTATTTATTTTTAATTTAACTTCGTACATACATAACGACTGTTAGACGTCAATGTTATTCACTGATCTGTGTTCAAATTTTGAATCTATTAATTGTAATCAGTTCAAATTGTTATTATTTGTACACAAAAACAGAAAAGCAATTTGTGTATAATAAAAGAAGTACGCATATCAGCTTTTGTGGTGTGGAAAATTAGTAAATTTGGAGATAAGTTTCTCAAGTCACTTCTGTGCTTTGTTGCAGTACATTATTAAAGTGAAATAATTTTTTTATCATCTGGAAGACTTGTATGTTGGCTTATTTTAACTGATGAAGGGTGCATTGAGATGTTTGCACCATTTGAATAAACTTAGTGTATACATAAGAGCTGCTGTTAGACGGCAATGTCATTCACTCAATTTATGTTCAAATTCTGCTTTCAAGAGGATTATCTGAAGTCTAAACCTAACTTCAGGTAAAATAAAATTATCAGTTAAAGCTGGGCTCCGTGGTGCTGCGGCATATTATCTGAAGTCTGGACTTCATCGACTCTGCAACTGCGAAGCGATGCCCGCCTCAAGAAAATAAAAATTTCACCGGGACAAAGACTTAAAGGGTGTCAGTCACAACCTTTATGATGATAATATTCCACTTTAAATAGGATTTAAACTCTTATATTGTTAAAATTATATATTATAATAAAACTAAGCTGAATTGATTTTTTCTTTTTGTTCTAATTTCTGTATGACCAACACCAATTTAGGAGGTTTGTCATACAGGCCCCTAGGAAACCCTTAATCTATATTTCTGACTTACCTTAGCATTCTACATTACAGTCAGACGCATACTATAGCTCTTAAATATGTGCCAAATAGTAACTTGGCACATATTTATTTATATAGCTGTCCACCAGTGTCAAGGCAGACAGCATACAATTTTTGGAAAAAAATTTTTGATGAAAAGTGTTTATAGTTCTCGAAATATATAAATGGATGTGCACATTTTTTGTAAACCTTTTTCAGCTCAAATGGCTGATCCAATTTTAATGAAACTTGGCATGAAGTTAATAATTGACTTAAGATTTTCAACAAAATTACATATTGGTGGAACTTAGCAGTTTTCTTGTTGCCAAAAGGTTTTATTAAACAGTAGTTTTCATGCAATATTATCACAAACAGTGGCAAACTGGCCAGTGAGCACAAGGGGGACAGCCCTTCATAAACTAATATAAATCAAAGTGATGTAAAAATGAGGGGTCAGGGGTAGAGACAGTCTTCCGACAATCACCTTTTTCCTTATAGGTGAAACTGACTTGCTTTCCATCCAGGGGAGTCCACTTGCATTAAGAGTTCATCTACTATGCTTAAAATACACATCAAAATTGTTTTTTTTAATTTGTTTAATAATTTACAATTACAAGATTTAATGCTATATTTTTAACAGAAAAATCATAAAATCACAACTTATGAATTCTAATCAAACCATATGTGTTGCATGAGCACAGGCTCGTGAGCAACACAGAAATTTTTTTTAGATCCAATATAATAGAATTAAAAAAGTTTTAATCTTGAGAAAGATTCAGCTAGATTAGTTAGACTGAAAAAGGGTCATTACTACCTCCAATTGCAATGCACCAAACACGAAAACCACTTACTATGAAACAGTAATTGTCATTTTGTTGTTTGTGATCAGTGGCAGAGTGGGCTAAAAAGACCTAAGGAAGGATAGGCCGAAAAGGGACCAAACCTACATCTCATAGGGGGTTCTATATATATTGTTTTCCAAGTAGTCTACTTTTAACTAGAGTAATATTAATGATTATAGCTAGCTTAAATATATTTATTTATTTTTAATGTAGCATTTAATAAAATTATTTTATTTCAATAAATAAAATAAATTTAAACTTAATTGAATAAATAAGTAAATTTTAAATAAATCTAAGTGAACAAAAAATCAATTTAATTCAAAACAGTCTTTATTTCCATAAGTAAAAAGTACAAGACAAAAAAAGTAGAGAAATTAAAAAGAGGTAAGTATTTTACATAATCTTAAGAAAGCCAAGTGGCCAGAGTGTGGTACAAAAAGTTACATTTTGTACAAAATAAACTTAATTTTAATGAAGTTAAATAAAACTTAAGTTTATTCATTAAAATGAATTAATTATACTATTTTATGTTTCATTTATAGGGCCCCTTGTGTTCCTAGTCTTCTGTACATGATCTTTAAAGGTCTAGAGCACATCTAGACTCATAAATAAAGGACCTTAAAGGATCCAGATATAGATAGCAAAGTTTAAATATTTTAAGTACTTAAAAACTTCTCTGAGTTCCTTTTCTGACCAAGTATGTTAAGGGCTATCATTAGCTTTAGTATTCGTATGGGGCCTATAAATGTCTAGGTACTCAGCACAGTTTAAAGCTTCATTCACAGAACTTGCTCTCACTATTATGAACACAACCCCTAAAAATTTATTAAAACTAAAAACATGAGTTTTAGCAATCAATATTCTTGAGCACTATAAGAATTTTTTATTTCCAATTTTGTTATTTCACCTAATCAACATTGGCTCATACCTAAAAAAATCAGTTGTTACTAATGTACTCTCATGCTTAAAGAAATGGACCTTGTGGTATGATATTATATTACATATTTTGCCTGCCAAGCATGATGGTGGTAAGAGAGCACCACTCGTCTCTGGTAAATACTTCACATTATATAATTTGGAATTTTAATTGAAGGTCACAGTGAGTTTAGGCTCTGTCAGCACAGAGTGGGACATGACATTATGTCGAGCCATCAATGATGACAAATCCCAGATGTAGCATTGCATTTGGCTTGTTAGATTACCTAGGTGTCTATACAAACTGTGGTCCCCCCGAACACCTTGGGGTCCGTAGAAAAATTTTAGAAGATCCGCAAGCTAATAATCGAATCACTATAGTAGACTTTGTGAGGAAAGTAATCAGTTCAACAGTTCATGGGAACTAATTAAACTACATTTGTGATTTAGTAATTAAAAATTACTAATCAAATATTCATTGGTAAATTGATTTAATTATCATCCAATTTTTCTATTAAGGGCAGAAAAGTTGGGAGTCAGATTATTTTTGTATACAAAGAAGCATATAACACCTGCACCTTGGTTGTTATATCGAAAGTAACTTTCGATATTGGACAATATATTGCGATAATTTTGGAAAAATAATCGCAGTAAATTATTTAAAAATAATCTGTATGAATTATGAGAGCTTACAGTGAATAATAGACTAATCTATATAATGATGAATAATAGAATAATGAGAGTTGTTTGATAATAGACTGTTGGATATAACTGGGGTTGATGAAGTGTTCGCTGATGATGGTTAAAAACCATTAAGATCAACTCATAAGAAAATTAGAAGCAGCTTGAGAACTCCTAAAGTTCCGAGGTACCCTTTACCCGATTAATTTATTTATTATCCACTAAACCTCCATCCTGTTTGGGGGGGGGGGGATTTTCACCCTCCCCCTCCTATTCTGCATTTCCACTGCTGATTAATCAACAGAAATAGCTTCCATTTTTGGAGAAACATGCTACTTCAACATGGACATTTTATAAAAGGAAGCCGTTAACAATAAATTCTATTATTATAGGGGATAATGATGTCAATAATCTCTGTAATGGCATCAATAATAACAAATTACAATATTATTTTATTTATTAATACATAATAATACATTTTTAAGATAAATAAACAACAAGAATGTTATAATGACTAGACTAATTAGTAACAAAGTCTAAATAAGTAAAAATATTTCAACTTACACGAGTAGAGATGGTTTAACCAAAGATATTGCATGATAGGGATTTGAAGAACAGATTGCATTAAAGGTATGAGATCCCTTTGACATAATTTATATTAGTATTATGAAATCCACTTTTTTTTAAATTTTAAATGGCATTAAAACAAGGAACCATAAGTCTGTATGTGTATACACATACACACACAAATATATATATATATATATATATATATATATATATATATATATATATATATATTATATATATATATATAATTTTTTAAAATTTGGGTGGTGGGGTAAAATGGGTGAATTTTGAAAATTTTTATTTTAATTTTTTTTATGGAAAACTGTCTCAGGTGGACAATTTAACAATTTTATGAAGAATACTTTTTTTTGAAAAGTTAAAATTAAGCCTACTTTACTCTTTGTCCAATTTTCAAAAATTGCAGTTTTTGAGTCTACCGTTAAAAATAAAAAAATATGGAAAATCTTAGTTTAAAAATACGCAGGAGCTTCTATCAAGAACGACTTTTTTTTCTAAAAATGAAATTTTTTGTCATTTACACGTATAGGTAACCCCATCCAGGAAACACTGTATATGCAAATTTAAAAATTTGCTCACTCACTCTTTCTGACAATTAATCAGTTTCCATGAATAGTAACCAGAAATAATTATTAACTCATTTGAAAAACTATTATCATTTTTATAACTAATGGTTATTTACATATATAAAAATAATCATATCTTTGATTATTTACTTAATTATCCTGACATCTAGTGGCATTTCAAACAACTAAATTAAAAAGTTAGACAATATCTTTAGTATTACAATCTTTAACAAAAGTGTAAGTTAACATAAATAAAAATTGAAAAAAAATTAACAATCGACTTAATTTTATTATTTAAATGAAAAGCTTTTTATTTCATTTCAGTTTTTATGGTATAAAAATTAGACTTATTATTCTTTTAAATTATACATTAAGCAGCCCTTATGATTGGGAGTAAAGTGTGGGTAAATATTTCTAGTTTCAAATAACACATAAAAAATATATGACAGCACTTAATTTATATTCTGTGTCTTTTGATAAATTAAGTAAGGTTAGCACGTGAACATGCTGATCAATTAGTCAGGGTTCAATCCCAATCGAGGCCTAATAGAAGATTTATATAAAGGCCTTATAAAGAGAGATTTTTATAAAAGAGCTATAAAAATCCTTTTGTTTACCTTCCTCAAAAAGGTATGTTGAGACCTTCCTTTTTTGCCCCTTTTGACTCAGGGTTAAGGCAAAAATATTAAGCATATAATGAAGGAGAGTAGAACCCCCTCCTTAAGTTAAATATATTACCTAAACAAATAAATAAGTTGATAATAAGATGAGTTGTGGAGTTTCCAAATAGGAGAAAAAAGAAAGATGTCACTCCACTTAGTATATATTTATTGACAGAGCCGACTTTCAAACTTAACAGTTCATCATCAGTGCCGATGAAATCGAAGTAAAGAAGCTAGGAGACAGACGAAAAAGATTTATCCAGAGGCTGGTGTCTCTATTTCGTCTGTCTTCTAGCTTCTTTACTTCGCTTTCACCGGCACTGATGATGAACTGTTAAGTTTGAAAGTCGGCTCTGTCAATAAATATATACTAAGTGGAGTGACATCTTTCTTTTTTCCTAAATAAATAAGTGTTCCTGCCATATATTTTGCAGTGAGACATGAGTTGTTTCTAGATAAAGCTGTAGAGTTATACCCTACACTGTCCTATAACTGCAAACAGAGTAAACAAAAAACCCAACAACATAAACTACAAGGTTTTGTTATCACCACTATCATACAATTTTTAACATATATTTTAAAGAGTACCTCCATTTAAACCTCTGAAATTTCAACAAGACACTAAACCAAGCTATAATAATATTAGAAAATAATGATTATTTTGTATTTTTGGTGTTTACGTTAAAACATGAGGTGATACGACCCTTTATGGTTTTTTGATTTTATTAAAAAGTAGTAACACTTCAAATTTACATAAAATGAATAAATAAATAATAATAAATAAAATACATAAAAATACAAAATGAAAGGTCCAAATTGACAACAAAAGAAAAGAAAATATGATCAATAAGCTAGGAAGGTCAAACTTGATAACAAAAACTAAAAAAAAATTAATAAGCAAGGAAGGTCAAACTTGATAACAAAAGTAAAAAATATGATCAATTAGCTAGGAATAAAATAATGGATACAGAAGTTTATCATATCAGTTTATGCTTGAAAATGGTCACTATATTGAGACGCTAGGTGGGAGTTACCTAAAATTTATTTTATTTGATACACACTGTGAGACATATTTGCTCAGTTCGGGCCCTTGGACGATACGATGAGACCAAACTTAAATGCTTAGATGATCACACTTGCAGAAGATGTCTAAGCTTACCATATAATAAATAATTTAAATTTATTTAATGTATACTCTGTTCAGTATACATTGCTCCTTAAATTAACTAAAAACATTAAGTAGAGGATTTTATATAATAAAATATATCACAAATAAGGCTGTGGTTTGACCCTAACCCTAAATGACCCTACAGGTTTAAGCATAAAAAACAACCAAAGTAATAAATTATTTTTCTAAATAGATATACAGGAGCCAAGATATTCAGAACTAAGAATGATATAATAAAATAAGGTTTTTATAACAATATTGACTAAAGAAGTTATCACATAAAATACAATTGGTTTAAACTTAATAAATAGTGGTAATTAGGTAATATTAATTAAATTAAAATCAAATTAAAAAAAATTAATTAAAGAAAACCATATAAAATGTGTTTGGCTGGCGTTTGGACTCAGAACCATTTGGTTATCAATGAGATACATTTATATTGCCATGAGGGTTATGAGAGTTAATTTATATTGTCTGTCAACATTTGTATTGTCTGTCAAATTTATATTGTCTAGTCAACATTTATATTGTCTAGTCAACACTTATATTGTCTAGTCAACATTTATATTGTCTAGTCAACATTTATATTGTCTAGTCAACATTTATATTGTTAGTCAACTATTGTCTAGTCAACCTTATATTGTCTAGTCAACATTTATATTGTCTAGTCAACACTTATATTGTCTAGTCAACATTTATATTGTCTAGTCAACATTTATATTGTCTAGCCAACAAACGGGTATGTTTTATCAACAAACGGGTATTTAAATCTGTTTGGACATGTTTAGGAATGCCCCCAAAATAAGTCCACTAGGAGGGCGCTAGTAGTTTAATACAAGGTTATAATAATACCTTCCTTGTTCTTCCAACTTTTGTTTATCAAATAAATAATCGAAGGGTATCGGCAAATTTGTATACATTATACTTTTTTTTCTTCTAAATCGTTGTTTATTATTATTACACCCAAAAAAATAGCATATGCTGCACGACTGGGAATGGCTTTTTTACTTTGAATCCTTTTATTTTCTTGCTTCGCTCGACAGTAAATAAAGTTGCCACAGTAAAAAAAAGACCTTCTTCACAGTCTTGTAACATAATATACTATTTGTACAAAAGCTGAAAATTTCTTTAGTTATTGGTGACAAATAAAAGTATTAAAAAAAGACATATAAAACCAGATTATTTTAAAATTGACAACTATATGAGATGAATAATTAGCGAGTAAGCAAAAAAACATCATTCTAATTGGTTATTTTCTTACAGAAGTAGAATAAACTTTTAAATAAACCAATCACAGTGTTATGCTGTTGTATGCATAGTGAGTAAGCAAAAACATAACACAGTGATTGGTTGACAACTAGGTGAGTAAGCCAACACACTGCACTGTGATTGGATAATTTTTTTACACAAGCAGAATAAACTTTTAAATTAACCACTTACAGTGTTATGCTAATTTTTACACAGCGAGTAGGCAAAAACTTAACACAGAGATTGGTTAATTTCTTACACAAGTTGCCTTAAGTATGAAAAAGACCTATTACAGTACTATGTTATTTGCATGGTGAATAAACAATAATACAAACACTTTTGAATCAACCACAGTGTTACTTGTCTGTTTACTCACCTAGAAAACTTTTTATACTTTTAAGCTCAGAATAATGAAGACATCGAGTTTTGTGTTACACTAGTGAAACAACTATTTTCATTACATTTTCACAGAGAGTTATCTAGAGGTCATCCAAATTGATATATACCAAGGATCTAATAAAGGGGACGACACGATAAGGGATCTTTACTGACCCTATGAAAGTTTTATGAGATAGAGAAATAAGAGCAAACTTACCTTCCCAAGAGCCAGGCCTAAACAATGTGACTCATTTTGTACTACTGAATTTTTTGGAAAATATACCCCAAATTATGAAGGAAAAGCATAGTCTGCCTATCCAGAGTGGAGCCCTTTATATGAATGCGCTCGCTTAAAATATTAAAAAATCACACTAACTCCAGTTTTCTTGCAATAAGTGGTTCCCTGTAGGTCATTTACAAAACATGAAGAAAACATTTTTTAAATCTAATAAAATTTTCTATAACACGAGTGTTATTTTGTCAAAATCGAATAACTACAATCAACTTATGACATTTGTTATATGGCCAAAAAAAAACCACAAAAACCCAATATTTTTTCAAAGAAATTCAAAATATGCTGACTTTGCATAAATTAACCATTTTTAGGTGTTTTTTGGAAGAGCCATAACTTTGGATGTAGTCATCCGATTTTGATGATTAAACAGTCGTTTTACAGAAAATTTTATCAGCTTTAAAAATGTTCTCTTCAAGTTTTGCACCCGAACCACAGGGAACCACTGATTTCAAGAAAACTTAACCTGTGCAATTTTATAAATTTTTGATTATGCGCAATCATATGAAGGGCTCTACACTTGATAGGCAGATTATGTTTTTCCTTCATAATTTAAGGTATATTTTCATAAAAATTGGTTTGAAGTAGTACAAAATGAGTCACATTTTTTCAGGTCCGGCTCTTGGACAACTAGCAAGGTTATAGCTAAAGGTGAGAAAACAAATTTATGTAACAAAAATAAGACAAGTTCAGCATAGATTAACACTTCAGTGCAAATAAAACATTTAAATGACCGACCTTTATTTTTAATAAAAAAAGTATTAATAAAGTAAAATATCTATAATACTTTTCACTATTTGTTTATAACCTACAATGGGAAACCTTTTGTTGGAAGGTAAGTTGTTTGCCTCTAAATTTAAGACCAGCACAGTTAATGTAATTATTGCAAGCATCAAGAGTTTGTACCAAGCATGTCCAGTTTGTTTTTGATATATTTTGTGATGAATTATTCTCTATTTTATTATTCTCTATGTCACTTTGTCACATGGAAAATCGATTTAAAGCGTTTAACCTCTTTAGTAAGGATCCTTGTTTTATACATATATACAAGATATATTTTATATGCTGATGATGGGTTACTTACAAAACACATCTGACTATTTGTACGTGTAATTGTGATACAAAGTATAGTAAAAAAAAGTTTTTTTAATTAGCGTTTTAATTATTATATAAAAGTTCAAGTAAAAAAAGAAGCACCAAGTATATTCAAAAATAAAATTTCCCCTTTTAGTATAGGTGTTTTTACCTAGTAGCAGTTCACCCTTATAACCATTTATTATATCTAGCCATTTTATCACAAGGTTTTCTTACGTTATTCAGTTAAAAAGCAATAAAAATTCTCCTTGGAAAATAGTTTCACATTAAAACTATGCTAATAAACTCCACAGTAAACAATTCTAATGACGAAGTAAAGACAATGCAAACAAAACTGATGAAGCCATCATCAGTGCGAGTTGTTGAATAATGAAGAGTGATAGATGAGTTTTACAAACATTAAATTTAATATACAGTACAAGTTAAAATATATTAAAAAATATTTTATATTAGAGTACTAACATTTAAAAAGTTTGTTATTTAGAATAATAATTAAGATTCATTTTAGTCGCAAGGAATAAAGTGTATTTCAAATCACATATTAAAACTTCAAAATATATTTTGGTAATTCATACATAATTTTGGATAAGACATAAATTGAGATAGAGTAATCATATTCTATCCAAATATACAAAAATAAGTCTCTCTACAGAAAATATTTATCGTTAGTAGTGAAATGCTTTCAACCTAAACGAGGTCATCATCAATGGGAGTTGTTAAATGAAGAATAGAATGCTAGATGAGACTTACAGCTTGGATAATGTCAGTATAGGGTAATATCGCTATGTTGGTACATTACTCTATCTCAAGTAATTGATATAGACTTAAAGCTTAATAATACTTAATTGTGCTTGGTTATAAAAAAAATATATAAAAAACATTAAGGGCTGTTTTCTAGAATATTCATTAGGCTCTTAAGATAAAAATGGAGGAAAAACTTACTTAAATAAATCATCTTCTATTTTCAAAAATCCAAGAAGGCACTTGCTTTCCTTTGTTAAACCATTTATATGTTAAAATTAAAGGTGATTTGAGAAGTAAAATTTTAAACGTAATTCTCAACTAATTTAATTTTAAAATTATACTTCTCAAAATGTTTATTATTATACCTAAAAATCAGGTTGAATTTTAAATCATTTCATGAAAACACCTTAAATCATCGGAAAGTAAATTAAGACAGAAAGTACCGATTAGATTTTTGGTATTTTGTTTTAAACAGGAGATATATCAGTTAAAGTCAATAATACTCCTACTTTTAGAGAAACAGCCTTAAGTTGAAGTGTGACTTAAGTATCATATATATAGGTCACACTCAAAATTAACTAATGTTCTAGAATGAAACCCTTTATTGTTTTTTTATTCAAGGCTCTGCCAGTAAAAAGGGGGTAGAAACCACTGAAATTTAAATATCTCTTTTCCATCAAAATTTATAAAAACTCCCCCTTTTCTTCTAATATTAATTTTATTAAGCTTTGTTTCAAAGACATAGGAACTTAGAAAATAGCACAATAATTAAACACAATTATGGCACAAAAATGTAACATAATTTTATATTTTCTCACCAAGTAACTGTAGAATTAAGATGTTAGTCTTAATTTTTTGAAATTTTGATTAGACTTGACTTTTAAATTTTATAGGTCCCTCTCCCCTTTTTTTCAACAAATGAACCTCAAACTTAAAAAAATAATATTACACTAAAACCCTTGAAAATCAGAAATCATCAGTCCATAAACAATTAGCATGTTTGAAATTAGCCACTAGCCAGCTACTAAAACCACTATGACAAAAACTCTTAATTAGCCACAGGCCAGCTACTAGAACCACTATGGCAAAAATTCTTATTTCTAGTTAAGATATCAGTTTTAGCAATGAGTTTCAAATCACAAGTTCCAACTTTTGGTTGAGAGCAAAGCTTTCCTTCGCTTGCCATCTGTTTTTTTCAACTTCTTGGTCGAGCTCGACTACAAGTAGGCTAGTGGGTAATTTTGGCTAAATGAACATAAACATGAAACCAAATGGGAACATTCGGTTTGAAAAGTTTACATGTTGATGGGTTTGGTAGAGACGTCAGCAAAAGGATTGTCTAAGTGTCAGCTGTGACTGTTGGTAAGCTGCTCTTCATCAGATTCATTTGGTGAAATTCGAATTGCTTGGTACCACTGGTTTGTTAAATCTGTCATCTGGGATTTACAGTCTTTTAATTCCTGAAATCAACATATTCTTAGAATAATACTAATATAGACGGAGCATAGAACTGTAAACACAATCAAATTCAACTGCTAACTTGAAAGCCAGTTAATAGGCGGTCTTAAGCAGGTTGCAGTTTGTTGGGGGTACCACCCCAACAACAAAACATTATTTTATAAGTGTGTCATAAACAAAGTTGTTTCATAAAAAAAATACAAAAACCTAAAAAACCATCAAGTGTTTAATAAAATCAGTCTTAGATTGCAAAAATGTTAATGGAGAACAAGATTCTACATTTAATTGACAAGATCTACATTTAACATATAATTTATTGAAAGCCTTACATTCAACCTAAAATGATTAAACAATTATAATGAATCAATATTTCTTTACTCTTAAGTGGTGGGTCTCTTTAAATAATATAAATAATTGCCCTTTTTTATATATTTGTACTAATGATTTGTAAAAAATATATTTGTATTTATATTTATTAATAAAGAATATTATAAAAAAAAAAAAAACAAAAATATTAACATTAGTTTTTAATAACTAATTAAGTTTAAATTAATATTAATTAATTGAATAAAACTTAATATTCAATAGAAGTATTCCAAACTTTATTAAAATAAATTGTGTGTTGTTGGTAGGGTTAGTTTAGACCACCAAAACCTGACTGGTTTGACAGGCTTTGAACACAGAAAATTTATGTGTTATCAGTTATGCTCGACAAAAAAAGCACAACTTAGACATAAAAAAAAGTTAGACTATGTTTTTGTCGATGTTAATGGCGAATTTCATAACCTAATATTATGTCATTGGCAAAACCATAAAAAAATTCTGATTTTTTTTAAAGTCAGTGAATTTCTTTGAAAAAAATGGCGACTACATTTTGTGTTTTTTACTATAATGTTGCAAATGCTATAACTTTGGTTGTAGTGATTTGGTTTTAATTAATAAACACTTAATTGATTGCAAATTTTATCAGCTTTAAAAAAAATACCCCTTTAAGTTTTGCAAACCACAAAAAGAACACCACTTAATTCAAGAAACCTAAAATTTGTGTGATTTTCTACAATTTTGAGAAAAATTATATCGCAGTCATATGAAGGCTTCCTCTCTGAATAGGAACACTATGTTTTTTCTTGACTAATGAGATGAAACTTGTCACATATGTTAGTCTTATATACGACTACATGTGTGCCAAATCTCAAACAGATCAACAAATTTTATGAATTTTTGATATTATTGCTGAGTCATTAAAGAAATTATTC
>JACMZG010001859.1:19396053-19418302 GCA_018340805.1 Microvelia longipes
GTCATGATCCATTGAATCTTCGAGAAATATTCTTCAGGGCCGGGCGCGGTGTGGTATTTGTTGTTGTTTGTTGAGAAGAATTCACATTTAAAAACATGAAATATTTCAACTAGTAATGCAATCGAAAAAAAGGCAAATAGAACTACGAGTGGGGGAGCAACTCGGTAGGATGCGTGTTGGGAGAGTTCAATCTTCTATTTGTGTGTAAACCACTCAACCACTACTATGAAGTCATGGTAATATTATAAAAAATTACTAAAGTCTATAAAATATTATATACATTTACTAGAAAATATGTGAAAAGTTATAAAATATATCTAGAAAATTGACGTTTTTCATAAATTTAATACAAGTCATGGAAATTTTCATCTCAATACATGTAATAAGTCTAATAAAGTCATCACAATACTACAGAAAAACCAACATAACATAAAATTACAATGAAAACCTATTAATTTAATAAATCACACAAGTATATTCATTAATCTTTAAAAAAAAAATAATTCTCATTGCATATCAAATGTATCAAAAATAGTCGAAGGTTGACCATTTTGCTCTCAGGAACTTAGAATACCAACACCATTTAGTTAGTACAACAGCAAATATGTTGTTGAAGAAATTTAGTGAAGAAAAACCATATGATCCTAGAGAATCAGTTCAACAACAAAAATTATTTAATCTCCAAGTAGGTATTGTTGTTGCATTTACTTGAGGTGAAAGGATGCGATTTACATCGTGATGGAGATTTAAGTAATAATAATACTAATATAAAATTTAATATATATTTTTTTTACTTTACCGTTTCAACCATCTATATCAAATTGAAAACGATGAAAGATGACAACGATAATGGACATCATCATTATTTTTATATAAATAAATATTTAAATTGTTTCTCTTTGGTTTTATTTTTGAAATTTAAAATACGTAAAGTTAATAAAATTTTTTTTTTTTCTTTTGAAATTTATATAGTTAAAGTTTAATAAAAGTTTTTTTTTGAATAATTTTTAAAATAATAAGTTTAATAAATTTTGTTTTTTTTAAATTTATAATAGTTCAGTTTAATAAAAATTTAAAATAAGTTTTAAAAATTTTTTTTTTTTTTTGAAATTTATAATAGTTAAGTTTAATAAAATTTTTTTTTTATTTTTTGAAATTTAAAATAAATAATAAAGTTTAATAAAATTTTTTTTTTTTTTTGAAAATTTTGAAATAATTAAAGTTTAATAAATTTTTTTTTTTGAAATTTTGATAATAAGTTAAAGTTTTAAAAAAATTTTTTTTTTTATCTTTTGAAATTTAAAATAATAAATTAATAAATTTTTTTTATGAAAATAAAAGTTAAGAATGAAATTTAAAATAAAATTTTTGAAATTTAAAATTAATAAAGTTTAATAAAATTTTTTTTTTTGAAATTATAAGTTAAGTTTAATAAAAAATTTTTTTTTTATCTTTTGAAATTTAAAATAATAAAGTTTAATTTTTTTTTTAAAATATTTAATAAAGTTTAATAAAATTTTTTTTTTTTGAAATATATAAAGTTAAGTTTAATAAAATTTTTTTTATCTTTTGAAATTTAAAATAATAAAGTTTAATAAAATTTTATTTATTTTTCAATTTTTCATAAAATTATTACATATATAAAATTACATATTTAAATTAGTATTGATATTGTTAATTGGTTATTGCACATTGTATTAAATTTCTATATAAAAATTGAAAAATAATGTGAAAAAAAATTTTGACTTTTTCAAATTTTCTTTTTCTATTCCTACCTCAATAAATTGTACATTTCAATAAAAATAATATTTTTTCAAAAATTCATATTGCAAGTCACTCAAAAAGTGGGGAGAAGTCTAGGACAAAATCTTTGAAACTTTATATTGTCACCAAATATTCAAAATTAAAATTTTTTATATCACCATAAATCTTTATTTAATTTTCTTAATTTTTCAACATTTTAAGATTTTTTAAAAATCTAAAATTTTGAATAAATTTATCAAACTATGTTAAATTAATTCAAAAAATATTTTCACTTTTTAAAATTTTCTAATACATTTGTGAGATAAATGCATGTGTGCAATACAGATGCAATTTTTTGTATTTGATAAATTAATGTCAAAAAAATATTTTCACTTTTTAAAATTTTCTAATACATTTACAATTAATGCATGATGCAATTTTGTTACTTTGATAAATTAATTCAAAAATTATTTTCACTTTTTAAAATTTTCTAATCATTTGTGATATAAATTGCATGCCATGTGCAATCTACATTGCGTGGTAAAAATGCAATTTTTCAAAATTCGTTTATGTACCTAAAAAAAAATTACAAAATATGTCAAAAAAATATTTTTCACTTTTTAAACTTTTCTTTTTTGATTCTTACTAATAAAAAATATCTACATTACGTATAAAAATAATCATTTTCAAAATTCATTTATGAAGTTACTAAAAAACCAAAATTATCAAAAATTAAATTCAAAAATATTTCAAAACTTTTTTAAAATTTTCTTTTGATTCTACTAATAAAAATATCTACATTCGGTAAAAAATAATCATTTTTCAAAATTCGTTTGGGAAGTTACCTAAAAAACCATAAAATTATACCGACCTTTATAATTTGTAATTAAGCTTCAAGTAGCTTACCATAAAATTAGAATGCTATATTCCAATAATTTAAGCATAAAATTTTCATTTAAAAAGCTTAAAATTACCTTAAAATTCTAATTTTCATAAATTCTAATTTTAATTACTTAATATTTTATATTTAATCATTTTCATATTATCGCGCTTCATTTTTAATTTGGAAATTTTCATACCTACTTTAAATGGAAATTTCTATTAAAGCTTAATGATATAGCTTATTAAATTACGACAGAAAAATTCTAATTCATCTAATTTATATTACGAAAAATATTTTTACTAAATCTTTTATCATTTCATAGAAAAAAAATTCAAAACTCGTTCCAAAAAATATTTTCACTTTTTCAAATTTTCTTTACTTATTCATCTAATTAAAATATTTACATTACAGTAAAAATAATCATATTTCAAAAATTCTCATTCCAAAGTATGCTGCTCAAGAAACATGAGACAAGTCTCACACTCAGAACTTTGCGAACCTCCTATATCGTCACAAAGTGTCATATAAAAAATTTGCCATCACTTCACTCATGGCTCGATATTCTCAATATTTAGCTTCTCTCTTCTCTCTCAAAAGAGAAAAAATTTTTTTCAATATCTTCAAATTTGTATTTTCAAAAATTTCTTTAAAAAACCAATAGTTTTTAAATAATTTCAACAACAATCCTCTGCAAGCTCGTCAACCGCGTTTAACTTCGACACAACAGGTTCACACTCTCGATGGCGGCAAGTCGAGACGGTCTCACAACGGCATCTCTGTTTTTATCACTGTAACCCCAGTGGTTTGGCGCAGCTGTATTTCAATCAATTTTCTACAATAATAAAGCCTCTCCAAGCCATGTCCCTCATGAATTCCCTTATATAGGGGTGGGTGGGTTCATGCTAAAACAAATGACCAAAACGCACTATTAATCGTAATAGTGTTGTCCGGCAATTTAGCACACAGGAGAAATAGGATTCCAATCTCGAGTTAACTCACTATTTATCGCATTTTGGCAAACCATGTCAAGGAAGTTGTTTTTGCAATTTCGCATGGTTGTGCCCGCTTATCTTGCGTACGATGCCGCCTAGTAATGGTTACCAGGGGTTAGTGCATTAGGCGTTGAGCGGTAGGTATTTCTCAGGAATAACGTAATTCAAAATTTCAACAGTGATATAATATTATATCATTAATTGAAAGGGAATGGGTCATGGAGAAAATACTAGCAGACCTGGGTGAAAATCGAGCCGTCCAATGATGGACAGGAGGCAAAGTCAAGATCCACCGACGCCACCGGTCAAAGGAATCTTCAATCAAGCACTACACAAAAAACCCATAGCACAAAAAACATGCCCACCTGAGGATCAAAATAATTTTTAACATAAAATCCCCCACCCTCCCGAGCTAGGAAGGGGTATAGACTCCCCATGACCGATTATAGTGCGCTCACAATCTACCTACTTGCGAGTCACATAGTGAAACTTCATAGTTATCAATGGAAAAGGATACTATGCCAATGTTTTATCGCCGAAAAAAAGGTAACTTACTTTTACCTGTCCTAACTGTAGATAGGAATAAGTAGTCAGGGCTCACTATTTCACGACTTTTTATAGGACAAATAGGGAACCACCTTAGCCAGTTGTTTAATTATAAACAAAAAAGAAATGATTGAGAATATATATTAAATAAGCAAAAAAATATGGACACGATAACCCTTCCTAAGAGAATTAAGTTAAAATTAAGGAGGAACCTGATGTGTAAATTTGAATTTCTGTATCACGAGAAAAAGTAAGTGTAATTAAGGAGGAACCAGATCTATATCAGATTCGGATGACGAACCAACATTATTTTTAATTTGCACGGATATGATGAAATACTAAGATGGAGGCTGAAAGGAGAGTGTCGAAATAATGGTCCAGAAAGCACACAAATATCAGTGATCAGAAGAGACCTGGAATAGTTTTGAAGTCTATCGTATGAAATATGGTAACGAAGATGATATTTTTAGCAAGAACTCTCATCTCGATTGATGATATCAAAATTTAGGATGGATGGAACAGTTAATAGATAAGTTAGCACTCTGGGCCACTATACTCCCCCCCCCCCTAAGTGACGTAATTTTTATACAGGATTTATACAGTTTTTATACAGTATTTTACTTAATAATGACGCAAATAAGTACATAATCTTTGCGTGTTATTTACGCAAAATGACGTATATGCGTATTCTGGCCCAGCTTTATTTTCGGTTGTTCGAAAATCACACCGGAAATTTTTAAAAATATAAAACTAATTATTACTTAAATTCTGGTAATGTGTTAGTATATAGTAATTATGACGCAATTAGACGTAATTATTATATAATATTATGTTTAATTTTATTTTTTGTTTTAATGATTAGATGGCCCAGGCATATTTTTTATGACGTAATACTGTATGTGGCCCAAGCCTATATATTTATGACTATATCCAAGTCCTTTTATTAATTCTCTGGACGTCAGTGTGAGCTGTATATGTGGCCCCAGTCTTATTTATGGACGTCAATATTAGTAAGTGGGCCCAGCTCTTTTAAGTGATTTGATGGCCAAAAATATCGTTTTAAGGTGATGACCAGTGGCCTCCAGTTTTAAGCAAATTTGATTGGTCAAAGATATTGTTGTTTAATGGTGAAGTGGGCCAGCTTTTAAGTGATTTTGATTGGGTTCAAATATGTTTTTTTTAATGTAAAGTGTGCCCAGCTTTTAAGTGATTTATTGAGCCAAAATATGTTTTTTTATTAAGGTGACATGACCCTAGTTTTAAGTGTATTTGATTTTGGCAAAAAAATATTGTTTTTAATGTAAAAAGTGGGTCCCAGCTTTATTTAAGTGATATTTGATTTGGCCAAATATATGTTTTTTAAAGTATAGAATGGCGCACTAGTGATTTAAGGTGATGTTGAGGCAAAATATATTTTTTAAGGTGGAATGGCCCAGCTTTTAAGTGATTTGATTGGGCAAAATATGTTTTATGGTGAAAGAACACCTAGGCTTTATAATGGAGAATTGGTTGAAATATCGTTTAAGAAGTTCAAGTGTCTCAGATATTACAATAAAAATAGTTAATGATACCACATTGAATACAATTATTTTAACGGGCACATTAAACATCCGAGCTCGAGAGAGGTTCGAGCTTCCAGTGCTCCAGACTCAATGCTCCGAGTTCAGTGCTCCGAGCTCAAATCTTCTGTGACTCGAATCTGGTCTCGAGCTTCTGAATCTCGAAATCCGCCGATCTCTTGAATCATCAAATAACCTTATCAATTAAAAAAACTATTTTCCTACTATTTAGTGGTAATAATTTCAAGTCAAATAAGCGGTAATAATTTTAGTTTACAATTTCCCCGAGCATCAATAACATTAGAGTCAGAAGTCAAACTAGATGATGTCTGTTGGGATTATACTAATAATCGATTAAGGTTTCAAACTATTAGATACGCGTGGAAACATTAGTTGATTCAAGGTTCAAACTAGATGATGTCTGTTGGGTTTCACACTCTTGGCTTCACCCGACATAAGATGATCCCCGATCAAACTATGACATGTTTCCGGTATTAGATGATTCCAGAATAATTATTAGTACGCCCGACATAAGATGATTCATGACTCAAATATTAGAGACTCATCAAGGAATATTGGCTACTTTTCATATAATTGGTGTCTCTCATGGATAAAAAGTGTCCCATATATTAAAATAATGTTCCCCATGAAATTATTTATTATTATTTTAATAAAATTAGTATATATTATTATTATTATTAAAAATTATTATGATTATTATTAAAAAAATTATTATTATTATTATTATTTATTATTTCATTATTATTTAAATTATTCAGCATTATTTTATCAGTCTTTTCTTTTCCTTTACCATTACATTGCCTCATCCGGTAATGCACAGCGCTGCTATTCTTCCGACCGTTCACATCCGGTCTCAAGTTGTAAACTGCTGCACCGTTACATCCATCCGAAACCGTTCATTAAAGAACTTATCGAACAGCTTGTATAGTTCTAACTATACTAAGCTCGATTTCAGCATGTGCATCTCTGGTTACAGCGCTTCCGACCGTTCACATCCGGTCTCAAATGTACGCCGCTACAACTGTATCTATCTTTATGAGAATAAATACAGCTAGTCATTATCGCCTGCAATTGGCTAGACTCAGATCCGCAAAATGATAAAAAATTATAACTCGACTGATAAAAATAAATGCATGATATTATTAATTAAATAAAAAGAAAAAATCAATTAAATTAGCATTATAAATTAAATATTCTAAATGAAATTAAAAATACTAATGATTTGTATGAAAAATTATTTAAATTAAAATTAATTATGGAAAGAATTTCATTGTTAAAAAACATGTTTAATTTTATTAAAAAATAATAATTCTTATAATTATTCGTAAAATTAAATTAATTAAAAGCAAATAAGAAATTATTTAAAATTACAATTAAAAATATAATTAAAATTTGAAAATGTCATATTATAATTTAAAATTACTTATATAAATTGTAATTTATAAATTATTATATCGAATTATTATTAAAATGTAAAATTTGGAAAATTCATGATATAAAACATATTTGCTAATTTAATCTGACACTCATATTATAGAAATTTGTAATATATTAATTTGAAATTCATTATTATAACAAATTAAATTACTTATTATAACATTTTAATTATAATCATTATTTGATAATTTAAATTGAAATTTCAATATATAATTTGAAATTTAAGATTTTGAAATATTATTTTAAATTTAAATTATTTTATTATAAATTGAAAATTTTAATACATATTATAAATTGAGTTTTTTGAAATTACGTATTCATAAAATTTGGTGTATATTTATATTAAATTCTTAATATATAAGTCTCAAATATATGTAACTTTCAATTTATATCATTATTATCATTGAAATGTCATATGTTATAAAATGTAGTTTAATTGAAATTTCTTATATATACATTCTAACATTAAAAATCTTATTTAATTGAGAAAGTTTGACATTTAAATATTGTAAATTTACAAAGATTAATTGGAAAAAGAAAAAGTAAATTTATATTAAAAGTTAATAATTTTTAATTAATTTAAAGTATAATATAAATTTAATAAATCAAAATAAAGCTAACCTGTTCTACATTTAATAATCATTCACATAAAAAATTCTCTTCATAAAAAAATTCTTCATTTAAATCTTTGTCTTTTAAAGAGTTGAATTTGCTTCATCTCATTTAATTCATCATTAATAAGAATCAACATATTCTAAATTAAATTAAATTAGAAAAAATTAAAATAAAATCAAAAGAACCTTACTTAATTTTTACAAAAAATTTCAAAAAATAAATTGTTTAATAATGTAAAAACAAATATAAATGTTAAAATAAATCACAATTTATAATATAATTTAAAATAATAAGGAAGTGTTAATAATTAAATTGAAAAAAAGTTACTATTACAATATTATTTAAAATAATAAATGAAATTACCATTATCAATATATTAATTTCTAATATGAATTAAATATAACTTCAGAGAGTATAAACTTATTTTTATTCATCATCATAAATCTTATGAGTCTGGGTATCAAAACAAATTTAATTCAAATGTGATTAATTGGTAATAATTAATTACTGAATAAATTAATTGAGTCATTAAATATAAAATTAATGTAGACGAAATAATTGATTTTTTAAATAAACGTAGATTAAGGTTTATTAATGAAGAATCAAATTTATTTAGTTAAATTTTCCAATAATATTATTAATTCGATTTAATGTTCAAATGTAATAGGGTTTTCATTACTTTAAAAGAAAACGCGTAACATTAGACGAAGAATATAAGAAATTAGTTAATAAAAATTGATTCGTCTTGTATAAATTTACCATTAAAATGATATAAGTAAATTAATTTGGAAATATTTACCGATAATTGTACAAATTTTAATAATTTGTTAATATTACATGTATTTTTAAGAGAAACACGGGAATATAATTTAAAATCAATATTAATTCAATCCTAATAATAGAGTAATTTAAATGAACATATATTAACCTCCACCTTACACACCGAAGCTTCTTGCTCGAACTTTAGGATAATCTCACAATACCTATTTCATGACCTCGAACCCTTTCTTGAAAATTCAAACCTACTGAGCTCCGAACTCTGATTTCGTGAGTGCATATTTTATAGACTTTAATATCAGATAATTTTTCTTATAATATTGTCTTTTAATTAAAACGCTTATTCATATATAACGTGTAGATCTTTTCAAATTTGCTTTAAAATGTTGAGAAATAATAAAAATTTCTTCATTTCAAATTGATTATTGATATTATTGCAGGTATCGCATATGATTATATCCTAATGAAAAAACATGGATACCATCACACACATTAGTGTTCGGTTTCTATCTATGTTTGATTCTTTAAAACAGATGAAAATTTCTTCTCAGTATTAGTTAATACGTCTCCTCGATAAACTGTGATATTTATTTAGACCTACTCGAAAATCTGAAGTTAAAATATTCGGATTCTCGATATCTTGAACAGATTGTAGATCTCACATATATGATCTGATATAATAATATATAATAAATAAAGATATAATATAGATGTCATCTACTAAAAAACTGGAGAGTTTGAATCTAATAATTGAGAATAATTATAATTTTAAAGTTTTAATAATTGTATTAATGATTTTCATCAAATTTACTTAAATCAATATGTATTGATAAATTAAAATGTTCTCCTATATGTGCCCCTAGAATTGTAGCAAACTTTAACCTTAAAATATAATGAATAATTAGTATATGTAACAACTATAGTTTATAAAATAATAAACTAATATTGATATTATTCAGATATACAATCATCTGATAATAAAAACTTAATATTTGAAGTTTCCTAAAGATTGGTATATTTATATACTAAATTTCATAAACAGTGATTTTGTAGGATAGATAGTAGAGTAAGTGGAAAATGAGCTTCGTATAAGGTCAAATTAGGTTTTTATATATAATTACACAGTGATAATAAAGTCCTCATTGAGATTAAATAAAACAATTTAAATTTTACAAGAGATATAATATTATAAAACAATCCTTAAAATCTCAAATATTAAATAAATAGGGTTGCCAACCGGCAGTGTTATTTGAAAGGACGATTCAATTAGGATACTACTGAGTAATGCGTTTTCTGAATCTTGATATTATAAGTAAAACACCACACTCTCATCACTTTATTTCTACAAATTCATTCTCTCCTCAGTTTATTAGATAAAGACTTATATCATAAATAAACTAGAACCAAAAATTATAACATATATCCAAATATCTTACACAATAAAAACATTTGCTAACCTCATAATAATCAAGTTTAGATTTGTACATTTATTGCTAGAATTTTTATGAGTATCTATTCAAGTTTGTCGAAAAGCCAGAGATTTTGCAACGGTTAGTAATCTCTTCAGTAACTATTATAATACAGAAAGATGTCAATAAGGTGCTCTATCATTGAGTGTTAAAATTAATTATTAAAATTTAAGCATACACGGGAATACGTGATAATAAATATGATAACCCATGTTTTTGGTAGTAACATAAATCAAATTCAAGATAGTCAAACCATAAAAGAGAATGTAGAGCTTCAGTCTTCGTTGTTATCGTAATTGGTCTAAGTTTTTAATAAAACTCCAATTTCAGAAGTTACAAGTAAATCTTCGTTGGTTGTTTCACTATATAATGTAATCAAAATTATATCATGCAGTTATAAAATACATGAGGTATGCGATAAAAAAGTCTCGAAAAACTATTTTATTAAACGCGGGGAATCTTTCACATATAAAATTATTAAATTTATATATTTAATTAATTTTAATTATAACTTGAATACTGTGTAATTAAATATGTGTAAACTCTCCACTCTAATAATGATCAGTGGTAGAATTTTTTGAATTGGCGAAATTCAAAAAAATTTTATTATATAAGATGTCAGACGTGATAAGAAAAGCATTTTGAATTACTACGTTCATTGTAGTATCATGAACAATATCGGTATCAGCCCAATTCATTTACCATTAAATTTAACAAACACGAAAAGAACATATGGATAGTTCGTATTGTGAAGTCGTGGAAGAATTAATTTCGTTAATCCAGTAATGTTCACGAATAAATGCTAATAATCTAAAAGCGTATTATAATCAAGAGGTTTCAGAAAGTATCAGTGATCCGTTACAACGAAGACAGGAGTTTAATATCCATTAGCAATGGTCAAATGAACCAGTCACTGCAATAAAATAACGTCCATAATCACAATAACCGGAAAATCCTTGATCGATAGATGCGCATTAGGCGCATATATCTCGGGGCGAGTGTCAATGAGGGAAACAAATAGTACAGAAATTTGAAAATAATCCGAGTTCATGCAGTCCAGCTCAATGTCGTTAAAAATGAATAACTAACAACCTTACTCTGAAACTGTTCGATTAAAAGCAAATAGATGTCCACACAATAAAAGGCCATAAACATTACTGGGATATGAAAAAAAACACACTCTCTTGCAGAACGTAATGGATTGTTTTAATTATAGGAAAATAGATGTACGTGTTCTATGTATACTGCGATGAGTTAGTCGTTCGAACTCCCTCAATTTTCTATAATACTCGAAAATGAAAAAAAATTGCGACGATGAATTAAAAAGAGTTGCTACAATTTTCTCTACTTGACATTGTAATAAATGATTAAAAAATCTCGGTTCTCTCCAGGTAGTAGCAAAGTGTATTCACAATACCACTTCTCTCGGCACAAAATAGTGAATATGATAGCGTATGCTTTCCAATTAATCTGAATCAAAGCAATGCATTATATATAAAACCAAAAGAGCGTTCGTATTTCGTCACATGGTCAAGTATTTTTTCTCATACGCACTCCAGAAATACCAAGCATGGAGGATCAATCTAAGTGGAGTTATAATGGTCTCGTGTCGAGTCACTCATTTTCCGAGGGAAAACGGACCTGATTTCCGTAGAAACTAGGGCGAGTGACAAAAATAATAAATGCACAGTACTTATTTAAACCGTTAGAGTGTAGTGACATCCTTCAATCTTATTAGGTGTGCGTTAAGTTGAATTTGCCTGTGGGCCACGGATAAATCATACTTTTCAAGAATGGAGATCTTTAAAAGAATCAATCGATTAACCACCTATCGCAATCGGTAGCAAATAATTGTTCACACACTTACTTTCTAGACTCTCTCAAATAGATGATAATTTACCGGGAAATTTAATTAGCTTTCACGATAGAACTGGCCCATCGCTAAATATACTTCACCACACTCCCACATTCCCCCTTGAACTACGACAATTTATGGGGAATTCTCGAGGTCAAATGGGCTTGTAGGAAAGTTTGATAACTCAAAAAACTTGCGGCTCTTTGCCACAATCGTGATTATTGATGAGTGATTTGAATCATGTTCTATATCACTTCTCAGGTGATATTGGAGAAAGAGATATTGGAATCAATAAGACGAAAAATAACAAGTGACGCGCTTTGGCTATAAGTTAGTTGATCAGGGTATACCACAGAGTCATGTCTATCGACTTATAGTATAAGCTCTCAATGCCAATGTAAAGAGACATTACTCTCTCCTGAAAAAAATGACATGAATGAATGTAAATAAATAAATAAAAATTTTATTGTATATACCTATTATATATTTAATTCAAATATTATTTGTTTATAATATAAAATAATATCAATAATTCGAACTCAACTATAAACTAAAATTGCATAGTGCGATGAAAAGTTTTCTCGAACATCGAGTTTTTACTCGCATCCTGTGTATAATGTGGTGTGGTGCATACCAACTATGCTGGATGGTTGTGGAAGTACTGAAAGTAAATTGTCCAATATATCATGTAGATTGCAAAAAGTCTATGGCCAAAAAATCTTTTGGTAAAATAACCAAATCCGAGGTCAATCAGTTGCAATAATGTGCTTTAGAGTAAAAAAGGCAATTAAGAGTGGTTATGGACTATTTGAAAAGAAACATTGATCTTTCTCATATTTTTTAACATATTATCAATAATACTGATGCTTCAATGCACAAAAACATGCGAAATGTGAAATTTACAACATAAATCAGAGATTATAATATATGTACTGAATTGTCAGAGAAGTGAAGATGATGAAAGAGTGAGAGTGGAAGTATACTATGTGTGTGAAAGAAAAACTAGGAAATTGCGAAGCTGATTGTAGAAGGGAGATTCCTTGTTGTTATTGCAGATAATGAAAGATTTACAATTTGCACAATTTTGCACGTTTGAACGAGGTGTTGTTAAGGCTAAACCTTAGGTGGTGCTATGTTTAGCAGAATTATATAGGTGTACACACTTGAAATATTTGCGTTTGAGAACTGTGAATAATAGTGAACATGTGGAAAGAGTTATTATTCGCTTTGGTCGAGTTACCGACGTACCAAAATTCTTCAGAGAAATAGGTTCTAGCAAAAGTAGACGGCAAACCTCTTAAAGAATTTCATATATTATTGTAAATACCGCATTTATTGGAATTTCTTCGCCCATGTACCTACTAGGTGTCGTAATATCCCTGCAATGAGCCAGTACTTCAGAATATAAAAGCGATCGTGTGAGCTTTTCCTGCGGTAAAGCCCTTGAGAGTTTCTTATTTCCTTTGAGTGGCTGAAACGAAACTGCTTTAGCTGACAAAAAACTCATGAGTTACTTAATTACTTCTTATGAATATATAAGGCTTATGTAAAACTTAAAATAAATAATATATAAAAAAGTTGAAGATATAGATACTGGAATATTTGTCAAAATAAATGATGAAATTAGTGATTTTGTGAACTCTTCATAAAATATATTCTAAAACTGATTACCAAAGGGAGTTAATAAATCAACTCATCTTACGTGATATTAAATATAGATAAAAAAAGAAATACACAGTAAATAAAGAAATTAAATTATAAGTAAATTAGAGAATAATCTCTCACAAAATATTTAACAAAAATTATATATATTGTTTAAATTCTAAAAATAAAACAATAACAATTATTTATATATTTAGGTTTTTAAACAATACAGCATATTGTAATTGTTTGTTAATTGTAATATCTGTGCCTTTCAGGAAAAATTATATTTCATTTCGTAATTCTTAAATTTATTATCTTTTATAATAATAATAATAATCTTAATAATGAAATATATAATAAGACAGATAATTAATTAATAATAATAATAATAATAATAATTAAATAATAATAATAATAATAATATAATAATAATGATAATAAATAATATATAATAATAATAATAATAATAATAGTAATAATTAATATAATAATAATATAATAATAATAATAATAATAATATAATAAAATAATAATAATATATTAATAATAATAATATAATAATAATAATAAATAATAATATATAATGATAATAAATAATAAATAATAATAAAATTAATTTAATAATAATAATAATAAAATAAATAATTAATAATCTAATTAGTTAATGTTTGAAGCAAAAGGGAAGAGGTAGTAGATACGTCCAGTGTGTGTAGATAGAAAGAGTACAAAAAGGGCAACAAAGAAAAAAGGCTAAAGAATAAAAATAAGAGGGGAAAGAGCCAAACTAGAAGAATGGAATATAAAAATATGCAGAAGAAACCTCTGTCTAATATCAGACAATAAATTGAGAAAAGGAAAACATCAAATAGAATTAACATAGACCAAACAATTAAATTCTTATTATAATGCTGCATAATAAAAAAAATATAATTTTGAAGACATTCATTAAGGTTATATAAATTATTCATTAAATTCTAGTCCAGTATTAATTTAGCAATTGAAGTTTAACGATCATTAATTGAACACAGAACAGAATTGTTGAAAAGGATTAAGCAAGAAAGAAGAAAATAAATTTATAATAGAAGAACAATTAAATTCATTTAAGGAAGAGATAAATATATGTCAATTTAATATTAAATTAGTTTAATTTGCAAAATGGTACCATCACAAATACTCTACTATAACTAGCAACAACTACTATAATTATTATTGTGAAAACAAATTGGGTTCGGCAAAATATTTAATCGGTAAGTTAACGGAATATACCTCTTTAGATCAATCTATTACGAGTGATTTTTAATAATTAAAATTAACAGAAATTAATAGTTAAATAATAATGTATTTTCTGAAGAAAATAATTATTGAAGATTAATGTGTTGAAGGTGAAGAAAAGAGTACACGCATTTTTCTTCATTATAAACTTACGCTTTACGTAAGTTGGGTGGACTTCCCGAAAACACCCAAATAAAGGAAAGATAGTCAAATAAACCAAGGCATACGATCAAAGTCTAACCAATTGAAAACACTCCGATCGAGATTCGATATCGAAAGAGATTTATAACAGCTCAAATAGTAAAAATGAAGCTAATAGGGCAGAACATCAAATGCAGGAATTTAGGAAAATACCGTATGTAGGATACATTTCAACATAATTTTAATCCACTCTGTAACTGAAATTGTTTATTAAGCACAACTCTGACGCGTCGAGTGCATTCAGTTTAATAAATTTTTGCACACCGCACGCGCCCACCGTAAACATGGAGTTACAAAGGCAAATGAATATCGAGAAATGCAAACAAGAAGATAACAATCAAGGGCAAGGTAAAACTTCGTCTCAAGTTTTATAATGCTAAACAGAATCAATTCAAGCCAAAATCAAAGTTCTCAAATTCTTAAAATAATGCACAGAAAAATTATTAATGGATTTTCGCAGATAGATCGCTGCTCACCAATTCTCCGCGATCGTTGCTGCAGACGACGTATTCGATTTTATTTTCATAGGGATTATGCCCAAGTACACCTTTTGGTACTAAGTAGGTAGGAGGCGTTATGATAATTTGTTAAATATTTTTCGGTACTCTCTGTTTTCCATGTTGTATTTCTTACTCTCTCTTGCTTTATGTGAAATAATGTTTGGTGTATTGTGATGTAGAATCTTCATAAACTTAAATTTTTATCAATTAAGTTTTCGTTATTTTAGTTATTTACTTTATTTTTTAAAGTGAGTTAATAATAATTTAAGTGAGGAAATGGGTCATAGGAAACCTTTATTCAAGACGTTCCCTTAGGATATCTTTACTGTTGTAATGTTGACATATTATTAATTAATAGCTAATTAGTGTAGTAACGAACAATTATGAAGATTGTGTAGATATATGTTTAATATCTTATCGAGTAAATTAGAATTAAGTCTCGCACTTCGAATTTATTTAGTGTAAGCTTAAACAAGCTCTCTAGAGAGGTTTAATAATATCATTATAGTTATCAGAGTGTATCTTGATTACTTTGGCTACCTCATCGTTGATAAATAACCCATAAGTCTAAATGCTTAAAAATCGTAATAAAACTATGATTAAAACTTTGGAGTAACTAGTCTTGTTGTTGTAGTGTGTCGTAGGTTAAAACTATAAGATATTGGAATACAATATTTATTGAAAACAAGATTATTGCTTTAGGATTTGTAAGAGATACTCTTCGCGTAAAAATTATATGCAAACCATTAAAGCAGATTTTCATCACAACATACACACACCTCCATCGATATTTAAGATATAGCGTCTATACGACGATGTCTCAGCTCGTTCCTAATAACATTTCTACTAATGATGAAATTAAAGAATACTATTGTGTTTAGCACTACTCTCATACCGTGTTATAAAATAAGATTTAAGAAATTATACGGAAGTGATTAAAAATCATTCATATAAAAGGGAAACCAAAATGCAGAAGTATCATTGGAACCCGAACCAGAAGGGAGGCTGGGTTATATAGTATGTTTTGCATGCGACTTTCTAAAGCGTCTTACTGGGTTAATGTACCGAAGTCACTCGGCGATCTCTTCTTCGCAAGAACGGAAAATCTCAGGAAACGAGGACGCGGTGTTCTTTATATTTTCTTTGAGTAGTGTTATATACATTGTGTTGGTGTGAGTGGTGGAAGACGTATTTGTTCGACCTCCTACAATATAGCACATAAAATTGAATTATCAGGAAGTTAAAGTCATATGATGTCAATGTTAGTAAGCAAAGATAAATAATTTATGTTAATACCAAATTTGTTTAATAAACTTCACAAACCTCCGAAGACCCAACAGAAGAATTGTTTTTCTATTTGGGCTCAGCCGCGGAATCTTGAAAGGTTTTTTGTTCTGTCAAAAAACCCTAACAAATTCATCTCTAACACCAAATTTACTTACGTAAATAGTTGTGTCTAATGTGACTATTTTTCTATATAGAGGACATTAATCACATATATGATAGTATTGTTTTTTATAAAAATTCATGATATTTATCATACTATCAGTCTAGGAAACGATAAATTGCAAATGGATTTTGTTGAAGTACATTAAAGAAAGCAATAATGTGACATATACGAGGTAAAAGGTATAATGAGATAAAAACGTAGCGGAAATAAACGTCCCAGTGAAGAAAAAAGTATTGTTCAAACTTTTCCATTAATTTAATCTATCATGTTACATAGTACGAAATAAACCTTCGTCTCAGGTTAATACATATTTGTTTTGAATTATCTCGTCCTTCTCACTTCTGATGAAATAAGAGGGCGGAAATGACTCTCACCGCACTATGAGAGCAAAATATTAAAAGGGTGAATACTTATATATTTTCTCTCAGAAGTAAAAGTAAATTGTATAGTAATACACTAGCATCTCTAAAAATGGCATTAGATAAATGAGGATTAGGTGTGTCAAAATTCTTGGAGGATAACACTTAGAGAACAGGAGAAAGTTCCCGGAAAAAATTATGATATAAATATATATTTTCCCCAATATTTATAAGTTTATGTTATTATGAGAAAATATAGTATCTCAAGATATCGAATCAAAACCTTGCCATTTTGGGCACAGTTTTTTCAATTAATTATTGTCAATTCGTGAGGGAGGGACTAAAATCAGAGTTTGAAAATTTTCGGTGAAAATTGTGTCGAAAATCTCCCATTTGATAGATTTCTCTATATGAGTATAAGATAGGATTTTAACTCAAAGAACATAGGTGGATAATGTTTGAAGGGGAAGAAATTAGTGTCTGGTGATTTTATAAGTCTGAAAACTTCGTAAAAATTATCTTTCCCATATATATATGATATGTGCATATGGAGCCAAACACAAATTCTGCATTGAATGTCCCTTTACTTCATAATACTCATAGTGAAAATAGTTGAAGTATTACGTTAGGTTGACTAATACGTTTTTTAAAGAGACTAAATTATTCATTTCATTAACAATGAAATTAGAAATGCGTTAGCTTATCTCTGGAGGTTATTATATCTATATCATTAGAGGGAATCCAAATTGAAATATTTAGATCTCTAGTAGTTTCTTTATGAACAAGTATCTATGCGGCAAATAACATATTTAAGAATCTCACGACGATATCTCACGTAACAATATGGAGATAAATAATAATAAAATAAAACAACTACCCCACATTAATTACGTTTTTTAGCTCATATAAAAGTACATTTATTAAATAAAATGAGCAATAGACTCTTCACAAATAGTAATAACCTAGTAAAGAATACACATTAAAACGTATGCAAAGACATAAATAATACGGTAAAACGAAAATGAGAAAACGTCAAATGAAAATGAAAATAAATAGTCAGTGTCATAATAAAGATAACTGTAAAAGTCACTAATAAGTGTTAACAAAGAAAACATGAGAAGTTTTAACGATCAAAAATGTTGTGAAAGTATAATTAATACAAACTAGTCTAATCAAGATTAAACCTCGGTGAATAGTAACGAAATTTGTAAAACCGAACTATAAGCAATACCCTCAAGTAGGATAATGCAAGAGATATAAATGGTTATATTAAAAGTTAGTCACACGAGGACGTGAATATACATCTAGTGAAATGAAAGGATAAGAAGTTAGAAATAAACAGTAACCCTAAAACTCGACAATAATACCTCACAAATATATTGTATTTACAAACATAATCCAATAAATAGAATCAGAGGATAAATAAATAGAAACGGGAAAAAAATAGCCAGAAGGAAAAATAATAGAGCAACTTAATTTAATGGAAGAGGCTCCGGGAAAAAAGGAAACACTACAATAAGTGCATTATTCACTAAAAAATTGAGTGGAAAGAATCGTTAAGTATATATAAATGACATGGCAAAGAGAATCCTTAGTAAGATTGAAAATAATTAAATAATGTTAATGTTAATAATAAAACATTGAACACAAGTGATACAGATACTAGGAGAACGAATGAGAGTAAATAACCACCCTAATATAAATCGAGGTGAATGTTATTAAGCGAGTCATTATGAGGAAATGAATATGAAAATCAGATCAAAATTGACTAAAAGTACTTTCATAATAATAGGTCTCCAAAATGTAATACAAGGGAATGTAATCGCAATAAAACAAATAGCATGGGATTAATAACAGAGAACTCGAAAATATAGATCCTAGTATTAACTGAAGGTAAATAATCAATAAAAGTGCAAGCCAAAGACAAACCATAATAGATACAATATTACAGCGTTCCGGCAATATCACTCGGAAATCATAATTGAGTACAATCTACTCTATGCCAATAAAATATTAAGAGAAATAAATTTTGGAATCTATCCTTGTGTCTCTCTTAAAGAGTAAGATATAAAGTCGATTTTTCGTTGAAAGCGCACTTGACAAGAACTAATAAATCATTCACATACTCAATATAAGCAGTGTTTCAACTGAGTTTTGAGAAATTTCAAATGATGCACTATTCTCTATTCGATATTAATACGGCACTTTAAAAACTAATCGATGACATATGAAATTTAATTTTTAGTGGTTAATGGTATATATATCCTATATAAGATCTCGGAACGACATTAGGACAAAGCTCTGTTTTGATTGATACTCCATTTGAAAACAAACTTTTAATATAATTAACAATAATAAGATGAGTATTATAAAGATTATATACTCTATATTTTAGCTCTAAAAATGCGTTGAGATAATAGTTAGCACTTACGATAAATGAATACAAAAAACTCTTATGAACAAAGAATTAAAATAAGACACAGAGGTTTCAAATATGATGAAGTCTTCTTTCTATAGACAAAAGATCTCTCTATAAATAATGGTATTACTTCTCATATCAAAATAAATAGTGTTGAATTACAATTATATCCTCGTAATATTCATATTTACACTTGGATTATGATAATTAAACTAACATTCACATTTTCTGTATATGTTTAAAAGCTCATAACTCGAAGTAGAAACTTAAAACGTAAAAACTAAGAGTTCTGATATATATATCAAAGGAATTAAATACGAACATGAAGGCTTAGCCTTAAGAGTCAATATCTATAAGAATAAGAGAATAGAAAACAGAGGTTAATATCTCAAGCGAAGAACGATCAAAGATTTATGAAATTTAAATGATTACCTCGGGCTGAAATAGATTATTAGAAAAAAAAATATAAAAAAATATGGATCTAATACGATAAAGTAAAAAATAAGTTATTCGCACTGCGCAACACAATAATCAACGATTATTAAGGTATTAAAAAAAAAAGTAGTTCACGAAATTTATATAATTATCGTAAGAAGAGTTTTAGAGAATCTCAAAATGAAACGAAACATTATATAAAGCTCGAACAATGAATCCTACTCAACAACCACGATGTTATAAGGAAATAATAATAATCTATATAAAAATCAAATAGTTAGAGGTGGAAACTTGATTGGAATAAGTTGGTGTGATATTAGTGCAGATAGTAGAGGGATATACTATGTAATAGCGGTGGCCTAGTCATTTGCAGGATCTCATGCTAATAATCCTATCATGATATAATGTAAGTACACTCACGATTGCTTCTAAAGTATTCACTCTCTCTCGATGTAATGGTATAGTTGTGTGAGCAGGTCTTATTGGTACTTGTGATCATCGTTATATAGCTATTGAGTGAGTAGATTAATAATAGAGAATTTTTTAGGATAAGAAGTAAATGGAATAGAGATTATATTATACAAAACAAATAAAATTTAAAATACTATGATTAACGCGTCACCGATTGATAGAAATCTTAATCCGATATAGTAGGTGAGAACACACCGATATAACAGAATATAAAAGAGGAATTAAGTGAAAGGCTTGTTATATAGGTAGCAATTATCATAAGGTCCACACAAATATGACTAGAACTCTTCTATATAATTTTATAGTTACTTATTTGAAAAAACTGTTGCTACGAATCGTGAGATCGCGTTCTTTACAATGAGCAAACAGATTAATTTTATACTAATCTCACGCGAGTCCCACTTATAGGTTATTCGTGATGCTTCTTTTCTTTTTTTCTTTTTTGATTGGAATTTACTTGGTAAAACTAGCTGAAAGTGACGAATTATCAGTCCTGTCGAAAAGTTGGCCAATTTTAGTGTTTAAAGGAGTAAGAAACGCGAGGGAAACCTGCGAATAGTTAGGCGTCCGACGGATTTTAGTAATGAAGGAAAAGAGAATTATATATGAAGACGTGGTCTAGTTCTTAGTGTGAGGAAGATTACCATTATGCCTTTGTGGCTCGGGAGAGCATTTTTATTAGGTGTGAATATGGGGGCGCCGAAGACCAACCTTAATTAGCAAATGATTTTGTAAAATCAAGGTTCATTGAGAGCAGTTTATTTTATTCTATAGTAATCGAAGTAAAGTAAACTAGGAGGTATATAAATTTTAGCTTTGGTCTATTAAAAAGAAAATATATCTTTAGTTCTCACAGAAAGAAGATAGGATGCCTCTTTTGTGGCTCGGCAAAATAGTAACATAATGAGGAGAAATAATGACTTAGCAGTATTTTTTGAATTGTGCTGAAAACAAGACATTTACAATATAGCGTGAGGTTAGAAAGGTGCACCTCAGACTTTTACGCCACTTTAAATAAAATTGTAAAGAGCGAGGTATCAAACCGAGACGGTTAAAAGTCATATAACTAACTTCACTTGACGTTAAGTAAGTGAAGGGATATAAGAATAGCAGTAGCACACATGGGAAAAAACGGGAGAGTTCGTTTATTAAAAACAGTCCCACCTTATTTCCTCCAGCCCAGTCAATAATATCTGGAAGTGGGGGATAAAACGAAGCTTTAGGACTTGTTGTGGCGAACGAATGAGCCTCTTATACACTAGAGACGCATATTACAATTTCGGAAGAAAGTGTCTTGGATCCGTATTTCCTCTCGTGGAGGAGGAATTATTAAGAGATAGATGGAATTTAGTGGGATAATTATAATACGGTTATAATCATTATTAATTTGTTTAGGGGGAACCCTCATCAATTCTGTAGTATTAAAGTAAAAGGAAGATCAATTAAAGTCATCTAATAAATACAATATTTATAATTAATGATTCAAGGTAGAGAAACTATTAAAGACTCAAAGTAAAACTTTTTGTATTGGTAACGTACCAAAATATAGTTTTTTTCATTATATCACAATACAAGAAATATCAAAATTATTCGTTAAACAA
>JACMZG010001859.1:19418312-19430812 GCA_018340805.1 Microvelia longipes
GTCGTGATATCTTCTTTGAATGATGTGATGGTTAGTGAATTTAAATAAGTTAAAGTAAGTCATCAAAAGTAAGTCAAAAAACTCGTATACTAGTTGTCTGACTGTGTGAGTGGGTGTCTGTTAAATAACAGCATTCTCACAATAATTAATTACCGTAACTCCTTGTGTATTTATATTCACTAGGACCAAAAGAAGACTAATACTATTAGAGGAGGATACAACAGTTCTTATCATTCCTTGGGTAACTAGGTGCCGTAACAGAACACTTGGTGACGTTCATTTTTTTTATTTTTCATAATAATTACAATTCACATAAATATAACTTATTTTTCTATTATTTTGCTTTAAATCAGTAAAAATGAATTTAAATAAGTTTTAATTATACCTATTGCAGTATTCTTAATTTTCTGTGTTGAATAAAGAGGTTTAATGTGGCATCACTGAAAAATGTCCGCCGTTTGTAGAGTGTGTGCCTAATAGGGGTTGTAGAGGGGGGGAAGAGTATTTTAGTCTTCTCTAGGGAACTATAGTAGGGGTAAGTACAGTTAGGGCACCTATGGAAACTGTCTCACTTCCAGCCCTTATACTTTGTTAATCGGTTCGTACTCCTCTATAGTATATCTCTTGACTGTCTCTTTCCAGACCTACACAGTGTTGATCAGGTTCGTACTCCCTCTAATTATTAGTCTCTTTGTACTAGGAGATTACGATGATAATAGAACAGCATACAGACAGACAACTTTGTGAAAAACATAGAGATATATACTAGAAGGGGATAGCCTATGTCTAAATACATTGAGAGACCTGAAAAATTCTTTTGGGGCTCTCAGGGGCTCTGTGTAACCTCATTGAAAACCTCCTTCAATAATGAGTTAAGGTTATAATTAATAAATTTATTTCTGTTTCCCGGACATTGTTTGTGCTTGGATTAGTATTTTTAACGTTCTTCTATACAAGTTAGTATAATTTTGTAATGATTATTTGATTACATTTTTAGTGAAGGTAGTCTGGTTATTTCTTCAATGTTTCATAATTCAACCAAAAATATCTCTTTAGTAATATCCTATATTACTAATAACTAATCCTATATACTAATGATATCCCTATATTACTAATAATATCCTATATTACAATAATATCCCTATATTACTATAATATCCCAATATATCTCTTTTATAATATCCCTTTAGTAATATATTCTACATGGTAAAGCCACTTAGGAGTCTTAAAAAACACCTGAACGGATAATTCAAGTGAATCCAGTTTGGATTTCTAGCAGCACAATTATTTTCCTTTATACCTAAGATATAAATGAGAATACATAGAAATATTTTTGTGGTCAAATAAAGCTGTGTAACCTTTATTTGTTTAATTTTTGTTAAAATTATTGTTGTTTAAACAACCTTAAACCTTTATTGTTTAAATTTAAAAGTTTAATAAAAAATTAAAATATGTTAACTATTATGAAACCGCCAGAACGACGTAGTCTTTAAGGAAATTGCTCCCACAACATGGTTATCCTTGTGGGATTCACATAAACTAATTATAAAATATGTCTGTGCACATTGAATATTTGTCTTTGTATATTATGTGTAATAAAAGCTTTTTGAAAAAAAGCATTTTGAGGTTAAATTGCAACAAAAAGAGCTATACAGAGATGAAAAAAGTCTTATTTCCTTTAAAATTTTAATAAAAAGGGCTTTTTAAAATATTTTAAAAAGCTAAGAAAAAATTGAGTGTGCGAAATCATATGAAGGGCTCCACTCTAGATAGGGAGACTATGTTTTTTCATTTAAGGCATATTTAAAAAAAATTGGCTTAAAGCAGTACAAAATGAACCATGTTTTTCAGGTCTGGCTCTTGGGAGAAATCAGTTTTTTAAACACTCTTTCACATAAATATTTTTTTCCAAGTTTATATATATATATATTTTTTTTTTAACTTTATTGATTAATGTCGACAATAAATGTATTTGACATAGAGCTCATACTGGTTAAAGTAACTCGGCAGATTTGATAGGAGGAATCACCCAGTGGTGATACTCCTTGGCGTGGTAAGGAAAATGTTGATATTTTACTTATAATATAAAATTTGGCTTGAACTAAATTAGTGGAATAGAAATTAGTTGAATTTTCTGAAATGTTTATAGATAAAGTTTATAGATTACAATTTTAAAGACATGGGAATACTGCCCCGCCCTTTCTTACCTGCTGAGTGAATCTCCTGGTAAAGAAAGGTATGAAGTATTTAAGATCATATTTAGCAAATCCTTGTATCTTGCTCGGTAGGAAATCCACCTCCTTTTCTTCTTCTGTGTACTCGCTCAGATGTTCCGAATCTATAGCTTGACCCTGACCAACAAAATAAACAAATTTTCTCCTTAGTTTATTACATTTTTTTAATATTATAGAACAACACACGGTTAAAATCAGTTGACAGCGTGGGAAAATAATGCAAGGGAGCCAATGAGGACAGTCCTGGATGTTAAATCATACCCACCATTTCAAATCAGACCAACCTCATTGGTTAGTTTTTTCTTTTATCAAACCCGTATTTAAAGACAAAAAATATTTAGGAAGCGTCTACTTTTCATTATTATTCAATTAAGTCTATATTTGAGAAGTTTTTGTTATTCTTCAACACTATTTTCCAACGCTGTCAACTAATTTTAACCGTGACTCATACTATAATAAAACGCTACTTATTTATTTATTTAACTAATTTAATTTATTTAATAACTTATTGATTAACTACTGTGCATAACAACCATATTTAGTTTTAATAATATAAATAGCTCTTCTGTGGAGTAATCCAATAATAGATAAATAAATAGTCTCTCCACTAAATAGTGCATTAATTATTTTACTTGAGAATTGGCTTTCTACTACATCCGGCCATCATCACTTTATAAAAAGCCAAGTAAATTCAACAAACAAGAAAAGGGAGTACGCCCTAACTGTGTAGAAGTCCCTCGTTTGTCAGATCATTATAAAGATAGGAAAATGATTGATCATAGCACTCCTGAGAATGGTACGTGTTTCTATCTTCTCTCCAATTTATTAATTCTTTTATTGTTTATTTTGTATTTTTCCTTTTGCTTTATGTTGGACATTTTGTATTTTTTGTTTTGAATTATTTTAAGTTTGTTGAATTTTCTAGGCTTTTTATAGACTGATGATGACCGGATGTGGCAGAAAGTTAACTCTGAAGTAAATTTATTACTACACTATTTACAGTCTATCAACTACTTTAATAATCTTGACATGTCAGTTTAGGAATCACTGATTCTAAAATAAAAAATAACCTACAAGAGGGGCGCGGGAAAAAACTTTGTAAAAAAAGTCAGGTTACTATACCCATGTTTTTTAGCGATGTTTTTTTACATTTCTTTTGTGTAGTTTTATTTTACAATATCATTTATATGATTAATTAGAAAGTTTTCAAAATGATGTAAACACAAGATAAACCACAAACAAAGGGAAAGATTGCCGGGAAGGAGGTTATTTCCCAACAGAGGTTATGGGGGTAGGGATATTTTTTCTCTTTTCAAGTGATCGGTTGGCAGCAGCTTTTCTGATTGGTCAATTTGCAAAACGCTTATGACCTTGAGGATTTTTAAACTAAACGATGGACTGAAGTGGAGAAACTATTTGATTATCTATATTTAGTTTTACTGTTGTTAACCACCCCCCTCCCCCCAGCCTCTAAAACGATGGCTAAACATTTATCTATATCATATTAGTAAAACACTACTGATTTATTCCTTTAACTACTTTAACACACTTATTTATTAACTACTGTTATAACAACCATACATAGACTCCTTGCTGTTAAAACTCCTCCTACATTTGTCCATGGTAACTCATAAAACAACAGACCTCGTAACATAGAGATAGCCTCCTGGGCATGAGGTTAAACTGCATCCACTGGTCCTTGCATTATGCAGGGTAACAGGACTGGTCAGAGCAGGTGCTACAGTGCTTGACGGGACGAGAATCGTTCCCGGCCCACTCTAGCTAATTCCGTGTCTGTTGGGCTTTATGACACAGCCGATCGTACTTAAGGTCCGTATGCCCCCTAGGCATGGGTAAGCCTATAGGGAGCGCATATAGGAAAGTCAAGCGCCTATTTGTGTCTGGGCACCACCCCAAATTTACACGCCACTCAGTCCGAGTGGCGTGTAAATTGGGGTGGTGCCCCCCCCCCCCAAAAAAATATTGCTCCAAACTATTTTTTTACCTGAAATGGATTTTGAGCCAAAAAAATAAAAAAAAATTATAAATTTTAAATGAAACATTTTTTTTTGGTCGTGTTTCCCTCATAAATTTTGGGGGTGCCACCCCCGGGAAAATTATAAAAATTGATCGGTCACTTGTATAAATTTAGAGAATACCACTCCCCTAAAAATTAATAAAACTGGATCTAATAACCCAATAATAGGAAATACTTTTCACTCCCAAGGGAGAGAAGTGCTTCTTTACTCCTAAAAACTAGTCAATAAACTTTACATTAAACACCGTCTAGAGGTAAACAATATAACTTACCCATTCTCTAGTTTTACTAAGGGAAAGAGCCTTGTCTTTCTTCCTCCTTCTCCTTTGATGAAGACCACTCTGGGGTTTCTTATTAGGTTGTAGAATCTGTAACGATTGCAAGTATCATATAAAATTAGTTAACCTGGTTATTATTCACAATACATAGTTCAAATTACGTCACTCAGTATGTCTAAATTTTTGATGCATGAATTGCCGAAGATCTCTGATTTCCCACAAATAAATCATGACGGGAACTCAATATTACTAAATATGTCAAAATTAATAGGTGGCGACATGGAATAACAATATAGAGTCATTCCATCACCAGCCAGAAAGAAGGCTGCAATGTGTCCCACTTCGATTATCCTGAAATTTTAGTATGTTGTACTCCCAATAGGTAGGTATCGTTTCACCAAGTAATTTTATTTTAAATTAATAATTGTGACTAAAAGATGGATTAAAAGTTCAATAAATTCAAAATTTGCAGCAAATTTGGTAAAAAGCTGTATTTATATATTTTATGGCATATTGCCTACAATATATGTGATAAAAAGATGTGACCTTCGTCCCATTGTGAAGGTAGAGAGCTCTATTACAAATAAAATGATGCTTCAATGTTGCAGCATATTTAATTGTATAGTTTGTAGTTTATAAATAATTTTAAGTATTTTTTGTTCCTTTTTACTGTTACACCTGGTTCCCTAGACTTCTTCAGACACAGCTAACACTCCCCCACCAGTACCCCTAACCAAACCCGCACAAACTGCTTATGACGACGTAAAGTCGAAACCAGTCAGTTATAAAAAGGAAAAGTGAGTTGTGGAGTTTCAAGTAATGAAATTAAACAGTCTCTTCACTAATGATATGTAATATATTTTTTACTTTGTTGGTTAGGCACTGATGATGATCTGTTAAGATTGAAAGTTGGCTATGTCAAATATATATCATTAGTGATGAGACTCTGTTTTATTTCATTTCGGTCAGTTATAGTTATTTTATGCTATTGCGGTTGACAATATATCAATTGTTTTTAATTCTAGTGTGGTTTTTTTATTAAAACTCATTATAGCATACTCCTGGAGAGCACTGTTGTGACCCAAAATAACCTATTTTTTTTTTATTTTTAAAATTTAAAAATTTAGCAATATAAATAAACACTAGGAGTTTAAAAAACTAAAACTCTTTTAAGAATTTAACCCAAGTAGTTTATGCTCAGTTTTTATCAAATATGTCTGAATCACTGTATAGCTAAGGGAAAATTAAAAAAATCAGTTCTTCTGTAAAAGTATAAATAGTTTAAACTAGTGGTTCTTAAAAAAATGGGGGGTCGCAAAATAATTTAAGAGGGTCGCGGAAATGTATGTAAAAATAATAAAATAAAAACAAAATATTGACCCCTCATACTAACAATTCATGATATGTTCATTTTAGATTGAATTTAATTAAATTAATTGGTTAATATTAAATTAATGTTATAAGTGCTATTTCTTATTGATAATACAAAACTACGCCTCCCTGTGTCCACTTCATAGGTTCATGGTAATTGTAGTTTAGCTGATTTTTGTTCTGTTGGTTTTGAAATTGATATACAGCAGCAAAATTAGGGACTTTCTAAATCTATTAGTCAAACCATGAAATGAGAAATAATGCTCATAAAGTTTGACAAGTTATAGTAGATTAATTGAGTTATGGAGTCTCACAATAGAGGAATTGAATAAAACAGTCTCTCCACAATAAGTTGTTATAATAAACAAAGCCGACTTTCGGTCTTACAGACCATCATCAGTGTCTGAAACAACAAAGTATAAAGACTAAGACAAAAATATATATATATATAAAGGAAAAGTAAAGAAGTAAAAACAAAAATACATAATTAAATGCAAAGGTCGGTGAATTAATAAATAGAAGGAGATGAATTACCGAGATGAATAAAAAAATTTATTTATTTATTAATTCCTACTATAATATAAAGCTTCCTGACAAATGATAGTCTAACTTCCTTCTCTTTTCACCGGTAATTCATCTCATTCTATTTATTAATTCACCGACCTTTGCATTTAATTATGTATTTTTGTTTTACCTTCTTTACTTTTCCTTTTTATATATATATATTTTTGTCGTAGTCATTATACTTTGTTGTTTCAGACACTGATGATGGTCTGTAAGACCGAAAGTCGGCTTTGTTTATTATAACAAGTTATTGTGGAGAGACTGTTTTCTTTCAATTCCTATTTGACAAGTTACTTTACTTGACTAGTTATGGACTTCGTTTTGTTCAACTTCTTAAATTGTACTTTTTTTTCTCTAATTCATTATTGCAGATTAATGACGTAACTCTTCATAAAGACACTCTTCATATAGAATAGAATTCATGACATTAATAAGTTTGATTTTTGTCTTGGCTAGACAGGGGTCGGGGTCAAAAAAGTTTAAGAACCACTGGTTTAAAACAATAATTCAGGATAAGCACTAATTCCATATCACATCAAGCTTCTGATAATCATTAAAAAGAAGACAAATATGAAAAGTTTCGACCTTAAGCAAAGGCATGGTAGAACCTCCGAAAACTAAAGTTGTGAACAGAACAATAATAAGTGTTGTCGTTATAATGACGTGTCTGGTTTCAGTGCTGAATTCTAAATGAAGACTCAAAGCATATGATATGGCACCACGTAGACCTGCAAAATTAAATCAAAAATAATAATCATCAGTCAGGGTTGGGAAAATTTAAATTCCTAGGATTCCCAAAGGAAAGATCCAGGGAAAATATATTAAAATTATTCAAGGGTAACATAAAAAAGTGTGTGTTTGTGTATGTATACACCTTTTAATAACTTACGGCCAAGATGTCATAAACAAAATCTTCTTCAAAAGTATTTAAGTTCAAAAAAGTAATGTATATTTGCTTATTTACAATATGAGTAAGCAGCCGTAGCCAATACAAATACAAAATCAACAACACAAAAATTATATTGAATATTTCAAGCTTAGAATAATACTATATATAGAGGAGCACTACTGATAAACACGAAAGGCGGTTCACTGGTGCACTTAAGTATACTGCCACTCTAACAATATACAATTTTCTAAAAAAAGTTGGCAATACTTCCGGTTGCTGAATTATTATGTTCCATTATTAATCAATGATAGATTATTCATAAAATACCAATATAAATATCGGTGCATTACAAGATTTAAAGCAATTTAAATTGTAGTTTAACTTATTTATTAAAATTATATTAAAAGTAGTCCTCGTCAATTAAATGTAGATTCTTGTATTTCGCCGCCCTTTTGCCATCTAAGACTGGGTTTTATTAAATACTCAGCACGTCTTTTAAGTTATTATATTGTTCTTTGCGATCTTTCTTTCATTATAGATATTTATGACATATTTAAAATATTGTTTTGTTGTCAGGTTGGCAGCATTACTTATGACCACCAGTCAACCGGTTTTCGTGTTATCAGTGGAATTACATTGTGTTTTCCTGTGCTCCTTCTATATATAGTATTATTCTAAGATTACAAGAAAATTACCAATGGCTTACTAGAAACCAAAATTAGTACTGACTTACCAGAAAGCCACAATTAGAACTGACTTACCAGAAAACCACATAATGCACATCATTTTCTTGTTGATTTTATGCTCTCTAAACTTATTGACTAGAATAGCAAGGGGGAAAATATTACAAGCTCTTCCTATCAGACATAGAACTATGCTCCATATCACTAGTGCTGGCTCCACACGGTGTCTACAACAGATCAAATATTTATAACTTAGAGGGATTTGAACCTGAAACACATTTAAGGAAAAATGAGTTGTGGAGTTTCAAATTGCTAAATTTTTAAATTTAAAAAATCAAAAAAATTTTAGGTTATTTTGAGTTACAACAGTGCTCTTCAGGAGTATGCTACAATGATTTTTAATTAAAAAAAAACACACTAGAATTAAAAACAATTGATATATTGTCAACCACAATAGCATAAAAAAACTATTTTAATGACAGAAATGAAATAAAACAGAGTCTCTCCAACAATGGTACATATTTGACACAGTCAGCTTTCAATCTTAACAGATCATCATCAGTGCCGGCGAGCAGTGAAGAAAATAGTCAGGAGACAGCGGTTACAGTTTTGTCTAGAGGTTTGTAGCTGACAACAACCCAAACCTTTAGACAAAACTGTAACCGCTGTCTCTTGACTCTTTTCATCGCTGCTCGCCGGCACTTATGATGATCTGTTGATTGAAAGCTGGCTATGTCAAATATATATTATTAGTGGAGTGATTCTGTTTTATTGCATGAAATCCATTTGACCTCTCTAATGCTAAGTCAGAGACCTCTACTAACTAAGTTAGTACGACTGATTGGTCCATTAAACCTAATCAAACTTTTATTGGGTCACAATATTTTAGGTTGTTATTTTGGGAATAACATAACAATATCACAATGAGTTTAAAAGTGCTATGGGTTTTCACTTTGATTAAAGATAATTTACTCTTACATATTAATTATATTACACTTTTATATTAACCTAAATATAATATACAAAATCTCAAATAAATTCAATTTTATGATTCATTTAAAAAAATTGTTTACACTACAATTTTAGTTTTACTAGATTCACTTGAAGATGTTGAGCTTTGCTCAATGAAACGTTGTGAAGGTTATTAAATAAATTAATATAATTTATAAAGGACTGCAGTCTTCAAAAAATTTAAAATTTTACTCAAAAAATTTACTCTCAAATAATCTCAATCGAAACAACAAACTTTGTTAATTTTTAACTGGTTTTATAGCCAGAAAAACTCTGTTTATAAAAAGAAAAACTCTTTCCAAATAAGTAATGTGTAACATGATTTTTATATCGATGAAAATTATTATGATTATTGATTACAAGGTTTTTAATAAATAATGAAAACTGCGAAAGTCTTTCCACAAAACAAAACTTTATTGGCAAAGCGCTTTGAACCTACAAAGAGACCATCATTACTCTGATATCAAGTAAAAAACATAGAGTTCTTCTTCCTTTTTAGCATCTTAACGGGTTTTCACTGATGATGGCCTCTTTGTAGGTTAAAAGCACTTTGTCAATAGAGTTTTGTTTTGTAGAGAGACTTCGTAGTTTATTATTTGTAATGGACTCCCATTCACACTCATTCTAACCATTTAGGTTTTTTAATGTTTTCAGTAATAGTTTTAATAATGTTCCCAAATAATTATATAATTAAATACCCAATACATTACGCCTATCCCCTTATTAGAATAATCTATGAGTGCTGTATCAAATAAATAAAAAATATCAAACCTATATCCGTCTGGACTCAAGTTGGATTAAGCTTTTACAGTCAGCCTCTCTCAAAGGGATCTCAATCATCATGGTCACCCCACTTTATGTTCTTTTTAAATATTAGGGCTGGTGGGTACTCGTTTATATATCTATGATCTATGCTATTATGGTTATGCCAATGTTGTAAAGTTTTATGCCTTTAATAACTCCTCTACTGTTTCCAAACAGTGTTTTTTACTACCTACTTTTTTTTTTTACTTCACAACAATATATACCAGGCCTGGGCAAACTTTTCTAGGAAAGGGCCATTTAGTCTTTTTACAGACTGTCGCGGGCCGCATTCCTTAAATTTTAAAGCATGCTAAACCCGCAACAAATTGCAGTTACGCTGGTGTTTTACTAAAGTCAAATTTATTCTCAAAGAATAAGGATTGGGGAACTCTAGCACTAAACGGAAAAAACAAAACGGAGTATCTTCGTCAGATCTTGAAATATAACTGAAGACAAATTTTGCTAGAATACTAGGTGTAAAAATATTTTTAAAAAGTATTCCTATAAAATAAAAGATCAAAGGGATTGTATTTTATCAACTCCTTTTCGGCAATTCACCGAATGCAAAATAGCTTTTTTTATCTTATTATTGTGAAATAAAAATTCGCTAAAATAATTAGAATTCCCCAAATCCGACAATGAGAATTGATATGAAAGGCGGCCGCTCTTTATGTAATTGTTTCTTATCTTACTAGTTTTTAAATAAAAACAGATTAGTTACACAAAAGCCCTTTATTTTTTAATATATAATAATAACTAAGCTTTCGACTAAAAATTAGTCATCATCAGAGTTTAACAAATATAAAATATAAAATGAAAATACAATTTTACAGACTACTTCATATTGCACCTTGGTATGATTTGGTAAGCTATGTATGTTTTGGACTGGCCCAACATAAATATGACTGCAAAAAAGATAAAAATAATACTGGACTTTCTAACCACAAACATAATACAGGACACAGTTTTGATTTTGACAATACCCGAATTCTACCAAATGAACCTAATACGCAAAAAAGGAAAGTTAAAGAAATGATAAATATAGTCAAATTTGATAACCATGTTAATTTTAAAAAAGATGTAGAAAAATTAAGCTCCATTTACTCAAATTTAATAAGGAACTCTTAAATCTTGTAATTCTTGATTTAGTTTAAAATATTGTTTTTTCAATTAATATTATTGGTAACACTGATATTTTTAAATTTCTTCAATGTAACAGTTTTTAACGGTTTTTTAAACATAGCTTACCAAAACATACCAAGGTGCAATATGAAGTAGTCTGTAAATTGTATTTTCATTTTATATTTTATATTTTAAACTCTGATGATGACTAATTTTTAGTCGAAAGCTTAGTTATTATTATATATTAAAAAATAAAGGACTTTTGTGTAACTAATCTGTTTTTATTTATATATTGTTTTATAAGTCCACAAATAAGAAACTTCTCAATTTTACTAGTTTTTGTTTCTCCAAACTTTAAAGATAACATATCAATCCATTATTTCCTTATCTTGATATCTAACTTTTCATAATAATTTTGAATTAAACAATTTATTTGCTTATATACCTAATATTTTTATTATTTTTAATTTATTTTATCTTTTTTCCAACATTTAATTTTGCCCGCGGGCCACATAAAAATGCTCCGTGGCCGCATGTGGCCCGCGGGCCGTAGTTTGCCCAGGCCTGATATATACAGTCCTCCTCTTTTCGTTATCTGCATACCATTAGGCTAGTGCAGAGCGAACATTTATCTTTCAGTAATAAATGAATATTTATTACTGAAAGATTTGCTATTACCTGAATGAGAAGATAGCAAGTCCTAGATAGGCAAAGACACAGGTCTCAGCTATGAAGGCGAGGGTCCTCATAGTCTGTTGCATGGTGATCTGAGTCACAGTGCTCAGGTTATAATGAGTATAGTGGGACATGACGATCCCGCAGAACAGAATAGCCATAATACCTAAACAAACAGCCAAAGATATAATCAACATAGGGTTTACTGTAGAATAGATTGATACTCGGATTTGAGGGATATCTCTAGGGTCTAAATGGTACCCACCATAGAGATATATACTAGAGGGGGCATAGCCTATCTTAATACATTGGAAGGCCTGAAACATTTTTTGGGGCTCTCAGGGGCTCTGTGTAACCTCATTGAAACCTCCTTCAAGAGTACATCATAACAATGTCAATCATTTTACTGATGTAGTAAAGCATTACTATGTTACACGGTTACAATCAGTTGACAGCGACATTATTAACCATGAGGTTCCCCTGATATGAATTTGTGGGCTTGGCTTAACCTCATTGGCTCACTCGCATTATTTTCTGACGCTGTCAACTGATTATAACCATGTGTTATACTATAATTATAATGTAACACAGTAAACATGCAGACCTTTAAAACAAATAATACATAATATTCTAAACAATGGAATACTAAAACTCAAAGAAAATAAAATATAGTAATACAAAATTTTATATAATATCTGTTTACTCTGTAAGATAAGGCTTTAAACACACACACACACACACATTAAAAACATTCAACATATTTCACTAAAAGAAACAAATATTTTATGAACCAACTATTCAAATGAAAATATGAATATAAAAACAAGAAAA
>JACMZG010001859.1:19433312-19582725 GCA_018340805.1 Microvelia longipes
GGCGTCAAGGACTGTAGTAGTAAGTACAATAGCAATAGCATCATTCAGTATACTCTCTCCAAATACTAACATGTTAAGCACCGGATCCATATCTAGAGCATGGAATATAGCAACCTAGAAACACAATAAACATATCATGAGACAAAAACACTGAATATTTGGTAAAACGTGTTGAAACACAAAAATTCCAAATGTCAATCATATTACAATATTTTCGAGAAAAGGGATTACACTTACTATAAGTTGCATAGAGACATATTACTAGAGAGACCCTATTGGTTGACTTTTAAAACATCGGAAAAGTAATAATAAAAAGATCTATCAATCTTTATGTCTAAACTACATATTTAGTGCTAAGTACATGTAATACACAAAGAATCGTCATTAAATAAATAAAATTAATAATAATTAAGTAATAAAAAAATAAAGTTAATTTCCTATTTAACACAAAATTAGTATTATTAGTAAAATTAGTATTAGTAGTATTTAATTTACAAGTTTCATAAAACTCAAAAAGGTTGTAAAAGAAATTATTTTAATTTATTGATTAAATCATCTGAATTGCTGCTCAATTCTTTTAAAAACATAGTAGGGAGTTAGTAGGAATAAGGGGGGGGGGGGGTTGATAGAAAGAGCGATAAAGCTTTGGTAATCTATAATTATCTCGTAGAGTCACCCGTGGTGAAGTGGTTAAGGTACACGGCCAATACACAGAATAAATGGACTTTAAACTTCCGAGTTTATTTAGTCATGGGTTCAATCCTAGCACGGGCCTCTAGGATTTTTATGAAAGGGATATAAATTCTGTGTACCACGTCCTTCAGAAGGGACGTAAAGCCGGTGGTCTCGAGCCTGTGCGTTGTCAGGTAATCGTTAAAGATCCCTTACCCTAAATGAAACTGGGTATAGGCAAAATTTAGGACCCTCATAGTAGATTCATTATAATACTATAGTGCAGCCCTTCCCAACCCATGGGTCGCGAACGTAATTTTTTGGGTCGCCAAATTTTTTACTAGTAACAACCAAAAAATGACAAAGATTTTTGTGAAAAGATTATTATAAGCAAATAACAGATTGCTGAAACAGATATTATTTTAGAAATTGATAATACTTTAAACATGCGATAACAAAAGAAGCCGTGGCCAAAACATTTCTTAGAAGTCCTTTAACGACAGAGGCACCCGCCTTTTCTAATTCTTGCTAACTTTGATGAATTGTAATACCTATGATAATACTGTGTTTAACAGTTTCTTATTACTTATTTTAAAGGTCCGGGTTATTAAAATTATAATGTTCAATTATATGTGAATTTGGTTTTAACAAACATTAACGTAGTTTAATTCGTGCACAAGTTTTTAATTATATTTGTTCACCAGTTTATTTATTTTATAGTTTTGCGTTTTAATTAAAGTAGTGAAATGAATTAACAATACACAACTTGACTCATTAGTGGAAAACCAACAGCAACAAATTAGTCATTGATATGATATTACATATTTTATTTGTTTATTCTTTTTTTTTTGTTTACTAAAATCATTATTTGTTTTTTCTTTTAAATAATAATGCTATTTTTATATTTAACAATGCTAATTTTTATATTTATTGCTATTATGTAATTATTAATTTACTTCTTTTGAGCTCAATTAGTGTGTAGTTTTCTATTTAAGTATAAAAACCTCATGAAAATTATGATGTGACGATGTCTGTAGGGTCATAACTAGTTCGGCAATAAATAAAAACGCCTGCAATTTTCAGGTTATGCAAAATCAATGCATTTGGGTCACCAAACTTTAGAAAAACAAAGTATAGGGTCACGGTACTGAAAAGGTTGGGAAACGCTGCTATAGTGTGTCTGCCTTGTAGTTTAAAGTGTGTGGAGGTTTGGTTTAACAGTGAGAGCCCGTGTTGTTCCTAGTTTTCACTAGACTATAAGAGTCAGTGAAAATATGTATGATGGCTCGAAAAAAGCATGAGAGGAACCATAGAAATACACGGCTCTTCTGTCTAGATTAGATAAAATATACCTAAACTTGAAATTAAAAAAAGGAGTAGAACACTATCTTAGGGAGCTGGCAAAAAGGGCCAAACAACGTGGCCTACTTGCCTGGTAGTTACTACCACTCCCCCCCCCCCATATAACTACTACTAATTATCTCTTCTGAATCGGTGTGTCTTACACGACTCACCAAGCTGTTCCCATGTCGAAAAAAAACATGTTTATGTATTCCTAACGTTCATATTTATTATATGGCACTAATGATGGTCTCATGTTAGGTTAAAAGCACTTTGCAAATTAACTGTTATTTTTGTGGGGAGACTCTTCTCTCTGTTTCCTAGTATCTCGTCTAGTACTTTAACAATGTTGGAATTTATCCCCTTCAAATAATTCTGTATCACTTAAGTCAAATTTACATATTTCAACTACATAAAGAGAAGGTGAGGGAAGAATTTTATTCTCTTTAAAAGCTGACTTCACAGATTTATTATATTTGTAATCAAGAATAATTCTAAAGCTTCTTTTTTAGGCAATAAAAATAGACTGATGTAGTGCAGAAACATAACTTTGATTGAATGTTGGGACAGAAAAACAGTATTTAATATGTTGATATCAAGTATTCCTTTTAGCCTATATATTAATGCTCTAACAGATATAGCAAGATTTTTTTTTTATCTCGGTCAATTATTAATCAGACATAATTAAACAGTACAGTTCAACTTACCGTAGCAACTGGATCTACAGCTGATATAAGAGATCCAAATGCCATACTCTCAGTAAAATTTAACCTGTAAGCTACATCGGCAAGTCCTAGCAAGTATACACCACCTCCAATTACAACGGCCGATATCGTGGTGCCAACAATGGCAAACACAAGTATACTACCAATGTTTTGAAAAAAATTCCCCTTGTGTAAGTTATAACCCGATTCAAATATTATAGGAGGCAACAGAACTAAAAAGAATGCAGTCGGAGAAAATGCTTCTTCTTTTCGCCAATCTCCGATCAAATTGTCCGACATTAAATTCAAAATCAATCCGATGAGTGCGCCCAAAAACACAATAGCAATACTTTCAGGTAAATACTGAAAATTTGTCATTAGCATGAAATGAATAACCATTATACCTAAAGCTAATACACACAGTACAAAAAATATAGCCATGGAACTGTTGTGTTCAGCCTCTGCGGAACCTTTTTCTGGCAAAACAGGTTCATTGATTGAAGTAGCAGTTGTTGAAGTGATATTAACAGTTGCGTTTGTAGTACTCTGCACGACTTTGGTAACTTGAGTCGTATTTTCAACAGATTTCTCAGTAGTTGTAGTTATGTTAAGCAACTTTTCAACTTTTTTAGAGTCATTTTGAGCTGAATTAACTTTCTTATCGTCAACTTTTACAGTTTCAGTTAGATTAGATGATATTATCCCAGTTGTTTGATTCAAAATAAGATTCTTATCGGAATTTTGACCATCGATGATTCTCAAAGGAGCTCGGGTGGTAGTGGAAGCAGACGTCGTCGGGTCCGTTTTCGGCTCGATTTTAATGGTTTTGTTCGCGTTAGGCCCATCGACGATGACAGCTGGTAGAATTTTATGATTCTCAGTAATATTCCCGTGAAGCTTGTCCAACTCCAAACCGTGTATAGTGGATAAAAAACACACAATTACACAAATTTTTCCTGTCAAATCCATCGTACCAAATTATCAAAACAATTCAATCAAATATATCTTCATCCATAAAATTCATGTTAAATAGACAAAAAAAAACATTGTGAAATTTATCCATATTGCACAATAAAATTCATTAAACCAGAAAACTAAAAAATTTAAAAATCCTTCATCAACTCCCACTTATCACAACAATGAAGTTTGCAACTAATAGAGCATATTTTTTTAAATCTTACAAATATAATCTTTTTATTTTACAATAGCCATAGATTAATGTTTGTTGGATTTTAAAACAAAATAAAATAATATGTACTGATGAAATAGTAAATACAATAAAATATTACAGGCTTTTAGACAATTACTGGATGTATTAAATTGACATAAAATTTAAAATTATGGCAAAGGGTTTTTCTAGAATCATATTTTTCATGATTTGCCTGGTTGAAGGTTTTCCTAAAAATAACTACTTGTGTATATAGCAAGAATGTTTAAATAAAGATCTTGAATAACTTGGTATCAAAATATCCAACTCTCTTGACTACAACTCTACAACAAATATTTAACTCTTCTTGACTACATATCTTTATTCAAGATCATGGTAGAACCATAATACCACCTTTATATAGGTTCCTTGGGTAAAACAGAAAAAGACCTTACTTTTTAAGGTTTTTTTTTAAGAAAAAGTGTTTAGTCATTTATGATTTTCAAGCCTACCAACCGTTGCATTCACTATTTAATTTTTCCCCTCGTGTATAAGGTATATCGAGAAAGTATTATGTTTGCAAAAATCCGAAATCGGGATTTAATCTGAATTATCCATTTCAAGTGTTTTTAAGACCTTCCGAGTGGTTTTACAATTCATAAAGTTATTGAATTGAAGTATGTGAGTGTTTGTCTCAAACGGCGGGCATTTTTCAGTGACGTCACATTAAATCAACACAAATATTCATCACTTTTGGCCTTTTGGCATAGAGATATTATTACTAGAGGGGCCCTATAGGTTAAATTTTGAAACATGGAAATATAGATAACATATTTAGATAGGCTATGCCCCCTCTAGTATATATCTCTATGACTTATATTGTAGGGTTCAGGCTCTTGGGACCCCACCTACAATCTAAAGGTTATGCTATGTGAAAATACATATATTGCGGAATTGCATACCCCCTCGCATGGCATAACCTTCAGATTGTAGGTGGGGCCCAAGAGCCAGAACTCTACCGGGAGCTACGATAAGACAAACAACTTCGTGAAAACCACTAAGAAGGTCTTAAAAACACTTAATAATTCCGGTGACATCGATTTCGGGCTGTAGCAGTAATTTCCCCATATATCCACGGAGGAAAAGTAAAAAAGGCGGCTTCTCATCAATTACAAGATTAGTAGATCTATGATTAGAATTTTGTTTATTTTTCTCCTTTTTTTCCCTCCATAGCAACGTAGATTGTTTTTAAACTTTGCTTAGTTACCGCTCTATTTTGTCGTTAATTCATTAAATACTTTTGAAAATTAATTTTAGAATATTGCTTTTTGTCAATTAAATTATTTAGTATCGATTTAAGAGTATTTTTTAATGATGTATTAAAATTTCAACATTAATTGATCGCCGTGTAAATTATTACTTTATAGAGCCAAATTTCTTCAATAAAATTCTTGTATTTTGCATTTATATGGATTAAAATTGGGATTGGTAATTCTTCTTGGTAGGTATACATTTCTATTGAAAATTATTTTGAGTTTGGGCAGTAAAAATTTGGTTATATTTTAATAGAAGGTGTTTAAAGAACTTTTTATTGTTAATGAATGGCAGTATTGACAAAAGAGTATCCTTTTTTGTTGGAGTGAGATCAAACCATTTAGTACGTTCACACACGTATCCATGGACCTAGAGTAAATTTAAGTAATTAAGCCGTATGAACCATGCGGAGGGGATCCGATCACATACGCTAGAACTAGGGAGATGGAATCTAAATGGATCACCCGATACGCTGTATGTACCTTTAGAGACAATCGTATTTAACGGATAACCTTCTCGTCGAACTTTTATTTCACTTCTACAGGGTGACTTACTCTTAATGGGACAAAATAAAAATCTTGATTCTATGGACCAGGATGAACAAAAAATGTCATGTAAGCATAGGGTCGATTCTCAATAGTTCTCTAGAAAAATCGATATATCGAATTATTCGATACTTTACTATCTAATTCTCTAAAACGATCTACAACTTGAAAATACTAAAGCTAAGAGATCGGTTTTTCACTATTCTCAAGGACATTAAATTCCCTTTAAAATGGTATACTTTATGTCGCAATCATAACAATTAAACTTTAATTTATTTGCATTTAAAATAAAAATTTTTATTAGTACTAAAAATGTAAAAAATTTTAAATGCCAAAATCTTCGATATTTGTTCACTCATAGTTGAAACCTAAAAATCTTAAAACAGCCTCATTCATACCCTTAAAATGATATAACATAATCTATGGCTTTGTTTTTAACTTTTAACCGAGATTATCTAAAAACTTGATGTAAGTCGCTTAGATTTCTAAATTATTCACTATGTAAAACAAAGACATTTACATTTTAATTATTTCAATTGATTTACAAAAGAAACTTATTTTATTAGTTATAACTATATTATTAATTATTCTATGTTGTGTTAGTCATAGAAAATGATCAACCCCCTCCCTCCACTCCCATATAGCTTAAAAAAACTTAATTTAAGTCTCTTATAATAAACAAATGCAACAAAAACATTTCTTGAAGAATTTTGTTGAAAGAATAAAAAGTAATAGGTATATTATACATAATTAAAACAATAAATAAATAATTAACTTTTTTACTGCAAGTGAATTTAAAAATCATTCTTCATCGTAAATCATAGAAGAGATTCAAATCTTCCTCCTTCAACTCTAATACATAGTCTACATCTCTTAACACTAATTGAGTGCTTTTTCAATTTGTGCTGCAGTTATTGCAGCTCTTGACTCATGCACTTTTAGCATCAGGTCATCTCGATTTTGGGGCTTGCCTGTATACTTCATCTTTGATTGCGCCCCAGAGAAAAAAATCTAGAGGTGTAAGATCAGGAGATCTCGGAGGCCAGGTTATTGGTCCCTCTCCTCCAATCCAGCGATTGGGATAATTTTCATTCAGCCCCACAAAATCGAGATGACCTGATGCTAAAAGTGCATGAGTCAAGAGCTGCAATAACTGCAGCACAAATTGAAAAAGCTACTCAATTAGTGTTAAGAAGATGTAGACTATGTATTAGAGTTGAAGGAGGAAGATTTGAATCTCTCTTATGATTTACATGAAGAATGATTTTTAATTCCCCTTGCAGTAAAAAGTTAATTATTTATTTATTGTTAATTATGTATAAATATTTACCTATTACTTTTTATTCTTTCAACAAAATTCTTCAAGAAATGTTTTTGTTGCATTTGTTTATTATAAGAGACTTAAATTAAGTTTTTTAAGCTATATGGGAATGGAAACTAATAAAATTAAGTTTCTTTTGTAAATCAAATTGAAATAATTTAAATGTAAATGTCTTTGTTTACATAGTGAATAATTTAGAATCTAAGCGACTTACATCAAGTTTTTTAAGAATATTTCGGTTAAAGTTAAAAACAAGCCATAGATTATGTTATATCATTTTAAAGGGTATGGAATGAGGCTGTTTTTAAGATTTTTAAGTTTCAACTATGAGTGAACAAATATCGAAGATTTTGGCATTTAAAATTTTTTACATTTTTAGTACTAATAAAAAAATTTTATTTTAAATGCAAATAAATTAAAGTTTAATTGTTATGATTGCGACATAAAGTATACCATTTTAAAGGGAATTTAATGTCCTTGAGAATTGTGAAAACCGCATCTCTTTAGCTTTAGTAGTTTTCAAGTTGTAGATCGTTTTAGAGAATTAGATAGTAAAGTATCGAATAATTCGATATATCGATTTTTCTAGAGAACTATTGAGAATCGACCCTATGCTTACATGACATTTTTTGTTCATCCTGGTCCATAGAATCAAGATTTTTATTTTGTCCCATTAAGAGTAAGTCACCCTGTATATTACCGTTTTTAATCAAATAACTTTTGGAATATTATTTTTTTTAGTGTAACTTTATTATTATGCAAAGAAATCACATTTTAATTTATTTTTTGTTTTAAACTTTCTTATAACCAAAAGTGAACCTTCACTATAAAAGACGCCATGTTTTGGCGGGATCAGTTATCACGAAATCTCATGTAGCCAAATTTGGCTTAGTTAACTAATGACAGTTGTCCTACCTTTCAAAAAGTTGTCCTACTTTTTCACTTGCATCTGAAGAGAAAACAATACTTTTCCTATACACCTAAACGAGAAAAGTAAAAATGTATGTAAATGAATTTAAGAAAACAAATTATAATGGAATTCTTTGTATGCAATGAAATAAATACTCATTCTTCATCATATTCCCCATAATAGAGACCTACACCAATCAAAATCAGAAATATATACATAACTTCACTGATATTGTTACTTGAGAGCTAATATAAAACTGGCTTAAATTTGTTTTGTGAACAAACTTTTGTTAGTTTTAATTTTAAAATTTTGTGACAACTTTGAATTTTCATGTCGTTTTGCCACGCAGTAAATGCCATGAAAATTGACCTATATACAATTTGGTATACTCCTGTATTTTAATAATATTCAACGCTGTATGGTTTATTGTGTTGTTCCAAAATTTTTTTTCAAGTTACCGGACAGTTGTAAAAATTAGGACTTCATTATAATCATTCATTTTATGTTATTACATTCTGAGTGGGTTTCATCATGGTTTTCATGGCTTTGTCGTGCATTAATCGTGCTAGAGAGTTGAAAATCTTTGCAAAAGTCAGACTTAACGTCTTGTTGAGCTGCCCTGTAGAGAAGATGTTTTAGACTGTATAAACCTATTTTTCTGACCTATCGAACATTTGTTTAATACATCGTTAATCATATAAAATTTGACTTATCTAGTTGAAATTCGATACAAATGTTCCCCTCTATTAATAAATAATAATAGATGTAATATATCACTGAATTCCATCATAATATTTGTCGCCATTTTAAAAATATCAAATTATAAATTTATGAATTTTAAATTCATTCATTTTGATGGCTATAACTATCAAGGTTTTTACTATTTTTAAACGTAAAACATAAAGAACTAGTAGTCAAAATTTGATTGCTTTTAATTTTTAGTTCCTGGTAAAAATATATATTTATTGGTGCAATACTTGAAATTATCTGAAGAAGTTTGTTTTACTAAAAAATATCAATTTAGCTTATGATATGATTTAATATTAAAATATGTGACTTATATGCTTAATTAGCTTCAATATTCTTATTAAAAATTAAAACTAATAAAAACAGGCTGCCAGGTGTGGCCAGTTTAATCCATCCGTGAACATAATAAAAATCATTTACTGTTTTATTGCGGCTATCTAATCTTCAAATAATCTTAAGTTATAACACTGTAGACATTTATTAATTTTTTTTTTATTTGGTTACATAATAATTCTGAGCAAGACCGATGTGATACTTCCTTAAGATTTGGGCAAAGCAAATCCAAAGTGGCAATTTTATTATAGTTACTTTTTTAAATAAATACCTAAAAATTTGATTTATTATATTTTACAGTCATACCCCAGCCAGTGCTTTTACTAAATTGCTTCCTGAAAGACTGTTTGTAAAATGTTCACATTTTATTTATAATTTGTTGAAAAGATTAAAAAAAATAATCTAATTTCCTACTTTGCTCTGAAACATTCAAAACTGTTATGAATGCTTTCTAAATAGTTCAGGCTTAGTCCTAAATTGCTTTAAATATTTCTAAATAGCTGAGTCCTAACTAGCTACACTAGACTAGAAGATATCCGTCATTCATGTATCTGTCAAGTCTTGCCTTACGAGGTACAAGTTTCATATCCAAGACTGGCACTGGTTATGAAACTCCCTTTTCTCAAAGCAATTCAGGGGATTCCTCCATGTTTTATTTACCTCAAAGTATTTTATTTTGACTTAACTTAGACTAGGTTTAGTCGAATTTTTGTTAATTTAATTTCTACAAATTTTTAAAACCAATACTATGACTGTGTACAGGTTACCTGTCTTATTAAAATATTTTGTTTTCAGGTGCTGTATATTCTTAAGGTTTTTAATTTTACAATCAACTAGAATAAATCTAATTAAAGAAACATGTCTGAATTAAGAAGCAAAAAGGGGCTGAAGAGGCACGACTCTATATATGTGGAAGTAACGTCTGCGCCTTCCTCACCCATCAAGTCTGATAATAAGTAATATATTTTTCTTATTTACTTAATTGTGACATGGTCATGCCTTCAGGCATGACCATGTCAAGATATGGCCATGACATATCCTTGAGATATCAGGATATCCTTGATATATCAGGAGAGATTTTTTCATAATAAATATCTACTCAATAAGTCAAATGTTTTAAATATGAGTTAAGGTATTGAGTCAATAAGTTAAATATTTAGTCAATCAGTCAAATGTTTTGAATATGAGTTAAGTATTGAGTCAATAAGTTAAATATTTAGTCAATCAGTCAAATGTTTTGAATATGAGTTAAGTATTGAGTCAATAAGTTAAATATTTAGTCAATCAGTCAAATGTTTTGAATATGAGTTAAGTATTGAGTCAATAAGTTAAATATTTAGTCAATCAGTCAAATGTTTTGAATATGAGTTAAGTATTGAGTCAATAAGTTTAAATATTTAGTCAATCAGTCAATGTTTTGAATATGAGTTAAGTATTGAGTCAATAAGTTAAATATTTAGTCAATCAGTCAAATGTTTTGAATATGAGTTAAGTATTGAGTCAATAAGTTAAATATTTAGTCAATCAGTCAAATGTTTTGAATATGAGTTAAGTATTGAGTCAATAAGTTAAATATTTAGTCAATCAGTCAAATGTTTTGAATATGAGTTAAGTATTGAGTCAATAAGTTAAAATATGAGTTATATATTTTATTCAATAAGTCAAATAATATGAGTTATATATTTATTCAATAAGTCAAATGTTTTAAATATAAGGTTATATATTTATTCAAAGTCAAATGTTTTAAATATAAGTTATATATTTATTCAATTCGTCAAATGTTTTAAATATAAGGTTATATATTTATTCAATAAGTCAAATGTTTTAAATATAAGTTATATATTTATTCAATAAGTCAAATGTTTTAAATATAAGTTATATATTTATTCAATTCGTCAAATGTTTTAAATATAGTTATTATTTAATCATTCGTCAAATGTTTAAATAGTTATATTTATTCAATAAGTCAAATGTTTTAAATATAAGTTATATATTTATTCAATTCAATAAGTCAAATGTTTTAATATGAGTTAAACACTGAGTCAATAAGTCAAATACTATAAGTTATATATTTATTCAATAAGTCAAAATAATAAGTCAATATATTTTATTCAATAAGTTAAATAATATGAGTTATATATTTATTTAATAAGTCAAATGATTTAAATATCTAGTCAATGAGTATTTTTAAAAAAAATATTTTCTAATCAAGTAAATAAAAAAACCACCTCCTCCTCATAAGCTCCTTATAAGCTAATTTTTCCTTTGCAAATTCGCTAAAAAACAGTTTGTTTGATAAACTACGTTTTGATTTTGTATTGCAGGGGAAATTTGATTCATGTTGCGGAAGTACACGATTCCAAGAGTAAGCTGCTGGGGAGTAGCGGAGATGAAAATTGGGCTCAGCAAAGAACAAGGCATACTAGGAAACAACCTGTTCAGCTTAAGAAAAGGCATAGACCTCCTAGGAAAGGTATAAACATATTATGACTGGTAAATCACAATGCATTGTAATTTTATTTGATTTGTTTATTTAAAATTATAGTAAATAAGTTAAAATTAAATTAGTTCAAAAACAAGATTTTAACTCACATTCTTAAGTATAATAATATAAATATTTTGCCCATTAAAATACTTTGATTGTCCCTTGATAGCACAATTTATTTTTTTTTGCTACTTTTATAAGCAATGGTAGCCTTTATTCTGCAAGCTTCTTTATAAACATGCATTTCATGAATAGGATAATAGGTAAAGGATTAAGAAGTTTATTTATTAAAAATAGATTAACAAAATTTGAAATTGAAAACGATTTAACACTTAAATGTATTAATAACATTTTTTCTTAAAACTAAACAAAAAACAATAAAACATTGTAAAACAGTTAAAAATATGGAGCAAAATAATCACGTTGAAGGAACACGACTGTAACATAAAGTCTAAATTGACATCAAAGTAAAGAATTAGTTATCAAAATTGAGTTAGATATGTTTGGTGATAAGAATTAAAGCAGTAACAAAAGGCCGTACAAAAAAAGGAATGTTCATATCTTAGTTATATTACATCCTGTAATTTGGTGGCTTTGGTTTAAGGCTTATTTACAGGGTCTGGCAGGGAGGTATGGATGATTTGAAATAATAGCTACACACTCATTTTCGTATGAAACTAAAATTTTATTATTTCAGTGTGTACCTTGGATGATGCCATTATGAAAATTAAAGAGGAAAAAAATAAAACATTGATTATGTACGAAAAATAACATCTGATAAGTGGTGTCCGTTTTTGTCCACACACTCCTGTAAACATTGTGAGAAGTTGACCTGACACCTTGTGACTATTTTTTATGGGGCTACCTCAAATCACGTGTATACACGTGTACACTTGAAGCCCTAAATGAAGCAATAACTCAAGAAATTCGAGCAATACCACGTCCAATGCTTCAGAAGAGTATGGACAACTTCTCACAATGTCTACAGGAGTGTGTGGACAAAAACGGACACCACTTATCAGATGTTATTTTTCGTACATAATCAATGTTTTATTTTTTTCCTCTTTAATTTTCATAATGGCATCATCCAAGGTACACACTGAAATAATAAAATTTTAGTTTCATATGAAAATGAGTGTGTAGCTACTATTTCAAATCATCCATATCTCCCTGCCGGACCCTGTATTATACTTATTAGTTTAAACATTATTTATCTTTGATCACCTTCTTTGACCCCTTTACACATTTTTTCCAATATTTTTTTATTTATATTAATCTATTTTATTTATTATTTGATATTCTTACTTATATCAATATGTGTTAATATATTTTAACATATTTTTGGCGTACCCCCTGTTATGTTACGCATTATCGTGAATATTGCTAAACATGACTCTAAGTACAAACAATATTTTATTGATAATAAAGTTTTAACTTTTCATTTAGCCTAGATTTTTCATTGTTGTTGTTCATTAAAGCAAAGTATCACGAGGAGGAGTTCAATTAACTTTATATTATCATTTCTTCATATTGCAATAGAAAGCTGTTAGAATCATTGCTGGAGAAAAATAGAACGAATCATGTAAACAGATATTTAAAGATTTTAAAATTATGACGTTACCTACTATTTACATACACAACATTCTTGTAAGCTGGCAACCATTGTATTTGGACCTAGTTGAGAAGCGGCATAACCACAACACATGGTCAGCCTCTAGCATCATCACCCTCCTGTACATAGACTCAGCAAAACAACAAAGTCTGCCCACCACTAAGCCATTAGATTGATGAATAAAGTCGATAGCAACCTACTGAAACTGCCTCCGGATGAGTTCAAGACTTCTTTTAAAAACTACCTGCTTAATGAAGCTCTGTATTGTTGTGAAGAGTTTTCATTTAAATAGTGTTGCTTATTTTAATTAAATTTATACTCTCTCTGACGAAGTGATGCTACTTATTGTAGTTACCACTAATTTAATAATAATAATGAATATGTTAAGAACCACAATTATGGCTCTAGATATATTGCTAACATATATATGTATGTATTCTCACTTGTAGGCTCAACAAATCACATCAGTCCCCAAATTTTAATGGAATATGGTGCTTTAATAAATTACTCTCCCCCTCCTTCCATGACCCCAATCTCAGAAGCTCATTTCTCTTTAAAAATTCAGTAAAAGTACCTTAAGTTGCTTTCAATACGGCAAGTATACTTATTTAAGTATATACTTATGTACTTCTATACTATAAGTAATGTAATACTTTTAGTCCAAGAGCCAGACCTGAAAAAATCTGACTCATTTTATACTACTTCCAACCAAATTTTTCTGAAAATATACTTTAAATTATACAGAAAAAACATAGTCTGCCTATCCGGACTATTGTGCATGCTCAAAATTTTATAAAATCGCACATATTTTAGTTTTTTTGAAATAAGTGGTTCCTGGTGGGTCGTGTGGAAAACATGAAGAAAACCTTTTTTTGAAGGTGAATGTTCTATAAAATGATTCTATAAAATGAAATTGAAGGAATGTTCTATAAAATGAGTTTTTAATCATCAAAATCGGATGACTACAACCAAAGTGATGGCTCTTTTAAAAACACCAAAAAAATTGTTAATTTATGCGATTTCAGCAAATTTCTTAGGAAAAATATTGACTTTTTGTAAATTTTTTTGGTCATTTAAAAAATTACATAACTATAGTTGTAGTTATTCGATTTTGACGAAAAAACACTGGTTTAATAGGAAATTTTATCAGCTTTAAAAAATGTTCTCTACATGTTTTGCACATGACCTACAGGGAACCACTTATTGCAAGAAAACTGAAATTTGTGTGATGTTATAAAATTTTGAGCATGCGCAATCATATGAAGGGCTCCACTCTGGATAGGCAGACTATGCTATTTCTTCATAATTTAAGGTATATTATCAGAAAAATTTGGTTTGAAGTAGTACAAAATGAGCCAAATTACTTTGGCCTGGCTCTTAGACTATAAGATTTGTGTAGCATCTCTAATGTTAGGCGGCACCCAGCGAGGTCAGTGCCAACTAATTTTCTCTTGAATTTCCGCTTGTTATGTAGGTAGCGAGACAGACACTCTGAGTGAGGTGGAGAGTGATGGGAGTGGAATTGATAAGAAAATCAAACCTACCAGACAGAACACTGATGACACTTCTGATAAATCTTCTAAAACTCTGGTAAATCATTACAGTAATACTGGAAAAGGAGGAGAGTCACTAGCAGAGAAGTTAGTGTGTAGGCTAGTTCATATCCTGCCCAGCAAACTAACTATCAGCTAATTTTTATCAGAAATAACCTTTAAAACGTTGTTTTTATGAAGGGGTAGGATGAAGGGAGGGGGTTGCGATTATTACATATGGCTTTCTGATACCAAATATAAAAAGGTGATGTCACCTCTCCTTCACTACTATTATATAAACTCATATAAATTCATGTGGTGGTAATAACCCTATAAAATTATTGTCAGTTATCATTTTGGATTCAAAATTGTCATGGAAACCTCATATAGAGGAAACACACAGTAAAATCTCTACGTATATATTTGTTATTAGGAAACTAAGCAAGTCTCTACCAGTAAGCATTTTGAGTGTTGTGTATCTTTCTATGATCCAAAGCAGGCTCACATATGGTATAATCCTTTGGGGACATGTAAATATAAATTCTTTAATCCGATAAATACTGAGATGTTTTTTTTTTTTTTTTTTTTTTTTAAATTTCTTTATTTAAATAAATAAATAATCACAAAATCAAAAAATATAGAAAGGTTAACCCACATAATAGGAAGAAAACTCCAGTTCTATGTGGAATAAGCTTATAAATAAATAAAGTGTGTCTTTCCACAGATGATTTATTATTATAAAACAAAGCCAGCTTTCACCTGAACGGTCATCATCAGTGCCTAGAACCAATAGATTAGAAGAATAAAAAATAATAATAATAAGGGCTAATATAATAGGGGGCTTTGTTTTATAATAATAAATCATCTTTGGAAAGACAAACTTTATTTATTTATAAATTCTTTGTTGTTTGTTTAAAAAAGGCCTTAAGAATCATCACTAAGCTGGCTTTAGAGATGAATGCAAGCCCATTTTCAAGAAATTAGGAGTGATGACGGTTGTAAATTTGTATATACTAAATGTTGTGTTGTTTGTTAAATTAAATGTATTCAGTTATAAGGACAATGGTAGTAACCATAATTATAAAACAAGAAATAGATGTGTACTTATCATTCCAAGTCACAGGCTAAGCTATGCAGAAGTGGGGCAGTTTGTTTTAGGAATAAAGATATAATAAACTTCCGCAAACCCAGAAATCACTAGAGTTCAAACTATTTAAAAAAGAGATTAACATTTTTTTAATGAATGAACTGTTTTACTGTCTAAAGGAATATTTTAATTTTTAGTTTTAATTGTTTTAACATTGAGCTTTGTACTGGACTCAATCTATTGTCATGTAAAATTATTTAATTAAATAAAGATCTTTATTTATTATTATTTATTTATTTATCACTACCACTAAAGGTTAGGATAGATGATATCACCTCTCTCTCACTTTAATGCTCTTTCTCCTACCCTATTTTGGGTTGAGACCTGAGTGTAGAAAACCCCTGCTATAAAGAACATGCACACTTCATATTGTATTTCTTTTTACTTGTTTACAGGCAGTACCAACTACTTACGCAAGGACTATACCTCAGATCGATATCAGCACTTCTTCTGTCGACACCTCATCCACGCAGGATTTTATTAAACTCAGAAGAACCAGGTAAAAACACACCTATTGATGAACAGTATACTAAGAGGGTTGGGGGCAGTAGAGCAATTAAAACATTATTTTTAATTTTGAATATATAACATTTATATTTAGTAAACCCCTATCTGTGTTAATACATGCAATTCAGGCTGTAAAAAGCAATTAAATGGTTTTCTCTTTACTGGTAAAATATCTTTTAAGACGAGCTTCTTGCTTACCCATGGACACACGACCGAAATAAATTTAAATTTTAAAATTAAATTTTAATTAATCCGTACGTGAAAGTTGATCTTGCTTTCAGAGCATACTTTTCAGAATGATCAAGATATTATTAATTTTTATAAGATTAGATTGATGAAGCCAGCATAAGTCGCCCCCTGTATAACACATAGGCCAAGGCGTAATATGCGGTGGCCGAGTTACTACTAAAGAAGCTTCCCGGGCAGCATCGGCGTGCCCCAAAAAAAAAGAATGACACGTGGCGTAAAAAAATGTGACATCATCGAGTAAAATCAAAAGTGACGAGTGAAGTATCTATATATAGATCTAGAAGCCAAAGGGGGCAAAACATACACCTTGTAATACGTTACACTGTCATTATTTATTCATTATACTTTATGGAAGTTTCACCATAAATCAGAATAAGTGACAACTAAAGTAATATATAAACCAAGTAGTGAAACAAATACAAATTCTATCAAACCTGGTATGTTGTTCACATTTTGTCCACCAGGGAGTTAGCTCAAATGAACAAAGACCAATGACTGTCCAAAGACCTATTGTAATATAAATCAGATGAATGTCACATAATGAGGATAGGGAAAGTGAGTCTGAACTGGAGAAGATTCGCATAAGGAGAAAATGTTGCAAGACACCCCATACCAAATGTTTATAATGTTTCAGACACAGGGGACCACGTAGAGGCAGTCTTACAGACACTCTATCAGAGGCTACTGACAGTGAAAGTACCATAGCAAAGAGACCTATACCTCTACCTAGACCTTCTCTAGACACTGGAGACTCCCAGGAACTCATTAGTCAGGAATCTATGGATCAGTTGTCTATTGATATACCTCAGCCATCTACCAGGTAGATTTTAATTAACATATTTATGCTGAAAAGATATTTATCTCCTCACAATAGGCGATTGTAGGGAGAGGGGGCTAAGCCCTCCCAAAAAAACCATATTTAATTTTTACCTACTAAAACTAAACTTAAATTCAACTTATTTAACATATATCAAGAAAAATTGAGCAAAATACTTTCTCAATAAATAATTGATTATTATTTTGTTTTTCCTACTGTCAAGAAGAAATGTAAAAATACCTTGCTTAGTCAGTAAAAAAAGTCCAAAATTTGCATAAGCTGCCAGTGTATATATTTTATACTGTATGTAACAAAGTAGGGTTTTTGAGGGTCTGTAGCGTGAAAACGGCTATAGGTACATACAAAAATACTATAATATCTTTAAATGGATTATCTCAAAGATGATTGCCTCTCAATGTAACAATGGCCCTTAACTATTGCCAACCTTGCAACTTCACTTTGAAACGCCTATGACCGTCTCCACCCAATACCGACATGACTTGGCGGGACAGAAAAGTTGATTTCCCTACTTTTTTTGGACCAAAGACTTGGCGGGGAGTATTTCACCACATAAGTGGTTTTTGGTAAGATAAAAGTTATGGGGCTACAGCCCTCTTCCCCCCCCCCTCGAGATTTATATCTAGAATTGCCTATGGTCCTCACAACTTGTAAAATAAAGCATTTCTGAACTAATTTTAGGACAGAAAGTAGCACTTCTAGATTTAGAAGGTTAAAGCAGGTTTGTCATAAATAAAAACTACTTTACCAGCCTAGGGAGTCATAGGTATGCTTAAATACGTTAAAATATCTTAAAACTCCCTTGGCTGAGAAATATAATTTTCCAGCCAAGGCAGGTAATGTAAGTTAGTTGATTGATTTTTGTAAATAATAGTTTAAACAAATGATTTGTCAATGGATTGGCCAATCCAAAAAAAAATACAGTAGTCTTGAGGAGCTTCCTCCCTGTTTTTTGGGGTCCCTCCTAAATTTTGTAGGGAAGTCTTATTTGCTTAAAATTTGTTTCATGTCACACAAAATATATTTATAAGCCAAGTCATTATTATCATCACGGTCATGATATAAATTAAGAGAATTTCTTGTTAACAACCTTTTTTACAGTCAATAAGAATTTATATATAATATGCAAATATAAATAAATACATTTTTTAACAAAAACAAATCAAAATGCAAACGGTAAAAAACTAAATAGAAAGTTTAGAAAAAAAACACAGAATCTGGATAAATTTTATTAATTTCAATTTCTTCATATAATACAAGGATTTTTAGGTGACTAATTTAACATATTTCATTTCTCTATTTTACTTAATTTAAGACAATATAGTAAAAAAATGTAACATTTATATGAATTCATGATTACTACGAAAAATTTAAAATGAAAAATACGTCACTAATGTATGGTTGACAAAGACTATTACTGAGAAGAGAGGAAGAGGATAGAAAAAACAGTGATAAGGAGTTTAGAAGAGAGACTCTACTTTAGTCTCTACTCTAATCTCTCTTTAGTCCCTAGAAGAGGGAGACTAGAGACTTCCCACTCCTCTACCCTTATCAGAGGGGTGCCCTACAAACGGCAGCCATTTTTTAGGGACCTTATATAAAATCACTTTATAAAATGCAGATTAATAAAGAATATATGCAATAAATAATAATTAAAACTTTTTTAAATTAATTTGACATAATTTAAGACAAAATAGTAGAAAAATTATGTAATATTTACGTGAATAATCAAAAAAGTGACGTAATATCCTCCCTCTAGTAGTATAAGGGTAGGTTCGCAAGTACACTACAGTCCCATAACATTCATTAAATAACAAACAAAACAAATAAAAAACAAAATAAATAATTTAAATATTAATACGATTTAAAAATATTAATCCGTTCAAGAGATTTATATTTATGGACAATACAAAACAATGTTTAGAAATACACACACACAATTGTATGTGATTATATACTCCCGGGCCTAACTCTTGTCATGACGCCTACCCCATTGGCAAATTTTTTCAAAGGGAATTCGCTAAAAGTAAGAATTTCATTAGCATTCTTTGGTGCAGCGACTCCCGAGTAGTGAGGAAGAGCCAAGCGAATCCAATGATGTCTCGAAAGGTACCCCGTACTCAATTTTTTTATTTATACTTTAATTTTTTTTTTAAATTATGATTAGTTTATTTTTGAAATTATTATTTTTTTATTGAGTACAGTTACAGTGTGTAAGGGTTTTGTTGGTATTCTTTGGATCAAACTGTATGAGAATGACCAGGTAGGTGGCTGTTGCTCCAGCTATCTGTACAAATTAATAAAATACATTATAATACATAAAAATTGGAGGTGTAGTGATGGGAGGATGATTTTGGGGTTGGTGGAAAGGACACAAAGGTGTGGTCTACTCACCAGGTTGGACTACTGTCTACTCTTACTACTACATGCAAGAGGTTTGATGAGGATAAGATAGTAGAGGTGTAGTGATGGGTGGATGATTTTGGGGTTGGTGGAAAGGACACAAAGGTGTGGTCTACACACCAGGTTGGACTACTGTCTACTCTCACTACTATATGCAAGAGGTTTGATGAGGATAAGATAGTAGAGATGTAGTGATGGGTGGATGATTTTGGGGTTGGTGGAAAGGACACAAAGGTGTGGTCTACACACCAGGTTGGACTACTGTCTACTCTCACTACTATATGCAAGAGGTTTGATGAGGATAAGATAGTAGAGGTGTAGTGATGGGTGGATGATTTTGGGGTTGGTGGAAAGGACACAAAGGTGTGGTCTACTCACCAGGTTGGACTACTGTCCACTCTTACTACTAAAAGCTAGAGGTTTGATGAGGATAAGATAGTAGAGGTGTAGTGATGGGTGGATGATTTTGGGGTTGGTGGAAAGGACACAAAGGTGTGGTCTACTCACCAGGTTGGACTACTGTCTACTCTGACTACTACATGCAAGAGGTTTGATGAGGATAAGATAGTAGAGGTGTAGTGATGGGTGAATGATTTTAGGCAGTACCAAATTTTTGTTACCACTGCTTACCATATCCAACTCCTATTGCTACTTTTTTAATATAACCTTTTTTTAAGTACACTTACCGAATGAGCCAGTGTTCTATTAAGTTTGAAAAAGCCACAGACAGTGGGAGTCTTGTATTGGCTTGATCCCATCAGATGCAGGATTAGTGCTCTCTGTAACATGTATACACTGCTATGTACTGATTTGTTTTATAGAGATACTGTAGGGGTAAGAGGATTTAAGGCCCTGGTAATACTTCATACTAAAAATAAGGGTTGGATTCATGCCTGCACAACTTTTACGGATGGAAAAAGTGATACATAATGCTATATAACAAATTAAGCACAGGGTAAAAAAAGACAGGTGAAAATAAAAGGCAAAGGGATAATGTTGAAGTACCTGACCTAATACTTTAAATATGACCAAGATGGCCAGATGTGAAACTATCAACACATAGAGATGAGTCCATCTAATCCACGACCAATGCTAGACTGATTACAATTCCTCTTCTTCGCCTTGTATGTTATTATCATTAATTATTTTAATTAATAATTATTGTCAGTAAATTATTGTTGCTTGGTTGTGGTGGTACAGGTGGGAAAGGGGAGAAGGAAAAAGTAATTTTTGGAAAAGGGGAATTTCTCCCAAAATAAAAATGGGACTTGGCTGTAACAGATACAACTACATAGAGGTAGTAGCATACTATTGGGTATACTTAGAGACTCTTTGGAAACTGTCATCTCTATGTACTTATATTCATCCCAAGTAATGACTTGATACATGGATATCTGTATATTTCATCTCAAGTAATGATTTGATACATGGATATCTCTATATTTCATCCCAGGTAATGACATGATACATGGCTATCTGTATATTTCATCCCAAGTAATGACATGATACATGAATATCTGTATCCCAAGTAATGACATGATACCTGTATATTTCATCCCAAGTAATGACATGATACATGGCTATCTGTATATTTCATCCCAAGTAATGACATGATACATGCTATCTGTATATTCATCCCAAGTAATGACATGATACATGGATTCTGTATATTTCATCCCAAGTAATGACATGATACATGGCTATCTCTATATTTCATCCCAGTAATGACATGATACATGGATATCTCTATATTTCATCCCAAGTAATGGACATGATACATGGATATCTTATATTCATCCCAAGTAATGACATGATACATGGATATCTCTATATTTCATCCCTGGTAATGACATGATACATGGCTATCTCTATATTTCATCCCAAGTAATGACATGATACATGGATATCTGTATATTTCATCTCAAGTAATGATGATACATGGATATCTCTATATTTCATCCCAGGTAATGAACATGATACATGGCTATCTGTATATTTCATCCCAAGTAATGACATGATACATCTGAGTAATGACATGATACATGGCTATCTCTATATTTCATCCCAAGTAATGACATGATACATGGCTATCTCTATATTTCATCCCAAGTAATGACATGATACATGGATATCTCTATATTTCATCCCAGGTAATGACATGATACATGGCTATCTGTATATTTCATCCCAAGTAATGACATGATACATGGATATCTGTATATTTCATCCCAAGTAATGACATGATACATGGTATCTCTATATTCATCCAATAATGACATGATACATGGATATCTCTAATATTTCATCCCAAGTAATGACATGACATGAATCCCATGGATTATCTCTATATTTATCCACATGTGGATATGATGATGATACATGGATATCTCTATATTCATCCCAAGTAATGACATGAATACATGGATATCTGTATATTTCATCCCAAGTAATGACATGATACATGGATACTATATTTCATCCCAAGTAATGACATGATACATGGTATCTCTATATTTCATCCCAAGTAATGACATGATACATGGATATCTCTATATTTCATCCCAAGTAATGACATGATACATGGCTATCTCTATATTTCATGACATGATAAATGATATCTCTATTTTCATCCCAAGTAATGACATGATACATGGACCCAAGTAATCATGAACATCTGATATCCCAAGTAATGACATGATACATATCTCTATATTTCATCCCAAGTGACATGATACATGGATACATGGATGGACATCATACATGGATATCTCAATATTTCATACCTCTTCAGATCTGGGAATGTTGCTGTGGGTTGTCAGTATATTATAAACTGTTTCCGTTACACCTCTGGCCTGTGGGGAAAAAGAAATGCTCTTGTTACTGTTGAGTATATTTTTAGATGACCTCTACGATATCTAGAGAATTAAGTTGGGTGAGAAGAGGGGAGGTAGTATGGAAGGGGTTACTCTTCCTCTTTCTCTGCCCTAGTTAGTCTGCTATCCCAGACAGTCTGTACAAAACTGTGCCTATGGCAAGCCAAGCAAGTCCTCTAAGTGGAAGGCTCTTCATCTGACTAGAAAATTGTGGTCATTCTGAAACAATGGAGACTGGTTTCCATTAATTCCATTAATCTGGTTAATTATTACGTCACCAATGAGTAAAAAGAAGGTTTCTTCTAATATACTAAGATAATTCTAGGTCTAAGATAATTGTTAAAGGCTACATGCGTATTGTTGTATGTAAGTTTGCGTCTATATGGTCCCATAGGGGCCATGGCAAGCCTAAGGGCCATTGGAATTGAGGCAATGAGAATTTGTTAAATACATGGCAACAAACTTATGAACCAACCTTGTTCTCTATATCTTCACTGACATCAATTATAACCCATATAGAGAAAGATAAATATACAATCCACGCAGTGTAGTATGCCTCCGTTGTTCCGAAATTTTTATCATTTGTTATCGTTATATAAAATGACAAATACGAGCAAACGACCAATAAAATCAAAGTACCGACACACAGAAAAACAATAAATACATCATAACTATCGAACAGGAGCTTAGTACTTCTTATCAAAAATGGGAAATTATTTAATATTTTCCCAATGTTACTATAATTTTCTTTTACATTAATTTCTAAAAATTGTACATGTCCTCGAATAATTTTCCCTATTTTTGTTATGGTTTCCAAAAGTATCGCTGTCCAAATAGCGAAAAGGTTTTTCATAATTTCTAAAAGACACAGCAATGGAGCGCTTGAAGTTAACCGAAAAATAACTGTTATGGCCAAAGTGATAAAGATCACAAAATATATTTTCACGTCGGATCGTAACTTTGGATATTGGTAGACTTTAATTTGTTTCAAATTTTCATCTATTCTATTTATGATTTTGATTATTTGATGGATATTTTTGTGGGATTTTAAGATGCAGTATAATTGGGAAATGATTAAGATTATGAAAACACTACCGGCTATCTCACCCATTAAATAAATATAAGTGTACCCGTTAACTGTTTCATATTCCTTGTAAGATAAAGAAGTAAAATGAATTACAATAATGCTTGAAATTGAGATAACATATAGAAATAGGGTATAGACTACGTATTTCTTGTCTAATTTAATATTTGTATCAAAGGGAAAACACCCGAGGTATTTCGATATCGCAAACAATTGTTTTAAATGTCCTATCACTGAGTTGTTTGGCATTTTTTTTGGCAACTTTTTGGTAGCTAATTTAAACGCTAACAAAGTTATTGCACTCTTGTTGTTATGTTCATTGAATTTTCAATTATATAAAAAAATCCTGACTTGTCTGCTTATACTACAAATTTCAAAACTGTATGGAGACAGGGTGATATATTAGAATATATATATATATATATATATATTATATATATATATATAATATATATATATAATATATATATATATATATATATAATATATTTAGTCTATTCAGGGTGGATCTAAAGTCTCCCCCTCTTTAATTTTGAACTAACTGTTGACATGAATTAATGAAATTTAGGGTTGTTTTTTGTATGAAGGGAACTTCTTTTTGGTGGTGTAGTTATTGAACTAATTTTGACCTAGTTTTGAACTAGTTTTGTTTCAGATGTATTTGCTATATGTATTTGCTACATTTTGGAAGGTAAACTTTAATTGTTTTTTTTTGGGTTTTAGGGATGAATATATGACTCAATGCCCCAGCCTATTTTTGTCTCACTGCTATTTAGGTGGGACAGATACTGCACAATGTGTAAAAATAGGACATTGTAACTTAAAATTGAAGCTTAAGTATTGAAATAAGAAAGAATTTGCCAAGTTATAAAAATGCCTTATTTTTGGCTTAAGAACACAAAAAATTCTTTATTTAAAAAATGAGGTACGGAGTTACCTTGGAACTTTTCCACATTACATTTGATTCGCTATACACATCCTACCCATTTCCGACTCGCTTCACTTGTTGACTTGTACAAGTCGTTAATTTTATATAGCAACATGTCTTTGGACTCGCTTTTCCTCATATAGTAAATACATCCGTAACACTCCCAGCCTAGATTCCATCAAACCTTGCTCAATGGAAGGAACTCCAAACAAGGAACTCCTGCAAGGAATTGTTTGAACTCTTATGATCCAACAAAAACCTTGGATATCCTTGGTTATCTAAACAAAACTTAGAATACTTATTTCGTAACATAAAGAAGTACGCTAGTACCAATTTTTAACTCACTTGTATTTTTTTATGTGTCATGTATGACTACATGCGTGCTAAATCTTAACCTGATCAAAACATTTTTCAAAATTTTTGGTTAGTCATTATTGTGGGTTAATGATGTCATAAAAAAATTATTATTGACATGTTTCGATTTTATATGAAAATCTTTTTTATCTGTGATATGTTTTTCATGATCTGTTTCTGTTGAAAGTTAATCAATATTATTTGCTTTAGTTAAACAATGTTAAATAGATTGACTTTTTAGAAAAAGGAAACATCTTTATTTCTTTATAGTAAAAAAATGCCTGTTTTAGTGCCTTTTGGCCCATCAGGGTATTCACCCTGCGGGAACCACCTCAGGTAGGTTACATCTACTACACTCTAAGAATTAATTAAAGTTTTTGACGAACTCTTTTTAATACAAATACTATTCATAAAATCTTAGAACATATCCCGGACCTTCGGTGCTGAAATTGAGTGCCTATAAAATCACGACCATGGAAACAGATGTCATTTTTTTATAGTATGTTAAATAAATAACTATGCAGATAGCACAACTACACATATAGATTAATTTTTGTACCAAGTTTCAACTCTAACATAAATAAACTGGGAGCTACGATGATAACAGACACACACACTCATACAAACAACTTCATAAATACCCACTTCTTAAAGTTCTTAAAACACCTGAAACGAATAATTTAGGTGATATCTCGGTTTTGGATTTTTTGCAAACACAATACATTTCCTATATACCCAATTTCCTATAAACCCAAGTTATAAACGAGGAAAAGAAAAAAAAATCAGGGTTAATTCAACGTTTTTCAGTGTTAATATTTTCCTTAAATCTAGCAGCATTAAGGACTATAAATACCTTTATATGAGTGTTAAGTAATGAATGAGTTAATTAATTTTTGTGTAATAGTACGAGTTTATTTGATTTATGTCCAACGGTTTTTAAAACTAAAGAGGAGAAGGGGGGGGGGCTTTTGGTCAACCCTGTATAGTTTATTATTTCTTTTATCTATCACCTTCTTATGTTTGTCACTAGTTACAGAACTTTTAACAAATCAATAATTGCATTTTTCTTAACTATCGAATATTTACAATTGAGTTTATCAAAACGTTAACAAACGTTAAAAGGTAATAAAATTTTGTATAAGCAAAACATCAATAAATGTAATTTCAAATGACATATTTGTGAGCAATTTTCTTAATCAATGTTCCGTTAACTTGTTACTTAACTTTATTTTACATTTATTGATTTTATTTTTACATTTTTATGTTAATTTTCATTTTATCAATAAGTATTTTTTTCTTTAAGGTTTTTTTGTGATTTTGATACTTTAAAATATTTTTTTTACTTTTCAAAGTATTTTTTTTTTGTTTGTTCTATAATTATTGTTTTCTCAAGTTTTTTTTCTTTTTAGCAAATGTTCAAAGAATATTTGCTTCTTCATCAATGAGCTAATGGTTTATTTCTCTCACACCTTTTCTTAAATTTAATTATTGTAATTGTAATTTACTGCACTTAAACAAAAAAATACACTTATAATTCACTGCTTTAATATACATTAATTATATTTTCATTATACAATATTTAAAATTTTCCAATAATTATCTATTAATTTTTAAATGTATTATTCTTATTATTATAGTTTAATATTCTTTAATTATATTTTCATTATATTGTATTTAACATTCTTCCAATAATTATCTATTGATTTATAATTGTATTATTTTTAATATTTAATACACTTCAATAAAAAATATACTTATAATTCACTTCTATAAAATAATTTAATTATATTTTCATTATATTGTATTTAACAATTTTCCATTAATTATCTATTTATTTACAATTGTATTATTATTATTATAATTTAATATCCTTATTCAAATAATATACTTATTTCATATATTTAGGTTATACTTCAAGTATATTGTGTTTATAAATATAAGCACAAACTGTGCTTTTTTGGGTGTAACACTTTTGTAAAAGTTTAATTTTTTAATTTTTTTCCTATTTTACTTAGTATTAACTAAACACTTTGAATAGCTTATTTGAACTACAAACTTTTCTTTCGCAGCTTAAAAGAATAGACTGAATGTTATTATAATTAAAATGATGAGTACCCCCCATTGACTGCATGACATGACAAATATGCTTGGTTTGTATAATCAATAATTTCTTGTGGGACACAGCTGTAATTATGTAGATAATAACACTGATAAGCAATTCTCTGATGGGAATTGACATGTTACTTGCCATGCCATACGAAGGGGAAATATTTATATGGTTGAGATAGGAGACTCAGTTTTTTTTTATGAAATATCAATATTTATTCCCTACAGATTACAAGAAATCGGTGTATTTTGTAACCTAGTTCTTTTCGAGGAAAACTGTTGTATTTCAGATATTTGTGGCAGACTAGCCACATGGCAGATATGTGTATTTTGATGATAATAATTATGTATCTTTTGAGCCCTGCTGCTCATCAGGAATAGAACCTGTGGGAACCTCCTTTTTTCTGTATTAGTAATCATGACACTTAACGTGTGTTCTATAGTAGGCAATAATTTATTTTAACAAAAATAACAATAGCAATATGGAAACAAAAAAAAAAGCAAAAATCGGGTACGGGGTACCTCGGAACTTTCCTCGTCACATTGGATTCGCTATGCTCATCCTCGCTGCTTCAGACTCGCTTCACTCGTCCTGAGAATATACAATTTTAACTTTATAGGGACCTCTATTTTAAATATTCAAGCTTTTGAGGAGGAATTTTTTTTTTTTTTCAAAAAGCTTTTTGTTAAGTATTTGATCTTTATTTTTCCTTATATATTCGATAGAGTGCACTGTATCCCCGTATGCTGCTGCGCTCTTATGTTTAATTATGTAACTTCGTGTTTTCCCGCATTTTCCTAACCTTTCCCGCTCTTTTTCCACACACTTTTCCTCGCCATCTTGTATTTTACCAACCTCGATCCCGTTTAGTTCGTTCTCTTTACCTCTTCCTCTCCGAGTGTTATATATTATTATATCTCACTATTTATTATAAACTATTCTTATTTTCATTTCTTAACTTTCCGTGTGCCGAAATCAGTGCTGTTGTGGTCGCGTAAGCTAAATATTCATTTGCGCTCTGTTGTGCTGTGTACACCGTGCTTCCGGTCAATTTTGGATACCTTCAGCTTCACCAGGCCTGGTCAACTTCACGTCACGTCTTCTTTCAAATCAAGTAAGCCACGGATTGCTATAATTACACTCTATCTCAATTATTAATATTGCCTTTATATCTCAAACTCTTTATCTCTACCTCTCTCTCTCCCTCTAACCATAGGGCGTAGAGATTTTGTCTTAAATATCCTACATACCCTTATTTTGGTCCTTCTATTGCCGCATTAAAATTAATTTGGCGCTTAGTGATACAGTCATCTCTATCTCTATCCTTAAAAATAAATTATTTTACTCGTTATTCTATTCCTCTTTGTATCTTCTATCGGTTAAACTATATCAGTTTCTCTCATTATTTATCTTATAAAGTATATTACGTCTTTATTTTATTGTTATCTGAGCAAATATATTTATTTTCGAATAATAAATTATATAAAAACGTTTTATGTCATTCGTTATTTTTCTCGTAGTGTTACGTACTCCTAATTTTATTGGTGCATTGAAGTTACGTAAAAACTGCGTCGCAGTGTTGCCACAAAAAGTAACTGAATATAAAACTTTCTTATCAAATTTACCCGCGAAGTTTAAATTAAAATAATATTTGACGCATTTCTAGAAATTCGTCGATCTCCTGGGTCATTGTAATCTTATCTTTATCAGTTTATGTCAAAACAATAGAAGTTTTATACATTTCTTTAATTTATTTACCTTTATTCTTTATACGGTTTCTTTATACGAAATTGTAAACAAATATAAATTCTTTCGGTTTAAAATTATTAATTTACAATTTATTGCAAAAGAAAACGATTTTTTCAAATCGTTGTATCTTTTCACAGGGTGGTTCGATATTTTTCAAATTAAGTTTAATTTTCTTGTCTCATCAAGCCCTTTCATTTGAGTGGTCGCTTGAATATTTTTCCTTTTTTTCTTATTTTTTGTGTAATTTACCCCCTCTTTTCTTTACTTATTATAGCAAGCAGACAATATGCCGCCGCCATCTACGGATACACCTTCCCGTCCCGCTCACGAAATAACCGCGATAGAGTCAAAAATAAATTACACACCTCTAGGAGAGCTACACTGTTTCAGCGAGTTCACAAGCCTACGCATTAATAGGGAAAACTGATGATCCTAAGAATGCTAAGATATTTGTCACCCGTTGTCGTGATTTAGAAGAAACTCGTAATGAGTTTTCCATACTAGAGGAAACTATTAATGAGCTACAACTTGATTTAGATCCGACAGAGAGATAAATCATCAAGCCATCTCATCATTTGATGATTTATATTACAGTTGTCTCGCTACCCTCGATGAACTGAAGGCGGATAACACCTCTAACGATGCAGATAGCAACCAACGCTCCAATAATAGTAACTCTGATTCAGTCAAACTTCCTAAAATTGAGTTACAAACTTTTGATGGCAGTTTAGAAGTTTATTCCCTGGTATAATTTATTTTGTAGTGTGGTAGATAATCTACTACTATCCCTGCTGTTCAAAAATTGCTTTATCTTCAAAGCACACTCATTGGTGAACCTCTGAACCTGGTTAAGCATCTTCCCGCTACTGATGGCAACTACCAAGTTGCATTAGATATTCTTCTTGACAGGTATAAATCCAAGCGTAAGCTAGCTTCTAATTATGTAGAACGACTATTAACCATGGAACCTCTCAAAAACGAATCTTATGATAAACTTAGATCTTTCTACGAGAATCTTTGTGAGCAGTACCGCGCTTTAGAAGCTCTTCAAGTTAAAGACCTCTCTGACTTTATTTTATTTCATTTAACTTTCAGAAATTTAGATCCAGTTACGAGAAAAACTTTTGAATCTCAGTTCAAAAAGTCTGAAAACAACGCTGATACCTTACCTACGTTTAAAAAATTATTGTCTTTTCTTGGTGGTCAGTGTAAAATACTGGAAGCTTCTAATCTAACTTCTCCTGTTAGCAGTACTTCACGGACCTCTACTACCTCTCCTCGCTCTTCTGCTGATAATCGTGGTTCTTGGGAACGAAAAGGAACTCTGAAGCGAAATACCGATCGAAATCGACGGCGTGTTTCAACAAAAGTTCATATGTAGCTACCGCTGCCTCTACTAAGACTAATAAACCTAATACTCAAGTATGCCCTTGTTGTACTGCGGGTCATAGTATTTATGTTTGCCCACAGTTTAGATCGCTGTCAGTATCTCAACGCAAGCAAAAAATATCTTCTCTAACCGGTGTATACGATGCCTCGGTAACCACTGCCTCTATCTGTTCCTCCAAAGCGTCTTGTATTCATTGTAATAACAATTTGCATCATACTCTCTTACACGTGGATGAATCTTCTTCTCCGGCACCTCAGCGTAACTTAGACATTAACTCTTCCTCTTCATCGTCTAATCACTTTGGTTCTGTGTCTCTACAGTCTGCTACATCGCCATCTACTGTTCTTTTGGGGACTGCTGTAGTACACGTACAGGATTATTCAGGTTCTTTTATTAATGCTCGAGTACTGGTTGACTCTGGTTCACAGTGCTCATTTCTCACTAAGAAATTCTTCTCGAAATTACAGTTACCATGTAAAAAGACTGATATTGTTGTAACAGGGTTAGGGCAAACTGATGTTACCCAACGGAAGGATATTGCTACAGTTGTAATAAAACCTCTCTTTTACTTGCTCCTCTACTTACTACTCAAGTGGTTATTATGGATAATTTATCTGGTCTACTTCCAGGTACTTCTCTTCCGGAAAATGTAAAAAATAATTTCTCTCATCTTCCTCTTGCTGACCCTCACTTCGATGAAGCTGCGCCTCTGGATGGGATTATCGGTGCAGAATTATTTCCTCTTATTTGTAAAGGTCATCCTAAACCCGGTGGTGATGGTTTACCCAGTGCTTTACCTAGCTTATTCGGATGGATAATTATGGGATCAATCTCCTCTCCGATGCGTCTCTCTGCCTTTGTGTCAGAAGTTCAACTCGATGATAATCTCAAAAGATTTGGGAAATAGAACAACCTCCTCTCAAAAGATCGTGGATCCGGAATCCGAATTATGTGAACAAATCTTTAGTTCTCATTATCGTGATAAAGACGGGCGTTACGTAGTTCCTCTTCTTCTTAAGGATAATTATCACCTACTCGGTGGCAACTTCGGTTATTCTATGCGATGTCTTTTAAGTACAGAAAGAAAACTTAATAAATACCCTGTTCTCAAGGAATCCTACCATTCAGCTATGCGCGACTATGAAGATTCTGGTCATATGCGGAAAATAAATGTTAGTTCCTTAACTGCTTCATACTTCATTCCGCATCATGCCGTGTTTAATCCCTCCAGTCCAACAACTAAGACAAGAGTAGTATTCAACGGATCAGCCTCTTCTAATACTGGCCAGTCCCTGAATTCCATCCTTCATACAGGTCCTAAGCTTCAGCAGGACATAGTCAACATAATCTTAAAGTTCAGATTTCATGTGGTTGCCTTTACTGCTGATATCACTAAGATGTATCGGCAGATTAAAGTCCTTTCAGATCAAACTAAAATTTCAAAGAATACTTTGGCGTTACTCTCCTGAAGATGAAGTGTCGGTGTATGAACTTACAGTTGTAACTTGGGGTCTTCGGTCATCCTCTTATCTAGCATGTAGGACTCTCCTGCTGCTTGCAGCTGATGAAACTCATTCTCTACCTCGCGTGACTCAAGTTATTGAAGAAGAGATGTATTTGGATGATGTGATAAGTGGTGAATCCAATGTAAACAAAGCCTTAAAGCTACAGTCTGATTTAATCTCAGTTTTTTCGAAAGCTGGTTTCGAGCTTCACAAGTGGATTTCTAACCACCCAGCTTTAACTTCCTCTCTTCCTTCAGAACAAGTTTTAGCACCTCTTTCTTTCGATGCAGTAGAAGACGATTGTCGAATCAAAGTTCTTGGACTGCAGTGGAATCCAGCGACTGATGATTTTAGCTACAAAATCACTGCCCTTAACTCCCGAACTACAAAACGGGAAATTTTGTCGGACATCTCTAAATTGTATGAACCGATGGGCTGGCTCTCTCCAGTTGTTATAGTTGCTAAATTTCTTATTCAACAATTATGGTTAGCAGGAGTAGATTGGGATGAAACCATCCCTGACCATCTACAACAAATCTGGAATACCTTCATTAGCAATTTCTCTGCTCTTTCAGCTGTTCACATCCCTCGTTTGATCTTAGGTGAAAGCCGTGCTGACCACTATCTTTTGGGCTTTTTCTGATGCTAGTGAACGAGGATACGCAGCAGTAATCTACCTTCACGTGAAAAATTGTGATGCTTCTTCTTTTACTCACATAAATATTAGCCAAATCTCGTGTGGCTCCTCTTAAAACCCTCTCAGTGCCTCGTTTGGAGTTGTGTGGCGCTCTTCTTCTTTCTAACCTCTTTAAAGTGTGTCTCCCTCTCTTCAGCTCTAGGTGCAATCTTGCTCGAATAATGGCGTTTACTGACTCTTCTGTAGTTCTAGCCTGGCTAAAAACGCCTCCACACCTCTTAAAACAATTTGTTGCTAATAGAGTAATCGAAATTACATCTATTTTAAATCCAAGTCTTTGGTATCATGTGGGAACCCGGGACAATCCTGCGGACTGCGCCAGTCGAGGACTAATGCCACAGCAAATTTCTTCACATCCTCTTTGGTTTTCAGGACCTCCATGGTTAAGTCTGTCAGTTGAAAACTGGCCTTTAAGCAGCCCTGAACACGTCATTTCTGACCTACCAGAGATGAAGCCCTCGTCAGCTTCTGTTTTCGTGGTGGAAGAAAATGACCCTGAAGAATGTTTTATCTTTTCTAGATATTCTTCCTTTCAACGAATTATTCGCATTACTGCATGGCTTTTGCGTGCTCGTAATAATTTATCTACGTCTTTACCATCTAAGCAGGGTCCGCTCAGTGCTAATGAATTAGAACAGTCTGTGCAGTGCTTAAGTAAGATTGTTCAACAAAAACACTTTGCATCTGACATATCTAATCTGAGTAAAGGCAAGGCCTGCCCCCGTAAGCTTCGCTCTCTCTCCCTTTTCTTGACAGTTCCGGTGTCCTTAGGGTGGGGGCAGGCTGACTCACTCTAACCTCACCGATAATGCCAAACATCCGATCTTGCTGCCTAAGAAAAGTGTGTTTACTCACCGTCTTATAGATCATGAACACCTCAGACTTCTTCATTCTGGACCTCGTGCACTTCAGTCGGCCATTCAACGCAAGTTCTGGATTCTCTCGGCCAGACAAGCTATTCGATCCCGTCTATCTAAGTGCTTACCATGTGCTAAGATGCGCACTCAAGTGATTCAACCCCATATGAGTGACTTACCTCTTGCTCGCGTTAACGAATCTCGTCCGTTTACTGTGGTTGGGACCGACTTCGGTGGTCCATTTACAGTAAAAGAGAGCATGCGTAAGAAAGCTCCGGTCTATAAGCCTACCTGTGCCTGTTTATTTGTTTCTCTACGAAGGCGGTGCACTTAGAAATAGTGTCTGACCTGTCCACTGAAGCTTTCCTCGCTGCTTTTGATAGGTTTACCAGTCGCAGGGGAAAGTGCTCAGTGGTATATAGTGATTGTGGCACTAACTACGTTGGAGCACATCGGTACCTCTCAGAAGTACAAGAGTTCTTTGCTCGACCTGCTACCGGTGATGCTATAAGTAACTATTTAGCCAACCAGTCCATCACGTGGAATTTTAATCCTCCTGCTGCTCCTCATTTCGGAGGAATTTGGGAAGCAGGTATAAAATCTGCTAAACACCTTTTACGGAGAGTGGTTGGAGAACATCGTCTTACCTATGAACAGCTGACCACCATCTTTGATAAGGTAGAGGCGGTGTTAAACTCTCGTCCTCTTTGCCCTCTCTCATCTGACCCTTCAGAGATAGAAGTCCTCACTCCTGGACACTTTTTAATAGGATGCGAACTTACTGCTGTGCCTGAGTTAGATCATACTGACATACCTACAAACCGGTTATCTCAATGGCAACTTTTACGTCAGATCACTCAATCCTTTTGGAAACGATGGCGGAATGAATACCTCTCAACTCTCACTCAACGTCAAAAGTGGACGAAGAATGAAACTAATGTGAAGGAAGGGGATCTTGTCCTTCTTCGAGACAACAAAGCCCCTCCCCTCTGCTGGTGTAAAGGAAAAATAATAAAAGTTCACCCCGGCAAGGATAATGTTGTCCGCGTGGTTACAATCAGGACAGCTGAGGGAGAATATTTGCGCCCAGTGGTCAAGCTGGCACCGCTCCCTTCGAAGTAATTTTCTTTTCTTTGTTCTCTCTTATTAGTGGTTTATTTTCATTTCGTTTTTCTTTCTTCTTTTTTCGACTTTTGAAGGTTTTGTCGATTTATTTCTAAGAGATTCTTTACTTTTATTTTTCTTCTTCGAACTTTATTTCAGCTGGATGCTGTTGATTTTGTTTACTTAGCTTTGCAAGTCTCTTTTCTTTTGCAACTCTTCTGAAACCATAGGTTTCGGTGGGGGGTTTGTTAAGTATTTGATCTTTATTTTTCCTTATATATTCGATAGAGTGCACTGTATCCCCGTATGCTGCTGCGCTCTTATGTTTAATTATGTAACTTCGTGTTTTCCCGCATTTTCCTAACCTTTCCCGCTCTTTTTCCACACACTTTTCCTCGCCATCTTGTATTTTACCAACCTCGATCCCGTTTAGTTCGTTCTCTTTACCTCTTCCTCTCCGAGTGTTATCATATTATTATATCTCACTATTTTATTATAAACTATTCTTATTTTCATTTCTTAACTTTCCGTGTGCCGAAATCAGTGCTGTTGTGGTCGCGTAAGCTAAATATTCATTTGCGCTCTGTTGTGCTGTGTACACCGTGCTTCCGGTCAATTTTGGATACCTTCAGCTTCACCAGGCCTGGTCAACTTCACGTCACGTCTTCTTTCAAATCAAGTAAGCCACGGATTGCTATAATTACACTCTATCTCAATTATTAATATTGCCTTTATATCTCAAACTCTTTATCTCTACCTCTCTCTCTCCCTCTAACCATAGGGCGTAGAGATTTTTGTCTTAAATATCCTACACTTTTATAACACATAATATAAAAATATAAATATTAAATGCACACAGACTTAAGATGAAAAAGAACTTAAAAACAAAGTAGAAAAAAGAGATATGTTAGTAAATTTTATTTTATGACTTTTTATTAATGATTTTTCCAGAAAAAAAAACAAAACAAAACAGTAATCAAGAATAAGTGGATGAACCTATGTTCATAATATAATTGTTTTCTTAAGTTTCATAATTTCAATTCTTTTTGCGCATACAGCCAACACTTAAGATGTTTTTTGAAATTGCTGATTCTATTTATTTTTGCTGAGCTTTCAATATATTTTTATCTTTTTCAAGGCTTAACATAATAAATAATAACAAAAAATTAGTTTTTTTATTAATTAGGACCTATTCCTCCTCAAAAGCTTGAATAACTTATATAGTAGAACGTTAAAAATACAAATCAAAAGAAAAGCCTTGTTCGGGAAGCCGAAAACAATTGATTTATTATAACCTTAAGACACTTTTGGAGAAGATTTTTATGAGGTTACACAGAGCTCCTGAGAGCCTGTGTAACCTGGCCTCTCATGTAATAAGATTAGGCTAGGCTTCCTCTAGTATATATCTCTATAGCAGTATGCCACATATATGAACTGATATGGGACCACAACCATGTGGCTCCGTAGTGGCCTCAGAGAAGCGTGAGGGGCACGAAGTGGCGCCAGTCTTGATGCTTGTTTTGCTTTTTGATTGCTATTTCCACTTAATATTTTTGTCAAACTTCTTTGTATGTTTATACAAACCTCTCGACTTATATTTTCACTGAGACCAGTTATAATCCATATTGAAAAGTAGAGATACACGATCCATATCATATAGAACCATTCACTGATTCCAAATCTCCCCGTATTGAGTACAATATAGATTGACATATATAGACAAATAACCAACAGGAGAAGTGTACATAAGCACAAAGCCACAATAAAAACTTTAAAATTATCAAAAATAATATCGCTGCATTTCAGCAAAGGTTTGAAATTGATTAAAATTTTTGACGATAAATTAGGGAATGCATTTAGACAGATTCGAACGTGTTTTATGTGATTTATAATTAAGTTTATAAAATTTTGTATTATTTCCATTGTGAAGTATATCCATATTGATGGTAAAGTCCCAGATGTACTTTCAAAAATTACCGATAAATAATTTGGTGTATTTATTACCGGTTTTGACACAATTGTTATCCAACATAGTAAATTGATAGTAAAAAACGTTTTATTTTGTATTTTTTTATTCTTATATTTGATTATTTTGATATAGTTCAAATTTTTATCGACTTCATTCAAAACAGATATTGTTCTTTTTATTGAATTATTAATTGTTAAGTTGGAATAGAGTGATGTTGTGTATAAACCTATAAAAATAACACCTGAGCATATTATCAAAAAACGTCCGAAGTTATTTTGAAATCGGTTTAAATACATCAGCGATTCAATTTGGGAATCAATGTTGGTAAAATGAATCTTCGAAGTGCAAAAAACAGCTATCGAATATAGAAATAAAGAATACAAAAGGAACAGCTTGTTTTTCCGGTAATCTTTATCCAGTAGACCTAACCCGGATATTTTTAAGAAGTAAATTACAGTTTGAAAATAATTATGTATTTTGGTTTTCATCTTTTTGGATTTTGATTTAAGTGGGATTTTTTTTTTAAATCCAACTAACAAACAATTTTTTTAATATTTGTCGGTAAAAATTTATATAATTTAGGTTACTTCTCTAGATGGTTATTCAGCTTTTTTTACTATATTTTATTTTATATAAAATGTCGCTATAGCACTAAATAAATGAATTTCACGTGGTGTGAACAACTTGAAAATTCAGTGTTGAACTTAATATAAGAAATAATTAAAAAACTGTTGATTTTAGGGGAATTAAAATAAGCTATTTATTATTGAATTTAATCTAGTATAGCACACAGTTAATCATTTTCAGCCACCAATAAAGCCAACCTCATTGGTTCCTCAACACTATTTTCCCAGGCAGTCAACTAATTTTAACAATGTACTATACTATAGGTATTATTGATGTATTAGATTTTATACAAAACTCATTTTTATTTGTAATATGTTTTATCTTGATTTGTTTCTGTTGAAAGTTAATCAATATTATTTACTTTGATTAAACAATGTTAACTTGATTGATTTTTTGAAAAAAAAATTAAGCATCTGTAGTACTTTTTTTTAGTAGTGTAAATAATCTGACATAATCAAGATAACATTAATTGGAATCAACCTTTTTGCTTAATGTTTATATCGTAGGTATATAGGAAAAGTCCTGAGTTTGCAATTGAAATTCAAAACTAATATTTGATGTGATTTTTACTTTTCCTCACTTCTAGAGCAGGTAAATAGGGAAAGTATTGTGTTTTCAAAAAAAAATCGAAACAGGGGTTTCACCTGAATTGTCCATTTTTGTCTGAGTAGTGTTTACAAAGTTATTACTAACCCACGGTAATGACTCGGCAAACATTTTGAAAATTAATAAAACATGGGATAATGTTTTGGTTGATTTGAAATTTAGTATGCTTGTACTTTTATTATAAGACAAACAAATGCAACAAGTTGCATCTCATTATTAGCATTAGTTCAATTTCTATAATGTAGATAAAATATTTTTACTTTAAAAGACAGCTATCAGGACTATGTTTAAACTCTCGTCTCGTGTCTCATGCTCAAAAATGAAATACTTACAGTTTATTCCCTGTAGTGTTTGTTAATTCTTAAATATATTTCACTCTACCATTACAAATTATCATACAAGTGGGTCATATAATACAAGACATAAAAATAACCTTCTAACCAAGTGTTGTAGACTTGATATAACAAAGAGACAAAGCATTATACAATCAGGTTTACGATATTGCAATCATTTGCCTCAAAAAATCAAATCCTACTCTGAAAAAAGCTTTAATTTTTATATTGAGAAAATATTAATTGAAAACCCACTGTATGGAGTAGAAGATTTTTATAATATAAAATTTTAATAAAAGTTCAAACTGCAACATTAATTTATGGCATTATTCCTTATATTCCTTTATTTCCTTATTATTCCTTTTTGCTTGACTTTTTTGTTTGTACATGTACATTTACCAAATAAAGTTTATTTATTTATTCATACTAGCTTTCTCCTTTGAGATGTGTGGATGGGGAGGGGGTAGCTCAGTTAAACTATATCAGTGGTCCAGTTGTCTCTACATAGACTGGGTTTGCACTTAGGAACAACCCCCCTAATATTTTGGGGTTTTCCTAACATTACAATATGTTAAACATGGTTAATATTTAATACACTTGAGTTTAAAAAAATATATATTTAATTGTCAAACCACAATACATAAAAAAGAAAAACTGACCAGTTTGGACTCATATCTTTTATTATGGATGTTTAGATTGAAGAAATTGAGAAGGAAAAGGAAAGGGGATGAGAAATCTGAAGAAGTTGAATCTGAAGTCAAGCCTGATGACGCTCATCTCAACGCTTCATCAGGTATTTATTAGTATTTTGAACTTCATACAAGTTTATGAACTTATGCCACATTTATGGCATTATGCCATTTACAAAGACAACGTAGTAATTCTCTTAGTAATATGACAACCAAATTCAGGACAACAAAAATGTGGCTGGCTCCCAACGTACTTTCGACATCACGATGTCTCTAGTGTGTATAGTACTAAAGTGGAACACACACTTAAATAAAATAATAATTAAAAAAATCACGATGTCTCAACACTATATAACTTTGACAAGTTTTCGTAGCAGGATTCTATTTTGTATCGACACTTAATAACCATGACACATTTAACTAAACCATATGTCAATGGTTTGCTCAATAAAATAATTAATAACTCAATAAATTCACTTTTTTGTAAAATTTTTGTTTAAATTATCCGTTTATGTTTTATTATTTCTGGGTTAAATCGGACAAATCCAAGTCTGTAGTGATAAGAGCCTGATTCTGAATTTAAAATCCTGGAATAATCGAAGTATTTATCTATGAAATATTGGCAAATATTTTCAAACAAAGATCTAGTTTGAATAAAAAGGAGGGCTAACATTACAAAATTTATGTTTGTTTAGAAGAAAGTGTCATTCTCCGATGGCATACACAGCTAGCTATTGTTAGATTAATATAACTAATCTTTCTTTTTTATGTGTTATCTGATTCAGTTTGGAATAAAACTACTTCTGAAGAAGGCCTAATTTAAGGCTGAAAGCTTAAATTTTGTGTTTTAAACTATCTGACCATTACCTCATAAAATTATCTTGCTTAAATAGTTCGGTCAATAATTTTATATTAATTTTGAAAGATGTTAACACACCTTGTCTTTTTTCAAATACATTTTTTATTTGACAGTAATGCCTTATTTTTAAAGACAGTAATTTTGTGATAAGTTTAAGTACAAAAAGATTTTTGTACTTTTAGTATGTCAAAATTTATTAAATTTTTATAGTTTTACACTTATTATTATGCCGTTTTAACACAGCAAATAATAATAAATGTAATAAGTACTAAAACGTTACGCATGGTTTAGCATGAGCACCTGGTTTAATCCATCAATGGATTGTTGCAGATGATGAAATGATAGTGGTGAGAGTTGAGGGGTGCGAGAGTCTGAGGTTTCTGGATTTCTGTCGGAGCCCTACGATACGGCTACATATTGTTGATTCGTCTAGCGGTGATTACAAACAGAGTTTGACTAAACCTGATCAAACTGTACAGTCTTTGGAGACCCAGCCGTTTAATATGAAATTACATAGGTGAATTTGACTTCTGTTTGATATACATGACTTTTACTAGTAGTAGTAGTAGTAATATGGGGGGAGTGGTAGTAACTACCAGGCAAGTAGGCCACGTTGTTGGGCCCTTTTTGCCAGCTCCCTAAGATAGTGTTCTACTCCTTTTAATTTCAAGTGTAGGTATATTTCATCTAATCTAGACAGAAGAGCCGTGAATTTCTATAAGAGCCGTGAATTTCTATGGTTCCTCTCATGCTTTTTCAAGCAATCATACATATTTTCACTGACTCTTATACTCTAGTGAAAACTGGGAACAACACGTGCTCTCACTGTTAAACCAAACCTCCACACACTTTAAACTACAAGCATAGGAAAAGCATTGAATTTTTAAATATCTTGATGTTTATATTCGTATTAAATTTATTTGTTATAAAACATTTATTTATATTATAAATCCATATTAAAATTTTATTGAGATGAGAAGAGGTGGTTTTTTCCTGTAAAAAAAACAAAAATTCATAAAGCCAAGAAACTTTTTTTTGCCAATTTTCATTCATGAAATAACCTTGAAAAAGACTTGATTTTTCATTTTAAGCTTGTTAGACACCTTGCAATGACATTTTTAGGAAAGATGCAGATATTTAATATTGATTTGAATATCCTATCCTTTTGGTTCAAGAAAACAAAGTTTTCAAATATGACCACTCTGTTCATAATTGTGCAATTAATTATGACAATTAAAATTGTTCATTCTGAGGAAGAAAATTCAAAAGTATCAAAATGTCCAAATGTCATCAAATAAAATTATGATTAACTACCTTAGTATTTATGACTTTCTGTAATAAAATTTTCATATCAAGGAAGAAAATTATTAATTATGATTATTTACAGTATGCTTATGACCACGGTAGTTGAAACTTCACACTATAACTGTGTTTCCTTTGTGAAAGGATAAAATTTCTGAATCAACTCATAATCTAGGCTACAATTAACATTATTTGATATTTAAGATGTTCACACATTGTAAGTGTTTAAATTTCCATTCATGTTTCTTAACCTTCTTGGTCAGGCTTGAGACTCATACCAACTCAAGGATTTGAAAGAATAAATTTTATTAGCCCTTTAACCTAATCTGAATAGAGCAGAAAATCCTGTGAGAAAAACAATTTAATTGGTTGTTGAACCAAATCCAAGATGAACTACCAATAGAATAGTATACATCACAGAAAATCCTTTTGAAGGAAACAATTCTATTGGTGGTCTAACCAAATCTAGGATGAAGAACCAATAGAATCGTTTACATCACAGACAATCCTTTGAGGGAAGCAATTTAATTGGTACATGGGCAAAATACAAGATTAACTAACAGTAGAATCGTTTATACCTCAGAAAATCTTCTGAGGGAAACAATTTTATTAGTTGTTGAACCAAATCTAAGATGACCACTTGAATTTTCCGCCACATGTGTTTTTTACAAAACCAGGACATCACATCTTGAATACAAGAATTAAGAAAAACTTGCACTCTCAAATGATGAGCTTTTTCAATTTTCAATTGTTCAATTGTCCCTGGTTGAAACAATAGGGACCATAAAGCAATAGGGAGGACTCTATTCATGATAGTTACCTGTACAATCATTCTTCTTCTGTTTGTAGATCTGTACGGCCGACATGGGATGAAGACTTAGTTATCAGAGAGCCATCGTCCCTCATCATATCCAAACAAACTCTATTGTTGTTTGAACTCTTTGACTATGTGAAAAGGAATATTGTTGCCTGGGCGTTTCTCAAGCTGGTAGCAACAAATGGTGCATCAAATGTTGGCAAACCTCTTCGGCTCCAATTGTTCAAACCTATGAGGAATGGAAGACAACCTACTAATGGCCCTAAGGTAAGAGGCAGTCTATATAAGGCTGCTTTAGAGATGGTTACTCCCCTATGACTTTCTTCCATTTACTGCCCCGTATCTTCTTTTGATAGTAACTCCCATTGGACTTTCTTCAATTTACTGCCCCTGTATCTTCTCTAGATAGTAATTCCCGTATGATTTTCATCAATTTACTGCCCCTGTATCTTCTTTAGATAGTAACTTCCGTATGACTTTCTTCAATTTACTGCTCCTGTATCTTCTCTAGATAGTAACTCCCGTATGATTTTCATCAATTTACTGCCCCTGTATCTTCTTTAGATAGTAACTCCCGTATGACTTTCTTCAATTTACTGCTCCTGTATCTTCTTTAGATAGTAATTCCCGTATGATTTTCATCAATTTACTGCCCCTGTATCTTCTTTAGATAGTAACTTCCGTATGACTTTCTTCAATTTACTGCCCCTGTATCTTCTCTAGATAGTAACTCCCGTATGATTTTCATCAATTTACTGCCCCTGTATCTTCTTTAGATAGTAACTCCCGTATGATTTTCATCAATTTACTGCCCCTGTATCTTCTTTAGATAGTAACTCCCGTATGACTTTCTTCAATTTACTGCCCCTGTATCTTCTCTAGATAGTAACTCCCGTATGATTTTCATCAATTTACTGCCCCTGTATCTTCTTTAAATAGTAACTCCCGTATGATTTTCATCAATTTACTGCCCCTGTATCTTCTCTAGATAGTAACTCCTGTTGACTTTCTTCAATTTACTGCTCCTGTATCTTTCTTTAGATAGTAACTCCCGTATGACTTTCTTCAATTTACTGCTCCTGTATCTTCTTTAGATAGTAACTCCCGTAAGAATTTCTTCAATTTACTGCTCCTGTGTCTTCTTTAGATAGTAACTCCCTAATGACTTTCTTCAATTTACTGCTCCTGTATCTTCTTTAGATAGTAACTCCCGTATGATTTTCATCAATTTACTGCCCCTGTATCTTCTCTAGATAGTAACTCCTGTATGACTTTCTTCAATTTACTGCTCCTGTATCTTCTTTAGATAGTAACTCCCGTATGACTTTCTTCAATTTACTGCTCCTGTATCTTCTTTAGATAGTAACTCCCGTAAGACTTTCTTCAATTTACTGCTCCTGTGTCTTCTTTAGATAGTAACTCCCTAATGACTTTATTCAATTTACTGCCCCCTATAACTTCTTTAGTTTTTTGCCCATTATCAAGTGGGTAAATTAGATTTAAAGGGCATTATGTATCAGAATATAATTAATCTAATTAATAAAGAACAATGAGAGAATGTGTCCACCCATTTTACCTTCGTCAAAGTATTGCGATGGAACCATTCAAAGATGCAAAAAGCGACATTTATCATGTAGCATGCTCAATAAATGAAAAACTAGATTTCTTAAGAGGCAAAGAGCTAGGTCTGATAAAAGTGGCTCATTTTGTACTATTTCTCTAATTGTTAAGAAAAACTAGTGTTTTAAAATGGTAATAAAGAAAGAAATGAATTCATAGTATTAATCAGAAAAGTGGGGAGAATGCTATAGTAAGGAGAGTTAGTTTCAGAGCGGCCGCTAGATGCCAGCACCAAATTTATCCCCACTATCTGTCTGATTTGTATTCCTTTCGACATTCTATACCTATTATACTCCTTGGTGTTCCTATCCAAAACTACTGGAATCATATACTGGCAGTTGTATGCATGCTCTTAAAATTTGGGTTTTATTTGCTTTTCATTTTTTTTTTTACTTTTCCTCATTTATAACGTAGGTATAATAATAATAATAATTTTTATTAGAAAAGTTTTGTGTTTGTAAAAAAAATCGGAAACAGGGTCACTGGAATCATCCTTTCGGTTGTTTTTAAGGCCACCTCAATGGATTTCACAAAGTTGTCTGTCTGTTTGTTTGTGTGTGTGTCTTTTACCATCGTAGCTCCCAGTGTATTTATTCTAAAGAGTTGAAAGTTTGTATAAAAATCAGTCTAGAGGTTTAGTTGTGCTATTCAGAAAATATTTTTTATGACGTTTCTATCCCGCATCATGACACAGCAAAACTTTTGAACAATCATAAAACCTGGAAAAATGATGCGATCAGATGTTGATTTATAAATTTGGTGAACGATATACTCAGAGGACGAGTGAAGGGAGATGGAAGTAGGGAGAAAGAGCGTTGTGAACATAGAATTATACTATATATAGAAGGAGCACAGGACAATGTAATTCCACTGATAACATGAAAGCCGGTTACAAAACACTATTTTAATATGTGTCATAATATCTATTAATGAAGAAAGATCGTAAAGAACAAATTTATAACTTAAAACACCTGCTGAGTATTTAATAAAACCGGTCTTAAATGGCAAAAGGGTGGTGGAATATAAGATCTACATTTAGTTGACGAGGACTACTTTTATTATAATTTTAATAAATACGTTAAACTACAATTTAAAATGCTTTAAATATTGTAATGCACCGATATTTATATCAGTATTTTATGAATAAACAATCATTAATTAATAATAGACCATAATAATTCAGCAACCGGAAGTATTGCCAACTTTTTCTTTAGATAATTGTATATTGTTAGGGTGGCAGCATTACTTAACTGCACTAGAGAACCGCCTTTCGTGTTATCAGTAGTGCTCCTTCTATATATAGTATTATTCTAAGGTTGTGAATCTGATGTGATGAGGAAAAAATCCAAGGTACCTCGTACCTATTATTTTTTGGTTTCAAGTGTCATACTTTTAGTCTATTTTTATCTATAATAACAAGCTGCTAAATCTAGAACTGACATTCTCTATCTAATTTCTAAATATAAGACTTTCAGGCATACTGGTATGACCTTGATACTTTTTTGGGAGCGGGTTGTGGCTCCCAGAAAATTAGAGTTATTAAGAACCTTTAGTTTTTAGTCAATTTTCAAAGGAAAAACAAGCCTTGAGTCTCGAGTTGTTATTTGAATAAAGGTGCAAAAAGTTGAGTGTTTGTAATGAGTCCCGAAAGATTTCTGAATTGTTATTAATTTCAGATATAAATCATCAGTACCAAATATAAGATTAAATAGACAAGTATTATAGTATTATGACCAAGACTCTTCACGATTGAGTGTCAGTCATGATATCATAAGACTCTTCACGATTGAGTATCAGTCATGATATCATAAGACTCTTCATGATTGAGTGTCAGTAATGATATCATAAGACTCTTCATAATTGAGTATCAGTCATGATATTATAAGAAGATCAGGTCGAGTGTCAGTAATGATATCATAGACTCTTCATGATTGAGTGTCAGTCACATCATAAGACTCTTTATGATTGAGTGTCAGTAATGATATCATAAGACTCTTCATGATTGAGTATCAGTCATGATATTATAAATCATGTCGAGTGTCAGTAATGATATCATAAGACTCTTCATGATTGAGTTCAGTAATGATATCAAAGACTCTTCATGATTGAGTGTCAGTCACATCATAAGACTCTTTATGATTGAGTGTCAGTAATGATATCATAAGACTTTTATGATTGAGTATCAGTCATGATATTATAAGACTCTTCATGGTCGAGTGTCAGTAATGATATCATAAGACTCTTCATGATTGAGTGTCAGTAATGATATCATAAGACTCTTCATGATTGAGGTCAGTCACATCATAAGACTCTTTATGATTGAGTGTCAGTAATGATATCATAAGACTCTTCATGATTGAGTGTCAGTCACATCATAAGACTCTTTATGATTGATCAGTAATGATATCATAAGACTCTTCATGATTGAGTGTCAGTAATGATATCATAAGACTCTTCATGATTGAGGTGTCAGTCACATCATAAGACTCTTTATGATTGAGTGTCAGTAATGATATCATAAGACTCTTCATGATTGAGTGTCAGTAATGATATCATAAGACTCTTCATGATTGAGTGTCAGTCACATCATAAGACTCTTTATGATTGAGTGTCAGTAATGATATCATAAGACTCTTCATGATTGAGTATCAGTCATGATATTATAAGACTCTTCATGGTCGAGTGTCAGTAATGATATCATAAGACTCTTCATGATTGAGTGTCAGTCACATCATAAGACTCTTTATGATTGAGTTCAGTAATGATATCATAAGACTCTTCATGATTGGTGTCAGTCATGATGTCATAAGACTCTTTATGATTGAGTGTCAGTAATGATATCATAAGACTCATCTAGACATAAATTTATTTTTCTCTGTGTTACTGATGATAATTGTTTAGACAAGAAGATGATTAGTTGTCTAGGTATGACTTGAGACTCTTTATGATTGAGTCTCGGTCATATCATAAGACTTACCTACCCATCTACCTCATCTATGCATCTAACCAGCTATTAACAGGTTTCTTAAATTATGACCTAAACCTTCACGACAATAGCCACAGAACCCTACACAGTTTATTGACTTAATTATTTCTTATTTATTTTGCAGTGTTTTAGCTGGTGGTCAAAAGGAAAATTATCTCAGTACAAGAGTACTCTGTTTATATCAGTCAATTGTATTTCAAGTCAAATGCTTCAGAAAACTACCCCTGTATCTCATGTTGACCAGTCAATGGAAACCAAACCTCCTGATAAACAGGTAGTTTATACCCCCGTTCATGTTTTGTTTTGAAGATATCATTTTATACAAGATAACATTTCAATTGAATCTGATATGTTTATATTTTTACTTTTCCTCATTTATACTGTAGGTATTTAGGAAAAGTATTGTGTTTGCAAGAAAATCCAAAACCAGGATTTTACCGCAATTATCTGTTTCTGGTGGCATTAAGACCTCCTGAGTGGTTTTCACAAAGTTATCTATCTATATGTGTTTGTGTGTGTCTGTTAGCATTGTAGGTCCTAGCATATTTATACTAGAGAATTGCTTGGTAAAAAAAATCAATTTTTAGGTCTTGTTGTGCTATCTGGAATAGTTATTTATGCGGCAAAGGGGGAGAAGAAATTTTTACAGCTCAAGGCCAAGTTTTCACCTAAGGCGAAGCTGCAGTGTAAACTTCATTATCTCCCGAGGTCGAGGGAGGTTAACAAGTTAGCTTCTGAGGCTTTGCTGAGGGAGATAACTTGAATTGACTCCCAAGGCTTAGCCAAAGGAGATGATACGAGAGCTGAAATTCTTTGTATTAAATTTTACCTATGACTTACACAATAAGTGAAATATATTTTTTATAATAATAATAATACTTTATTTATAAAATATTTTACAAGCTTTATCCTATCAAATTATCCTTATATTAGTGAAAATTTAGAAATTATTAATTTCTAGAGTTAGTTGATGATGATGGGAATGAGAAGCTACTATTTGAAGGGTTGTTATTAACAATTGTAGGGGGGGGGGATTTTATTATTTTTTACTCATTCTCTTTTTCATTCCTTACATTATTTAGAATTTGTTCTGTGACTTTGATTTTATTCGGCATAGATAACTCTATATAGCCACTGCACTTGATTGCCATGCCTTTTTAAAGTTGTCACAGATGCACTTGGATTGGCAAGAAGGGTCGCTGAAGTTCCTTAAAGCAATGCCCTGTGTATAATTTAGGGTCAGAGAGATTTAAATTGATATTACAATTTTTTCATCCCTAGGGACATAAATATGTGTTTTACGTCCCTGTAAAATACATAAATATGTATTTTACTGGGACGTAAAACACGTTTACGGGGCTAGGTGGCTACATGTAGGTTTTAATTTAAGACAAAATAGTAAAAAATAATGTAATATTAGCGTAAATTTGTAATTATTATGAAAAATCTAAAAATGACTTCACCAATTTACAGTTATGGTGCCAAGCTACCCAAGGAATGATAAAAACTGTTTTATCCTCCCTCTCAGTATTTGTCTCTTTGGAGCAGTTAAGCTGGGATAAGAGAAACTTAGTTGTATATTTTACAGCTTACTTTCCTTTTGTAGGGAGAAGATGATGAATTAGAAGAAGAAGTGGTTTGGAGTCGATATCCTGGTCAGAGTTGTAAACTCCCAAATAATCTAATGGCAGAGAAAGAGAGTGGCAAAGACGGAGCTCTCACTCTCGAGTTTTCTCACAACGGGAAATTTCTTGCTGTACCTTCGAGTAACGGTATCACTGTCTACTTGATTCCATCTACTAAGATTTATCTCACTCTGTTCAAGCAACAAGGTAATAAATAAATTCTCTGTTCTTATCAAGGATCTTGAATAAAGGGGATGACGCACTAAGTCGATTTGCCATACAAAAAAGTGACCCCATCGAAAACCAATAAATAGAGAGAATTCTTCAAAACCAAACTTCAAAAACCAATTACAATTTTTATTACAGCACAGGTCTTAAATTTTAGAGGCAAACTTACCTCTCAATGGTTTCCTATTGTTTATTGCTTGAGAAGGTTATAACATAACACGCTTAATATATGACTCACTGAAGTGGCTAAGTATAGTCCAAAATTTAAAATGAAATAAGCACAAATGAGTTAACAAGCACCACAATTGTAACAATAAAAGAAAGTTTAGAAGCAAACTTGACATCCTTGCTACATAACCGGTGTTTGGTGCCTTTTTTCATTATAACCAAAGGGAAGGTAAGTTTGCTCCTATTTCTCTATCTCATACAACTTCCATGGGGTAAGAAATGTTCCTTAATGTGTCATCCCCTTTATTCAAGATCTTTGGTTCTAATAGGTCAGTTAATAAAGGGTTGTACAGAAGAGGGGGTGGCAAAGGTGGCTACAGGCCTTTACAGCTTTGGGTAAACTATTGAACAACTATTGAAGCGGGTAATTTATTTTGTAATTTGAAGAGCCTACAAGTGGGAATATTGATGTTAGCAATATATCTAGTATCATAATTGTGTTTCTTAATATTATTGAACTCTTCATCATACTTTGCTTTAACGAACAACAACAGTGAAAAAATGTTGGCTGAATGAAAAGTTGAAACTTTATTATCAGTAAAATATTGTTTGTACTTAAGAGTCATCTTTAGCAATCATTATTCATGATACGAATCGTTTTTTTTTTTTTGGCAAAATAAAAATAATGTTGGCTACGGGGGCTTCTCCCCATTCTTTAATACAATAGAGCATACCTAATGAAAATGAGCATAGTAAGCAAGTTTCATGGTATCAATATCTTAAATTAAACTAAGTTTATTTAGCAAGGATGAAATAGAAGAAAGTTTACTACTTAATTATTATTCTGTATAGCTGGATTATTTTTGGTATTTTACAGCTATTTTGTTAATGCTTAGACATGTCAGGTATGTGTGAGTTGTTTTTATATTGACTGTTATTTGTTAAGGTCTGATATACGGGTTGAGCTGGTCTTCTGATGATGATTACTTGGTGTCTGTATCAGCTGATACTACTGCTTGTCTTTGGAGTATCAAGGATAAAATAACTAAACCAATCAAGGTAAACTAAACCAACCATTAACTAAACCTACCAACATGAACGAAACCTACATAGGCAAAGAGACTAGTACTTAAAGGGAGGACTTAGGCTATACAACACAGTGATAATGGGTCTAGAATAAAACATGAAGATTTAGGTCTTCCGGTGGTGACCGCGTCAATGTAGATGAAGAATCTGACGTTTCGCTTCCACTGTGGGAGGCATCTTCAGGGATGTAGGACATCATGGAATGCTCTACCTGACTGAGCTGTTTTGTAGAGCATTCCATGATGTCCTACATCCCTGAAGATGTCTCCCACAGTGGAAGCGAAACGTTGGATTCTTCATCTACATTGACGCGGTCACCACCGGAAGACCTACATCTTTATGACAACAACCGCGGAAGCCTACGCAGTTTATTAGAATGAAACACTTTCCATTAGGTGCCATAACGGTACTTAATCCTTTACGAGCCTCCTTAGAGGGAGACTAGAGTATCCCCACCCCTCTACAACCCTTATCAGAGGGGTATCCTATAATTTTAAAAATAAATAGAGGTATGAAATGAAAAGAGGTTGAAGAGGTAATAAATGTAATACTTATAGTCCAAGAGCCAGGCCTAAAATATGTGACTCATTTTATACCACTTCAAACCAAATTTTTCTGAAAATATACCTTAAATTATGAAGGAAAAGCATAGTCTGCCTATCCAGAGTGGAGCCCTTCATATAGTTGCGCGTGCTCAAAATTTTAACAAATCGCACAAATTTAAGTTTTCTTGCAATATCACGACCCTGTAGGTCGTATGCAACATAAAGAGACCGGTTTTTAAAGCTGATAAAATTTCCTATAAAACGAGTGTTTAATCATCAAAATCAGATAACTACAACTAAAGTTATGACATTTGTCAAATGGCCAAAAAAATTCACAAAAAGTGATTATTTTTTTTTTTAAAGAAATTTGCTAACTTTACATAAATTAACCATCTTTTGGTGTTTTTGACAGAGCCATAACTATCGCTGTAGTCATCTTTTTTTTAAATGAATTTATTTCAGAAAATTTAAATACAAATTATAAATGTCACTTATACAAAAAAAAATTGTTAATTAATGTTTTAAAGAAAATACTTTACTGAAATACGGCACTCTATGGAAGGCCGTGCAGAGTGCCTGCATAATTGTTTGTATGCAGTTAGCAGATCTCTAATCTTTTAAAAAGTTAGAGATGGCATTGTATGTATATTTTCTACATTGCTTATAATAAAATATATAAATATCTGATTTTGATAATTAAACTCTCATTTTATAGTAAATTTTATCAGCTTTAAAAAATAATGTCTTCATGTTTTGCGCACAACTTACAGGGAACCTTTGCAAGAAAACTGAAATTTGTGCGATATTAATAAATTTTGAGCATGCGCAATCATATGAAAGGCTTCACTCTTGATAGGCAGACAATGCTTTTCCTTCATAATTTAAGATATATTTTCAGGATAATTTGGTTTAAAGTAGTACAAAATGAGTCACATTTTTTCAGGTCCTGCTCTTGGACTATTAGCTTATTTTGTCTACCTTACTTTTAATGTCGAAAAGACTTTGAAGTTTTTCTTAAAAAACCAATTGTATGACCAATCTATTGTTTTAAAAAAAATAATTTGTCTTTGTTTTTGATAGAAGTAAACCCTTAGTATAATTCAAAATCCTAGTCAAAACTTTATTTTTACTGAAATTAGTTTCTGTATCCTTCAAAGGAATTGCGCTAAAACCTTTAAAGAAATCAACCATAAAACAAACTGAGCATTAAATTAGTGCAAATAATTGTGTGCATTGCCAATTTCAGAGGCAAATTTTTGTATAACCAACTGGATAACCAACGATAGCCCGCCTGGGCTCTCAAGCTAGCTGCAAAACATTTTTCACAAAATTTAAAATTTTACCTCTTCCATCTCAATACATCCTTGAGGTAGTCTGCCACATCCACAAACAAAAAGAAGATTTAAACTATGCTGCACATAACTATGCCACAAGGAACAGGCATATTGTAATACTGCCACAACACAGGCTGGAGAAAACTCACCGCTAGCCTTATTATCAAGGGATCCTTATGTACAACAAGCTTGATTCTTCTTTAAAAAAACTCAATGTAGATACTTTCAAAAGGAATGTTAAAAAAATTTAATTGCTAATTCATACTACTCAGTAGATGATTTTCTCAGAGATAATCTGTGAAGAGCCTCTTCTTTCTTCTTTTTTAAGAAATCTTTCTTCTTTTTTAAGAAATGTTTGACAAGAAAATACAATTATTTAATAATGTTGTAACTTTTGACAAATATAAATAAAAAATAAAAATAAATAAATAAATAATTGTGTGCATTTCCTTTGAAAAATACGGAAAAAAATTTACAAGTTGTGCTTGATAATTGAATAACTGCTCAAGTTATAAAGAAGGATCATACACCGGATCCTTAAGCAAGAAATGGATTGTTAAACAAACAGAAACACGCATTCCAAAGTAAATTAGCTTGACATGCGGACCACCTCGCCAGAATTATTTTTTAGTTCCATAACGTACAATTGAGTACCTGCAATTTATGATTCATTATAAATTTTACTAAACCATTTTTCTAAGAAGATTATCTTGGTATAATAATCAATTTTGTGGTCTAGTTGTACTCTCCAGGAAAATAATTTTTCTGTTCATTAATGACAGCAAAAAATTTATGAAACATGGAAATTTGGCAGGCATGTAGTCCTATATAAGACTAACAATGTGTTTAGTTCTATTTCATTATTAGCATTAGTTTAATTTTTAAATATTCAAGTACCAAGTGCCAACCTCATCACTCCTTCTCTTCCCTTTTTTTCTTCTTACAAAATATAAAACCAAAGAGTCGTCCAAGTCTGAGACTTAACGACAATGTACTTTGATACTTGATACTTTATAAGATCTTTATTTATTTGATTTGTTTATATAACTTTACAACCATCAAATTTACAAGCAATTCTTGGTTTAGTCAAAAAATTTACTTTACATTACAAATAAGAAAAAACAGAAACAATTACAAATTATTAAAGTTCAAATTAAAATAATCATTCAGTTCGTACATAGGATTAAGCAATAATATTTCTTTGACTTTGTTTAAGAATTTTTGAGGTTTTAGAACTCTTATACCATCTGGTAGGTGATTATATATTATTTTTAAACCATTTTTTATGACATCAACTTAAAACTTTATGTGAAAAAATATAAAGTTAAATTAACTTAAAGGTTTCATGGCAAAGTTTTGCTAAGTCTTCAAGTATCTTTATAAAGCTAGTCTCTTTATATAGTATCTTTATAAAGCAAGACCAACAAGTAAAGAGTCATTCTCTGAAGAAAATTTGCGAAAATTGTTATTAGTGTTAGTGTCGCCGTGTAGTCAGTTTTTTTATCAAATATTGAACCGTTCAATTTTGTTTAAACTCTTTAATTTTTTATTTAAACAAGGAATTATTGAGGCAAAATTACCTTTCTAGAATGGTTACCTATTCTAGGATATAAGAGAATAGTGAAAAGTAAGATATTTTATTTTGCTTGTCACCAAAGTCTTAATATTTCTATTAAATATAATTTGTTGGTCATTTAAAAGTTTTATTTGCCCAGAAGGATAGAGATATTTCTTCCATTAGGGCCCTTCTATTGGTAATATATCTATGCTTGTAAGATAGATATAACTTTTACATTCAAGTAAAAGTTTTAAGTATATTTAAGAAATTCAGTACAAATGCTTTTATCTTATAAACAAGTATACAAATTTTTATTTCAAAACGGCTGGCATAGAGATGTATACTAGAGAGGGCATAGCCTATCTCATTTCATCGAGAGGCCTGAAACATCTTCTTGGGGCTCTAAGGTGCTCTGTGTAACTTCATTGAAACCTCCTCCAAGAGTGAGTTAAGGTTATAATAAATCAATTGTTTTCGGCTTCTCTCATTGCTAGTAATTAGATTTGTATTTTTAACCTTCTACTGTATAAGCTACTGATATTTTGTACTGATTATTTGATTGTATTTAAATGCGAGGTGGTCTGGTTACTTTTTTAATGTTTCAAATTTTGACCTATAGGGCCTCTCTAGTAATAATAACTCTATGAAGGCTGATATATCTACGGTTTTTGTTAGATCACTAATGTTAAATAGTATAGAGTAAGGGCAGTCTGTAAATGGGTGACCGTTGAAATTACTGTCTGAGGATATACTGTAGTATGAATTGGGTGATTTTTATATTGTAGAGATGATTGAAGTGAGCTTGAAGTGGTGAAGATGAGCCTGGCAATTCTGTTGAAAGGAAAAGTTCTGAGGTACCCTGCACCCGATTTTATTTCTTTAACCTTTCAATTGATTTTTGATAAAAACTAATTTTGTCTTTCAGATACTGGCACATCCATCGTATGTTTACTGCTGTTGTTGGATCAACCCTGAACTATTCGCTACAGGATGTAACGACGGTATAATCAGAATTTGGTCACTGTCTCTAAACGGTTCACAATCGGAACCCATCATGACTAAAACCAAATCAAAAGGACCGCATACTGTTCACTCTAAACAGAGCGATTCGATTCCTATCGAGTATCTAGTTAAGCATTCGAGCCGAGTCAATAGTTTAGCATCGACCGAACGAGCTATTATTAGTCAGAGAACAAATTCGACCGATATTGAAGAAAGATTTCCTTCTGATTTCATTATTGTTTCAGCCGACGGCAATGGAATTATTGTTATTTGGAGTTTTGATGCTGTTAATAAGTAAGCAATATTTTGCTTTAACTAAGCATTTTTTTAAATTATAGTTATTGTACTAAGAGAGTAAAAGTAGTTAATGAATTTGATTCCTGATTCCAAGGCTAAAATCTTGAGGCAAAGCAATGTGAGTTAAATACTAGTTCCCAAGGTTATCGTGAAGGTGAATTCTGGAGTGATGCTGAGGAAATTAAAAAAGACCTTATTAGTAAGGTCTATTCTGAGAGTTATGAAGAAATATTCTTAAAACTTATTGTTGCTAAAGTTATGTTTGTTTAAGAGCAGCAGCTAACAAATTAACCTTCAGAAAACAAGGAAATTATATATATATATATATATATATATATATATATAATATATATATATATATATATATATATATATATATATATATATATCTCATATCTTGATATTTTATGTATATTATATTTGTTTAAGGAAATTTGATGTTGAAAAAGAATTGAAATTGAAAGAGGTTAGAGGTCAGATCATTAATAAAGTTATTTTAGTAAACAAGAGGAATGAGGTGTCTCGCTTACTGGTGCAGACCAGGGATAGTCTCATTAGATTGATTGATTTCAGTAGTAATGGTGCTGTACTGCAGGTTTATGAGGTAAGAGGTGATTGAGCTGTTGGTAGTGTAGAGGATATCCTCTACACTATTGATCTATACCAGGCCTGGGCAAACTTTTCAAGCAAAGGGCCTCTGTCTTTTTACAGCCATTCGCGGGCCGCATTCCTTAAATTTCAAAGTATGCTCAACCCTCAATAAATTGCAGTTACGCTGGTGTTTTACGAAAGACAAATTTATTCTCAAAGAATAGGAATTGGGGAACTTAAGCACTCAAAAGAAAAAACAAAACAGAGTATCTTCGTCAGATCTTGAAATATAACTGAAGACAAATTTTGCTAAAAAACTAGGTGTAAAATAATCTTAAAAAGTATTCCTATGAAATAAAAAATCAAAGGGATTGTATTTTATCAACTCCTTTTTGGCAATTCATAGAAGGCAAAATAGCTTTTTTTATCTAATTATTGTGAAAATAAAAATTCACTAAAATAATTAAAATTTGCCAAATGAAGTTGGCGAATTTATTTATTTACTTTACTACCTTTTTTATTTATTTTATTTTTTTTCTAAACATTTTTATTTTGCCCGCGGGCCACATAAAAATACTCCGCGGGCCGCATGTGGCCCGCAGGCCGTAGTTTGCCCAGGCCTGATCTATACACTATTGATAGTATTTATCTATTGATTATTAATCCACTACCATATGGTAGTGGATTAACAATCAATAGATATTGGTTCAAATCCAGCTCAGGACTGTTATTTTCTCGAGCTATTATTGGTCCAGAGATTCTATAAACTAATGCAGGTTTATGAGGTAAGATGGGATGAGGGGGTGTTTCTGTAACCTCTTTCATTTTGTCTTGTCTTGTTTACCTTCGCTTCAAGCAAAAATGCGTTTCTGTAACTAGTGATTTTCTCCTTCCTCGCGCCACCCCTGCAATTTTCTCTCTAATTTAAATCTCTATTGTCAACTATTGGCAGATCTGATCTGTTAAATACTGATGTAGACCAATTTAAATCAAACTTAAAAGACTTGCTGTTTAGCTTTGATAACCATCTCTTTTTCTTTAGATATAGAAAAGGCCATCAACTCATGTTACTTACTCTCATTCTGACATATCTCTTTATTATGTTCAGAAGGTGAACCATACTAACAGAGCAGGTGTGGCATCCATATACTAAGATTTACTACTCAACGTCTTGCTAACCCTCATGTAACAACACTGTACTTAAATGACAACGCGTTAGTGCAATAACTCTGAGACATGTCCGCTCTGTAACATTGGTTCAAACAATCTAGCACATTTCTTTTTACATTGTGCTAGGACGAGAGACCTTTGCCTAAAACTCATAGGCACTACTCAAATTCAAAACTTGCAGACTTGTTTGCATGATATCAACTTCAACATACTGCAGAAATTGTACTAGTTCTCTGTAGATTCCTTAAAAAGAAGACAGGATAAAATAAATTAGCACTTTTTAATTTCTCCATCTCCTCTGATTATTTATAAATCAGAAATTTTATCTAAAACTAATTTTTAAGTAGACATTTGAAAATGTTTTTAGTTCATCCAATATCTAAGCCAAAACTGTGTTTATAGTTTCTCTTGTGCATTTTATCTTGTCCTTTCACTTCTTTTTAGAAATAAATAAATAAATAACCATTTATTTGCACATAATAATTATACAATAAACTTACAACAAATAACTTTAATTTACATAATAAGCGCAATTCGGCCAACAGCTGCGGTACCTCTTTTGAGGTCCAATATTTGGTTGGTTCTCTTTTTTCTTTCCTTTTTAATTTACAAAATGAAATAACAACAAAATTTTACAAAACATACTTATAAAAATGTTTTTTTAATATCTATTTTGTACTCAATAATTTTAACAAGAATACATCAAATATTTGATTTTTTATATTTTACTTTTAAAAAAATAATTTGCACTTGCTCGTGAAACGTGACGACGCTGAAAGAAGTAAGTTTTCTTTTGCTTTCCCTAAATTTTTTCCTTCTGGTAAATTTAAAAAAGATAATCTCGTACTGGGAGTACAAATGGTTTTATTAGTTTATTAAAAAGAAAACCTTTTTTGTTTGGTTATAAGACTTATTTTTGTAGAAAATTTGTATTTTTTATGCAAATAAAGGTATTATTATATATTGACAATGTTTTGAGTACATTTATTGTATAATAATAATAATAATAACCATTTATTGTAGCTTAAATACATATACATAAGATAAAAGTATAAAAGTAATAACTCAAAAGTATACAAAAATTAAACTCTTCTTTTTACAAATTATAATAATTTTACCTTTTATTTTGTTTATTTTATCATTTGTTTGTTTATTTGTTTATTATTGTATTATTTATTATTGTTTATTACTTTATTTTATCTATTTTATTTGATTATTTTTATCTTATTGTATACATGAAACAAATATATCTCTTATTCTTATTTTGATGAAGGCCTCTAGTTGTGGTGATTATCACTGATATTCACATTGTTTCTATTCTAGGGAGGATACATAGTTAAATGCAAGACTGGTTATTTCTCGATTTGTGGATGCTGTCGTAGAATATGGTCTCCCAGTGAAGACTCGAGTATAATAGCGTGGGACTATGCAACCGGAGAACGAGTTGCTACTTACGCAGTACAGCGTGTTTCACAGCATGCTACACTGTCTCTTGCTCTTCATCCACTTGATCACATCTTGGTGTATACAGCCCATTCTCCTAATGATTACCCCACCCTTAAGTTTTTGAATTTTGAAAGGTTGGTTTACTATTAATTGTTATTTTACTTTGGAGCATTGTGAAATTATCCCTTATCTCATTTCTAAATAACGTAAAGATAATCCAATCTTTGGCTTAAGTTTTTAAGTTTACAACTGATTGTTGTAACTTAGTAAGTTTGCTTTGAAGTTCATTTCATTTGTGTCAAGTTATTCGATAATTTTGTGTTTCCCTTGTTATCCTATGTTATATAGTGTTGTGCTTAACAACTTAACATCAGCTACTCTCTTTACATAACACATTACTTTATTTTAAAGTTTATGCTTATCGCGTAAGAAATAAACGTATCAGTGCAATTATGATCTGTGAGGCTGCTGCAAATGGATTTATAGGATATCGCCATGTTAAAAACAATATGATGTCATAATCTTGCATGTTCCCACGGAGCCGGCTCGTTTTGTGGTTTTGCTCCAAGAGGCCCAACAAAAAATGTAAACAACATTAACATAGAAGCAGTAACAAATTGATATCTAGACCAAATTTGGTTTGTTTATTACACGTGTTGGGAAAGAACACAGCTCTGCTAACAAAATTGATATTAGTTGTATCGAAATTGCTTTTATGATTTAATTTTGAATTTGAGATAGGGTTTCGAATAATTTTATTTTTTTAAATTAGCTTATATTAATTATTAAGATTGTTAAGACCTAATCTGTTCTATAATTTTAATTTATTATTAAATTAGCTAATAATATGCCACAAAAAGATAAATGTCTTTCATTTATTGTTGGTTAATAAATTTTGTCTTGGTAGGCGACTGTCATGAAGAGTTTGTGGTTAGCGAAAAATAGATATCACACTTACTTGCCTCTACGTTATTACAATATTCAATTTATTATTATTATTATTAATAATAAATTAATAAAAATTATTATTAATAATAAATTAATAATTATTATTATTAATAATAATTATTATTAATTGTCGTAATTACACAATAATTATTATTATGAATTATAATAATTTCACAATAATTATTATTATTAATTATAGTTATTGATATTGTAATAAGTATTATTAATTTTATATAATTATTTCGAGTCCTTTGCTTTTACCGTATCTTTTGTAAAATTAAGTTTTTCCTCGTAGAAGTGAAATAAATAATTATATAATTCAGCTTGAGTATGCAATAATGCTATGAAATAAAAATATTAAAAGAAACACTGTTCAAAGTAAAAATAAATTATAAAAATCTAGTTGAAAAATAGTTTTTTTTAATAGAAAAAAGAGGAGATAAGATAAGAAGCGATTGAGATCACAAGTGCTGTGGGGTGTGTAAAATAACCTGACTACACCTACACCCTCACCTACACATCGCACCCTTGCAGTTGTAGGGATTTTTTTCTTCCCTTTTACTGTGTTACGAGCATTACGTTTTCCTCTTCCATATGACTTTACTTTCAACACATGACTATAAAGTCATGTGTTGAAAGTAAAGTAATATATAAACCAAGTAGGGAAACTCCTATACTGACACATGTAAAAAATTCAGACCTGCCCAATCAGCTGATAGCTGGCTCAAAAAATAAAAAAATGGCTAAAATTAGAATAACTGCGCATGCGCCTTTTTGGATTTAGGTATTTTTATTTCGTTTTCGTACTTTAATATGTATAGTACTTTAATATGTACAAGATAATTTAATGATTTTGCATTAAATTCTGTCAAATAATTGTTATAATAATTCAGTTAAAGAAAAAGAGAAACTATAGTAAAGGTAAACCACATGTTTTTATTAAGATTTTGAAGAAAATGCAGACGACAGTGTATTGCCTTAAAATTACGATTGCTTTTATTACATTAAAAAAAATAGGTTAAATTTGTTAAATTACTAATTACAATTAATATTTGAAGGGGAAAAACAAATATCATTTGCAGAAATGTACTAAGTTAAGTAGTGCACACGATAAAAAAAAGTTTAATTAGCCTCTCGTTTTAAGTAATTTAAACAAACCTAGTATTTAAAGATTCGGACTTAAACCACTATAGGATGTGGTAAAATATATTTCTTACACAAATTATTAACATTTTAAACTAAACTGTCCAAATAAATGCAATAAAAACAAAAACTTTGAGTACCATAAATATTTTGTTAACATTTACTAGGGTACTACATGTACTAGGGGGCTGCGGCCATAGAAAAATTTTAGCCAACTCTCTGGTGGAAAAAATGTGAACTACATGCCAGGTCTGACAGAAATCGCGTTTGTTTCCCTACTTGGTTTAGGGAATATATTACTTTAGTATATATAATAATATACTTTAGTTGAAAGTTACTAGGCGAGAAGAATAGTTAATGTGTTATCAATCAGACAGTCACTCATAAACCAAAGAAAAATCAAGCAAAACATAAACTGTTGCACAAAGGAAACTCTCCTGGTTTGTGGACCCCTGTGCCAGAATTATTTAAAGAATTATTGTTGGTGCATCTGAAATGTTCTACTCAGTTTGAAGTAGCTATTTCTATAGAGTTAATTGACCATATAATCGTAATCTGCTGTAGTATATTACAAAATATTACTCTTGCACTGTATTATACCATATCTTGTATTATGAATTTATTGAGTTTTATTTAATTTACAGGGATGGAGATGGTTCAAGTGTTGGTCAAGTTATTACGGAGCATGGTAGACGTAGTGGTAATTCTAAATGGAGCTGTTTGGATACACCTCTGTATGAAGTACCTCCTGTTCGAGTCAAACCTCCTGATAGTTCAAGAGACCTTCCAGTCCTATGACTCCTTTTCTAAACTATCTCATACTCCTATACTCAGAGCTACTAGACGGTATGCTTACAAGTACATCATGTTGGAATTAAACCTCCTGATAGTATCAAGTACCTTCCAGTCCTATGACTCCTTCTTCTAAACTATTTCGTACTCCTATACTCAGAGCTACTAGAAGGTATACTTACAAGTACCTCCTGTCCGATTCAAACCTCCTGATAGTATCAAGAGACTTTCCAGTCCTATGAGTCCTTCTTCTAAACTATCTCATACTCCTATACTCAGAGCTACTAGAAGGTATACTTACAAGTACATCATGTTGGAATTAAACCTCCTGATAGTATCAAGAGACCTTCCAGTCCTATGACTCCTTTTCTAAACTATCTCATACTCCTATACTCAGAGCTACTAGAAGGTATACTTACAAGTACATCATGTTGGAATTAAACCTCCTGATAGTATCAAGAGACCTTCCAGTCCTATGACTCCTTCTTCTGAACTATCTCATACTCCTATACTCAGAGCTACTAGACGGTATGCTTACAAGTTCCTCCTGTTGGAATTAAACCTCCTGATACTATCAAGAGACCTTCCAGTCCTATGACTCCTTTTCTAAACTATCTCATACTCCTATACTCAGAGCTACTAGACAGTATGCTTACAAGTACATCATGTTGGAATTAAACCTCCTGATACTATCAAGAGACCTTCCAGTCCTATGACTCCTTCTTCTAAACTATCTCATACTCCTATACTCAGAGCTACTAGACGGTATGCTTACAAGTTCCTCCTGTTGGAATTAAACCTCCTGATACTATCAAGAGACCTTCCAGTCCTATGACTCCTTTTCTAAACTATCTCATACTCCTATACTCAGAGCTACTAGAAGGTATACTTACAAGTACCTCCTGTTCAAGTCAAACCTCCTGATAGTATCAGAGACTTTCCAGTCCTATGACTCATTCTAAACTATGACACTTTCCTATACACAGCATTACTTGAAGGTTTTGTTTCTAACTACCTCCGGATACAGTCAAACCTCCTGATAGTATCAAGATACCTTCCAGTGCTATGACTTTTCTTATAAACTATGCCATATCAGTGTCTAACTTAACAATCAGTTCAATAATTATCTGTGCTGCTACAAGATAAAGAAGATGCTGTCAGCATTTTGTTTTTAACATCTCGATATCCTATTTATCCATTTGCCAAAGTATAATTGTCATGTTAAAATAAAATGCTGTCAGTATCTTGCACATTCTCACATAGCTGGCTCATTGTCCTTCTAGAGCCTACTAACAATGTAACATCATTAACATAGAAGCAGTAACAAATTAATGTCAATATTAAGACAAAATTTATTAAGTTTATTAAACATACTAGGAACACAGCTGTGGTAAGTTATAATGAAAAAGTCACGATTTATTTTTGAATTTGAGAGGTGTTTTCCAATAAGACCTACCCTTTTTATAATTTTTATTTTTTTAATTAGCTTATATTTTATCACAAAAAGATAAATGTCTTTCATTTATTGTCTGCCAATAAATTTTGTCTGGAACCGTTATAAAGGTGACTGCCATGAAGATTTTGTGATTAATGAAAAATTGATATCAGATTCTCATCTGCCTCTACGTCAATACATTTATTGTTATATAATAATTTTTTAATAATTTAATTAATAATAAATTAATAATTAATTAATAATAATTAATAATAATTTATTAATAAATATAATAAATGTAGTTTTTTCGGGGTAGAAGTTAAATAAATAATAATATAATTCAGATTGAGTATGCAAGAATGCTATGATATACCAATATCAGAAGAGACACAATTTAAAATTAAAAGAAATGATAAAAATCTAGTAAAAAATACAAAATCTTAAATAGAAAAGATAAGATAAAAATTGCCTTTTTGTGGGTAAAATAACTTTTTTCCCCTTTAAGTGTGTTACAAGCGTTGCATTTTCTCTCTTCTAGCTGATTTCTTGTCACGTGACCATGTCGAAGGATATAGAGTGAGAAATATAGTGTATTATTAAAATGAACTTAGTCAAATTTTGAGGAGTTGATCAGAGGTTGATAATTAAAAGCTTCTGTTTTTGAATTTACTATGTTTGGCACGGATAATGGTGCAAGACCAATGCTGGCTCTCCTATTTAAATGTAGATATTCTTGTGGAAAAGACAGAATTTTAATTTTGATCTTATGTATAAAATTCTCTTTTATGTATGTTACAAAATGTGTGATGCAGTCTTTTATTATGTTTAGATTTTCAGGTGAGGGTCCCAACATAGCTTTAGACACTGTTGCCACAGCACTGGCTAATCTACCATCTGCTGGAAAAGGTAATAATATATGAAACTTTTAGGGTGTAGTTCTAATGATAGTAATTAGGGAGAGGTGATTGATCACCTAGCAAGTAGGCTATGTTGTTGGGCCCTTTTTCCTAACTCCCTTTGATAGAAGATAGTGTTCTGCTTTATGGTCTTAGTGCCCCTAATGTACAGAAGAGCCATGGTTTTACTAAAGTTTCAATAGTACCTGGCATCGCACAGGCTTTAAACCATCGGTTTGACGTCCCATTTGAAGAATATCATGAAAAAGGATTTCCATCCCTCAGACCGGGATCGGACCCGAACTGGCGGTTGATAGGGTGTAGTTATAAAAACATTACTTAAGAATTCATGCCTTTGTAAAAATAGTTGAATATGATGACATGGCTGCAATGTTTTTCTTCAAAGCTGCAGACATTTGTTTTGTCAGCAAGCTAAGTAAGGTGATAAAGTTAAAGAAGCAATAAATATAACTTTATCTACGAGTGATATGTAATATTGACATTACATGTCTGTCAACATGCACCAAACAATACATCTTTACATTATATCTTATAACACACTGCTAAAGTCAGTTGACAGCCTGGCAAAATCTCAATGCTTTTAACCCTTTGTTTTTACAAAAAATCCCTTCTTTTAAGTAACATAAAAATCCCTTCTGTTTTTGATTTGTTTCTATTTGATATCGAATTTTTATATTTAAAAAAAAAATGATTTATTTATTTTTTAAGTAGGAATATTGATGTATCTTTTAAATTTACCAATTAAAAGTTGCTTTAACTCTGTTCAGAAGTATGAATTAAGTGGAGTTAAAATTGTTATTTATTTAATGCAATGGATCATAATAGTTCTATGATTAAAGTTCATTTAAATTGTCAGCTATAATTACTTATTTTTTATAGATAGATTTTACTTATTTCTACTGAAATATGCATTAAAAAGCACCATTGTTTATTATTAACGGCATACTTTAATAAAATAAATGTTTTAATTATGCTCTTGACATAATTATATTTAACTTTTTTTCCAAAACCAACTGCGTTTTGTGTCAAGTTTCTATAATTGAATACGTATTGTTTCATATTGATTGAAATGAAATGAACTCAAAAAAATTAAAATGCACAATGAGGGAAATAAAAGCGAGGTGAGGTTACAAATGTTTACTTTTGTTGGAATGTAGAGGAGAGGGAGGGGCGCGATTCTTCCCCTTCCTAATTTTTTTGGAGTGCTGTCAACTGACTTTAGCCGTGTGTTATATTATAGTAGAAGAATTCTTCTTACTTTTGGCACTTGTACCGAAACTAAATGGAATTATTTTTATTTTTTGCCCTAGTGCCAAAAGTAAGTAGCATTTTTTTGTTAAAATTTAGAAAGTTAGAAATTGCTGTGATTTCTTATGAGTGAGTTAATCTTAAAAATTAAGCTCTGTTCTGCCCAGCCTTAAAGATATTTTTGTTTTTCCAGTTGAAGCTAAACCTGAAGACACACGATCTCTAGCATCTTCCTCTCGAATACCAATTCTAACGAAAAACCGTCTTCTTCGCCCTGCAGAGTTGATAAAGCAGAAATCCGTATCAAAAAGTAAAGGAGTAGAATCACCTAATAACCAACTGTCACCCGCTGCATCGAGAGATTCGAGACTGAGCGATATCATCGGTAAAATGGATCTGATCTTAGTTCAAGCTAGCCCTAAAATGACTTCAGTGAAATAAGTATTTTGACAAAGTTTAAAGTTTTGTTGAATCATATCCATTCTGGCTTGGGTGTGAAGCATCCTTAATGTCCGGCTTGCAGAGCTCTGAAGGAATATTTACTGAATAATCAACATATATCTGCAGGATAGTCCACATAAATTAACGGGATAATCCACATATATCTACAGGATAATCCACATTCAGTACTGGGATCACATAAGTTTGTCATAAGGATGTCCCCTGAATATCTTAAAGAGATGAAAAAATTATAAAAAAAAATTAGGTTCCATTAAGGCTTGAACCAGCGATGTTCAGATCCTGTCACTCCCAAGTAGAGACCCCAGAAACATTCATTACATCCTTAAAACTTAAAATTTAGGAAATTCCCCTTCTTTAATTCTTCCACCTTTAATTTGAACTGACCCTTACAGTACAGACTATGCCTCTAGTGAGGGATAGTCTTGGACTATTAGTTTCATTTTTATTGAATGACTTATAACTGTTTTTTACAAACATTGTCAAAAAATCAGAATAATCCGATTGAGTTAAATTCAGTACAAGTATATCCCTTTATATAATAAATAAGTATTCTAAGTTTAGTTTCAATATGACAAGTATATCTATGATTTATTTAAAACAGTTATAAGTCATTCAATAAAATGGAACTAATCCTGATAATAAGATGAAACTTAGCACATGTGTTAGTTCTATATAGCTACATGGGTGCTAAATCTCAATCAGATCTCAAATTTTTTTCGTGATATTGTGGGTTAATGACATCATGAACAATTATTTTCCTTATAGCACAACTAGATCTAAAGATTGATTTTTGTATCGAATTTCAACTCTCTAGTATGAATACCCTGCTAACAGACACACACACACATACATACAGACAGACAACTTTGTGTAAACCACTTAGGAGGTCTTAAAACCGCCTGAAACGGATAAATCCAGTGACATTCAGGTTTTTGGATTTTTTTACAAACAATACTTTCCTATATACCTATGGTATAAATGAGGAAAAGTAAAAATAAGTTAATAAAAGAGAAAGAAGTGTCTCCACAAAAATAATATTTCTTTTTAGCAAAGCGCTTTCGACCTAACAAGAGGTCATCATCAGTGCTAGCCTAACAAACAAAATAATACAATAAATCAGATTATTATTTTTCTGATTTATTGTATTATTTTGTTTGTTAGGCAAGCACTGATGATGGTCTCTTGTTAGGTTGAAAGCACTTTGCTATAAAGAAATATATTTTTGTGGAGAGACTTCTTCCTCTTTTATTAAGATGAACTCCATTTACGCTAACCTTAGTTCTTTAATAATAAGTTATTGAAGGTGGACCACCAGTGGTTGGGAACCACTGGTCTAAGAGAAGTATCAAATTCAAATTCTTTATTAAGCAAAGTAAGCAAAAAATTTTACATGCCAAGTCAAAAATAAAAAACATTTTTTAGAAATACAAAATTAAAAAAGTTAACAACTTTCAATATATTTAAATTTGTCAATAAAAATATCATTTCAATTATAATATTCCTTCTCCATTAGATATCTCTTAATTACTTTCTTAAATTTAACAAAATTCATATTTTTTATTTTTACAGGTAATAAATTATAAAACATTATACACTTGTAGTAAGCTCCTCGCTTATATAAAGTGGTCTTGTGCTTTGGAATTCTTAAAACTAAATTATTTCTTGAGCTTCTTGAATTAATAAAATCATTAAAATAATTAGGGTTCTTCTTCACAAAAAGTAAACAATTTAAAATGAATAGAGAAGGTAAAGTTAAAAGTTTGTTATTTTTAAAATGGCCGACACAACTCTCAAGTGGTTTCAAACCAAAAATGATTCTAATTATTCTCTTCTGGTACACGAAGACTTGATTTATATTCGACTGAGTTGCCCAATGAATGAGACCATAAGACATTTTGCTAAAAATTATGCCATAATAACTTTGAAATAATGTATCGTTAGACACAATAAGTTTAAGCTTACGGAATAAGAAAGATGATTTGCTTAAATAGCTGCATACGTTATCAACATGAATGGTCCATTTAAGTTGTCTATCAATATAAAAGCCTAAAAATTTTACAGAGTTAGATTGTTCCATATTAACATCTAAATTTATATTTACTTTATTATTATTTACAAAATTTATTAAGCAACTCTTGCTTAAATTAAGTTTTAATTTATTTGTTCTAAACCATTCTTTAGCTTTACTAAACACTCTATTTACACATATTTTTATATTATTTTTACTATGTACAGCTATATCATCCGAGGGGAATATCCTATGTGCATCTATCAAATGTATCATAATGCATTTGATGGTTTTCAGAAAAAAATATATCTTTTGGGCACGTTGCACTATTTGGGTGGGGGTACAGACTATATTTCCCCGTATTTTTAAGGTTATAATGTTGATACTACTGAAATGTTGAACCTGCTATAACATGATCTCTATCTTTTCAAAACCTCCTTTGTTGTTGTTTGTACATAACTTGACGTATTGACGTTTTGACAAATTTTTCAAATTTATGTTTATAAGACCCTTTAAGTTTATGACGTATCATTTTTAATTAATATAAGAGCACAGCATAAAATTCACTCCCAGTTTTATTCGTGTAGTTCATATTTCTCATTAAAGCAGTAATCATAAAAATGATGATATCATGGGTTATAAATTCAAAATTATTTATCATCTAGTTTATTAGTTTAATTATGTATTATTTAGTACATTATACTACTAGGCTGTAAAATGAATCGGTTCTTACCATAGCAACTATACTTATTGGTGAGTAAAGAGAGCAAGTAAAAGGAGCTGAGGTAAAAAATGCACAGTCATGTAGTGTTTGATATTTTTTCTGAGGTAAAGAGTTATAATAGAATAAATAACATTTACAAATCACTTTTATTTACTGCTTTTAACCCACTTTTATTTAATCGCTAAAGTTTTTAACTCTGGTGGTGTTGCTACCAACTCAGTGTCTCTTATATCACTATCAAACATTGTAAATAATACTTTACAAATAATTGATTAGATTTAATTTTGATTCTAACCAAACAAGAAGTAGATAACAGAAAGAAAAATATACTGTTAAAACTGTGTTGCCATCTAGTGGAACTATGGCTGAATTACAACAAGAATGTGGTCTTCAGCGCTCCTCGTGGAAATAGATGAAGTTTTAGCTGTACTACAAAAAACACTCCTTTTTACAGCTGATACAAATTTTGCATTTCTCGATCTGTACAGCAGGGAATAAAGTGAACCTAAACTTCCTACTTCAGAAAAATTATATATTGCTCAATTTAAGTTTAAAATGTTTATTAAAATTGTGTATTCAGAGATCATTTATCATTCTCTGAAAATAAGACCCTTATTATACTGCTCTAGTCTTTTTCTAGTCAAATTATAGTTTTCAAAAATTAATTTTGTGTTTGTTTTGTTGGAATTCTCATCTCTAGCACGTAGGTTTGTAATAAGGGTGGGCCCCGTTTCACGAAAGTACAATTCTTGTAGATACAAAAATTGTAACAAATAACGTGTGATGACAAATGTACTGGTGAAGATTTAGGTCTTCCGGTGGTGACCGCGTCAATGTAGATGAAGAATTTGACATTTCGCTTCCACTGTGGGAGGCATCTTCAGGGATGTAGGACATCATGGAATGCTCTACAAAATTGACAGTTTTGTATTATTTTGTATATTTTTTTACATAAACTCTTGTAGGTTACAATAATCTGTAATGATATTAGTGAAACACCTTATTTTGACACTTGTTACAAGTTGTTTTCTACAATAGTTTGTAAGATTTCTTAGGGGGTATAATCAAATTTTAATAGAACTTGACACAAATATGCTCGTTTCCAAGGAGATCTAAGATAAAAGTTGTAACCTACTAGTGTTTTTTTAATACAATTGTATAAAAAACGGCTAGTAATTACCAGTATACACTTGAACATTCACACAGCAGTATACACTTGACAAATTTCTTACAATTATTAGTAAAGTTGTAGTATACAAGACTTGTACTTTTGTGAAATGTGGCCTAGTATTCAGACATTTTCCTAACCAAATCCTAATGTTTTCCTTAATATGTTCAGAAATTATCCTTTAGGTGACTTTTAAAAACGCCGTGGAGTACTTCACAATAAATAACACCAACAACCACGTCTCTCCACTAAACATTATCTATTAAATAAATTGACAGAGCCGGCTTTCGGCAAATAGCCATCAACAGTGCCTAAAACAAGCGAAAATCATCAACTTAAAAAATATAAAAATAAAAAGGTTACAGCATAAAAACCAAAATCCACATACAAAAAATAAAATGTAAAAATTAACAAAATAAAAAAAAACAAGTCGAAAAAAATAAAACAAAAAATTTAAAAAATTACCGGTGAGATGTAGAGGGGAGGATCTCGTCCAGTGACTGGTAGCGGACTGGAAAATATTGTGAGGGAGCCATATATATGGGGAGGTTAGTGCTGGATGTTCATATCAGGCCTACCTCATTGGTTCCTTGACACTATTTTCTCACCCTTTCAACTGATTATGACCGTGTGCTGTACTATAGAATACTCATTGCTCCTCATACTTATTCTATGACTTAATCCAAACTTAAATCTATAGGGTGGGGCTTAAGTCAAAAAATGAAAGAAATTTAGTTTAAGACATTTATTATAGAGGTATTAATTACGAAGGCTACAGACATACCAGGTACATAGTATTAGTTCAAGAGCCAGATCAGATAAAACGTGATACATTTTTTACTGCTTTTAACCTTTTACTGCTTTTACCAATTTTTCTATAAATATAAAATATTACTTTTAACCAATTTTTTCTATAAATATAAAATATTTTTACTGCTTTTTAACCAATTTTTTCTATAAATATAAATTATTTTTACTGCTTTTAACCAATTTTTTCTATAAATATAAAATATTTTTACTGCTTTTAACCAATTTTTTCTATAAATATAAAATATTTTACTGCTTTTAACCAATTTTTTCTATAAATATAAAATATTTTTACTGCTTTTAACCAATTTTTTCTATAATTATAAAATATTTTTACTGCTTTTAACCAATTTTTTCTAATATTTTAAATTTTTTTAAATTTTCAAATATTTTTATGCTATGCATTTGCCAAATTACTTGAAAGTTGCCAAAAACGTAGACTTTTTTAAAGAGTTTTGCTGATTTTAATAAAAATTATCAATTTATTTTTTGGTTTTTCCAATGCCTTTATATTATGTCCAGCCATCACTAATAGCTGTAATGACAAATGTCGAATGATGGAACAGTTCCCAGATGTAGCCTTGCGTTTTGCTTGTTACATTTCTTAAGTGTATCTGGCACAATTTATATTGTGTCAACTGTTTATGTTTTGCAAACTTGGTTAGTATCAAATTATGTATATCTATTTATAAACTGCACTTCTTAACTTTTTATTTATTTATAATTATGTTATTCTTACCTTACTTAATTTTCCTTCACATTAGGAATAAGAAAATATAATAAACAAGAATAAATGTCTAGACATTGTTAAATCATGCCATGTGTAACGTAGAGTTTGTACAGGATAAAAATTAGCCACGTGAGACCCCTGTCCTGATTCTATGTAAGATCGACACCTATAATAGTGTCAGTATTATAGGTGTCGAATATATAAATTCATCTATCAATTCAATATTTTTATCCCTTTCAATTTATTCATTTCTTTAATTACTTAATATTATTAAGTAATTAATTTATTATTATTATTTATTTATTATTACTCATTTTATATTCCATTTTAATTCACTTTGTTATTATTATATTTATAAAAAGTCATACTAATTAATATATAATCCAACATATTTAATTATTTATTGCCATATATTATATATAATATATATATATATATATATTATATATATATATATATATATATATATATATATATATATATATTATATATATATATATATATATATATATATGAATTCCTTCTTTTTTTGCATGACTATATATTTAAAAACTCAATATTTTAAATTCAAGTCCTTTGAGGAGTTTTTATCTTATAACACCTGTAATATTTTAAATGAGGCTTGTGATAAAATAAATGCTTTTTAGATAGGGTTACTATCTTAAAAAAAAAAAAAATAGTGTCGGTACTCCTTAGGGTCTAGAAATATTATTTTTAATATTTTCACCCTGGCAGGGTTCTAAGTTACCTCGACACATGATTCAGTTAAAGTTTCGAGGTAATGAAATGTCGATACAACGAGAAATCGTTCCCCAAAAAGTTTCGAGGCATTGTGATTACAGCACTAGAATTGAGGTTATAAAGTTGTATTTTATTGAGTAAGTATCAAATGATTTATATCTATTTATTATCTGCACTTCTTAACTTTTTATTTATTCATAATTATGTTATTCTTACCTTACTGAATTTTCTTTCACATTATCTATTATAAGGAGAAAGGAAAAGGGAAATATAATAAACAAGAATAAATACAGCGTAACTATTTTCAATTCTAATTATATTTTATATAAAACTGGTCTACTTTACATATTTTTCTCTAAATTACTTGATATATTTACATTTATATCTTAAAAAAGCAATAATTTAATGGCAGTTTGATTTTTAATACACAAATAATTTAAATATATATTTTATATTTGAAGATTCAGGTCTACCAGTGGTGAATAAGTCAATGTAAATTGTATATTATATGTCTGACATTTTGGTTTCACTGTGGATGTCATCTTTAAGGATGTAGGACATCATAGATAAACACTATGTTCTATAAAACCTACATTATAAAAATCGGGTACAGGTTGTCTCAGAACTTTTCCTCGTTACATTGGATTCGCTACACTCATAGTCACTACTTCGGACCGGACGCACTTCCCTCGTCCTCGGGAAATATAAATCACCAAATTTATAATGAAATTTATCTTACGACTCGCTTCGCTTGTCCTTAGTATAAATAATAATAAATAATAAAATAAATAATAAATAATAATAATGAATAAATATAATAACATAAAAATAAAATATAAAAATATAATAAAAATAAATAATAATAAATACATTCGTTTCATTCCCAGTGGTCACTGGTCACTGAGTATGGTCTTTCAGGCACTGACCACACTCAATATTGCCTAACTTTTATGATCCAACTAAAACCGTGGATGTATATTTGTCGTATTGAAACAAACTTAGTAAGTGTTTAAACTTGTATCAAATTTCAACTCAATTGAATCATTTTCTGTTTCTTACAATTTCTTTTAAATGTAAGAAACTTTTGACATTTGATAAAAATTAAACTAATGCTGATAAAAAGATTAAACTTGGCACGTATGTTGGATTTATGTATGACTACTTACATGCGTGAAAATTTCAAACTGATTAAAAAGAATATGCGTTTTAAAAATATTTAAAATTTTTGCTGTGTCATTTCTGCTGGTTTATGCCGTCAAGAAAATATATTACGGATAAGCACAACTGGACCTCATAAATCCTGGACCCAATAAATAAAATGTATTTCTCTAGCATAAATGCACTGAGAGATACAATACATACAGACAGACAACTTTGTGAAAACCACATAGAAGGTCTTATAACACCTGAAACTTATAATTCTGGTGACTTCCCGGTTTCGGTTTTTTTTGCAAACAATACTTTTCCTATATACCTACGGTATAAATGAGGAAATCGTAATTATATTTCCGTTTGTAAAACATGAGTGTTCATCCATGATGTTATACATCCTTTAAGATGCCTCCCACAGAGGAAGCGAAACATCAGATCCATCTTTTACATTGACATGGTCACTACCGGAAGACCTAAATCTTCATGACATTAACTGCAGAAGCCTATGGAGTTTATAATATTTTATCTACTAACGGCTGCAAAATTAGTCATTATTGAACAGATTTTAAGCTGCAAATGAGAGGAGGGGGCAACGGGGACCTCGGAAGGAAAAAAATGAATTCATTTTCCCTCTATCGAAATTTTTTTGAAGGACGAAAACAATAATTTATGAAATGATAGAAACAATAATATAAATAAGTATTTTTTTAGTTCTTTATCTTGCATAAACTCTCTTTATGCAGATTTTATACAGCCCTGCTCGTGCTTTATAAATACAGACAAACTCATTTTGTCTGTATTTTTCAAATGAAATGCTCAAAAACCTTCATAGATAAACACTAACTGACCTTTAAAGTAGAGCAAATATTAGTGCGCACTGTCAATTTTAGAGGCATAGTTTAGCATAACCAACTGGATAATTATGCGCATTTCCTTTGAAAAATACAGACAATATGAGTTACGAGCAGTGCTTGATAATTGAGTAACTGCTTAGGTTATAAAGCATTAACCAGAACCTTGAGCAAGAAGTGGATGTTAAGAAGGACGGAAATACGCATTACAAAAGAAATTCGCCCAGCATACGGACCACCGTGCCAGAATTTGTATCTTAAAAGATTTCAGCGCATTTCTTTTGAAAAATACAGAAAAAAAATATTTACGAGTAGTGCTTGATAATGGACTAACTGATCAAGTTATAAAGCTTTAAAGTTAAAAATGTGCGGGAAGCTGAAAGCAATTGATTTATTATAACCTTAATTTACTTTAAGGGGAGGTTTCCATGAGGTTACACTGAGCCTCAGAATAATGTTTCAGGCATAGAGATATATATTAGAAGGGGTATATCCTATCTCATTACATTAAGAGGCTTGACACATCTTTTTGGGGCTCTATTTAACCTCATTAAATCCTTCTTTAAGACTGAGTTAAGGTTATAATTATTTCGGTTTCCCGCACATTGTTTGTGTTTTGATTTGTATTTTTAACGTTTTACCATATAATTTATTGTAATTTTGTGCTGATTATTTGATTATATTTATAAGCGAAGGTGGTCAGGTTACTTTTTCCATGTTTCAAAATTTAACCTATAGGGATTTTCTAGTAATAATCTCTATGGTTTCAACCTTCCCAATGTATTGAGATAGGCTATGCCCCCTCTAGTAATATATCTCTATGGATTTTCGGAGAGAATGAGTGGGTCAAAATTTAGGTTATAAAGTTGTAGTTTTTTGAGTGGTGTTTGTTGTCTGGTAAATTAATTTAGATTTTGCTGGTTTGTAATAATATTTTCTATATTATATTTAAAAATACGATGTAATATTAACAATTAAACATTATAATAAAATACTTAATAAATATAATTATATATATAGTATTGGCAACACTGATATTTTGGGGCTATTTATGACTCGTCAAATTTTAATCGTTTGTTTCGTAAGTTATTTCGATTTATGTTGGTTTATTTTGTTTAAATTAATTTGGTAATCTAAAACGTTAACTATAACTAAAAATGATTTTACTAAAATGTGTATAATGAATTAGAATAACAGTGAAGATAGTGAGAATAGATACATTGTAGGGATTGACGAATTCCTAGACCAAAGTCCACTTGTCATAGTGAGTTATAAAAACTTCAAAGCAGTCTTTACCCCATTCTGAATCCCGTAAGTATTTAAAAACCTTTTTCTATACATTTGTTTTATTTAACTTATTGTTTCTTATCGCAATTTAATAACTTATTATAATCTTAATTTGTTGACGTAATCAACAAATGAATATTAAAATTAAACACAACATTTTAAATATTCAATTCAAAACAGTTTTTATTTCCATAAGTAAAAAGTGCAAGACAAAAAAAGTCGAGTAATTAAAAATGAGGTAAGTAATTAACATAATCTTAAGGAAACCTCAAAGCCCAGTGGTTTCCTTGTGTGGGGACTCCTACTTAAGTACAAGTTATATTTTTTTTGGGTAGCTCTCAGCAAAGGTAAATAATAATCTTTTGTTTATTTTTCTGCCGTTAGTAGATAAAAAATTATAGACTACTATGCATAGAGATATATACTAGAGGGAGCATAGCCTATCTTCATACATTGAGAGTCCTGAAACATTTTTAGTGGGGCTCTGTGTAACCTCATTGAAACCTCCTCCAAGAGGGAGTTGAGGATAAAATTAATCAATTGTTTTGGGCTTCCCACAGATTGTTTGTGTTGTGATTTGTATTTTAACATTCTACTATATAATTTACTGTTTTTTGTTCTGTTTATTTGATGATAATGATAATCGAATGTGGTCAGGTTAATTTTTCGATGTTTCAAAATTCAACCAATAGGGCCCCTCTAGTAATATATTTCTATGCTACTAAGCAGCAAGGGGAAACATTGCAGATTCGTGACAGCAATTACCTGCATCGGCTCCACCTATGCAGGCAATTCGCCATTACTAGACTCGGTTTATAAACAGCCTTGGCTGGCGCCATTGCAAGTAATTTACACAACCTAACCTTGCCTTCGTGTCGGGAGCTTATTTATAAAATTCTTCAAAATTCCATTTTGCTGCAAAGTGGCATAATATACTATTATTTGTTAAGGCAGTTTTTAATTTTCTCTTTTAACACTCCTTAAAGGAGTGTTAGAAGAGTGATAAAGATAAAGAAGCAATCAAAATGTAATAGAAGTTAACAATTACTGTAATAACAAAAAAAAATTCGGTGATACATAAAATGGCTGTAAATTTAGGGCGCCATTTTGGTTTTTTTCTTAATACTACTGAAAAACAATTTCTCTTTTACAATACCTTCTACTTTTGTAAGAAAATATGGAAGTAATAAAATCTACGGAGCTTTTAATTTGTTAGTAAATATTCATTTGAGCTACTTTATGACGACAATTTAACCTAATAATGTACAATTTAAGGCAGTTCGACTGATATTTACACTATTAGTGATACAATGTTTTAAGTTGTTAATGGCCATGATTATGTATTATTTGTTTATGGTCGAAGTATTAGTGTGCCATTTAAGAAACCACACTTTGGAATCTGACCCGTAACCACCTAGAATTTGTGGGGAGGGGGAGGGCGAAACCAATCCTAAAGGGGGCGATGATTCACACACCTTTAAGGGACTGATGAAACTACTTTGTCAGAGGGGGCGACCCCTCTTGGCTTCTCTCTGGCTACGGGCCAGTTTAGTATGTAGTGTGAACCCATGGAAAGATTTAAGTAATTGGCTCCTGTCATAGAACTGAAAATATGACTTATTTTGTACTATGCAAAGAGCCTTATACTACTTTTAGTTAGTATAAGCCTCATTTGAACCATTATTTTCGTAGTTTAAGTGTCGAATGTCACATAAGTACAAAAAGGTTCAGGTTGTGTAATGCTTAACACGATGGCCTACCACCCAGACAGTCCGGGTTCGATACCGACCGGGGCCTTTAGGATTATCATGCGAGGGAACGAAATCCTTGCATGTAACCAAGGAGTATAGTACTATACTATACATGGCATAATTATCAGGAAAAGAAAAAGTGCAAGTGAAGTATATAGACGTGCCCTCGCTGTTAAACCATACCTCCATGCACTTTAAACTACAAGGCAGACACACTATAGTATTATAATGAATAATGAACACCCATTAATTTACAGCTTTGTCAGTAAATATTATAAGTAGGGAGACTTGGGTGTTTTCTTAATATAATACTATAATCCTTGATGTAACGTCCTTCAAAAGAAATGTTAAGCCGGTTTTTCCGAGCCTGTGCGATGTCAGTTTCTATAAAAGATCCCTAAACCTAAATGAATCTGGGTTTAGGAAAAAATTAGAACCCTCGATAATACATATGTGTCTGGCTTATGATTTCGATACCAGAAAATTTTAATTTGGTAGTGGGGCACGTGTTGTCTCTAGTAGTATTTTAGTCTTTAGTGAATGTAAAATCACGGTTCTTCTGTGGATTAGACGAAAAAATTCCCATGCACTAGGACTCATATTCTTGTAAGAAATACAAGAATAAGCATAGGACTGTAAACACAATGGAATTCCACTGATAACACCATAGCCGGTTTACTGGTGGTCAGAAGTAAGGGTACCACCCTAACAACAAACAAATATTTTATAAATGTGTCATAAATATTTCCTAATAAAGAAAGATCATAGTGGTAATATGGGGGGGGGGAGTGGTAGTAACTACTAGGCAAGTAGGCCACGGTTCACGTTGTTGGCCCTAAATCTACTATGAGGGTCCTAAATTTTGGACTATATCCAGTTTCATTTAGGGTAAGGGATCTTTAACGCGTACCTGACAACGCACAGGCTCGAGACCACCGGCTTTACGTCCCTTTTGAAGGACGTGGTACGCGGAATTTTTATCCCTCTCATAAAAATCCCGAAGGCCCGTGCTGGGATTGAATCCATGACTAAATAAACTCGGAAGTTTAAAGTCCATTCATTCTATGAATTGGCCGCGTACCTTAACCACTACACCACGGGTGACTCTTAAGAAAGATCATAAGAATCAAATGTAACAACGCATAAAAAAAGAAAAAAATTATATAAGTATTTCATAAAATCGGTCATTGATAGCAAAAGGGTTGCGAAATACGAGAATCTACATTTAGTTGACGGTGATTATTTTTAACATATTTTTAATTAAAAACTTTAAAATGCTTAATTATAATACACTAAAATTGATTTTAGTATTTTATGAATGTCGAGCATTAATTTATAATAGAACATAATAATCCAGAGACCGGAAGTGTTGCCAACTTTGTTCTAAGAAAATTGTATATTTTTCGGGTGGCAGCATTACTTAAGACCACCTGAGAATCGGCTTTGTTCTATCAGTTATGCTCCTTCTACATATAGTATGATTCTAAGATGGGAAATATACATATTTAGTCCCAAGTATACATATTCAGTCACTTTAGTCTGTTATAGGAAATATTCATAATTATAATCTTAAGTTTCATCTTTTTCTAAGATCTCTCACTTTAGCACAGATCTTATAGCACAACTCTATGGGTATATTTTCCTTAAACTGACAAAGAAATTAAAAAAAATTTGCAAAATTTATGGCTATGGTGGCAACATTACTTATAACCGCCAGTGAACCGGCTTTGCTGTTATCAGTTGTGCTCCTTCTATTTATAGTATTATTACAAGTCTCTAAGGCTGAACAACGTGGCCAACATGACACGGAGAGGTGACATATCACCTCTCCAGAATTACTATCACCAATTCTGTTTAATACAATTTTTTTAAAAAAAATCACAAATATCTATAAAATAATAATAATTGCCCAAGCTGGTCTCAAACTGGAAACTCTATAATTTATGAAGGGCAGGATGAGTTTATTAATCACAATTTTTAGTACTCTTTTAAATAAGTAGCTCCCTGTTCATCAATTAAAAAAATTATGGCTGATCATACAGTTAAACATTTGAGTGTTTATTAATCAAATTTAAATATTTTATGATCGGTATTTTCTTGTAAATTTTGGGGGTGCCGTCCACAATAATGTAAAAAAATTTGGTCGAGACCCTTTATAAAGTTAGGGGATGCCGCTCCCAATAATATCTTCTCTTATAAGATTTGGGGGCACTAACGCTTGTTCGAGATCCAGGTGGTGAGCTTACCTGAACTATATTGGTTGAGGTAACAACAGCCCCAATTATAGAAAACACATTTTACTCCCTATGGAGAAAAAAATACTTTTTCTCTATTGGCAAAGCATTTGTTGAGGTTGGTATAAATTGAGTAATTTTTTTTACTTTTCCTATATACCTTCGGTAGTAGATACATAGAGAAAGTATTGTTTAGGTTCAGAACTGGAGTGTCGATATTTACAAGGATCTTGAATAAAGGAGATGACGCGATACGGGAACTGAACTGACCCCATAAATGTTGTATAAAATAGAGAACAAACTTACCTTCCATGGTTAAGTACTAAATACTCCAGAAGCCGGACCTAATAAAATGAGACTTATTTGTACTACTTCAAACCAAATATTTCTGAAAATATACCTTAAATTATGAAGAAAAATCATGGTCTGCCTATCCAGAGTAGAGCCCTTTATATCAGCGTTTCCCGACCTTTTCAGTACCGCGACCCTATAATTTGCTTTTATAAAGATTGGCGACCCAAATGCATTTATTTTGCATAACCTAAAAATTGTTGGCGTTTTTATTTATTGCCGAACTAATTATGACCCTACAGACAATCAAATCATAATTTTCATGAGATTTTTATACTTAAATAGAAAACTGCCCACTAATTGGAGTTCAAAAGAAGTATATTATATTATAGCAATAAAATATAAAAATAAAAAAATTAAATTAAATATAAAAATGAGCATTTATTATTTTAAGGAAAAAATCAAATAATGATTATAGTAAACAAAAAAAGGATAAAATATGTATCATATCAATGACTAATTTGTTGCTGTTGGTTTTCCACTAATAAGTCAAGTCGTGTTTTGTTTATTCATTTCAAAACTTTAATTAAAACTCAAAACTATAAAATAAATAACCTGAAGAAACAATTATAATTAAAAAACTTGTACGCGATATTAAACTACGTTGATGTTTGTGAAAACCAAATTCACATATAATTGAACATTATAATTTTAATAACCCGAACCTTTAAAAGAAGTAATAAGAAACTGTTAAACTCAGTATTATCATAGGTATAACAATTCATCAAAGTTAGCAAGAATTAGATAAAGGCGGGTGCCTCTGTCGTTAAAGGACTTCTAAGAAATGTTTTGGCCGCGGCTTCTTTTGTTATCGCATGTTTAAAGAATTATCGATTTCTAAAAATAATATCTGTTCAAGCAAATCTGTTATTTGCTTATAATAATCTCTTCACATAAATCTTTGTCATTTTTTGGTTGTTAATAATAAAACATTTGGCGACCCAAAAAATTTAGTTCGCGACCCAAGGGTTGGGAAGGGCTGCTTTATATGATTGCGCATGCTCAAAATTTTATAAAATTGCACAAATTTCAGTTTTCATGCAATAAGTGTGTCGTAAGTGGTCGTAAAAACAAGTAAGTGTCTGTGGGTCGTAAGTAAAACATGAAGAAAACATTTTTTAAAGCCTATAAAATGTTTCATAAAACGAGTGCTTAACTATCAAAATCGGATCACTACCGTCAAAGTTATGGTTCTTTTAAAAACACCAAAACAATGGTTATTTTATGCAAAGTCAGCTAATTTCTTTGAAAAAATATTGACTTTCTGTGTGTTTTTGGCTATTTAACAATGTCATAAGTTTAGTTTTCGTTATCAGATATGTATTGACGAAAAATCACTCGCTTTATAGGACATTATATTAGCTTTAAAAGAAATGTTCTCTTCATGTTGTACTCACGATCCACAGGGAACATTTATTGCAAGAAAACTGGAATTTGTAAGATCTTTTAATATTTTGAGCGAGCGCATTCATATGAAGGGCTTCACTCTGGATAGGCAGACTATGCTTTTCCTTTATAATTTAAGGTATATTTTCAGAAAAATTTGGTTTGAAGTAGTGCAAAATAAGTCACATTTGTTTAGTATCGAGCCACTCTTGGACTAAAAGGCACAAAACGCAGGTTATATATAACAAGGATAAGACTAGTTCAACACTTTAGAGCAAATAATACGTTTAAATGTTCAATTTTTAGTATTTCTAATAGAAATATAAAGGCACGATGTGATAACAAGCAAAAGTGTTGTCCTTTTCACTATTTATTTATAACCTGAAATAGGAAACCTTTGATCAGAAGGTAAGTTTGACTCTTAATTAATGACCTGAGTAGTTAATGTACTTATTGTTAGCGTACCTACTTCGTAGCAAGCAATTTGCGTTTGTTTTGGGATAGATTATTCTCTTTTTTTTATCTTCCACTTTTAAGATACGGCATAACAACATAGCGCGTAATCCCCTCTATTCTTGATCTCTGGTTATTTAGCGCATTTCATAATACCATCGCTTAATATTAAAATTTTGTATTCTGTATATTGATGATTGTAATTTTTAATTTAACCTTACATTTTCTTGCGGATCTGGAAGACATTTGCGAGTAGCCTAACCTGTATCGGTAGAGCTACTATCCGGATGTTATTCCACTATAACCTCCCTCTGATTCCACGACGGTTTCCATGCCGGCTTCACATTCCTCTCGGATCCTCTCAACCATCTATTCTCACCATCCTCTCCCAAAACTACGAACGGCTTTTCCTCGTCGGATTCTTTAGCAGAGCGAATCCGATCGTCGTAGTTCTCAACAGTCATCCGGTAGGGTGGTTTAGTCTGTACGTCCGAATCAGACGTATCTTCCCTCTCGATTATCCTGCGAGGTGATTTTGAATTCCTTTGGGATCTGAAATTGAAAATGTATTAAAAAAAAATATTAACATAAGGAGACATTTTCTTTATTGACAAAATAACTACTTTTAGTAATATAGTTTGTGTAATGACTGTTACCAAAATAATAGTGGTAAATTTAAACTCGCAAAAGTCAATTTAATAGGAGTAGAAACCATTTTCGTATGACTAGTACTACGATATATATATATATATATATATATATATATATATATATATATATATATATATATATATTATGTATATTTATATATATATAATATATATATATATATATATATATATATATATATATATAATGGCAATTTTAAAATATCAAAAAGTGACCTAACTAGCAGCAATTGCCATTAGTTGTGGATTCATAGCTAATTGCGAACATGCTAAATGGATCAAGTGTATTATTCCTTATGTGCCAAATTCTTACTTCTACTGCTATATTAACAACCAATCCAAAAATATCTAATGCTATACCATGCAATTATTTGAGTTTATAAATTTCTAATTTTATACCTTCTTATAATAAATAATATCTTCGAAATTCTTCATCATTTTGTTAAAAGTTATCTATCCAATATTTTATTTCATTTGTTTTATTATAAAAATATTTTTTATTTAGGATTTTTTCTAAAAATTATCTGCAAATAAACGTCTCTTGGTTACAAGAAAAATAAGATCGGCTTGTGGATCGTAAGTTGGATGCCTTTAAATAGTGCCCTTTCTAAGATGTAGGCCGTATTTTGGTAAGTCTGGCCATGTCGGACGAATATTCAGCCCAAGAGATGAAGAACAGTTCCAAATGGCTAAATAATTAAAAATTCTCTTTTGTTTGCAAGGACTTTTATTTTTACCCCGGCAAAATGTTTTTATAAAAAGTTTCCTGGAGCCCCTAAAAATAAATTTCGAACCCGTGTCATTCGTTTAAATAGAGCTGTCATTGAATCTACCTTTGTTCTACGGCTTTGTCTCCCTGCCCTTCCACAAGGGTTATTAAAGTACACACACACATAGTTTCTGTACATTTGGACTGTAGTAGCCATCTTAGCTTGCAGTTATCATTAAGACCCATGCAAATGTCATAGGGTCAAAGGTGTCATTTTCAAACTGGTTAAGAAAAACCACAAACCAATTATTAATACCATATTTTTGTTCCAGAGATACCTTGGCACAATAAAAAAATAATAAAATGTTTTACTTACTTAGAAAATTTTCTTCGATTTGACTTTGGACTTATGGTACCAACAATTCTGAGTGGTCTCCCCGTCCTTAATGCTTTTTCTAACAAGCTAGTATCTTGATAATCATAATCACCGTATTTCAAATGATCTTTGTGTCTCTGAACTTTTGGCCGCTCTCTGGGAAAGTCGACATAGTTTGTGGAATATTCGGGTGAAATTAGGATCTCTCCTTCAAGTTGCAAGACTGGGCTTGGTCTTGCAATGCGAGGACGCCGCGCGTGATTGTCTTTGTACGAAGAACTTTCCGTTCGGGCTTCGAATCCACCTTCAGGTTTTAAAATGGATTTAGGTCTATGAATGACTGGTCTTTCTCGTGGGAAATCCCGATATTCCGATGTTTCAGTTTTAGTTTCAATTTCTCCTTCTGGTCTTAAATATGATTGGGTTCTGTAAATTATTGGCCTTTCCCGAGGAAAGTTAGTATAATTTGTGTGGACTTCGGTCTCGTGCGTCATTTCACCCTCTGATTTCAAATTAGATGCGGTTCGGTATAAAATCGGCCTTGAACGAGGTGTGTTTTTGTACTCGGAGTTCTCAGTTGTCAAGTTCATCTCACCTTGAGGTGACAGATGCGCTCCGTGTGGACGCGCTATATTTCTCTGGGTTGGCAGCTCCACAAATTCCAATTGCTTTTCCGTATATTTCTCCATCTGACCTTCTGGATATATATGTGCTGTGTGGGGTGGTGCCACATCTTTTACGTTAGGCATTTCAACGTATTCCGATTTAGACAATGTAGTTTTCTCCATATTTCCTTCAGGTTTTAAATGATCCTCAATTGGTTTAGCTATTTGTCTTTGGGGATGCAAATCAACAAATTCCGATTTAAATTCGGACGTTTTCTCTATTTTCCCCTCGGGATGCAAATGTGCCTCGTGAGGTTTTGCTATCTTTCTTTCCGGATGAAAATCAATAAATTCCGACTTAGATTCGGTTAATTTTGTTATTTCGCCTTCAGTTTGGAGATTCGGTTCTGGGGGCTTCGCTATATCCTTCATCGGTGGCATTTGAACATATTCTGATTTGGATTCAGTTGTTGCTAATATTTCACCTTCTGGTTTCAAAATGGATTCAGTCCGATATATAATCGGCCTTTCTCTTGGTATATCCGTGTATTCGGATTTAAACTCGGATGCTTGTTGCATTTTACCAGTTTGTTTCAAGTTAGCTGGATGCGGTTTACTTATATTTCGACTTCTTGGGAAATCTTTTAAATCTGATTTTAATACTGTTGTTTTCTCCATCTGCCCTTCTTGTTTCAGATTAGCAACGTGAGGTTTGGCTATGTTCCTTTCTCTTGGAAAATTCCTAAATTCAGCCTTTGCCTCAGAAGCTTTTGCAAAACCACTTTGCATTTTTAAATAATCGACTCTAGGTTTGGGAACGATTTTTTCCCTCGGAAAATTGACCATACCTTCTAATTTAGTTTCTATGTGATCGGGTCTCGACAATAAGTCATCACTTTTCGAATTTTTCATATAACTTTCTCGCGGATATTCCACGTATTTATCCTTATACTCTGGGCTCTTCCACATATTTTCACCTTGCAGATGTAAATTTTCTACTCTTTTATTTGGATCAGGTGGATCTTTTTTACTAATATTTTCTATTACAGTCGGCACTAAGGGGATTTTAGTTTCAGCATGTGCGGGAAAACTAAATTGATCTGTAGTTTCAGTCACTAAAGTACACGGATCACCTCCAACAGTTATATGATCATCATGCTTTACAGCACTAGGCCTCGGAAGAATTGGATGCTGAACGTACTTTTCGTTAACTTCTGTCGTCGAATCTAACAAACCCTCGATTTTCAAATTAGTCGGTTTTCTCGTTAATCCTGGTCTTCTTACGCCGGGAAACTCGACAAATTTTTCATGGGATTCAGTCTCTTTAATTAATAAATCACCTTCAGGTTTTAAATTCGTCGGATGCCGTATTAACTTTCTTGGTGATATCGGTTGAGGAGCGTATTTTTCTAAAGTTTCAGTTAGAATATCAAGTGGATCCTTTTCTAAAGTTAAACTTGGACGGTGTTTAATAGGTGACGGTCTTTCCGAAGTTACGCCTATGTATTTTTCTCTATATTCCGGTACAAATACAAAATCACCATCTGGTTTCAAATAATCTTCAGGTTTTGATAATCTTGCTAAGTTTCTAAAAAAGTCTGAATTTCTACGGTAATATCGCCTTCGATATTCGGTCTTTAAATGACCAAATTTGCCTTCTAAAACCCCAAGACTGTCTTGTGGCCTACTCCCGGCTGATGGTCTTCGGCGTCTGTATTTAAATAGCTCGTCTACAGTAAGACCATTGGAAGCCCAGGATGGTAAATATTTTGATTTATCTTGACTCGGTCTTCTCCCGCCTCCTCCCTGTTGACTGCGGCTTCCCCTTCTGCAACAAGAAATAATTTGGACAAATATAGAAAATACCAAAAATTGAGGGATGTTCACCAGGCAGATTTCATTTTGATTGCTTGCTTTCTTGTGCACCAATACAGTTCTTACTCTGATATTTGGTTTGAGCTTCATGGACGGAACTGTATTTCTTCTACTAGTTTGTCAATTTTCTTAAATTTTTCAAAGGACGTGCGAAACACATGTTAAAGATCATAAACTGAGCTTTGTATGACTGCTAAACATGTTTTGCAGAACTAATTAAGCATGGGCGAGAATAGTTTTAAACAATCTATACTTAATGATAAGTATTTTCTGTAATAAATTCAGGAAAATTGTCGAACAATGAGAAGTGTTTCCGACCGTCAAGCAATGTCAATGTTCCGACTGTGAAGCATAAACCGAAAACTGGACAAGGAAGCACGCGTTCCAAAGAAAATTTTCTCGGCTTGCGGTTCTCCAGAATTTTTAGGCATTGCTAACAACCCTAAATCGTTTGCTTTTTATTATCATGAGGTTATCGCCTTTTAAATTTTCCTAATTTGTAACTTTAATTAAATAATGTGTACCCGTTAAACCATACAATCCTTTATTTTATTAAATAACTGAATTTCATTATTATATAAATATCGAATTCGATGTTGGTACACTGTTTATGTGTACCAACAAAGTAGGTGTCATAATTGTATGTAATTTATTTAATAGCAGTACAGAGTACTGCTTTTAAACTTATGTATAACTTTTACGACTGTTATGTATTTTTGTTGATAAAATAATTATGTTAATGACATAATAATTTTTTCCTGAAAAGCGCATCTAGACGTTGATTTAAAACAACGTGGCCTCGGCGGTGGGAGCCGCTTCGCGCCCACATGCTTGTTGTACTTTATCAGTTCGTCGTACTGGTTTATATAAGTGGCATTCTGCCACAATATAAGCGAATTTTCAAATTTATTTGTAAAAATACGTTATTGGTTTACATTATGTCAACCAATGACATAATGTTAGGTTTGAAATATATATGTCAATCAATAATACCAGAACTAATACTGTTAATAAAATAATAACTTTGTATGTTTGAAAACCATACATTTCTCAGCCCAACTATAACACTAAACACTATATGAAGCCTAACTAAACACTATATGAAGATTTGTGATTTTACTAAATGTTTGTGGGGTTATTATAAATGTGCGGTTCACTTATGCACCGTCACACAACTCCTATTGTAGCATCATCTTTATAGAACAAATACAGGGTTCGGACCAATCATCAAGGTGTGGTCTTGTGAGATTATCAATGTTTATTTCGAAGTATTACGAGCGAGATAAGCGTTCAAGTCATACCCATACAAATACTTCTATAAGGACCACCCCAAACATCTCTTATACATAAACAAAATAACCCACAATTACACACAGACATCAACATCTCGCACACACACACGACTACATACACTATACATACATACATAATCATTTATTTTAAATATCCATTTTACATTGATTTATTTATATAAACAAAATTATTATATATATATATGTATTACGTAAAATATTACATGTATAATTATATAATATATACGTGAAATTGTATTATATTAATGTAGTATTATAAAGAAAAATAAAAAAATGACTTTACTAATGTTACTCACATGTGAGTTCAACTGAGTTCCCCCTTTCAAATCACCTCCCCAAGCTCATTTTTTAAATATCACAGTCTCTCGCGCCGAAAAAGAGAGCTTGCGGACGTTACCCGCACTAACGTTTTAACCTATAGAGAAATATGCCTAGAGAGGGCAATAGCCTAATCTCTAAGACATTAAGCACGCCTAAATACATCTTTATTCTGGCCAAGGTAAATAAAATATCAGTTGTGTTTTACGTTTTGTTAGGTTATTGCTCACTACGCGCTTAAACTAATCAAGGTAATATTAATATAGGTCCTCTCGGCTCTGTGCCACTAGTAATAGGTGTTTTTATTTATATATAATATTTATAAAAATGATTCTGTTAAGTTTAACCTAAAGCTACTTCAAATTATAAAATAGCCTAGCGTTATAGAAAAAACGCCTTACTTCTGTGAGTAAGTCTCTATAAAGAGATATTAATATTTTCAGTTTATCACTATTTATTGAAACAGTGTGATTAATTGTTTATCAAACCCAGGGTGAAAATTCTATGTACTTCTCATATCTTTTGAATTAAGAGTGGAGTGTAAAGTATATCTCAAATTCGCACTTATTATTAATATTATATTTTTACTCAAAGATGATATAAAAATTAGAGGTGTGATATAAATTTATATTTAATTATGATTAAATAATATGTAACTAAATGACTATTTTATTGAGTAAATTACAAATTATAATAAATTGTTGGATAATATATAAAATTGACAGTATCTTTCTTTATTATCAGTAGCTAATACCACTTACAGCTATTATTCATACATATTCCACACACCAGAAAAGTTTGTACCATTACTTCATTATCAGAATTATAGCTGTAAGTCTATAGTTCTCTTTATTTGATACAATCTGTTATGATTATAATATTTTAACTTGTCTGATTATTTAAAAAATCAATTATCGATCTAAATACCAACAAATGAGAGCATTATAATTCTGTGGGTATGAGAAGTACCAAATATAGTCTCCTTCTATCCAATATTTGAAACTATGTATATTATCATCTCATAATTAATCTCTCTTTTAAGGGTTTAAAAAAAAATAAATAAAAAAATATATCTAAATAGTAATGGAAAACTTTATTGCTCTTCGTCGAAAATCTCACAACCTCCATATTTAAAGATTATTATATAGAATAAACATTGGAAAATGATTAATAAAACTTATACGGGGACCAAAAGTTTCTCGCTCTTATCTTTTTAAAGCTCATTAACACATGAAATTAATTATAAACTTATAGGTGGAAAACAATTATTCCAAATTTCCCTGCCCCCTCATAAATTTGTGAACGAATTAAACTTTAAATTAATGAACTAATAGATGCTTTTTTCTTTTTCATTTATTAAAAAACCACACAAGTAATTTAAACACACACAAATATTTATTTTCACTTAAATTATATCTGATAATATGTCATTATAATAGTTCTCCATCAATTGAGGATCACAAGAAATTGCCTAAACACTCACATTGACACACCATAAATAATAATTTACCTGGTTTAATAAAATAAATTATATCAAGTTGTGTGCGTATTTATCTGAAAGCTGCGCGCACCACATATTAACATAGGTATAATATATTTAACTATGGGCTAGACCAATAGAAACAAAAATCTTAGTTTAAATTTATGTCAAATTATATTTATTTGAATAAATTAATTTGGAGACTATTGTTAAATCTTTTTTTCTCTTAATATTAAATGAGGTCTTGAGCAATACGATTGAGGTATTTTTTAAAAAGATGTAAACTTAATTTTAAGCTATAAAGCCATAATAGCTGATTAGTTTTATGCTAATATAACTGATTTAGTCAATACAGTAATAAATTATTGTATCGGATATGAACACTGACTGAAGAAGTCACACTATATTTCATAGATAGTCTCACAATAATTATCTCTAAGAAAGATCCCAAAAGAGAAATGATGGGACAAATATGAGTATTGCCTCGTGAAAGTGACAAGGAATATGATGGCCATTACTATCGATATTTAAGATTATAGTGAGGGCTTTCAGACTGCGTTATTCTCGTTATCGAGGACGAGTTAAACATGATCATAAACGAGGGGTGTCTTTTCTGAAGACGAAGATATTCATGTAGTTGTTGATGCGCAGATGTTTAAAGTATTATGGGGGGGGGGGTGATAGCATAGGGGAGATGTATTTTGGGGAGAATGTTAGAAATGTACACGCTTAAATTCGAGGTTTCGTTTGCCCGCCTCACGTGGACTCATGCTTTCGCTTTTGTTTCCCCGTTTCCCCTCTAGATATTGTGCAGTAGAAGGGCAAAACACACTATGCGCTTTGTAGCTTTTTCTACCATTAGTGTGGCAGCCAAGAAGAGATGTCCTACCTTGTGTGGAGAGAGTGTTAAAATAAAAGGGGTATGAAAAATATGTCGTGTTATGAAAAAAGGGGGTGTTGCCCCCTTGAAAAACATTGTTTGGTCCTTAACAACCAGTTTTTGGTGAACTTGTGTGTTCTATAATTTTAGGATTTATTGTTAATTAAACAATAAATCCTGATTATCAATACGAAAAAGCTTCTCCACAATGTTAATTTATCCAATCTAATAAAAACCGGCTTTCAACCTAAACGGTCGTCATTAATGCCGGAGAGAAGAATATATAGACATTTTATTTTATTTATTTATTTTATTTATATTTTGAAAAGAGCCCCTAAGCAGATAAAACACAAGTTACATATAACATATAAAACACAAGTTACACAACTCTGCATATAAGAACACAGATTACAATACTCAAAAAATTAAAAATTAAGAATAAAATTAAACTTAACCTAATTGACTAGACAGAGTACTTATAATTAAAATTATGTAACTTAAAACTTAAAAAATAAATTCAAGCCAATAGATTTCCAGAACAGCGGATAAAGTACAGAAAGTAAGCAAATTAAATCACGAGAGATTGGTAGAGATTGACAACAATAACAAAGACGGACAAGAGGGGATAGGGAGGCGCTGCGTGGTCAGGAGGTGGGAGGATAATAAGGCGGGAGACTCAATGTCACTATATTCAGAACCGCTATCCTTAGCTTTTACGACCCGCTGGTCACACTTATATATCGTATTACCTGTATTCCTGAAGCGTGAGTGCACGATTATATCTACCCTCTACTTAGATATATGTTACCCGGTATCTGAGCTAGTAGTAACTAGCTTATGGTAACAGTGATCGAGGTCTTACATAAACCTTCTCCAGAGCTTCAAGCCCCACACATCTCAAATCTGGTTCCCTAAATCTTCCTATGTCTACTTAGGATTCATTATAGATATGAGGAGATAATACATACGACGTGGAGCACAATTATACGCATTATTATAAACAATGCGAAACAAAATCCGACGATTGAGTAAACGGAGTACTACAATTGCGTCAGACAAGTAAACCCTAATGTCATTGTCCAAACCTGAACAGCATACTCCAGACAAAACAAATTAATTTTCCTTACCCCATTATAGAATACCTAAAACATTTTAGTATAAGTGAAAACCCGTAAGATGCCTCTCACTTGAGACCTTAACATTTATACCTTATCTAACTGTAAACACCTATTAAGCATTTTCCCTTAACGCGATCTTCTATAATGGAGAAGCCCTTATAACGAGCTTCCTTAGAGAAGACATTGAACTTAAGGAGAATCTCATTATTCTCTTATACACCATATACTTGTATAAATCGTAAACAATTCATTATGTAAACAGTTTCTCTCATTAGAGAGAACACATATTAGGTTTAGGTAAGGGAGAATTTTTACACAGTTTAAGATTAGGAAATGTTAGGATAAAATATGATCATTTGAATACTCGCAGGGGGGGCCACCCTTCTATCCGCTCTCACCCACACCCAGCCCTGGAGAGTTGGCTTTTTAAAAATGTTAGAACCTAACCTTGTTTGATAATAAACAATAAAAATACACTGAGAGACTTTCAAACTAAAACAGTCAACGATTAGCGCTGGAGAGACAAGCACATATGTATAATTGTATTAAATAACACTTAATTGATATTGAGGCTTTATCTAATGTATAACAAGTAGATATCCAAATAGGAGATTTTCAAAATGAGTTAAAAAACCGTATTATTTGATTTAGGAATGTTTTATACACATTTGATAATCATTAATTGAAAAGAGGCCCGAGTTTTTTGCCTCTCTGAGAATTGAGAAACATAGTGGTGGTGGAATCCCTTGAAAAAATTGAAATCTCAAGAAGAACATTTTTTATAAAAGTCTGAACTAAGATTTCTCTCCAAATTAATGATTGGAGTGGTATTTCATAAACAGTAGCTTGAAACCAAGGAATCAAAATTAAATAATGATCCAATACTGCATCAAAAATCGAGGATAACTACAACCTACAAGGCTTATGGGACACTTGTGGCACAGTCACAGCAAAGACACAGTCCAATATCACACAAGATAACTGCACTATAGAATTTCGACAGTCCACCAGAACTGGTGCGTTATACATAATAGGAGGTCATATCTACTAGTTTGTACTATTTTTGTAATCATTTTGACTAAATGCTTCTAGATACGTTTTATCGTATTGTATTAAAAATATTTTGAGTGTAAGTAAAACTTTTTTAAATTACTCTGAAATTTATTAGTCCTAAGGTCTTTTTACACAACAAATTTCGCATTCAATGGATCGAGAAAACCGCGACTGAAAAAATTTGTGCGACTGTTGAAATGTTTCTCTCACTGTGTACACACATATCACTAAGACCAGTTCAAGATCACAAATGTACAGCCACGAGTCACGCCTTGATTTTTCAGGTCGCGGTTCCTGGACTAATATAGTGCGCGGGTGCTCTAAGGTCAAATTCTGTTTCCACCAGTTTCATTTCGATCCAAGAAAATCGTCCCGGAGGAGAGGAAGAGTAACTATTGAGCATCTTCAATCCCATGTCTTAAGGTGATGCACCCCGTAAAGAAAAAAATAACACGATTTCACTATTATTTAATTGCTGGTGCCAGAGAAAGACAAAGTCGTCCTTTAATGAGCTGAAATGGATTCTAATGAGCCAATACTATTTTTTATTTTTAAGAGAATCGTATGCCCCCTCATATATTTTGTGGGGGAAGACCCATCATCTCTCACTGAGAGAAAAGGTTAAAATTATAATATAATTTTGATTCTGAAGAGACTAATTTCTCTGCCCTTTTTTAAATTTGCATGATACCGTAACTCACCATTAGATGCGAAATATAAAATATTGAGGATCTAACTACCAATTAAATAGGACATTTCCCATTTTTTCTTTCCTATATTGAATGATGAAAAGTTCTTATTTTATCTCCTAAAACTAAAAGTACACGAATTTAATATACTTAAACTTATACCACAGTCTGAGTAAAAAAATATTTTTATCTCCAGACGGTAATAATAATGTAGCTTGAAAATCTCTCTCAATATACTAGATTTAAGAGAGTAGAGAGAATCACTTTTCAGCTCCAAGGGAGTAAAGTAAACAATATATACATTCACTTCTTGGGAGTAGAGATAGATAGTTAAAAATTGTCCACTTAACTTAAATTTAATCAACGATCAAACGAGAAGTAGGTACATATATTAATTATATTTTAATTTATATTTGAAAACTAAGATACCTAAAAGTTAAGCTAAAGATATCACATATGTAATATAAGATGGGTAGAAATAAAATACGAAATTATATACATTAACAATTTCTCATTTTAAAGTAGAAAACAAGTGAGTAATGGCTAATAAATAATTATTAAGAAATAATGAGCATAACAAAAAACTTAATATCTTATATAATTAAAGTAAAAAAAATTAAGTTGGCTATCCTGATTTTTTTTAACAATATATTCAAAGATTTGCTATTTAAAACGTCACAATGTTTATCTTTTTCGACAAAATAATTAATTAAATAAGCAGGTCTTGCTCTTTTTAAGTTAAACCAAACCCTTTAGCTTTACACGTTTACACAAACCTGTCTTAAACTTTTTAATAAAATTCAGATTCAAATATTACTTAATAACTGCTCTAAGCGCAAATATTTCTACTCTAATATTTCAATTATGGATCACTATACTTGTTTTGTGAGTCCATTTGACGAACTTTTAACATCACAACCCTCTGACAATATGCTTATGTATATGCGACACTTGTGTGGAAGAACCAGAAAACGTGTTTACCGAGAAGCGGAATTCGGAGAAAAGTATAAAATTGACAAATGACACAGAGTAATTCAATATTTTTTTAAGACAGTTTGGATATGTCAGTATCATCCGAATACAGCAACTTAGTAAGATGAAAAATGCATTTGCTTTTTTATATTTATAATGAATGAAGAGACCGAAATACATCACACGCGTCGCACAGTTAACATTCTGCGCGTTCTACTATTAATTAAACAACTTGATCAAATCAATCTTTGCTTTGTGAGAGAAACTAAATATAAAATTATCAAAAATATAGTGTAAATTCTAAATGTCACATCACATAATATGTGATATAATTTAAAATAAGTAAAAAAAACAAAGGTTTATGTGCAAAAAGAAAGCGCACAATGTTTTTTATATCTTAAAGGATCAAAGTTTGAAAGACTTTTTGCATATTAAATGCTGCAAACGAGAGTTTCCCTTATGATAAAGGTAAGATAATTTTGTGAAGAAAATCTGAAAAATATCGCAAAATGATAAAACAAAAGCATATCTTTTACTTTATTTTCAAATGTCGACGTCTGGAGATAAAATCTTGCTTAAGACACCTTGGGAGTAAAATGCACATCTCATTCAAGGCGACCCTTATCGCAAAAATTGTTTCCTCCCTTTCGGCTTCGCCTCGGGAGTAAATAGGTCCATTACACATATCCCATCGGCCTTCGAGCCTACATGGATGATTAATATCAAATAAATCCTCGGGCTGTACTGCCTCTAGGATTGTAAAATCCTTTGGTGAGTTCCACATCGCTTTTTGAGACCATCAAGGAACCAACATAGGAATTTTTGGCTCAGCTCTTAAGAGAAAGTATGACATGTCTTTACTCCCTTGTGTGCAAAATAATTACAACTATTTTCCACAAACATAGGTCTATAAAAACTAAATGTCTGAAGTGTTCTCAAAAAATAAATAGCCCATAAAACTCTTCTCATTTTGTGGGTTCATTACCCGGACTTAGAAATTAATTTGACATTAAACATACACCCACATCGTGATATTAATAATTTATACAGATTTTCTCACATCCGCCGGGCGAGCATATTAAGGTAAGAGCGAGCATATGAGTAGCTATACTGGCTAAATAATATCTTAATATGGTCCGATAACGACCGAGGGCTGAATTTTGTTACTCATGTAAAATGCATGCTTATCCTTGCCTTAATCAATTTCAAACTTTTGAGTTGAAGTGTTTCGGTTTAGTGTTAAACTATACAATCCTGAACTGTAGTGTTAACCCAACTGGTCCTTTTGGATGATCATATGTTGGGCTATTAAAAATAAAAACTTATAATTTAATTGGACATTATTATTAGTGGCAAGTGTCTATTCTCGAACATGGTAGGAGTTATAGAATATTTGTGTAGAGTTTCAATCAATGTTCAACAAGTTTTTTAGTAGAATTTACCTAGTATGATTTAAAAAATTCTATGTTCTTTATGTTGTAGAAAAAATTAAGGGAAATACCGTTGTACCTCACTGTATCTTGGTACGACTAGGAATTGGGGTTACTGGTGTTTTTTATGCTTTAGTTTAGAGAGGGGGAGTAGAGGGTGGGAGAAGTGCTTGGTTTGGGGAGAGGTTATGCCGCAGTCAAATAGATATAGCGTGAAGTTTTTTTTTTAAATCATACATTGCTTCCCTTCCTATTTCAGGAGACTAGGAAGCAATAAAGTTGTTTAGAGGAGTTTTTTGATTGACGTTATGTAAAGGGATGGCATGTCACTAAGAGGGGAAAAAACAGCACAATGAGAGGAAAATGTTAGGTTCGAATTCCGCCATGACGCCTATCCCATTAGGCGAATTTTGAAAGGAAATTCGCTAAAAATCAGGTACAGGGTATCTCTGAACTTTTCCTTCATCTCATCGGGTTCGCTACGCTCACCATCCCGGTTTCGCTCGTCCTCAAAATGTACGAGTCGTTTCTTTTATACAGCAACACGTCTCCGGACTCGTTTCGATCATCTTCAGATTCTAACTACATCCGTTTCATTCCCAACGGTCAGCCATCCAGACACTGAAAGTTCATCAATGCTTGATCTAAAAAAATCATAGATGTACTTGTCGTATTGAAACACAACTTGGTGTACTTATTTACTAAGTAAAGGTACATTCTTGCACTGAATTTCAACTTTTTCACATTTCAAAAAAATGTGAAAAATCGGAAAATAATCCAATTATTATTTCACATTTTTTTAAAACACGTATTTAAGTTATTACATAAAAATTGAAATAATGCTGATAATGAAATTAAACTTAAGACATATGTTATTCATATACATAGCTACACAGACACTTGCGTGCTTAATTTCAATACAATCACGTCATTTTTCCGAGTTTTATAAATTTTCGAAATTTTTGCTAATTTTAGCGGGTTAGTGACGTCATAAAAAAAATGATTTCCGGATAGCGCAACTGCACTTATAGACTGGTTTTTGTACAAAGTTTCAACTCTCTGGCATAAATTTACTGGGAGCTACGATGATAACAGACACACACACTTACAGACAGACAACTTTGTGAAAACCACTTATAACTTTAAAACATCTGAAACGGATAATTCCGGTGACATACAGGTTTCGGAGTTTTTTTTGCAAACACAATACTTTTCCTATATACCTACGGTATAAATGAGGAAAAGTAAAAAATAGCTGGGTAAAGCAAATTGAAGAGTCGAACAAGAAATGAAACTCAAGCTACTATATTCAGTGAGCTTAAAAAAATTTAACTTAAAATGGTTTATAATGGACTTGTCAAGTAGAGTGTGTGTGAACGTACTAATTGATAAATAATAAAAAACAACATTGGTTCTAAGTGTAATCCTTGAGGAACTCCATAGGTTGGGGTGAATATATTTGATTTAGAAGATTTAAATTTGATAAAATATTTGTAATATAAATAGTGTATTATTTGTAATTTAGTGTATTAATTCTGTCTACTGTACTGTTCATAAATTTGTTTTCTTAAATGATAAGTGATAACTTCTTAAAGTAACCTTTATAAGCTCAAGGGAAGTGATAAAGTGTATCTTTATTAATAAATAATAATAAATTATTTATTTACACATTATAAATTAATACAAGAATTTGTAACTCAAAAAATACAAATAATGTGAGAGACCTCAAGGAGGAACCTGAGCGAGGTCTCCGCCTTTCGCATTAGTACAATAAACTATGTAATATCTTAACTATTAATTTACAATTGATTATAATTTCATACAAAAAAGGAAAAGAGAGAGAGAGATGGAGAGAGAGAGAGAGAGAGAGAGAGAGAAGAGATGGAGAGAGAGAGAGAGAGAGAGAGATGGAGAGAGATGGAGAGAGAGAGAGAGAGAGAGAGAGAGAGAGTAAGAGAGAGAGAGAAAGAGAAATAATATTAGTTGTTATTACTAATTTTTGACTAGTTTAAGCTATGTTTTTTCATTTCTTTTTGTGATCTTTTATTATATTGTATATTAAGATTGTTATGTAACTATTTAGACTTATTACTTATGGACTTATTTAGACTTAGATAAAAAATAAAATATTATATATAATAGCATTATGTATATTAGTATAGTAAAAATGTATTTTCTAATAAAAAAACAGGTAGGTACGTATCAATTTTTGTTAAAAAAAAGAAAGAAAAAAAGACTAGAATGGGATTCTTAATAAGCTTATCGAGGAATTGAGTCATGTAAATACTTTCTTATTTCTTTCTTAAATTTATTGATTTTTTCACATGATTTTATCGATAATGGTAGATCATTAACGATGATTTGTTTCTCTCACCACTTATCAGGTAAAATATCATGTAATACATCAGATGAGTACCTGCTGAATAAAGTTACGTTACACAAAATAAAATATTATAATATCACCCCCTCATAATACCACCAATATAGTTGTTACCATTAAAATTTTTAGGTCCTGGTGAAAAACTAATTTAGTTTATTTCCAGAAGGGTAATAATCAAAACACTTCGGGGCTTGATTTTATGTAATAATGACCGTCATTATAACCCGGCGGGAAATAATTTATTATTTCCCGCCGGGTTATAATCCAGCTTAGCCAACTTAATTATTGAGTAATTAAAATTACAGATTCAAAAATCTACGTAAAGAATTTTGAGTAAACAAAGTTATGTTGGCAGCACTGATTCATTAAATCCCAGCTGTCTGTAAACAAATAATTTCTTTATCAAATCTGTTTTGACGATAAATTATAAATACCTACTTTTTTTACTAAGTTTTTTATTATCTTTCAAGTAATATTCCTGTTATATTTATCATAAAAGGGTTTAGTGCGGTTGTTTACGATGGAAAGTGATAATGAAACGACATAGATGAAAAGTAAACGACATAAATAAAACGATGCAAAAGTAAACGACATAGATGAATTGTTTCCCGATATCCCTCAACCGTCTTGTATAGATGACGAAGCAAATATGGTTAAAAGATATTAATAATGACAAAAAAAAACTGTAGCTATAAGCAATTGTACAACTTGTACATTTAATTTTTATTAATAGAGCATTTAGGTATTTATATATTTTTGTTTATTATGATATTTGTTTGTTATATATGTATGTGGTTATGTTGTATGTATAATATATTATACTATGTATTTTTGTTAATTTTACATAAAATAGTATAATTATGTTTCACTGTTTTAATATATATAAACAAATACTGTTTTTTTGTTTCATATATATTGTTTTTCCTTCTGGAGATAAAATTTTGTATGCACAACGTGAATAATGCCCTATTATAACCCTCGTCAAATTATCTCCCTCGGCGTGCGCCTCGGGATTTATAAATCATGATTCCTTCGGCTTTCAGCCTTAGGAATCATTACAGTGACCAGGGTTGTTATAATGGGGGTCATTATATCATTATAACATTATTTATTCACTAGGTACATAAATAACTATTAAACTTTTGATTCCGGTGATCTATAATGAGAGTAATGTAAACACGGACTTTTAAATAAAAATTATAAGTTGGTCTAATAATATAATCAGTATAAGTAATAACGTGGTAAACAAACGCGGGCTAGGCAAGAGAGTTAAAAATCCAGAGTCCAGTGTAATGAGGGTAGGGTAGTGTGTATTTCGGTACTGTGAACCCGGAAGAACACAAGCCGAAATAGCTCAGTTGGGAGAGCGTTAGACTGAAGATCTAAAGGTCCCTGGTTCGATCCCGGGTTTCGGCACTAAATTTTTATACAAAGGACAGCTGGACAAGGGTAACCTAAAGATAATCACCGAAGCTACTGATAAGAACCAATTTTCTGTGCTTTGTTGCCGTGCATAATTATAAGTGAAATGCCATCTTCTGTTCATTTTTATAATCTGGAAGTCTTGCATGCTAGATTTTTGGTAACTGATAAAGGATGCATGGAGATATTGGTATAATTTGAATGAACTTCGTGCATACATAAGTACTGTTGTAAGATGTCAATGTCATTTACTCAATTTATGTTGAAACCAAATTATCTGTCAATATATATGTGCGAGAGACAGCTAGAAAATGTATCAAGCATCACTAATAAATGCAATGCTACATCTGAGATTTGTTTCATCATTCGCCATTTGTCATCATTGATGGCTCAACATAATGTCATGTCCCACTCTGTTTCGTTACGTCTAACTCATCAGGGTGCCGACAGAGCATGGACTCACTGTGACCTTTAATTAAAATTCCAAAGAATATAATGTGAAGTATTTACCAGAGACGAGCGGTGCTCTCTTACCACCATGCTTAGCAAGCAAAACATATATCATTTGATACTACCGAGTTTTGAAAAACATGAATAGTTGGCACAATATAATTGTGCGAGAGACACCTAGGATAAGTAACTAGTAAAATGCAATGCTATAAATTATATCATGTGTGTTTAAAAGATGATATTCTAATATACTTCATGACTTATATCAACTGCGAAGCGATGCCCACCTCAAGAAAGTCAAGTTTCATTACGGTGAAGCCTTCAAGAGCTTCAGTCGTAACCTTCATGCAACTTTAGTCAAAATATTTTATTTTTAAATATGATTTAAACTTGTATTAAACTTTTCTTATTGTTAAAATTGTATATTATACTGCCTTCCAAATCATTATACCATGATCATGAATGTCATTACCATGGATTCAATATTTTTATTTTTGATTTTAAAATGATTTAACAGACTTTGTTTTGGGAGATTACTATTTTTAAAAGTAATTTTGCCTCCTAAGTCAGAGCAAATTATTTTTAATTCATTTCTTTATTTTTTATTTTACTTCAGAATGTTGCCTGTAGTTTGAGAATCACCCGTATATGTGCGTGTATAGCAGCCTATATATGTAGTGTATATATAGTAGTGTATTATCACTTGTATTATCATTGTCTCCTAATTATATTTGTATTCTAATGAATGTTTTTTTTATCTGTTTTAGGTAAGTTTCTGATTTTATTTATCAAATATAACCTGTAAGTTAATAGGATTAATTTACTATTGCATTTAATTATTCTAATTTATTCTAATTTCTGTGTTGACCAACACCAATTTAGGAGGTTTGTCATACAGGGGTCTGGGTGACCCTAAATCTATAAGATCTGATTTGCCTTAGCTTGAGCCTTATTCAGTCAGACACATACCTGACTGAACTGTCCATCAGTGTCAAGGCGGACAGCATAAACATTTGAGATAAATATTTGTTTTCATAAATAGTGTTTCTCATTATTTGAATCGAGAGAGGCGTCACATGTGTGGTTCCCAGAGTTCTCAAGATATATGAATGGATTTTCTTTTCAATATCTCAAGATATTGAATGGATTCAAATAGACTACCACATTTGAATACCGCGTAAATTGTGTAATAGAATACCGTGTTTCTATTTGCGGGTATAGCAGTTTTAATGAAACTTGCTTTCTTAAAAAAAAGCTTCCTCTTCGCCAGGTTTTATTCATTAAGAATCTTCAATTATTAAGAGGGTTTTATAATTAATGATGATTAATTAAAAATAAGAAACACTATTTATAAAAATAAATAGTTATCACAAATTTGTATGCTGTCTGCCTTAACAGCAAATAATATAAGATATTATCTTAAAAAGAAGTCAAAAATAGTACAAAAACACCAGAATCAAACGAATCCAAAATGCACAGAAAAAGGTCTCGTTTCACTACCGTATTTTTTTTTGGTAAATCGAACAACCCACACTTGTTTTCTTTTCTTCCGATAATATAGATCTTCAACTTTCGATTTTATAACAATTAAACCATTAAATACTGTAAATTATATTAAAAAATATCTCTTGAAAATTTTGCCCCTATGCTAATACATGGGGAAAATCATTTGTTTAGAAAATGAATTCTTATCACCACTGTTCTTCTTTTAGCGAATTTCTTTTTTGAATAAAATTCGCTAATGGGACACAAATCCGTTTCAGAGGTCCCTAATGACGAAAAAATACGTTCTGCGAACTTTTATATATATATATATATATATATATATATTATATATATATATATATATATATATAATATATATATATATATATATGTATATATGTATGTATATATTTCTAAGACGCTTTCTTGTAAACACTCTATCACACTTTCGAACGGATTAATACTTTTTTATCAAACTTGGTACAAAAATCAACCTTCGGGAGGACACGAACCCTACTGATAACCAGGTTTTTGTGACGGCATTAACCCGGTTTGCTGAGTCAGCAATATTTACAAAAAATCGGCAAAATTCAGGGTTAATATTTTTAGCCGCGAAAAAGGTTAACATTTTTGTTCTTTGATACGCTGAATCAAAAAACCATTTTTGTTTTTAGATACGCTGAAACCGGTCCGAAGTCGATACGATCACTCTTAGTGACCAAAAAGTCGAAAAAACCATTGTTAATTACCGAAAACCAAAATTTGGGTCGATAAAAAATAAATTTCGAGTAGGGTGTTGTTTTCAAAGTATTTTTGGGCGCTAAATCGAATGAAACTGGTCTGAAGTCCATAGGACCACTCTAAGTGACTAAAAAGTTGAAAACACCACAATAAATTTCCGAAAACCAAAAGTACAGTCTTTAGGTTTTTTTTAACGTACTTAAAGATAACTGACTAAGCTTAAAGATAAGTAACTAAGCTTTAAACTAGTGCAAATAATAGTGCGTACTTCTAATTTTAGAATAGTTTTGAATAACCAACTGGATAATTATGTGCATTTCCTATGAAAATTACAAACAAAATAAGTAACGAGCAGTGCTTGACAATTGATTAACTGCTTAGGTTCTAAAGCATGAACTGGAACCTTAAGCACGAAATGGGTTGTTAAGCACGGAAACACGCATTCTAAATGAAATTCGCCCGACAGCGGACCACCGCGCCAGAGTTATTTATTTATTAGTTATAAACTTATATAATGTAAAAAACTATAAAAAATTATCATTCCAACCAGGATTGTTGTAAAGCACGGAAACACGCATCCAAAGGAAATTCGCCCGACATGCGGACCTCCGTGCCAGAAATTTTATTCCCAAACAGGGTTGCCAACTATGGGGCTGAAGTCCAGCTGTGTATTATATAAGATCAAACAAAGGATAACTTATAGATTAGACTACCGCATTCGTGGGAACGACACCTTGTTACTAGGAGGGTAGGACAACGTTGAGTTCTTTAGTTAAAACCTTATTTTTGATTCCGGTGACCTATAATGGGAGTAATGTAAACACGGACCTTTAAATAAAAATTATAAATTGATCAATTATAATTACCTCGAGAGAAGAAGACACGTAGAGTTGTTATTATTACAGAGTATTAAAAATATTATAAATGCACCTATTAACAGGTATTAAGTCCCTTTAATTTAATGGCACCTAAATTTATGGTTTTTCATTCTCAATGCCGTGATAACTCTTTTATATTTTACTTTTCCTCATTTATGCTTTATGTTTGTAAATATGAAAAGTATTGTGTTTGCAAAAACACAATACTTTTAAACCGGGATGTCACTAGAATAACCGTTTTAGATGTTTTTTTAAGGCCTCCTGAGTGGTTTTCCTAAGGTTGTCAGTCTGTATGTGCGTTTGCGTGTCTGTTATCATCGTAGCTTCTAGTGTATTTATGCTAGCGAGTTGATTTGAGATTTTTTTAAATTGATTTGTGATGTGCCAAGTTTCATCTCATTATCAGCATAAGTTAGATTTTTATCAAATGACTTGGGTACATTTTTTTAAAAAAAGGTAAAAAATCGGAAAACAGTCCCATAGAGTTGAAATTAGGTTCAAGTATACACCTTTACATTAGCATTAGTTTTTATCAATTGACTTTGTGCAGGTTTTTTAAACAATTGAAAACGTAGGAAAAATAATCATATTGAATTGAAATTTGGTAAAAGTGTATAATGTCCTGGAGCCGGACCTGAGAAAATGTGATTTATTTTGCACTTCAAACCAAATATTTCTGAAATATACCTTAATTTATGAAAGAAAAACATAGTCTGCCTATCCAGAGTAGAGCCATTCACATGATTGAGCTTGCTCAAATTTTTATAAAATCGCACTTATTTCAGATTCCTTGAAATAAGTGGTTCCCTGGTGGTCGTGTGCAAAACATAAAGAGATATGTTACATTAGAAATTGGGCACTAATGAGACACCAGGTATTTTTAATTATTTATTGCAATATTTCACTCTTAACACAGAGCATTATCAAGCAAAAATCTAAAAAAGAAAAAGGAAATGAACTAATTACATAATGGAATATGTTAACATTATATAATGTTAACATATTCCATTATGTTATTAGTTATGAACTAGTTATGGTAGTTATGGTATTAGTATGAACTAACAACATAATGGAATATGTTAACATTATATAATGTTAACATATTCCATTATGTAATTAGTTCATTTCCTTTTCTTTTTTTAGATTTTTGCTTGATAATGCTCTGTGTTAAGAGTGAAATATTGCAATAAATAATTAAAAATACCTGGTGTCTCATTAGTGCCCAATTTCTAATGTAACATTAAATTATGGAGACCAACAAAAGATATTGTATAAAGAGAAATTTTTTGAAAAGTTGAGTGTGTTTACTATAGAACGAGTGTTTAATCATGATAATTGGATGGCTGCAAAAAAGTTATGACTCTTTCAAAAACAGCAAAAAATGGTTAATTTATGTTATTTATGTTATTTATTTTGCCAACATCAGAATATTAGAAAAAGAAAGAAATGCCAACAAAAGGAAACTTATGGAAGCCCTTAAGATTTCCATACACAGCAACATAACCGTCAATGAAAAAACTGACACAAAGTTCTTGAACAAGTTCTACTCCGGAGTTTATTCCAATTTTTAATGTTGTTTTTTCTTTTTTAGTCTTTATGATTCTTAGCTCTTTCGATGTATTGTTTTTCTTAGTATTACCTTCCTCCAGGTTATCTTTTAGTTTTTTCTAGTTATTTTCTTTTTCACTTTCCCTTGGTACAGTCTCTTATTATTTCTTGCTTCTACTACGTCTTTCTACTGCTTTTTCGATTCTTACTCTTCACCAACTTTATTTTAATTTTAACACAGAACTGTGCAATAAAGAGGTAATGGAGATGTTTTCAGTAGTTTTTTTTTTTTATTAGCTTTTTTACTTTCTGACTATGACTCTTTTTAAGAGGTCTACCTTTTCTCAATTGTTTGATAATGGCTTCATAGCCGAAACGTCACAATAATCGTAGTTTTTTATTACCACCCTATAGGACACAACTTCATCTTAAATCATTGAAAAAGGGTGCAAGAATAATATTATTAAGTATTATTAATTTATGTAAAGGCAGCGAAGTTCTTACTAAAAATATTGGCTTTTTGTGCATTTTTTATTGGGCCATTTAACTAACATAACTACTTTTGACAAAAAAAAAAACATTTAATCATAGAAAATTTTATAAGCTTTAAAAATGTTCTTTTCATGGTCTTCACACGGCCTACAGGGAACCACTTATTGCAAGAAAACTGGACTAATTTTTTGAGTGAGCGTATGCATATGAAGGGCTCCACTCTAGATAGGCGGACTATGCTTTTCTTTCATAATTTAAGGTATATTACCAGAAAAATTTGGTTTGAAGTAGTACAAAATGAGTCTCATTTTTTAGGCCTGGCTCTTGGATTTATGCCATTACGTAATAAATAACTACACAAACTTTCATTTCAATACGTCAAGTATATCCTTAATTTTCGTTGGATCATAAAAGTTTAGCTGCATCGAGAGTGGTCAGTGCCTGGATGGATGACCAGAGCGAAGCGATACATTTAACTAATTGAAAATTCGCTTGGCTTGCGGACCTCCGCACCAGAATTATCACAATATTGTACTTACTCTAGAAGTATGTCCTCGATATCATATCTATGTAGATTTTCTAGCCGATTCGTAGCACAACACCACATCTCATTTTACATCCAAATTCAAATTCCACCCATCCTGTCACTTCCAGCACAAATTTCATTTAAATTTCATCCGAATTCATTCAAATAAACTGATATTTACTCGATCTTTTCGTGATTTCGTTAGAAGTCACATCAAGGTATTTTTCATAAATTCAAATACATATTTGAATTTAATTATAATCACGTTAAAAATTTTAAATTATTAATTAACAAGTAATAATAATTTTGTATAATGAAAAATAATTATATTCACGTCACAACTTGAAATAATTATCTAGAATGGTTTGGTAAATTCCTATATTAATTTCTATTTATTACATAATAATTTTAGTTGAATTTATTAATATTTTATTAATTATTAATTTTCGATTACATATTTATTCACTAATTACTTATTTACTGTAATATTTTTTTTTACTGGACCTCGTTTGTTTTACTACATACTCTTAAAAATATTTGTACTATTTATCACATTTAACTTTTTTTTATTTTTATATTTTTTTTATTTGCACAGTATAATTATTTTATTTAGTTCGAACACTTAATGACAGTAATTTAGAGCTGAAAATAGTTTTGTTTTAAGCTCCTAACATGTATTTTGCGTAACTAGGACATTTATATCTCTATCTATTGTTTATTTGTCGTACTTAACACAAATCTGGGTCACACGTTCTTCATTTCATTTCTTCCTAAAAATCTTCCTACTATTTTGTTTATATGTTAACACTAAATCTGTAGTTAGATTTTTTTTTGTTTAGACAGTATTCGGGGTATTTTTTTACCTTGGCAACACTGATAGTTGAAAGCTCATGGAAGTATTATTCCGTATTGATGTTACACAACCTGGTACTAAGTGATACTAAGAGAGCGTGATAAGAAATTCGAGAAAGTTTATTATAAATCTTTTATTTGAGAAATAGTACTGCTTACTTGAATATCCAACAAAGGATACTTACAAATAATTAAGCATTATGTCTAGAACTGCATTATCATTCAATTGTTTTGTCTATATACGTCACACGCGTAGTACATAATAATTTCACTCATGTTGTTTTATAGTTTATTATACATTATACATTTATTTATAATGTTATTCTGATCTTAAAATTTAAAATCTTCCTGTGGTGACAGCGCGTTAATGTAAAAAATAAATTCGACCTTTTGCTTCCATTGTGCAAATATCACAAAATATCACGAATGAAAACAAAATGCTTTGCCCATAGAGATATATATTACTAGAGAGTCCTATAGGTTAAATTTTGAAACACCAAAAATGTAACCTGACCACGTTCGCTTATAAATATAATCAAATAATCAGTACAAAATTAGAGTAACTATAGTAGAACGTTTAAAATACTAATCAAAAATCAAATAATGTGTGGGAATCCGAAAACAATTGATTTATTACAACCTTAACTCACTCTTAAAAGAGGTTTCAATGAGGTTACACAGAGCCCCTAAGAGTCCCAAAAAGATGTTTCAGGGCTCTCAATGTATTATTATCATGCCCCCTCTAGTATATATCTCTATGGCTTTAACTACATAAAATAGTTTTGTAGTGCGATATTTTTTCAGCCATAGATATATTATTACTAGAGAGGCCATATAGGTTAAATTATGAAACATCGAAAAAGTAACCTGACCACCTTCGCTTATAAATATAATCAAATAAATCGTACACAATTTCAATCACTTATATGCAGTAAAACGTTGAAATACAAATCAAACACAAACAATGTGCAGGAAACCAAAATAAAATGACTAATTATAACCTTATCTCACTCTTGAAGGAAGTTTCAATGAGGTTACATAGTGCCCCTAAGAGCTCTAAGAAGATGTTTCAGGCCTCTCAATGTATTTAGATAGGCTATGCCCCCTCTTCTCTATGTTTTCAGCAATAAATTCCAGTAGATAAAAATATTAAAACCGTAATCCTCATGACAAGCATCGTGTTGAGCATCATGTGTAAACGAACTTCAAACCATTGCGTTCTGATTTAACAAATACAAGCACAATTATTTTTAACTTTTACGATTATGGTCGTTTCTTAAGGCTAACGACCTAACAAGAAAACATACAAGAATACCAATAACATTTACTGCTTATTTGTGTCTATTTTTTATGATCGGCCAAAGAGAAACAATAAAACATGATGTCTCTAGACAGCATTAGATTTATTTCTAATGCTATTCCAAGCATGAATAATTAATTCTACATTCATTACATAAGAAAATATTGTTTTAGCGAATTTTCTTAGGGAAGAAATCGTTAAAAAAATGCTTAATAAAATCCACAAGACATTATATACATACAGATAAATATATGATCGTCTACAGCTTGACACCTGCCTTTAACTACTCACCATAGCCACTCCCTTTCCAATTTCAAGAAGTTCTCTTTGGTAGCTAATCATCGTGCATCGTCCCGTGTTTCTTATTCTATGTGTTTATGTATATTTTTGTCTGAATAGTTTTATATATATATATATATATATATATATATATATATATATATATAATATATATATTATATATATATATATATATATAAAGCATCAGAAAACGTATTTTTTGTGGCCTGAGAAGAAACGGATTTTGGCCATATTCTCATACTCTGATCTTCGGTTCCCGCTATGACGCCTATCCCAGTAGCGAATTTTTTCCCTAAGGAAATTCGCTAAAAACAAATCTATGCATTTGTATATAAAAGGGGATAAAATAAATAACAAAAACAAAATAAAAGAGCAAAAATAACACTAAACCGAAGCCAACATAAAGCCAACATACTGTCCCCTACACAGGTGCGGACTACTCAATTAATAGCCAGTATATTATGTAGACTAGTGAATCACTCACAGGAAATGGTACGTCGTTAATAATACTGTACCAATCTCAAAATCAAAGAAATGCATTAGTGAGTAGGAAAATATCGTAAGAAATTAACGATTAATTTTTGAAGTCAAGTTCTTGCAGATCAAACCTATGAATTAGATTACCTTTGCCAAAAATTAGTAAATGTATAAAATCTATTATTGAAGATTATAAAACAAAATTATATATTACTTTTTTACATAAGTATACCGTAGGTATAAATGAAGTATTGTGATCAGCTCAAAAGTACGCAACCTAGATTCATCATTATTACCTGTTTTAGGTATTTTAATGACTTTCTGACGTTTTCATCATGCTGTCTGTCTGTCTGTGTGTGTGTCTGTGTCACGCATAACTCTCGCTGTGTTCACACTAAAGAGTTCAAACTGGACAAATAAATTATAACTAGTAATGCGTTGCATCAGAAACTCACGTTAGTAGAATACAGAATAAATAAATACATAAATAAATAGGCTCGCTTTGCTCGCTAGCTTGCTACGTATATATATATATATATATATATATATATATATATATATATATAGTCTAAAAACGTGTTGCAGTATAAATTATAATTTTTATATTCTTAGGACGAGCGAAGTGAATCTGATGTGAATATGGAGTAGTTCTTTTTGGCCTTTGAATTATCAAAATAGTGTCTTAGTGGTATTTTGCTTTATATATATATAATATATATATATATATATATATATATATTATATATATATATATATATATATATATATATATATATTAAAAAAGACCCACTCTGCTTGCTAGATTTAGCATATTTATAATAAATAAATAACCATTTATTGCATAAATAACAAAGATACATGGGATAATTTACTATTTATAATAATTTTAATTAGTTCATGCAAACCGACCTAAGTCGTGGTGCCGTGATGGCTTTAGTCCAATGGTGGACTTTAGAATAAGTAATGACATATTTATAATACTTCACAGTAAAAAGGGCTCGTTTCGCTCGTTTGATTACAGATAGTTACAAAAATTTACGGATGTTTCACTAATCAAGAACTTCTTCGATATATTACTCGATTTATTCCTTTTAATTTTTTTTTAAATTAAAAATTTTGCCGACATTTTGAGAAGTTTTGAAATTTATAAATTTTGTCTATGAAATCTTTATTTTATTATTTTTTTACTCTTTAAAAGCTTTCAAACAATATACAACATTATTTTTTCATACAAATTTAAATTTTAAAAAGGTCCGCCATATTAGCCGCCATTTTGAAAACCTTTTTTTGAATTTCGTCCTAAAACTATACAGCTCTGACATGTAATTAGTACTACACGAGCACCAAATTTGATCGAAATCGGTCAATTTTTACGGCAGTTATTGCGAGATAACTGTAGATAAGTTCTGCTCCTGTACTTGTGGGATTGTTTTCTTTTTATATTTAGTTAATTTTTTATTATAAAAAATAAAAAAAATATTATTTTTAATATTTATAAAAAATAAATTTATACATAAAAGAATTTTTATGTATTTTAATTTTTTTAACAATAAAGGATATTTTTGAGTTTGAGACGTAGAAACAAACATATATACAAACAAACAATCAAATATCGTGCCATTTAGCCGTGTAATGAACAACTAACTGACGTTCGTTCAATTATTATTATGCATAGTAAATTATACTAAATACAAGCAAAGCAAACTGAAAAATTCAGTTTGCTGAATTATTTTTAAAAATTCATTTTAATTGAAAACTTTAAGGAAATTTAAGTGCAAGTTCTTAACTAAAATTGACATTTTCCCGCCTCTTTTTGTCTTTTTGGTCCTGTGGGAAGATTACCACATCACTCCCCGTAATGCCGCCAATGCGGCCCCCCAAGCGCCGACGTCGTGTAGCGGGCAAGAATAGGAATTTCTCGCTCAAAATTCTTCGATTTATAACACTTTTCTAAAAAAATAGTTTTTTAGTGTCGAGTAACCAAAACATAGTTAGTATTTTATCCAGTTGAAAGTCTATAATTAGAAGCAGTATATTTTTTACAGAAAACAATTTGTTTGTATTTTTAACGAGGGGAGATACACGAGTTAATTTATTAGAAGTAAACCAGATGGCGCTCTGTTCGGATTTATCTTACCCTATTTCTGGATGCTAAAGGCTTGAACTTTCTTATTTTATCTTAGCTTCAGTGACTATACGATACATGGAGTTTCTAGGAAACTGGTGAGATGAGGCTAGGTGAACAAACGGGTGGTCTATTGAAATTATATACTCCAGGGTTACGCAAAGTGTGGTTCTCGGACTCCCGGGGGCCCGTGGAAATATTTTAGGGGGTCCGCAAGCCTAACAATAATAATGAATAATTACAATTCTTTATTGTTCTCAAAAAGAACATATTATATTAGAGAAACAAAAACAATTCAACACTAATTAATAACAAAAAATAACAATATTAATGTTAAATATAAATTTTAACATGAATGTATTTATGAGCGTCCCTTAAAAAGCTAAGCTTGTGCTAGGGACGGTCGCATTTTTGTGTATTCTTAATTTAAAGATTATTTATCTCCAAAAGGGACTACAATGAACTTTTCTTTTACTCTAATATCAGGGACTATTACAGGGTTTTTCGTCCCTTATCTTAATATACGGGACTAAAGTAAAATGCGGGACTAAAATGATCAAAATGCGGGACTAAAATAAAATCAGGGACCAAAATTAATATCAGACATTAGGCTTGCGCGAATCACGTAGTATGGTAGTGTCCTTAGAATAATACTATATATAGAAGGAGCACAGGACCGTAAACACAATATAATTCCACTGATAACACGAAAGCCGGTTGACTGGTGCAACTAAGTAATGCTGCCAACCTGACAACAAAACATTATTTTAAATATTTGTCATAAATATCTATTAATGAAGAAAGATCGTAAAAAACAAATATAATAACTTAAAACACCTGCAGAGTATTTAATAAAACTGGTCTTAGATGGCAAAAGGGTGGCGGAATACGAGAATCTACATTTAGTTGACGAAGACTACTATTTGTATATAATTTTAATAAATACGTTAAACTACAATTTAAAATGCTTAAAATATTGTAATGCACCGATATTTATATTAGTATTTTATGAATAATCAATCATTAATTAATAATAGAACATAATAATTCAGCAACCGGAAGTATTACCAACTTTTTTTTAGAAAATTGTATATTGTTAGGGTGGCAGCATTACTTAGTTGCACCAGTGAACCGGCTTTCGTGTTATCAGTAGTGCTCCTTCTATATATAGTATTATTCTAAGGTAGTGTCATATAGTGTGTGTATGGTTGCCATAGCAACCAGACACAAACAAAACAAACATCAAACTACGCATGCGCGTTTTATATTGACATCAATTTAAACACGTGTTATAATTCTTTAAAGAAATATTTTTTTTTGTGTTTGTTATAATATTTTTCGATACAAACTTGTTCATTAAGTTAAAACTGTGTAAGTGTTAGTGAATAACCATGGATAATGATAGTAAAATCGTCTCAATTGATGAACTTCTAAAGCTGGATCAACATACACCTAATTATTATAATAATAATAATAATAATAATAATAATAATAACATACACCTCCTGATATTCTAGAAGAAGCAAGAGAAATAAAAAGTAATCTCTTGCCAGATAAAGCAAGAAAAATTTACGATAAAAAGTACGACGATTTCAAAAAATGGTGTGAGAGTGATAAAGGATATTAGTGAAAATATAATGTTAGCGTACTTCAGTTATAAGGATGTAAATAATTAAATATAATTTAATTATATTTAAATATATAATTATAATTATGATTTAAATATATACTTCTGTTATACTGTCTAAAATAATGTTATTATTATATTACATATGTTTAAATGTTATTAAAACGCTATATCTGGTATGTGTTTTTTTCTCTTTTGAAGATAAAATATTGTATAATGTATATACCTCGAGAATAAATAGCCATTTTTCCCTCACTGTTTTCCTCTCTCGTCTCCGCCTAGGGAGTAAAATGTCATTATTTTCCTCGCCTGCGGCTTGGGATGATTGTCATGATGATTACAAAGATAATTGTCATCATCATACTCTTTATTAATTATTGCCGATAGTAGGAATGTGCGAAATCGTTTAAAGCAAACTTATTTCAAAAAATAATTCGAATGGAATTACATGATGGCACAGAAACCCCTCTTCCCCCTCTCTCCCCCCTAAGTTCACTGACTTACATCCAATCACGATTGATTTTCCTGTTTTCCATTGGTTTGCTATCACTTTCAATAACCTTTCATGATTGATATTTAGTTTTTTTCTTCTGCTTAGTTTAATGACTTTATTGACCTAGGTTAATAACTTCCTAGATTATAGAATTTTTTGATTTTTACCTGATATTTGCTTCTCCTGATATTTTGGCTATTTTTGTTTTGGGAAAAACTTAGAAATGAAGTGAGTAGCATAGCGGGAGTTTGAGCCGGAAATGTGTCTAGAATCGTGCGCCATTTATAGTTTCCTGACCACGAAGAAATAGGTAAGATGAGGATCTATATCAAAAACAAGATTTTTGAAACGTCATTAACCAGTTTGCTTAATCAAAAATTTTTCTAAAGCAAAAAATTTAAAATCTTCAAAAAGTTACTTTTAAATCTATAGCTGAAATGGAATGCACACATATACTATGTATGTTATACACATGAACCAAGTTAAATTATATCAACAGCATTGATTTTTTGTATATCGTTTAACAGATATAACTTTATACGTTTTCAATTAGTGGTTTTATTTGAAAATTTTTGTTAAATCGTGGCAGTATAACACTTACAAAGCTTCTATAACGACAAACTGCTGCTCGACAACAACCATGTTGCCGCCAAGAAGGAGCGGAGGCTGCTAAATGACTCCCAACACCGACGCCGCGGCCAACAAACTTAAAGCCTTTTGTTTTAGATTTTGAGTGCGTATTAGCTTTATTGTTGCAACATTTGAAGAAAAAGTTATTGGTCATACTTTGTTATTACGATGCTTTTCTTTTCTACTGTAAAAATAGGGACATTAAGGAAGGCTTCTACATCAGGTCGAATTATGGATGGCGGACTTAAGGAGATAAGAGTTGCGTGGCTGGTCAGCCTAACAGGGTCAGGGCCTTGACCGTCTATAGAGTGCCCCCTTCACTCGACTGCCCCAACCCTACTGCCTCTGACCCTAGGATAATGCCTTTAGAAGGTTTAACATGATTCAATACCAAGGTCTTTCTAACTTCCGCTTTAAGTTGTAAAGCTTAACTAATTAGATTCCTTGATAGTAATGTAGTCTTACTATATTACAAAGATTGCTTGTATCTCATCTAGTCTTATATACAGGGTGTTTTATATCAATTTTATATAAACGACTTGTCATTCAATTCACTACATGGAACTAAATCTCATCTCCTACAATTCATCTCCCCGTGGAACTACATCACGCGGGAGATTATATGCCTGTCTTTTAATTTCACGGTAGATTTTAGAGGGCTTGACCTCTCGGGACTTAATTTGCCGAGCTCCTCCCTATTACAAACTTCACTAATTTCACACACCTCTCAGGCATGGTGGATCTGTGGTGACAAAAATATTTGATATTTTCCCACATATCCTGCTAGAAACCCCGCCTTTTAGCGGTGCTTGTCATCTTTTATCTTACATTCTTACCAACCAAAGACTCATCTAAGTTCAACCGACCGGAGGAGTCTCACAAAAATTACATATCAAGCCAAAAATTTTCACCAGACATAGATGATAGTACTTCTCAAGACGAATAAAACGTGTCACATTCTGTTTTTACGGTCCAATGTTAAATGATTCTCCCAGAAGGTCAATATTTTTTGGATTATGTGTCTCTTCATTATCGGTATTTTTCAATTATCAATTCTGAATATTCAGTTTAATGCTATATTATGTTATTAGACAGTGAAGTTAGTTTTTTCTGTATCCCGGCAAGTGTAATTACTGTATGCAATTGCTGCGAGGCAAAGTATCTGTGAAGTGCCCATATGCTTAATACATGCTGAAAATAATATAACAGCATTTTGTGTATTGTAGAGACACGAAAATATGTCCACGATTGTGTATTCAATAAGTGTAGTTATTGTATATTCCTATTATGTGAAAGGATCATTTGATTTGTGAGTTTGAAATACATAAAGTAAAGATGTATTTCTAGTGAATCAGTTTAAATGAATCCTGACCATTAAGTCTTGACGAAAGTATTCTAATATGTCCATGGAAATCTGAGATCTAAGGCTGCAAGGATGGTTATCTAGGACGATACTTAATGGTATGTTTAGGAAGATAGATTTTCTATGATCAAATCGGGAGTCATGGAAATATATTCTTGGACAAAAGGAACATCAAGGTAGAGACCTTCATGTTCATGTCATCTCTATTCTTCATAGAGATGAAGAAGACGAATAGAGATATAAAAGAATAAGAATAGAGGCATAAAAGAATGAGAATAGAGGCATAAAAGAATGAAATAGAGGCAAAGAAGAATGAATATATACTTCTGGTGAATGATTGAAGTCTTTATAGGCAGTTTTTGTTGGAAAGCGTATAGCGGAGCCCTATACTTTAGTCCCATAAGAGCCACTATCGAGTGACTATTGACTATATTATACATTGGCTCCAGGTTTGAGTACTTTTAATGCTCATATCGCTTAGGACAAGTATAATGCAACTCAGAATCCAATAGAATATAGTAAACGACAGGTTCCCTACATGTCGCTTTCGACAGTACCTACTCGATGTAGGTTGTTTCTGAGTTGTATTTTGGGATTATTGGTTATTTACAAGATTTTTCAGCATTTATGTAACATAGGATCGCATCGACTATTGACGACTTGCATTAAACATAATGCTGGAGAAAATAGTCTCGCCAAACTTATTTTTTCTTCATGAAAGACCTCTGAAACGTATTTTCGCCATAATCCTGGGTCCGACTCTCAGACTATGCCTTCTATTCCATAGCGTTTTTTCCAAAGGAAATGGATTATGATTAAAAATTTCTGATAAAATTTGGTACAGGGTACCTCGGTACTATTTCTTAAAACTTCAGACTCGCTTTGCTCGTTCTCAAAATTTAATGATTATACATAGTTCAAAGTTGTATTAATTTGATCTTGCTGAGCTCGACCTCACGATAAAATATTGATCCAAATTCTTGGGTTTTATGACTTCATTTGCCTCTTCTTTAGGTTTTGTTGCGTATTAGAAAAATGTCACTTTGTTTCATTACTGAATAAATAGTGGTTGAATTTAGAAGGAGCAGTATGTGTAGCTTTTCTTAACAGGTTTCGCTAAAAACTCTGGGGGACTCAACCAGGATCGAACTTGGATATTTAGGGTGGCAGACGCGTGCGGTAATCGTTACAACATCGCGGCATCCAGGAACCCTTAGTACAAACTTGATAACTTTATGCTTAGAGATTGCAACCAAGAAAGTGTCTAACCCCATTTCCTACATAGGCATGCCTACCCCCAACAACCGTGACCTGAATACAACAAATTATAACAGTAAAGTTTGTGTCGTATTTATACTAATTTTGACTTTTAAAAGGTGTAATTTTAATATTTTTACCTTTATTTTTATATTCTTTTCACATTGCCTTACAATATTCATGAATTTTCTTGAAATAAGCTAAACGTAAAAAAAATTCCTAACCTTGAGTCGAGGAAAATGATTTTTCTTTTTAAATTAAATATGCAGGACAGTGATTCGCTTTTGTTTTTCTATGCTTTATACATTGTAAATAAATAAGCTAAAAGATTTGTGGTCGTTTTATGTAAACAAATATATGTCAAGCAAAAAATATGAGAGGTTGTCGTCATAATACTTAGGCCCGTATTCAAAGACGTTTCCTAACATTTTCCTAACATTTTCCTAACTTTTTCCTAACATTTTCCTAACATTTTCCTAACATTCTCCTAACTTTTTCCTAACATTTTCCTAACTCCTAACATTCTCCTAACATTTTCCTAACATTCTTCTAACATTCTCCTATCGTGTTTTAAAAGTCTTTTAGAGGCTTTGCATGATTTTTAGTAAGAACCTAAGGTAGTTAAGTCAAAAAGTGATACTATTGTAAGTAACGTAATATATCGCAAAATATCAATGTTATTCACTTATTACCTGGATTTACGACACACTTTGTCATAAACAACAATGCGGCCTTGCTTTGGCGAATGTTTAATATATTAGAAACTTTATTTACATACGTTTTCAGTAAACAGTAGAGTTAATACAAATACAATGTTCAATTATTGTAACAGCTTTCATAAATAAAGCAGTATCAAGCGTTTCAAGTTTGATCGTGGACCAGGTTGTACGAATCCAAAGTGTCTAAATGAAGACCTGTTAATCAGTGCAACACTGTTTTCATTTTGCTAAATCATTTACACAATTGTTTTTCGTATTTTGTCATCAAATTCATTTGTTTGTGTAAAATGTTTTTGGTATTATAATGGCTGAATTATTCACACCGGACCAACTGAATTTCCTCTTTGAATAATAGCCCGCAAACAGACCATAGAATAAAAAATCTGATTGTGTTAAAAGAATTTCAGGGTAAACTCCCTAATAGTAAAGTAAGTGGATTAACAGTAACTTATATTATGTAAATTTATGTAGATAGTTATTAATATGACAAAGTGTGTCGTAAATCCAGGTAATAAGTTAATAACATAGATATTTTGCGATATATTACGTTATTTACAATGGTATCACTTGTTGACTTAACTACCTTAGGTTCTTACTAAAAAAAATCATGCGAAGCCTCTAAATGACTTTTAAAACACGGGAACGATCATTTAAATTTCGTGGCTTAAAAACATTTCTTTTACCTAAACCTAAGGTGAGTGTTAGGAGAATGTTAGGAAAATGTTAGGAAAAAGTTAGGAAAAAGTTAGGAAAATGTTAGGAGAATGTTAGGAAAATGTTAGGAAAATGTTAGGAAAACGTCTTTGAATACGGGCCTTAATTATCATAAACAAATTATTTTATAGCTTTTAAAATATACCTATAAAGCTGCACTTTTAAAATACAGCATATAAAATATATAGCGGCTATTCAATGTTATTTTTTCTATTATATTTCTGTACCCGTAGTATTCCGCAGGGGGACGCAAGGGTCGCCAAGTCTGTAGTTCCGAGCCATTACGATGTCAGGTATACGCTAGTTTTTGAAAATGACCTTTACCGTTAAATCCATTTGGTAGTGTCTGCTTTATACTTAGAATAATACTAATATAAGGAGCAAAGGGTCGTAAACAAAATGGAATTACACTGATAACACAAAAGCCAGTTCACGGGTGGTCTTTAGTAGGGGTACCACTCTAACAACAAAATATTATTTATAATCGAGTCATAAATATTTACTAATGAAGAAAGATCATAAGAAACAAAAATTATAATAACAAAAAACAACAAATTTAATAAAATTGGTCTAAGATAACAACATTGTAGTTGTAAGTATAGATACAAGAATTTATATTTAGTTGACGAGGACTACTTTTAACATATTTTTAATTAAAAACGTTAAAATACATTTTAAAATGCTTACCAAATTGTATTATACCGATATTTATATTAGTATTTGATGAATAATCGTCCATTAATTAATAATAGAACATAATTTTCAGCAACCGAAAATATTGCCAACTTTGTTATAAGAAAATTGTACATTGTTAGGGTGGCAGCAGTTATTAAGACCACCAGAGAACCGGCTTTGCTGTTATCATTTATACTCCTGCTATATATAGTATTATTCTTATCCTTTATATGATCTCATGAAGTTAAGAAATCGATTCACAAGATGTTGGAGGGCATAGAGATATTACAAGAGGGGGCATAGCCTGTCTCAATTAATTGAGAAGCGTAATATATCTTTTTTGGGGGCTCAGGGACTCTGTGAACCTCTAATTATACCTTATAATAAATCACTTGTCGTCTGCTTTTCACACATTCTTGTGTTTCGTTTTGGGTTATAAACGACCTACTACAGTTTTTTTTTTAGTTTTTAAAACATGTTTATTTAAATAATACAAATTACAATAAAAATTACGTTCTACTGTATAAGTTACTATAATTGTGTACTGTTTATTTGATAATATTAACAGTCGCATAGAGATATTATTACTAGAGGGGCCCTATAGGTTAAATTTTGAAACATCGAAAAATTAACCTGACCACCTGGTATTAAGTAACCTGATATTAAGATTGGGAGTACTCCCTCTAGTGATATATGTCTATGGAGACAAAATCACTAGATCGTATTCCCAACAAAAACAGTTTTGCCTCTAATTTTCTTATACATGTATTAATTTTGGTTACGCAGTACATAGAGATATTATTACTAGAGAGGCCCTATAGGTTAAATTTTGAAACATCGAAAAAATAAACCTGACCACTTTCGGTTATAAATATAATCAAATAATCAGAACAAAATTACAATAATTTATATAGTAAAACGTTAAAAATCAAATAAAAACTCAAACAGTGTGCGGAAAGACGAAAACAATTGATTTATTATTACCTTAGCTCATTCTTAGGGGAGGTTTCAATGAGGTTACACAGAGCCCCTGAGAGCCCAAAAAGATTTTTCAGGCCTTTTAATGTATTGATATAGGCTATGCCCCCTTTAGTATATATTCTATGATTAGTCGAAGATGTTCAGGTCATTTTTTCGATGTGATACGATGATAATCATGACAAGCGAAGCGAGTGCGTAGCTGTAAAAAAAGATCGAGGTTCGTACCCTGTGTAACTTAGGAAAAGTAATAAAATTATTACGCATTGCCTCAGTTAACGATTGACTCCGTCCCTTCTTCATGCATCTTTAGCCAGCGCTAATAATTATACCGTAAGTTTAATAGCTGCCCGTGTCTATCCACATGATACATGTTGGATATTAGCTGTTTTTATTAGTACTTGCATATGTAAACTCATATGCGTAATGTTACAATTTTTTGCGGTTGATAATGAAAAAATTCATTTAAAATGACAAATCCTTTTTATCCAACATTTTTTTGCAGATAAAAATATTGATGGGTTATTTCATTTATTAGTGTTGTCTTTTTTGAAACGTTTTATAGTTCTTTAACCCCATCTGGTTTATCAGTAAGGTCACGTGATTACTTGCAGTTAAGATTTCATGATAGCTTTATGGAGGAGGGGGTAGAGTTGGCTGTAGAGGAATAATTGTTAAAATTCGTGTCAAGGTTGTATTATATTAAAGTTTAGACTTAGCTCTTTTTTACTTCAATCACTGTAACAAAATAGGTAAGGAAAATATTTTCATTTTTACAAATAACAAGCTATTGAGCGTATATTTACCTATTAAGTGTAGGTATGGATGTATAAAATAACCAAATAGATAAATTTTGATTAAGGGATAAGATAGAATGAGATAAGAAGAATTTCCCTTAGCCCTAGTAAGTCATCTACATCTTTAGGAACTTAGTTACTAACTCTCTTTCAGTTCCAGAACACTAAGATATCATTAGACATCGGGCGGATCACACATAGAAGGTGTATTACGATCTTAACACATTTTTGTAAAATGAAAATGGAAGTTGTGTCATCATCTTAACACTTTTACGTGTGGATGGCTTATAAAAGTTGATTTTCTATCGTAACACATAACGTCTAAAAGTTGTGTCACCATCTTGCCATCCATCTGCGTAGATGGCATATGAAATGGTGTCATCATCTAAAGTCATCTAGGTGGATGGCCTATGAAGTGGTGTCATCATCTAAATTCATCTGGGTGGATGGCATATGAAGTGAAGTCATCAGCAAAAGTCATATGGGTGGATGGCATATGAAGTGGTGTCATCATCTAAATAAATATGGGAGGATGGGATATAAAGTGTTGTCACCATTTAAATTCATCTAGGTGGATGGCCTATGAAGTGGTGTCATCATCTAAAGTCATATGGGTGGATGGCATATGAAGTGTGTCATCATTAAAGTCATATGGGTGGATGGCATATGAAGTGGTATCATCATTTAAAGTCATCTGGGTGGATGGCATATGAAGTGGTGTCATCATCTAAAGTCATATGGGTGGATGGCATATGAAGTGGTATCATCAGAAAAGTCATATGGGTGGATGGCATTGAAGGGTGTTATCATCTAAAGTCATCTGAGTGGATGGTAAATGAAGTGGTGTCATCATCTAAAGACATATATGTGGATTGCCTATAGAGGTTTTGTTATCATCTAAAAACATCTGTGTGAATTGTCTATGGAAGTTGTATATCACCATCTTAATAAATCCGAGTGGATTGCATACGTATGTTGTACCACCATATTAACACATCTATGTGGATTGCGTGTGGAAGTTGTATCACCATCTTAACACATTTGTGGGGTTTGCTTATGGAAGTTAAATCACTATCTTAACACATCTACATATGTATGAATTGCATCTGTAAGCTGTGTCATCATTTTAAGAAAGCTAAGAGGATTGCGTATAGAAGTTATGTATCATCATCTCAACAAATTGGTGTGGATCGTATATGGAAGTTGTATCAATATCTTAAGACACTTAAGGATTTATTTTACCATCTTAACACTTCTGTGTGGAATGCATATGGCAGTTGTACGAATATAATAAAACATCTAGGCAGATTGCTCACAGAAACGTATCACTTTCATTTGAAAGGATTGCCTGTCACTTTTATTAGAAATTAATTTTCTGACAGATAAATTAGATACATTTTCATTCGTATCATTATCCATAATAGAATCAAGACGGAAAGTTAGATTTGTTATTGTTAAAGAGGCGCCTGGAGGATCATGTTGAAATTTTAGATTTGGCATCGTTCAGTTCACTGACATAAATCTGGACATTTTAACTACTCCTCGTCTGCTTTTACATCGAGGGTTTTGAAAACATTCCTCTCCCAACGCTTTATACAAATCTTTGTCAGAGATATTACTGGTTTAAAATTAATCTCGATTCGGTTTCAAAGGTTTTTTTTTGTATAAATAGTTTTATAATATACCCTACAATAAGGTATGAAACTAATGATATCGACCAAGCTGATAAAGTCCACAAAGAAAAGAGTAACATTATGAAATGTATAGAGTATTATAAAGAAAAGTTAGATGCCAGCATGGAGAGGACTTATACAATACATGGCTTATGGTTTGGGTCGAGGGGTACTATATCTGATAGGTCTAAAAAGTTCTTTGACGAGATCGGAACGGATCAAAATTTTCTAAGACTTCTATCAGAAAATATAATTTTAGACTCTTTAGACATTTTAAGTCTCCACATTTATTCTTAATTAATGTACTTTTCTTATTGTTTATTTTACTATATTTTTTTTTTTAATTTAATTCGTATTGTATTATTATTCTTATTTCTGACAAACCTATTTTTCTTAGCGTTATGTATATACTATGACTTAAATCTACCTTTATCAAAATATTTCTTTTATTAATCTTAATATTTGTCTTTAGATTGATAAGTACGCTGTGTATGTAGCAACCCTTTGTATAAGGCCAGCTTCACATATTTATTTTTGTAAATAAAGTGTTTATATACAGTAGAGTATGAAGAGGCACAGGGAAACCTCTTTTTTTGGTCAAACCCGACCATCAAAAATGCACACATTGTACCGCCAGGTTGGAACGTTCCCCACTATGGGGTTAGAGCTTTGATCAATACAAACAGGCATTGCGGGACTGAAATTGACAAAACGAGTTCCTCATCGAATACTTAGATCCTCAGTTACCTTTCCTCGCTATTTACTTATAATAATGAAAAGAGCAAACATTGTGACAGACATTATATTATGTCACTAAACTGTAAAGAAGGTCTTTTTTATCGTGGCGACTATATAGTCTACCTGCTACGGTAAAAAAATAGCATATACTACAAGAATGGCTTTTTACCTCTGCTCCTTTTACTAATATAGTAAATATTTACTGCACATTTTTCGGCAAATTGCAGTATATATAAATAATTTTTTCGGCCGTAGCAGGTAGCCGTAGTAATAGTGAACAACTATTTAGAAGAAAAACAGTATAATGTATAAACATTTGCCAATACACTTCTTTCGATTGGCCAAAAGTTTTAATTCTGGCAGTGTATTTTCAATGTCTGAATCACTATCCATGATTATTAAACACTTGATAATAAATAATTAATGACTCACTTTCCGAAAATAACTAAACTTTGTAAACAAAAACGTTTAATTATTTATTTGATAAACAAAATAAAATAAGAAGAACAAGGGAGGTAAAATTATAACCTTGTAGTAAACTACTAGCGCCCACCTAGTGGACATTTAAGGAACTTTACCAGCGACAGTAAAAAAAACTATTTTACTGTCCTCTAACAATAAAAAAATACGAAACTGTTGCAAACGGTAAAAACCCATTTCACCTAATTTTTTGAGGTTGTAAAGTGCCTACTTTACAGCCGCTTGAAAAAAATATAGTATACCTACTTAGCCAATTTTTATGGAAAAATAATGCTGGTGAGTTCAGCAGCATTGAGAGGGGGTCGATTTCACTTGGCCTCCTGATTTAATTTGTATAGTCGATAACCTCACTAGACGTTGTAGCGAGCCATTTGGTTAACACTTATATTATATTAGTTGTTTCAGCTAGCAGTGAGATAGGGATATTCGCGATTCAAAGAGATAGTTGTAAGGTTGGCAATACCAATGGCGGGAAAACGAAAGGGTGATCAAAATTTTTTTATCATAGATTAGCATGGGAGCCGATAAAATTCTTCTTTTATTTATTTATTGTTTGTTAATTTGTGATAATGTGATGAAAATTATTAGAACGACCATCGGTGCTAAAAAAATTGCAAATATTTCATAGATAAATATTTCGATAATTCCAGGATTTTAAATATAGAATCAGGCTCTTATCACTACAGACTTTGATTCGTCCAATTTAACCAGAAATAATAAAACCTAAACGGATAATTTAAACAAACATTTTACAAAAAGTGAATTTATTGAGTTATTAATTATTTTAGAGCGTAAATAAAATTGATTAATAAATTAAAACACCATTACAGTGAAAATCGGCTTCTTATCAGTTAATTTAAATACCTGTAACAACTAATTTAACCAATTTTATGCAATTAAAGGGTAATTTTGTGTGTTTGTGCAAAATAAAATTATTTAAAAGTAACATCAATTAACAATAAATAAAAAAAACTATATTATGATCTTCATCTTCTTATCACTCAATTTAAATACTCGTGACAACCCATTAAAACGCTATTTTCCAATGAAATTGTGATTCTACTGAGTTCATACGCCCTAAAATTAGTTAAATTAAAGCACTTTGATAAAAAATTTAAAGAAATAATCTTCACAAATAATAAAAACCAGAAAATCCCCATAAGGACTTTAACATTGATCACCCTTTCGTTATCAATTTCTTATCAGCGACGGTGGCGCTGCTACGGACTTTGAATCGCGAATAGTTATACGATTCCAGTCCCCCACCTCGTCAACCACAAGTTCTTTCTATTCTACCCTTTCACATTTTACAGTTCTTCCCTTATTCTACCTATCAAAGGGACTTGTCTTTTAATTATCATCTTAATTGATTAATATATTGATATTAATGAATTGATCATCGTGTTTGTCTACTTCTCCGATTTATGCGTGTTACGTATTTTTTATATCTTTATGTATATAGTTAATAAATTTAAAGTAATTTAATTGTATAAAACTGAAATCAATTATTGTCTTCTCTCTGTATATGATTGTATTTTATTTTAAATCATACATTGCTTCATATTACATTTTGGTTCGATTTCTAATGACTTATATCTTCTATTTCAATTATTTTACTTTGAATCAATGAATGAAGAGACAACTTTATGTCTGATGACTTCTATCTCTATTAAAATTAATAGAGTTTAATTAAATTAATCAAAGTATCAAAATATAATCAAAGTATAATCAAAATAAATTAATCAAAGTAAATACTTTGATTCAGTAAAAAGAAATGTCTTGTTGTTGTGTCTTCATTTTTGTAGTTGTCTATGAGTTTCTCAGTTATTTGCGTTTAAAGTTTAAACGAAAATTTATTTTTTCTCCTTGGTTAGGCTTTTGAATTGTGTTATTTCTTTTTTTAAAATGTTTTTAAACGAAAAAATCTTCTTTTTTGCGGCAATTATAAAACTACATAATTAGCAAATAATAGCAAAATCAAAGTATTTTGGAAAAAGTAAGTGTAGGTTGTTAAGTATTTTCAAAACACTAGTTTGATGTTTGATTGACGGTGATATTGATATTATTATGATACGAAATAATTCGTATAGAGACGAGCCCTCTCGATTATTGGTTGCTGGAGACTCGAGAATATTGGCCCGTCTACAATCTTAAGTTAAATTAGAAGAATCGAAGAAGTGAAGAATTCCTCAGGAAGAATCGAAAAGTGAAGAATTTTTCACTTAGAACAAACTATTTTGAAATTCCCGCTCTTTAGACTTAAGAGATCCGTAAACACGTCTACAACCTCTGAGTGTTAAGTCAAGTTTTAAAGTTACAATTACACATATAGCTGTATTTAGACTACTTTTCTTCCTACCGTCTACACACATTTTATTTATTTACTTATTGTAACAACGAGCAGAGCTCAATAACAATTTTAATACAATTTAAATAAACATAAACTACTAATAAACTACTTTTCTTTCTACCGTCAACACACATTTATTTATTTATTTATGGTAACAACGAGCAGAGCTCAATAACAATTTTAATACAATTTAAATAACCATTGCTTTTTCATGATCTTTCCTTCCATTTTTAAAGACTTTTGCAATATATTTTTTAATTTACTTCTAAAATCGACCGTTTTATTTATTTTAATTAATAAATAAATCAAAATGGATGAGTAATTGTTGGGGCGTATTTTCCTTATCTCTAGTATTCTACAGACGTAGGAACCTCATCCATTTCAAAAACTATATAATTCAAAATAAAAAGAAAAATATATATTATATAAAAAAATATTCAAACAAACAAAACAATCACATATTCAAATAATCACATATTCAAACAACAACAATCAAAACAATCACATCACATCGTTACAAAATATTGTAATCATTCAAAAACAGATAACGTAGTACATTCTTCTATAAGTAACTTATAAAAACCATTCTTATGGTTTTCTTAAGTCAAAAGAGCGGGAAAAAGAATTATTAAGAAGAAAAGAGATTTTGAAAAATTCTTCACTTCTTCAATTCTTCCTAACTTAACTTAAGGTTGTAGACGGGCCTTTACTCCCCACCTCTCTCAGTAGCTATACTCAAATACCTACCTATACGGTGATAATACATACTAGAAGTGTTAACCAAATGGCTCGCTGTAACGTCTAGTTGCTACGTACTGATGGGTTCAGTGGCGCTTGAGGGTTGAGAGGTAGAAAGGAAAGAAGCTCCCACCTCTTTTTCTACCCTATTAGTTAATTCCCATTCAATGAATCAAAAAAATTATAATTTACTGCTAAAATGTTTTCTAATAATAGATGTATGTTCTGAGACCAACAATCTCAACCACATTTGTGGCTAGCAATTTTTTTAAAGGTACTATTTCCTTAAATTCGGGCCAAATCTGATCTGGAAAATAATTGTTACCGCCTATGACGATAATGCAGCATTTGGGAGGAAAAACATTCACAATGCCGCTACTAAAATTAACGACATCAATAACTTAGTGAAACTTACCTATAATATCCAAGTCTGCCATAATATTCACTTCTCGTTAACCTGCCGATTCTATAGAAATGCCATAATTCTTGGATTACTCTAAGTCTCGTTGCATCGTCCATTTCTCCCGCCATAAAACCGAAGTTTAGTGTGTACTTTGATTGATGGCAAATCTCGACGGTAACGTTTTACGATATTCATCGAGTAAGGTATCGTCATCCGATTGATTTTATTTCACATGTCTTTATAACTAGTTCTTTTAAATTTATAGTAGTCAAGTAACTTGACCTTAGCATTTTTTTATTGTGTTTCCTTAAAGACCCTATTTAATAAATAGAACACTAAAATATTTTTTTTAGTTGAGGGGTTTTTGTGAATTTACAAAGATATAATAAGCTTATGAGATTAGTATATCATTTGATACTACCGAGTTTTGCAAAACATGAATAGTTGACACAATATAATTGTGCGAGAGACAACTAGGAGATGTAACAAGCAAAATGCAATGCTACATCTGGGAACTGTTCACATTTCGACATTCGTCATCATTGATGGCTCGACATAATGTCATGTCCACTGTTTCGTTACGTCTAACTCATCAGGGCGCCGACAGAGCCTGAACTCACTCTGACCTTCAATTAATTCCGAAGAATATAATGTGAAGTACTTACCAGAGACGAGCGGTGCTTCTCTTACCGCCATCATGCATTTGCTTGTTACATCTCCTAGGTGTCTCTCGCACAATTTTAATTGTGTCAACTATTCATGTTTTGTAAAACTCGGTAGTATCAAATGATATATGTTTTGCTTGCCATGCATGATGGCGGTAAGAGAGCACCGCTCGTCTCTGGTAAGTACTTCACATTATATTCTTCGGAATTAATTGAAGGTCAGAGTGAGTTCAGGCTCTGTCGGCGCCCTGATGACTTAGACGTAACGAAACAGAGTGGGACATGACATTATGTCGAGCCATCAATGATGACGAATGTCGAATGATGGAACAGTTCCCAGATGTAGCATTGCATTTTGCTTGTTACATCTCCTAGGTGTCTCTCGCACAATTATATTGTGTCAACTATTCATGTTTTGCAAAACTCGGTAGTATCAAATGATATATGTTTTGCTTGCCATGCATGATGGCGGTAAGAGAGCACCGCTCGTCTCTGTAAGTACTTTCACATTATATTTCTTCGGAATTAATTGAAGGTCAGAGTGAGTTCAGGCTCTGTCGGCGCCCTGATGAGTTAGACGTAACGAAACAGAGTGGGACATGACATTTTGTCGAGCCATCAATGATGACGAATGTCGAATGATGGAACAGTTCCCAGATGTAGCATTGCATTTTTGCTTGTTACATCTCCTAGGTGTCTCTCGCACAATTATATTGTGTTATGAGATTAGATTCATAGAGGAGGGGGAAGGAGCAAATTTTTTAGAAGAGGAGTGGTCTCCCTGATCAAGAATATATGAGGTATATATATATAATATATATATATATATATATTATTATATAATATATATATATATATATATAAATACATATAAACTTTTTGACTACTACTAAGTACGTTTGAACTTAAATGCCTTAACCTCAATTGTATTAAACCACTATTTGTTTCAATCCTTGTGATTTCAAAAATAATCAATAAAAGCAATTAACGATTGTTTTCTCTCATTAAATAACCCAATACTATCGTGACAATCGAAGCTTTAAATATTTTACTGATTTATATCTTTAACAAGCCAGATTGTCCATTTATTTGTTAGACTTTAATCAATCTTCTCTTAGAGACAACGAATGATTTAATGAAATATGGGTGGAAAAAAAACACAATTATATATTTATATATATATATAATATATATATATATATATATATATATATATATATATATATATATATATATATATATATATATATATAATATATATATATATATATATATATATAATATTATATTATAATATATATAATATATGTATATATATATATATAAATATTATTTATATGTAACATTTATTCTGCATAACCACAGTAAGGACCAGAAAAGGGGCTAAAAAATAAAAAGATTAACAGGTAAGTGATTTTTACGTCGGAAGAGTAAATGAAGCAAATCAAATTAGGAGGAGAAAAGTACTCCGAGTTTTGAAGTAATCCGGACCCGATTTTTCGTTTGCTACAAAGAGAGTTATACTACTCAAGAGACTTATAAGTCTCTTTGTTTGGTACCAAAGATACTTATACTACTCAAGAGACTTATACTACCTACTCTAAGTTTATTTGTTGGTACCAAAGGACTTATACTACTCTATTAGTTTATTTGTTGGTACCTATATACTACTACTATTAGTTTATTTGTTGCTACCAAAGAGACTTATACTTATTAGTTTATTTATACCAAAGAGACTTATACTACTACTATTAGTTTATTTGTTGCTACCAAAGAGACTTATACTACCTACTATTAGTTTATTTGTTGCTACCAAAGAGACTTATACTACCTATTAGTTTATTTGTTGGTACTAAAGAGACTTATACTACCTACTATTAGTTTATTTTTTGGTACCAAAGTGACTTATATTAGTTACGGGACTTAAAAGCTATCTGATTGGTACTAAAGATACTAGTAGTAGTAAGTCTCTTTTGTACCAAACAAATAGATACTCTTTGTTTGATACGAAGGTATAGGATTCATTATGGTCTTTTTTTACATTCTGTGTTTCACAGTCAGTACTGATTATCACTTAACCGAATAGCTGCTATAACTGATCTAATAATTTTTATTTGATAAAAATGTTAAGAAATGATTTTTACTTTCTGTTTGTAGTATGAGTCTTTTTGTTTGTACGAAGTCAAAGTATTCATTATTGTTAATGCGTTTAAATTCTGTGTTTCACAGTCAGTACTGATGATCACTAAACCGAATCACGAATAATACTGAACTAAGAACACTCGTTCTTCATTATTGTTTAAATATTGATGTTTGTTAAAGAATTATAAATCTATGAATAATTCCAATGACTTATTTGTCATTTCCCAAACAAACTTAATTTAATATTGATGGGTAATAAGTAGGAGGGAAGAGGGGGGGGGGTTAAGAAAAATAGAATAGTTTTGGAGACATGCAACTATAAATATCACAGTGAAATTCAATGTAAATATTTTTTGTTTGAGACATTTCTTTTTAACTTTTACTTTTAATTTTTACTTTTTCTCATTTATACTGTAGGTATATAGGAAATTATTGTGTTTGCAAATAATCCAAAACTGGTATGTCACCGGAATTATCCATTTCTGGTATTTTTAAAGACTTCCTGAGGTTTACTAAATCATTTTAATAGGAAATAAACTATCAGCTTAAAGTTCTATAGTTCTAAGTAGTATAATTCTATATTCTACACAAAAAACTAAAAATTAATTAGCTACATATTTCATCAAACATTGTTGACATCTTCAGGCTTTAAACACAGACAAGACTGTCAACAGGTTAAATTACTTAAATTAAGCTTAAGCAAGCACTACATTAAGTTAAATTCATTATAATTTAAAATCATTATAAGTTTTGCTATCTGAGGATATGCCGAGCGTCGAATAGCAGAAAGCAAATTTAAACTTATTTGTCGTTAAAATTTTTTAATGTAGCAGTCGGTATTTTCAAAATGAATTTGATGAATTGACCTATAGTTGGTGCCAAGTTTCAACTTGATCGATTAACGTTTTTATAGATTTTTTAAACATTAGTCTGAAAAGTATCACCCCTCGGGCAGCACAACTATACCTAAAGTCTGATTTTGTGCCAAGTTTCAATTCTTTAGCACAAACACAGCTAGAGTTGTACGTGACACACAGATACACAAACACACAGATAGACAGCATGATGAAAACAACTCAGAACGTTATGAAAATGCCTGAAGCGGATAATTATTTTGAAATTTCGATTTCGGATTTTTCAAAGCGAAGCCTGACTTTGTTTCGCCATGTCAGTTGAATGGATTAATTACCAGCCTCGGCTAAAAAATTTCCATAGCCAGCCCTCGCCGTCGATTTTGGTGGCTGGTTTATAAAACTCGTATGCGAAATTCCATTTTGCTGCCTAGCAGTATAATATACTATTACAGCGTTTCATTACAAAAAGCCTTTTAAAATTCATGCCACACTACATGAGATGTCTAATGAGTTTACTTGGCCTGATAGGGCTTGTTGAAAAAGTTTGTATAACGTTAAAACTTTTTATCAAAATAGCTATCAACATTTCTTTTGTCCATTTGAAAATTTATTAAATCTGATCAAAGAGTTCCCGAGATGTTCGTACCTTATAACGACTAATTATTGTCACCAACATAGAGATTTATAGAGCCCTAATGGTTGACATTTGAAACATCGAAAAAGTTATCATATATCAACAATAAATATAGATTCATGATCAGAGAGACCCCTCCCTTTCAAAAAATCCCCTCCCCTCTCCTCCATGACCCCAATCTCATAAGCTCATTTTCTCTTTGTAAATTCGCGAAAAACCCCTCTACTAAAAAATAATTTAGTGTTTTATTAATTAAACAAAATAAATAGGGTCTTTAAGAAAACACAATAAAATAATGATTTGGTCCAGTTTCTTGACGAATATAAATTTATATAAATATTAAATATAAATTATATTTGTATTATATAAATTAATATAAAATATAAATTTATATTTGTATTATATAAATTGATATAAATATAAATTTATATAAACCAATAATAGACTAGCGCATTCTAGTAGAGATATCATAAACTGCGTTTTTATGATACTATCGGAGGTAATAGATGATATAGAAATAGAAAGGGTAAGTTAAAAAGGAGTATAATAAAGATAATTCGATTTTGATAGTTAGCATTTGGTAAATAATTTAAATTAATATAAAATAGCGAGCTCAGATTAATTTAGATTAGGATAATATATGATTAGATGAAGTAAAGTTATAAATTTATAGTGATTGCTGGTTACGAGGCCACTGCTCCTTAGACGTCGTACAGAATACAGTATAGAATTTTAAATAAATTAATATATAAATAAATAAATTTATAGTGGTAGCTGGTCACGAATCACTTAGATTACATTATAATTTTAATTAAATTTAAATAATATAAATAATAAATTTATAGTGATTGCTGGTTACGAGCCACTGCCTCCTTAGACGTGTACAGAATTACATTTATAATTTTAAATAAATTAAATATATAATAAATAAATTTATAGTGATTGCTGGTTACGAGGCCACTGCTCCCTTAGACGTCGTACAGAATTACATTTATAATTTTAAATAATTATATATATAAATAAATAAATTTATAGTTGATTGCTGGTTACGAGGCCACTGCCTCCTTAGACGTCGTACAGAATATACATTTATAATTTAAATAAATTTATATATATATAATAAATAATTTATAGTGGTAGCTGGTCACGAGATCATTGCCTCCTTAGACGTCGTACAGAATTACATTTATAATTTTAAATAAATTTATATATATATAAATAAATAATTATAGTGATTGCTGGTTACGAGGCCACTGCCTCCTTAGACGTCGTACAGAATCCATTTAAAATTTTAATAAATTATATATATATAAATAAATAAATTTATTGGTAGCGGTCACTGAGATCATTGCCCCTTAGAGTCGTACAGAATTAATTTATAATTTTAAATAAATTTTAAAATATAAATAAATAATTTTATAGTGGTAGCTGGTCACGAGCCACTTTACTGGCGTCGTACAGGATTACATTTATATTTTAAATAAATTTAAAACTAAAAAATAAATAAAATTTATAGTGGTAGTGGTCACGAACCACTGCCTCTTTAGCCGTCGTACAGGATTACATTTATAATTTTAAATAAATTTAAAACTAAAAATAAATAAATTTATAGTGGTAGCTGGTTACGAGGCCACGGACTCCTAAGGCGTCGTACGGGATTACATTAATAATTCTAAATAAATTTAAAACTATAAATAAATAAATGTATTGTGATAGCTGGTCGCGAGGCCATTGTCTCCTCAGGCGTCGTACAGGATTATCAGAAACGGGTTTTTAGGAAAGAGATTGTACTAGAGGATTAGGATGTTTGGTTCAGAATTCATGAAAACTTTTATAGCGGGATACGGAAAGGACTCGGACAAAAGAAACATTAATGTCGCTGTGGAGTGATTAGATCGATAAGCAAAATTAGGATTTGTGATGGTACGATGGAGTTAGGATTCTAGTATCTGGACACGATTTGAGTTGGATGGCTTGGTGCTACTCCACACTTTCAGACCACCTGTTGTGGTATAGATAAGGAAATGTAAAAATATTTGTTTAGTGAAAAGTCTTTCTAATGATTTTGTTTTAATACAAAGATGTCTGAACCACATCTGTGGCTAGTACAGTTGTCTAGATATTTATATTAATGGATTTGTAGTTTTTACTTTTGCTCATTTATGCCTTAGGTATATAGGAAAAGTTGTGTTTGTAAAAAAATCCGAAACCAGGATGATACCGGAATTGTCCGTTTCAGGTGTTTATAAGGACTCCTGTGTGGTTTTTGCAAAGCTTTCTGTCTGGTGTGTGTCTGTATGTCAAATTTAGTACAAAAATCAATAAAATGATAAAAATACAAAAATGATATTTGAAAAGGATGTAGCAATGTATAAGACTAACATCTGTGCTAAATTTCATCTCATTATCAGCATTAGTTCAATTTTTAACGTATGATTTGGATACGTTTTTAAAATATTGTAAAAATCGGAAAATAATCCAATTGATATCATTATTTGTACTTACTGAGTTTGCAAAACATGAATAGTTGACACAATATAATTGTGCGAGAGACACCTAGGAAATGTAACAAGCAAATGCAATGCTACATCTGGGAACTGTTCCATCATTCGAATTCGTCATATTGATGGTCGACATTAATGTCATGTCCCACTCTGTTTGTTACGTCTAATATCAGGGCGCCGACAGAGCCTGAAACCACTCTGACCTTCAATTATTCCGAAGATTAATGTGAAGTACTTACCAGAGACGAGCGGTGCTCTCTTTACCGCCATCATGCATGGCAACAAAACATATATCATTTCGATACTACCGAGTTTTGCAAAACATAATAGTATGACAAATATAATTGTGGAGAGACACAGGAAATGTAACAAGCAAAATGCATGCTACATCTAGGCACTGTTATCATTCGACATTCGTCATCATTGATGTCGGCGTCCAGATGAGTTAGACGTAACGAAACAGAGTGGGACATGATACTATGTCATCGGAAAAGTTCCGAGGTATCCCATATCCATTTTTTATGTATATTATTTGTAAATAATTTTTCTGGTATTATTCCATAAATTTTATAAAAATAAATGAAAATAAAAACATTGGAAAGGAGCCGATCCCTCCACTACACACCCCCTCACCACTTCCACAACGCTAACCTCAATAATTTATTATCGCACTGAAAATTCCGTAAATATAACAAAAGTTAAGATTTCAAACCATTTTATCTCAAACAGAAAATAATTCCATGAAGAAACAGTTTACACTTTTGGAAAGAAATATTCTTTTTTTTCTTCTCTATTTTACATAAACACTCTATTAATAGAAACTTCATAGCATTGAGATGAAAACCTCAGCATGGAGTTTAGAAGATATAGATGACTTTTTGTAAACAAAAGAAACCGAGAATGTAAACAGTCTAATCGCCCACTATGTGTTTATTCTTTGAAAATAAAGTTATTTTTTTTAAATGTAAACAAAAGCTGAGTTGCGGTTAAAAAAATTCACAAAGAAAGTAAAGATGTATTTTTCGTGTGACCTAATTTTCGAAATAGATATACTAGCAAGGCATAGAATACTCTAGCATTTCTATGCTAGCCACATATGTGGTTAGTATATAGTTCTCGAGATATTCTAGGTAATATATGAATAAGTTAATAATAATTCTAATTTTCTAAATATGTCAAATAACTTTTTGAAATTTTGTTAACATGCCCATGCATGGGTTTCTGAAAAAGGATTTTCAGAAATCATTAACTTTGACACAATATAATTGTGCGAGAGACGCCTAGGAAATATAAGAAGAAAAAAATACTACATCTGGGAACGGTTCTATTATACGACAATCGAAATCATTGATGGCTCGACATAATGTCATGTCCCACTCTGTTATGTTACGTCTAACTCATCAGGGCGCCGACAGAGCCTGAACTGACTCTGACCTTTAATTAAAATTCCGAAGAATATAATGAGAAGTATTTTTACCGCCATTATTCATGGCAAGCAAAACATATATCTTGATACTACCGAGTTTTGCAAAACATGAATAGTTAACATAGTAAAATTGAGCGAGAGACAAAGGAATGTGACAAAACAAAGGAAATGCAACAAGCAAAATGTAATGCTACATTTCCGAGGATTCTATTTATTTGTGTCAACAATTAACGTTTTGCAAAACTCGGTAGTATCAAGTGATACATCATAAACTTTCACTATTATTGATAAACTTACATTTGACTTAAAATCATAATTTTTCTAGACATAAACAAAAAGGCCTTTAAGCTATCACGGGTTAATACCCGTGATAATGACATCATGAAAATAATGGGATGACCAAAACCTCATAACTCTTTACTATCTATTAATCTATTAAATCTATTAATCTATTAATCTACTAATCTATTAAATTTTCTTAATCTTTCTAGGTATTACAAAATAGTTCATAATATTCTAAAAGTTACTTTAAAGCACTGTCTCAAACAATATAGCTTGCATGCTATATTGTTGCTATATGAACCAGTGGTATTAAGAAAAACTAATTCTACACCTTGAATTTCTATGTCTGTGTACATTATCTCAATGTAATCGGCAATAGGTATTAAGTTAACGAACAAAAAATGACATTTTTTATTTTTAAACTTCAAGGGCTAGACTTAAATAAGTCGAGCTCTACCTTGAACTTAGCACAGACCTCTAACCGAATGACCCTAGATAGTCTGATTCTGACCCTAAGGGACCTAGCACTGACCTCATTATAATCTTGCGATAGCAGGGTGTTATTTGGCAAGCTCGTGTTGTTATTTGTTTGTAATAAAACAGTAAATTTGTCAGCTTAGTTGATTTAAATTTAATTTGCGACAAAGGTCCTCCTAGGAGGTAATATTTAATAAAGTGTGAAGATAGGGGTTGATATTACTTTTTATAATAAGTCCATTAAAAAAATGCATATCTTATTTGTAAATTATTGCAAGAACTTGGTATTACTTCGTCAAACACATATTTTTTTGTAAAATATTGCAAGAGTTATATTTCTTTGTCAATTAAAGAAAAAAAATACTTATCTCATTTATCAAATATGGCCAGAATTTAATATTGCTTTGTCAATTAGTCAACTTAAAAAATACTTATATCAAAGTATTGTACTTTTGCAATACAAATATTGCAAAAGCTTGATATACTTCTATTCGTCAATTAAAGAAAAATACACATTTAATTTGTTAAATTTTGCAAGATTTTTTAATTTCTTTGTCAGTTTAAGGAAAATACATCCATAGATAGTTGTGCTAAAGTGAAAGATTTTAGAAAAAGATCCAGTATACTTAAGTCTTATCATGTATATTTCTTATAATAGACTTACGTGAGAGATCTTAGAAAAAGATGAAATAAACTTAAGATTATAATTATGAATATTTCCTATAACAGACTAAAGTGACTGAATATGTATACTTGGGACTAAATATGTATATTTCCCATCTTAGAATCATACTATATGTAGAAGGAGCATAACTGATACAGCAAAGCCTGTTCTCTGGTGGTCTTAAGTAATGCTGCCACCCTAAAAATATACAATTTTCTGAAAACAAAGTTGGCAATACTTGCGGTTGCTGAATTATTATGTTCTATTATTAATCATTGATCGATTATTCATAAAATACTAATATCAAAATCGGGGCTTTACAATTTTTTAAGCATTTTAAATTGTATTTTAACGTTTTTTAATTAAAATTATATTTAAAGTAGTCTTGATTTATGGCAAATTTATAAAAAAATGTTTTGGTGTTAGGGTGGTACCCCTACTTAAGACCACCAGTATTTCGGCTTTTGTGTCCCTATGTTCCTTCTAAATTAGTATTACTCTAAGTCTCCCTGTCTTTGAATAATCTTTATATATATATATATATATATTATATATATATATATATATATATATAATATATATATATTTTTATATATATATTATAGAAGGAGCATAACTGATAACAACAAAGCCGGTTCACTGGTGGTCTTAAGTAATGCTGCAACTGTAACAATATACTAGTTTCAACAAAGTTGTCAATATTTTCGGTTGCTGAATTATAATGCTCTATTATTAATTAATGAGATCGTTTTTTTAACAAGTTAATTTATTCTTGATAGGTACGTAAAGATTTATATTTCTTCAAAGTTGCATTTAAGCGTGTGCCATTGTAGACTTCTGATTATATTCCTACATCGGTTTAAGAGAGCTAAGTTTTTTATACTCGTGAAACAGATATAACAGATATATCTGTTTGTTCATGTTTGTCACTTTCATAATTTACTTTGTTGTTTGTTCATGTTTGTTACTTTCATAATTCATTTGTTGTTTGTTTGTTCATATTTACCTTTCATGATTGTCCTTTCATGTTTCACTTTGTGTTTGTTTCATGTTTGTCACTTCATATTACTTTGTTGTTGTTCATGTTTGTCATTTCATAATTTACTTTGTTGTTTGTTCATGTTTGTCACTTTCATAATTCACTTTGTTCATATTTGTTACTTTCATAATTCACTTTGTTGTTTGTTTGTTCATATTTACTTTCATGATTGTCACTTTCATGTTTCACTTTGTTGTTTGTTCATGTTTGTCACTTTCATAATTTATTTTGTTGTTTGTTCATGTTTGTCACTGCCATAATTTACTTTGTTGTTTGTTCATGTTATTTTCATCTTTGTTCTTTCATGTTTTTTTTTATGTTTCACTTTGTTGTTTGTTCGTGTTTGCACTTTCATAATTTACGTTGTTTCATGTTGACACTTTTATAATTTACTTTGTTGTTTGTTATGTTTGTCACTTTCATAATATACTTTGTTGTTTGTTCATGTTTGTCACTTTCATAATTTACTTTGTTGTTTGTTCATGTTATTTTAATCTTTGTTCTTTCATGTTTGTCTTTTTTATGTTTCACTTTGTTGTTTGTTCGTGTTTACTTTCATGTTTGTTACTTTAATGTTCCTTCTTATCACAAGATTGTTTTGTATCGAAGTATTTCAGACTTAACGGCATTTTATTTTTCCTTCCTCACAAACCAACAGTCAAATTACTCCTTTTGTCTTGAAATCTTACATTTATAATTTTATAAGTAACTATTGATTAGAGTAATTTTTCTGTAATAGCTGGGAAGCGCTGCTGAGTAAGTCTTAATAACGGATACATTGATTAGGCTTTTTATTTTTAGTTTTTCTAAAAGGCAGCTGGCCACTCTGAGTCTCATTCAGATTTTCTTTTAATGTTATATTTTTTCTAAAAATATTATAAATGCGTTGAGAGCTAAGGGGTAACTTGATTAGGTTGGTTGTATTAACCGGAGATCTTAAACAAACTTATTAGGGGGGTAAAAATTGTCGAGCTTAGAATCTATTTTCTTTATCCCTGGTGTTATAGTCCAGCTTTCTTATAAGTAAACGTGGGGAATTGTAAACAAATTAGTCGAACTTAGAATCTACTTTCTTTATCCCTGGAGTTAAAGTTCAGCTCTTTTATAAGTAAACGTGGGGAATTGTAAACAAATTAGTCGAACTTAGAATATATTTTCTTTATCCCTGGTGTTATAGTTTAGCTTTCTTATAAGTAAACGTGGGAAATTGTAAACAAATTAGTCGAACTTAGAATCTATTTTTTTATCCCTGGTGTTAAGAGTTCAGCTTTTGTATAGGTAGACGTGGGGAATTGTAAACAATTTAGTAACAAGGCACAATCACCTTATAGTCCAAGATCCAGGACTAAAAAATGTGACTCATTTTGTACTATTTTAAACCAAATTTTTCTGAAAACATAACTTAAATTATGAAAGAAAAGCATAGTCTGCTTATCTAGAGTGGAGCCCTTCATATGAATACGCGCGTTCAAAATATTATAAAATCACACAAATTTCAGTTTCCTTGAAATAAGTGGTTCCCTGTAGGTCGTGTGCAAAACATAAAGAGACATTTTTTTGATGCTGATAAAGTTCCATACCAAGCGAGTGTTTTTTCCTCAAAATCGGATAATTACAAATAAAGTTATGACAATACTTCCTGTCCGAATATTCAAAATATTACAATATTTTATGGATTTTGGAGATCTTTGCTGAGTCATTATTGCCGGTTAATGACGTCGTATAAAAAGTATTTTCCAGATAACAAAACAAGAGCTAAAAATTGATTTTTGTACTAAGTTTCAAATCTCTAGTATAAATACGCAGAGAGTATCTCTCAGCGTGTCTCTGTGTGTGTCTGTTATTGTATCAATGATAACAGACACACACAAACACATATAGATAGATAACTTTGTAAAAACCACTCAGGAGGTCTTAATACCACCAGAAACAGATAATAATAATAATAATAATAATAATGCCCGTTTAGAGCCTTGCGGCTCATCAGGGATAACCCCTGCGGGAACCACCTCAGGTGGTAGCGCAACCGTTACGTCAAAGTGAATTCTAAAGTGGCGATAATTTATCTAAAATTCAATATTCATCTATAAACCGAGAGCGTAACCTGGGATGTGAACCCCAGACCTCCGTGGGTGTCAAAGGTCAGTGTAAAGACTAACTTCTTAACGACCTCGGCCACGGAGGCGGCTCAGGAGGTCTTAATACCACCAGAAACAGATAATTGAGGTAAAATCCTGGTTTTGGTTTTTTTTCAAACACAATACTTTTCCTATATACCTACAGTATAAATTAGAGAAAGTCAAAATGCAAAAAAATCTGATTAAATTGATTCTAGAAAAGGGTGAGAGGCTGATTTAAATAATATTGGTAAATTTGAACTCCCAAAATTTATTTACTGAAGGGTAGAGAAGATTTTCGATACGCTGGGACCATAATTTTCCCTAATTTTTAGGAATTAATGTCGGAGCATCTGCTGAAAATTTTCCACCCTGCACACACACACACAAACACACACACACACACGTACATATATATATATATATATATATATATATATATATATATATATATATATATATTATATATATATATATATATATATAGATATATATATATATATATATATATATATATATATATATATATTATATATATATATATATATATATATATGTTTTAATATAATAGATTAAAAAAAAAAATACACATAAGTCATCATTATGTATGGTCATATGACGTGATATCTGATTGAGACAACCTATGTCAGTTACTTCCACGCCTCGGAGTAGTTTCCACTTTAGGTTAGTTTGAAAGCAATCATATTTTATATATTTCTATTTCTGTCTTGTGATACTAAGATTCATAATATTTTGGCATCCAAATCCTTCCCTTGAAATATTTAATATAAAATATTAAATATTACATTTTATGAGCTTCCGCGGGATATTGTGGGACCTGTGGGATTAGGATAGGAGTAGGCAGCATCAGGTTATAAACTATTTGCAATATAAATCCGAACAAAGGTATCTTGTAGGCTACCTCAAGTTTTCTTGAGGTTTTCAAGTTCGAGCCACAAATAAATTTCTAAACGCTTTCCAATAAGAAGCTGTTTTGCAGTAAGATGACCGCCGTAATACTAAATTTTTGGCGGAAATCCTAACACTCGAACAAAACGCTCAGCGAGATAGAGCTGAGCATATCCACCAATATGGTGGATATGCCTTACGATTCTATTGCATAAGGTTATGTTTATTTTATATAATTTATACGGCTTTTATAGGATTTTTGTAGCATACCTATTCAATAACCTAAGCAGTTGGGTCAATACTTGTTACTTGATTCTTTTAAATATTTTAAAGAAAATGCGCATATTTATTTCATTGATTATAAACTACGCAGCACAGTTTATGCTCTTTTTTAAGCGCATTTTCATTGGAAATTCCAACAAATTTTTAACTAAAATACTGTATATTAGCCGATAACAATTTGCGCCAGAACCACGATTCCTACCAGGGAACCCTAGCTTTGAGTAGTTCTATTGACTTCAAACCTGTTTATTAAATAATTCAGCACCCAAAAACACACACACACACCACACACACACACACACACACACACACACACACACATATATATATATATATATATATATATATATATATTATATATACGTCTGTGGTGAACTTTATATTAATTACATTGCATACTCATTGTAGCATATTTTTTATGGAAAAAATTCGCTAATTGGTAGACGTCCTGGTGGGAGGTAAACTTCGGAGTATGGCCAAAATTCGTTTCAGAGTTACAAAAAAATAGGTTTCGCGAAACTTAATATGTAGGTATGTGTTGTTCGTACGTATGTATTTCTAGCCTATTTTGTAAATACACTATCTTTTGAACGGATAAATAATTTATATTCAAGCGTGGTACATAATTCAATTCAAAATTGGTGAGGACACGAACCCTTTAAAAAACCAGGTTTTTGTGTCGTCATTAACCCAAGGCGGCAAAATTTTCTAAAAAATCGGTAAAATTCTGGGTTATTATTGTTTGCCGGGAAAAGGTCATTATTTTTGTTTTTGGGGCGCTGAATCGAATGAAACCGGTTGAATGAAGTTGATACAACCACTCTAAGTCACCAAAGAGTCGTAAAAAATATGGTAAATAATCGGACACCAAAATTACGAGTAGGATGTCGCTTTCAATGTTTATTGGGGCGTCGAACAAACGCAGGTCAATTACTGAAAATTACGGCTTGTAAACAATATATATTAAGTGGTGAGTCGTTGTCTTTATTTTTTGGGCCAGCGAAATGAATGGAAATAACTCCAAGTCGATAAGTATACTCAAAGTACTTAATACCAAGTAACCTGGGTTCGAACCCTGGTAAGGACGATCATTTTATTTACATTATAAAGTTTTTAACTAAAAAATAATTCTGGTGCGGTGGTCCGCCTGACAGGAAAGTTTCGGTGCTTAACAATTCATTTCTTGCTTAAGGTTTCGGTTTACGCTTTTTAACTTAAGCAGTTACTCAATTATTATCAAGCAACATGAAGATGTGCTTACTCATGAATTTAAAATAATACTATATATAGAAGGAGCACTACTGATAAAACGAGAAGGGAGTTCACTGGTGGTCTTAAGTAATGCTGCCACCCTAACAATATACAATTTTCTTATAAAAAAGTTGGCAATACTTCCGGTTGCTGAATTATTATGTTCTATTATTAATTAATGATTGATTATTCATAAAATACTAATATAAGTATCGGTGCATTACAATATTTTAAGCATTTTAAATTGTAGTTTAACGTTTTTAATTAAAATTATTTTAAAAGTAGTCCTCGTCAACTAAATGTTAATTCTTGTATTCCGCTATCCTTTTGCCATCTAAGACCGGTTTTATTAAATACTTAGGAGTTGTTTTAAGTTTTTATATTTGTTCTTTCCAAGTGGAGTTCCAATTGGACAGTCTTACAGTTAAGACGTGTTCTAGAAGCTCCTTTAGAAATGTTTAATTTCTTTGTGATCGGTTTCTTTAACAGTGGTGAAATTTTGCAATTTATCGCGTAAAATGTGTATCTTTCGTGTCTGAAGTTTTTATGTGTGTAGACTTAATATATGCTCGTGATTCTTTAAGTTGAACTTTAGGAAAATCTCTATATTAAAGTGTATGTAAGACTATTAAAATTTATGTAGTGCATAGTAAGCAGTTTTAAATATTTGATTTAATGACCCAAATGAATTAAATCAAACTGCACTGTCAGCTATATAAACAAATCTGTTTTGTGAGTATCAATATTTATATTTATTTGAGAACATCAATTGTTTTATTCATTAAGATGACATGACAGATTTTTAATTTGTGTATCTCAAAACAACAAGCCTTCTATATATAAATAAAGGAGTGCCAAGATTATTCTTGGCAACTATTTGTGGTCCAAAGCGTCACTTCTATTGAAACCTGCTAAAATTTTGTCAGTGACTTCTCAGGTAAGGGATGAGTATGTCAAGTACTCAACCCTTGCTAAATGACTCATTTAGCAATGCAGCAACCAGAACTCCAGTGATGGGGCGCTGCAGTAGCGCAAACTCTTTCTTTTGTAAACCGGATGAATCCTGGAGTGAAGGAACAGATAGTTTGAGCTGGGATGGGTTTTTGGCTCAAAGTGTAAGGAGTGACACTCTTTCGAGTTGCTCAATTACTTCCTTCGGAGGTAGTGGAAAGTATAGCGTTAATTCGGGTAGCATTACGGAGCAATTTGTATCAGAGACGCCGTCAGTGTTTCAGAATGACGAGATATGTACTATTGCCTCCACCTTTGCTAAGACTATTTACTGTTCTCTGATAGATCAACCAGGTAATAAATCTGCAGGAGGGTCTACAGTTACAACAGTGTATGTCAAGCCCTCTCCAGTACAAGACGGATTTTTGCCTAGCTTAATTAAGGCATTGGCTCCTGAACCTAAGGAAAAAATTGAAATGTCAATAGATCAGAAGGAACAAGGAGTCAAGTATATGATCCAGTCTGGTAATGCGAAGAGGTTAATGATGGCCTGTAGAGACTGGAAGGATCAGGTTAAAAAGCACTACTCCATTGAAAAAAGAGTAGCGGAGAGACTCTTCTCTATAGGCAAATTAAGAGCTAAAGGAAACGAGGAAGATATACTCAAGTCCAAAAAGGACTACAATAAAAGTCTAAAAAAACTCTTAGCTCTCAGAGATAAAGAGTTAGAAACCATTAATAAAATAAGCAGGGGTGAAATAATTGTTAAAACATCTGAGGAACCAGTTAAAAAGTTAAAAAACAGCAAGGGGCCCATAGCTGTTCCGAGAACAAGCATGCCCCCCATAGTTGAAGAGCTAGAAGGTAATGAAGGTCGCTGGCCAGACCCCGAGGACCCTTACGCCGTAGTAATACCACTACATGGCAGTAAAGAGGATCTTGACCAGGAATTGAAGAGGGATGTCAAGTTAGTGAAAGAAGAACAGAAGGGTCAAGTCTCGCTAGTCCCTCGCCATATCAAAGAATGTGAAGGCAATACGCGAGCAATGTTTCAACCTCACCTTTGGTTAAAGCCTTCTGTAGATGAAAGTAGTGATAGTTTAGAGAAGATCCACAACCTTTACTTAGATCACTCGTTGGCGGAGGGAAAGAAGAAGAAGCAAAGAAGAAAAGAAGAGAGATGAGAACGACAGCCCAGCGAAGACAACTGCTGACCATACTTTTATAGATAAGTTTAGAGATATAGGTAAAGGGGCAACTGAGTCTGCCTTAGGAAATTTAGATAAATTAGAACAAACGTTTGTAAAATATTTATTTAATACTGACTCTAGTTCAGACCATAAAATATCTAAGACAGAAATTAAAGTGATTTTAGACTCCTTAAGAGTTGTAAGAACTAATGTAACCAGTCTAGCACTTGAAGTTACCCGCTGCGGCACAGAATTCTGTGCCAAGGCTACTGAACTAGAATGTAGCAGAAACTATTATCAAGGTCCAAATAGTCAGATAACAGATAAAGTATATGGGAGGAATGGGGGCAGTGGTTCCTTTGCGAGTGCTGTGAAACTTGAACGGAAATCCCACACCTCCAACTCCAGTTCCTTTGCCCTGCCCAACACCAGGGCCTTCTCCACCAGGCCCTAAACCTCCTGGTCCACTTCCCCCTGATCCAAATCCTAATTCTAAACTGCCATCTCTTCCCCAAACAAAGACAAAGATGATTGATTTAAACAAATCAGTCATTATTGAATTTGCGAATTACTCCGGTACATTTGATAAGACAAATTTAGATCAATGTAATGAAATTAAAGAACAAATAGACAAACTTAGGAAACAAATTCTAACCGAGTTAAAACCTAAATTATCTAATGTAAATGTCACAAATATGTACGCCAAAAGAAAAGGTGTAGCTTTTGCCTTAGAATGTGGCTCTGTAGAGGATAGAGATAAAATCATTAAATGCCAAGACCTAAATAGTCTTGGTTTATGTGCTAAACTCCCAGCAGAGCAGGGAGAGCCTATTGTAATAATAGGCGTTGATGCATCCTTAAGTAAAGCTGAATTGAAAGAGGATATATATAAACAAAATATTGTGAAATTTGATCAGTTTAAAAATAGAGCAGACATAAAAGATAAAATAATCCCTCAATTTACTCTTCCTTGTGGTTGGGTCCGTGGTGGGAAATTTGTAAGATGGGTAGTGCTTGTTCCCAAAGAGGTGAAACAAATATTCCTAGAAAAAAGAGAGATTAACATTGAATGGTCTAAACTAGAAGTTAGGAATTATAATTGGGTATCTCGCTGCCTTCGGTGTCTTCGGATAGGGCACTCAGTTTCAGAATGTCCGTCAAAGCAAAAAGTCTGTGGGTTCTGTTCTCTTGAAGGACATGTCTACAATGATTGCCCTGAAAAAGCGGCAAATAAAAAACCCTCCTGTGGGCCCTGCCGAGAGACCAAAAGACAGAGTGACCACTCAATAAAAGACTCAGTTTGCCCTTTTATCAGAGGGAGATCACTAGAATTAAGAATAAGAATTAAGCATACTTTTAAGTATTTTTTTCTAAATTTTTATCTTGCCTAATGATAGACATACGACAAATTAATTTACAACACAGTAAAGCAGCCACTTCTGAGCTTACTAAAATCTTTAGCGGTAAAACTAATATGATAGTTTTATTCAAGAACCTTATGTTATAAACGCAATATCAAAATGCTTAATGAAGTAGGTGGGGTTATCTTATCAGGAATGTCTGGTGAGCACATCAAAGAACATGCATATTAGCCTCTAGAAATCTAAACCTCACCATTCTTTCAGAATTGTGTTCTAGAGATCTCACAGCTGCCTTACTTCAATTTAGAATAAATAATATTAATTATAATTTAGTATTAGGATCACTATACCTTCCCGGTGATAGTGAACAACCTCCTCCTTCTTTGGATTTGATAAAGCTGGTTAACTTCTGTGAAAGAAGAAATTACCATGTACTCATTGGCTGTGATGCTAATGCTCACCACATTATGTGGGGCAGCCGGCTTAACAATGCAAGGGGGAGGCCTTGGTTGAATTTCTAGCTTCTACTAATCTTGAGATTCTAAACAGGGGTACTGAACCTACTTTTGTTAATGCTAGAAGTCAGACTATAATCGATATTACTCTAACTTCAGTTCACTTCGCGGACAAAATAAAAGGGTGGAGAGTTTCTAATGATATTAGTATGTCTGACCACCGCATGATAAGACTCCACATTAGTACTGATCCATAGTAAGACCTTTCAAAAGATCACCCAGGTCCACTGATTGGGACATGTATACATCTATTTTACATGACAATCCCTTGTTTAAGAATCCTTTAATCATAAACAATACAGATGATTTAAATAACGCAGCATCAGAGCTTAACGATGCAATCTTAAATGCTTACCATCAAGCTTGTTTATTACGCCCAATTCCACTAAAAAGAATTAAGAGTTGGGATAAGGATTTAGCTAAACTTCAGCGTGAAGCCAAACGAAAGTGGAGGAAAGCATATAAAACACAAGATGAAGACGATAATATAGCTTTCAAAGATGCTCGTCGTAATTTTAAGAAAGCACTAAGAATACATCATAGAAATAGCTGGAGAAATTTCACTGCTGACATAGAATCAAGCATCAGCCAGGCTTGTCAGAGTTCTCAGTCAAGAGGATAAACAAGCTGGACAACTTGGACCTTTTAAATCAGATGATGGTAATTATAGTACAAATATACAAGACTCTTTAGAACTGTTGCTCAAAGCGCACTTTCCTCAGAAACAGCCTCAACCCTCTATTGACACTAATTATATCTGTGATTTTGATCGTGAACTAGGTCAGAGGATTGTTACTGTAGAAGGACTCCGTTGGGCAGCAGGTTCTTTGAGTCCTTATAAAGCTGCTGGTATGGATGAGATCTTTCCAGCTCTTATTCAGAAGGCGCTTGACATAATAATTTCAGCATTATTATCTATTTTTTCAATCCAGCATTGCTTTAGGACAGGTGCCTGACTCATGGAAGTCAGTCCGAGTGATATTCATTCCAAAATCTGGAAGAAAGGACTACACTGACCCTAAATCTTTTAGACCCATAAGTCTTACACCATATTTACTAAAGATGCTAGAGAAATTAGTCGATGAATATTTAAATGTGGAAATTTTAACGAAGAAACCATTATATCCTACCCAACATGCTTACTTAAAGAAGCGCTCTACTGATACAGCTCTTCATGCTTTAGTAAGTAGAGTCGAGAGGGCCCTTCATCATAAGGAATCTGTGCTATGTCTAAGCTTTGATGTGGAAGGAGCCTTTGACAAAACTACATCAGGTATCATTAGAGCTGCACTGGAGCAAAGAGATGTCCACCCAAATGTCATCAGTTGGATTGTAAGCATGCTACATAATCGTAGGATTACTGTTTCACACAATGAGTGCAACTTAACTGAGTTTCATTTCAGTCGGTTGTCCCCAAGGAGGATGTCTGAGCCCAAAGCTCTGGTGTCTTGTAATGGACGCGTTGCTGTCTGAGCTTTCAAAAGCAGGTTTCTATTGTCAAGCTTACGCAGATGATGGTCTGGTGCTTATAGTTGGAAAATTTCTCAATACACTGTATGAGCTAATGCAAGTTGTATGTAGTTTAATAGAAAGTTGGTGCAGGAAAGTAGGCCTGTCTGTAAATCCAGGAAAGACAAATCTCATTCTTTTCACAAACCATAAAAAACTCGACTTTAAAGCTCCTCAACTATTTGGTGAAAGACTTGTTCTTTCTAGTAGTATCAAATACTTAGGAGTCATTTTAGATAACAGACTGAATTGGAATGAGCATATAGATAAAGTTGTAGCAAAAGCTACATCAACCTTATGGCAACTTCGTTACGCAGTTGGGAAGACTTGGGGACTCAAACCAAAAGTACTTAAGTGGATTTACACAGCAATTGTCAGACCAAGGATACAATATGGTTCTTTGGTCTGGTGGCCCGCTGTGAACAAAACCACAATTGATCGCAAGCTTACCAAAGTTCAAAGAATAGCTTGTCTTGCTATAACAGGATCCATGAAAACCACTCCAACAGTTGCTCTAGAAGTTCTTCTATGTTTACCAAAATTAACCTCTGTGATATTAAGAGAAGCAGCAGCCACTTTTATTAGACTTCGAGACACTGGTATGTGGAATCCATATAATAACAACAAACATGCTGGGATTGAAAACATTGTTCTAGAGGAACTACCCATATTAGCAGCAGCCAACCCCAGAGAGAGCGGTAGCAAAGTAGCCATTATCAACAATATTAGCAGTGTTATACCTTCTAGAAGCTACTGGTTTGAACCTACAATAAAAGAAGCCGAGCACGAACTAACTTGTTTCACAGATGGCTCTAAGAAAGGCCGAGAAGGCCTCACTGGTTCAGGGGTCTATTCCTAAATATTCTGTAGAACTAAGTTACTCCTTGGGCTTCATGCTACTGTGTTCCAAGCAGAGGTATATGCTATCTTGATGGTTGCGACCTTCCAGTTGTGCGAGAGGTAATGAGAAATCCATTATAATCTGCATTGATATAGTCAGGCTGCAATTAAAGCCCTTACATCCAATCCTAGTAGCTCGTCTGCCCTTGTTCAAGAATGTAGAGCTCACTTGTCTCTCTTAGCAGAGAGCANTGCCTTGTTCAAGAATGTAGAGCTCACTTGTCTCTCTTGGCAGAGAGCAAAACTGTTGAACTTAAGTGGGTACCAGGCCATATGGGTGTCGTGGGTAATGAGGAAGCAGATAAACTTGCTAGACTGGGAGCAGAAACCCATTCATTGGACCAGAACCTGTCCTTCCCTCTCAGCAACACATGCTAAAACACTCTTGGATAGCTGGCTAATGAACACCCTAAAACTTAACTGGCATGCCTTTGCTGGTGGCAGACAAGCAAAAATGTTCATTACTGGGCCAATTGTAAAAAATACCAAATTTTCTAATTAACCTCAGCAAGCCTTGCCTTAGGAACCTAGTTAGTGTTCTGACCGGTCACTGTAGATTAAATAAACATCTTAATACTTTAGGCATAATCCCAGAGGCTAGCTGCCCCATGTGTGGGCATTATGAGGAGACAGCCTTTCACTTGCTTGCAGAGTGTGAGGCCTATACATCTCTTCGTACCCGCATATTTGGCGTAGGCCTCATGTATGAAGAGGAGCTTTCTTCTCTTAGTTGGAGAGATATTCTACAATATATCAACCTTTCCAAGAGGTTCTTGGTAGAGGTGGTGTAGGCTAAGGAATCGGGGCTGGCAAGAAAGGCCCAATAACGTGGCCTATTTGCCTGGCTTTGCCTCCCCACCCTATTACTACTACTACTACTAAATATAAAAAGAAGTAACAGAGAAGAAGCAAGTTGAAGGAGCTTATAGAGGAGTGACTATATTAAATAGTAACAGGGGTATAGCAAGTTGAAGGAGTTCATAGGGAAGTGAAAATATAAAGAAGTATCAGAGACGTAGCAAGTTAAAGGAGCTCATAGAGGAGTGACTATATTAAGAAGTAACAGGGATATAGCAAGTTGAAGGAGGTCATAAAGGAATGACTATATAAAGAAATAACAGGAATATAGCAAGTTGAAGTAGGTCATAGGGAAATGACTATATAAAGAAGTAACAGGGATATAGCAAGTTGAAGGAGGTCAAAGGGAAGTGAATATATAAAGAAGTATCAGAGATGTAGCAAGTTGAAGGAGCTCATAGAGGAATGACTATATAATGAAGTAACATGGATACAGCAAGTTAAAGGAGGTCATAGGAAGTGAATATATAAAGAAGTAACAGAGATGTAGCAAGTTGAAGGAGCTCATAGAGGAGTGACTATATAATGAAGTAACATGGAATAGCAAGTTAAAGGAGGTCATAGGGGAGTGAGTATTTAAAAAAGTAACAGGAATATAGCAAGTCGAAGGAGGTCATAGAGGAGTGACTATATAAAGAAGTTACAGGGATATAGCAAGTTGAAGGAGGTCATAGGGGAGTGACTATATAAAGAAGTAACAAGGATATAGCAAGTTGAAGGAGGTCATAAAATAGTTACAGTATGTTGAAGTAACAGGGATATAGCATGTTGAAGGAGGTCATAGGGGAGTGATTATATAAAGAAGTAACAAGGATATAGCAAGTTGAAGGAGGTCATAGGGGAGTGACTATATAAAGAAGTGACAGGGATATAGCAAAATAAAGGAGCTCATAGAGAAGTTAATATATAAAGAAGTGACAGGGATATAGCAAGTTGAAGGAGGTCATAGGGGAGTGACTATATAAAGAAGTGACAGGGATATAGCAAAATAAAGGAGCTCATAGAGAAGTTAATATATAAAGAAGTGACAGGGATGTATCCACACCCATGAAACACTGGGAAATGTATCCATTTCCCAGTGTATTATCCCCCACCCATAAACCCCCTGGTTCCCATCTGTCCTGTATGATTGCAAATTAAAGGAAAATATATCCATTTTATACTTAATTAATGTTTAATGTCAAAAAATTCTGGCGCGGTGGTCCGCATGTCGGGCGAATTTCCTTTGATGCGTGTTTCCGTGCTTTTTATATAAGTTTACAACTACTAAATAAATAATTCCGGCGCGGTGGTCCGCTGTCGGGCGAATTTCATTTAGAATACGTGTTTCCGTGCTAAACAACCATTTCTTGCTTATGCAAGAACCATGCCCATTGCGTGGTTCCGGTTCATGCTTTAGAACCTAAGCAGTAACTCAATTGTCAAGCACTGCTCGTAATTCATTTTGTCTGTATTTTCCAAAGGAAATGCGCATAATTATCCAGTTGGTTGTACAAAACTATGCCTCTAAAATTAGAAGTACGCTCTATTATTTGCACTAGTTTAAAGCTTAGTTACTTATCTTTAAGCTTAGTCAGTTATCTTTAAAGGTTTTAGCGCATTTCCTTTGGAAAATACAGACAAAATGAGTTACGAGCAGTGCTTGACAATTGAGTTACTGCTTAGGTTCTAAAGCATGAACCGGAACCACGCAATGGGCATGGTTCTTGCATAAGCAAGAAATGGTTGTTTAGCACGGAAACACGTATTCTAAATGAAATTCGCCCGACAGCGGACCACCGCGCCGGAATTATTTATTTAGTAGTTGTAAACTTATATAAAAAGCACGGAAACACGCATCAAAGGAAATTCGCCCGACATGCGGACCACCGCGCCAGAATTATTTCCTAGTTGTAAACTATATTAGGTAAAAAACGATAAAAAATGATCGACCCTTCCAGGATGTGAACCCAGGTACCCTGAGTTTGAGTGGTTGTATTGACTCCGGACCACTGGCATTCATCTCAGAGGCCAAAAAACATTGAAAACGACACCCTACTCGAAATTTAATTTTCAACGACCGTAATTTTGGTTTTCTATAATTTTTGTGGTTTTTTCGACTTTTTGGTAACTTAAAGTGGTCGTATCGACTTCGGACTGGTTTCATTCGATTCAGCGTCTCAAAAAACATAAATATTGACCTTTTTTGCGGCATAAAATATTAACCCTGAATTTTGCCGATTTTTTTGAAAATTTCGCTGACTCAGCAAACCAGGTTAATGACGTCACAAAAACCTGGTTTCAATAGGGTTCGTGTCCTCCCGAAGGTTGATTTTTGTACTAAGTTTGGTTAAAAATATTAATCGGTTCGAAAGATAGAGTGTTTACAAGAAAGTGTCTAAAATACATACAATATATATAATATTATATATATATATATATATATATATATATATATATATATATATATATATATATATATTAAAGTTTCAAAAAAAGTATTTTTTCGTCATAAGGGACCTCTGAAACGGATTTGTGTCGTGGTCCGAGGTTCGAATTCCGCCATGACGCCTATCCCATTAGGCGAATTTTCAAAGGAAATTCGCTAAAAGTAAATAAACACATGTGACACCTAAATTATCTATTTACCATATGACACCAAAGCCAGTTTAGATGACCCCTAAGAGGACACCTAATCTGGAAGAGTGCCTCCGTAATCGAACCTCTGGGAGCCGTTTGTCTAGTCTACCTCCGGGAGCTATTTGTCTAGACGACCTCCGGGAGCCCTTTGTCTAAACGACCTCCGGGAGCAATTTGTCTAGTGGACCTCCGGGAGCCATTTGGCTAGACGACCGCCGGGAGCCATTTGTTTAGTCGTCCTCCGGGAGCCATTTGTCTAGTCTACCTCAG
>JACMZG010001859.1:19583725-19638068 GCA_018340805.1 Microvelia longipes
ATTCTTCATTAATGAATATTTATGACACATATTTAAAATAATGTTTTGTTGTTAGGGTGGTACCCCTACTTAAGACCACCAGTCAACCGGCTTTCGTGTTATCAGTAGAATTACATTGTGTTTACGGTCCTATGCTCCTTCTATATTAGTATTATTCTATGCTTATGAAGAAGGTTATAATAAGGTTACACAGAGCCCCATATAGATGTTTCAAACTATTCATAGTATTAAGATTGGGAGTACCCCCTCTAGTGATATATGTCTATGGAGACAAATGATCGTATTCCCAACAAAAACAGTTTTGCCTCTAATTTTGTATTAAGATTGGGAGTACCCCCTCTAGTGATATATGTCTATGGAGACAATGATCGTATTCCCAACAAAAACAGGTTTTGCCTCTAATTTTGTATTAAGATTGGGAGTACTCTCTCTAGTGATATATATGTCTATGGAGACAAATGATCGTATTCCCAACAAAAACAGTTTTGCCTCTAATTTTGTATTAAGATTGGGAGTACTCTCTCTAGTGATATATGTCTATGGAGACAAATGATCGTATTCCCAACAAAAACAGTTTTGCCTCTAATTTTGTATTAAGATTGGGAGTACTCTCTCTAGTGATATATGTCTATGGAGACAAATGATCGTATTCCCAACAAAAACAGTTTTGCCTCTAATTTTGTATTAAGATTGGGGAGTACTCTCTCTAGTGATATATGTCTATGGAGACAAATGATCGTATTCCCAACAAAAACAGTTTTGCCTCTAATTTTGTAATTAAGATTGGGAGTACTCTCTCTAGTGATATATGTCTATGGAGACAAATGATCGTATTCCCAACAAAAACAGTTTTGCCTCTAATTTTGTATTAAGATTGGGAGTACTCTCTCTAGTGATATATGTCTATGGAGACAAATGATCGTATTCCCAACAAAAACAGTTTTGCCTCTAATTTTGTATTAAGATTGGGAGTACTCTCTCTAGTGATATATGTCTATGGAGACAAATGATCGTATTCCCAACAAAAACAGTTTTGCCTCTAATTTTGTATTAAGATTGGGAGTACTCTCTCTAGTGATATATGTCTATGGAGACAATGATCGTATTCCCAACAAAAACAGTTTTGCCTCTAATTTTGTATTAAGATTGGGAGTACTCTCTCTAGTGAATATGTCTATGGAGATAAATGATCGTATTCCCAACAAAAACAGTTTTGCCTCTAATTTTGTATTAAGATTGGGAGTACTCTCTCTAGTGATATATGTCTATGGAGACAAATGATCGTATTCCCAACAAAAACAGTTTTGCCTCTAATTTTCTTATACATGTATTAATTTTGGTTACGCAGTACATAGAGATATTATTACTAGAGAGGCCCTATAGGTTAAATTTTGAAACATCGAAAAAATAAACCTGACCACTTTCGGTTATAAATAATATAATCAAATAATCAGAACAAAATTACAATAATTTATATAGTAAAACGTTAAAAATCAAATCGAAACAAAAACAATGTGCTCGAAACCAAAATAAATTTATTAATTATAACCTTAACTCACTCTTGATGGAGTTTTCAATGAGGTTACACAGAGCTGGTTACCTGAGAGCCCCAAACAGATGTTTCAGGCCTCTTAATGTAGATGGATAGGCTATGCCTCCTCTAGAATATATCTCTATGACGCAGTCTATTTGGAAGATCTTTGTTTATAAGCACAGTGGCTAATTGGAGGATCTTTGTTTAGTTAAACAGGTGAGAGATGAGAGCAGTTAAATGAAATTAGTTTAAAATTAGTTGCTGTATTTCTTCATTCATTGAGGAAGGAAATTTGGCTCGAATCCTAAAATATGACTTTCAAGATAAACGATTTTCGACTCATTTATTTCTATAACTGCATTGTTCTGATACCAAGGAGTTTGGGTGGTCATATTCGCGATTCAAAGAGATAGTTGTAAGGTTGGCAATACTAATGGCGGGAAAATGAAAGGGTGATCAAAATTTTTTTATCATAGGATTAGCATGGGAGCCGATAAAATTTCTTCTTTTATTCCTTTATTGTATGTTAATTTGTGATAAATGAGGTAAAAATTAATAGAACGACCATCGGTGCTAAATAAATCGCTCAATATTTCATATATAAACACTTCGATTATTTCAGGATTTTAAATATAGAATCTGGCTCTTATCACTGCAGACTTAGACAGAAATATTAAAACCTAAACGGATAATTTAAACAAACATTTTGTTTAAATGTTGTGTATTTTAAATAAATAGATGTGTATTTTTATTTAATTGATGAAGTATTACCAAGTTCTTGCAATATTTACAAAAAGATGAGTATTTTTATTTAATTGATGAAATAATGCCAATTTCTAGCAATATTTACAAAAAGATGAGTATTTTTATTTAATTGATGAAATAATGCCAATTTCTAGCAATATTTACAAAAAGATGAGTATTTTTATTTAATTGATGAAATAATGCCAATTTCTGGCAATATTTACAAAAAGATGTGTATTTTTCTTTAATTGACTAAGTTATACCAAGTTCTTGCGATATTTTACGAAAAAATATGTGTATTTTTCTTTAATTGACTAAGTAATACCAAGTTCTTGCAATATTTTCGTATTTTTTTGCTAACACAATACTTTTCCTATATACGTTATAAATGAGAAAAAGTAAAAACTAATAATTATTATTATATGTTTGCCTTGTGCTACACATTATAAACGATACACATTTGGTTTCACGTTTATTGCTACCAAAATACTTTCTCTTTTCCTATAAAATTGAGAAAGATTTTATTAATAATATGAATCATTTACAAAATATAAACGTACAATTATAAATATAATATATAAACGTACAATTATAAATAAAATATATAAACGTTTTAAATAATTAAAAAAATTTGGTTATACTTCGAAATATATTAACAGTTTGCCATAAATTTATTTTTATTTATTTTCATAACGAAACGATGTGAATAGGCGGGTAGGTAATTAGTTTAAACATTTCGTGAAGTATATGAAGTTATAATTTACACGTCTAATTTAATATTTTAGTAAGAAAAAAATTATGTTGAAACGACGACGAGTTACGTCAAGTGAGCCCTGGTTTGAATTTTCGATCCCCCTCTCCGGTAATAATGTTTTTCTATTTATATTCCCTCAAAAAAAATTTGGAGTTCGTTCACACTGAAAGTGTTTTAAAAAGTCGATTACATTATATATATATATATGTATATATATATATATATATAATATATATATATATATATATATATATATATATATATATATATATATATATATATATATATATATATATATATATATATATATATATGTATATGTAAGAGCTAAATCGAATAAAACCGATGCAAAAGCTCTACGATCTCTTTAAAACTATAAGTGATTAAAAAATCAAATAAAGCATGTTAAATAATCAAAAGTGTGCCGTTTTTATGTTTTTTGGGACGCTTAATCGAATAAAGCTGGTATGGAGTATCCGTAGTAAGGAGCCATTTTAAGTAGTAGGACCAAAGAACCTAAAGCCAGGATTTCAAGGTTTGAATCTTGGTACCGGAGATAATTTTTCATCGCCAAATTAACATTATATAATTTTATAATTAGAAAATGAATACTTGATACTAGATGAATATTTTTTAAAATATGTTTTTCTTTTTGTGCAATCCTTTTTTTATAACTTTCCAGTTTATGCTTTATATCCTGAGCAGTAGCATTACTTCTTGTTATTATATTTTCCTGGATTATTTTAAGAAACAAAAATCTAATATATTTAAAAATTCTGGCGCGGTGGTCCGCATGTCGGGCGAATTTCCTTTGGATGCGTGTTTCCGTGCTTTTTACATTATATAAGTTTACAACTAGTAAATAAATAATTCCGGCGCGGTGGTCCGCTGTCGGGCGAATTTCATTTAGAATGCGTGTTTCCGTGCTAAACAACCCATTTCTTGCTTATGCAAGAACCATGCCCATTGCGTGGTTCCGGTTCATGCTTTAGAACCTAAGCAGTTACTCAATTGTCAAGCACTGCTCGTAACTCATTTTGTCTGTATTTTCCAAAGTGCGCATCATCAGTTGTTGTACAAAACTATGCCTCTAAAATTAGAAGTACGCACTATTATTTGCACTAGTTTAAAGCTTATTCAGTTATCTTTAAAGGTTTTAACGCATTTCCTTTGGAAAATACAGACAAAATGAGTTACGAGGGCATGGTTCTTGCATAAGCAAGAAATGGGTTGTTTAGCACGGAAATTCGCCCAACTGCGGACCACCGCGCCGGAATTATTTATTTAGTAGTTGTTAACTTATATAATGTAAAAGCACGGAAACACGCATCCAAAGGAAATTCGCCCGACATGCGGACCACCGCGCCAGAATTATTTTCTAGTTGTAAACTTAAATTAGGTAAAAAAACAATAAAAAATTATTGTCCCTACTAGGATTTGAACCCAGGTACTCTGGGTTTGAGTGCTCGCATCCAAAGGAAATTCGCCCGACATGCGGACCACCACGCCAGAATTATTTTCTAGTTGTAAACTTATATTAAGTAAAAAAAACTATAAAAAATTATGGACCCTTCTTGGAAGTGAACCCAGGTACCCTGAGTTTTAGTGGTCGTTTTGACTCCGGACTACTATCATTCAACTCAGAGGCCCAAAAAACATTGAAAACGACACCCTACTCGAAATTTAATTTTCAAGGACCGTAATTTTGGTTTTCTATAACTTTTGTGGTTTTTTCGACTTTTTGGTAATTTAAAGTGGTCGTATCGACTTCGGACCGGTTTCATTCGATTCAGCGTCTCAAAAAACATAAATATTGACCTTTTTCGCGGCAAAAAATATTAACCCTGAATTTTGCTGATTTTTTCTAAATTCTAAATGAAATTCGCCCGACAGCGGACCACCGCGCCGGAATTATTTATTTAGTAGTTGTAAACTTATATAATGTAAAAAGCACGGAAACACGCATCCAAGGGAAATTCGCCCGACATGCGGACCACCGCGCCAGAATTTTTTTTATTGGGCCTATTATCATAGGTTAATGTGTGTGTGTCTGTTATTATCTGACACTGTGTGTAGCGCAGTGTATTTATACTAGAGAGCTTTTATAATTTTGTGCAAAATCAGTCTACCAATATTAAATAGTAGTCTTTATTAGTCTGAGCCAATATTAAATTTGATATTTGTACCAAAAATTAACTCTCTAGCATAAATACACTGAGATCTACGATGATAACAGACACATACAAAAACTTGGAGGTCTTAAAAACACCTGAAACGCATAATTCCGGTGACATCTCGGTTTCGGATTTATTTACAAACACAAAATTTTTCTACGGTATAAATAAGGAAAAGTAAAAATACTTTTTATTATTCACTTACTTTGTTATTATACACTATTATTGCGGGTTAATGACGTCATAAAAAATACTTTCCGAATAACACAACTGCACTCATAGGTTGAGTTTGTACAAATTTTCGACTCTCAAGCATAAATACACTAGACGTTACGATGATAAAAAGCACACACTCAACACACATGCAAACAGACAACTTTGAGTAAACCACCCGAAACGGATAATTCCAGTGACATCACGGTATCGGAAAAGTAAAAATGGATTGTTCTGTAACAAAGCACGCAATTTTAGAGATAATTGCCTCGACTTGCAGACCTTTGCGCCAGATTTTTTTTCCATTTGAGTTAGTGTTTTTAAAGTGTTCTTTTCCTCTTTTGGAAGTGAGTTAACGATGCAAGGCATTACTAGGTAAATTTAATGTAGAAAATATTTTTCATGGGCACCAGAGCATACTGAGTTTATAGAATATTTTTGGAATTTAAGTGGGAGTATAGATATTTCTTAATGTTATTGTTGGCTGGACACGACATATTTTAATTTACACCAGTCATCCTCATACTATGTATTAAATATATCTTTTAATCGAAAAAGCTGCCAAATTTGAAACTAAGCAGCGTTATCTCATTTTCTAAATAAAAAAAGGGCTTCTGCCTCTATGGCGCTCCGCGGTTTCGGCACTGGGCCCCGCGTCTTCCAGTGGCCGCTTTGCAACCGCATGGTTGTTGTTTTATATTTTGTCAGTTCGTAATATAGATAGTTTATGTAAGTATAGCACTACCACGATATTAGCAAATTTTCAAATGTTATAGCCTTTAACGGCTATGTTTTGAGTGATGTTCTGTACCCAACTCAGTCTGGTGCACTTTAAGGGCGTAGGCTTCTTTTGAGCGACCTGAACCTTTAGAGATATGATCATAGAGAGTCAAGCTTTTTTTTAAAAATCCTTTATTTTATTGTAAATTACAATAATATTATACATGTATAATATTTTATTACTTCATATGTGAGTGGATTTTTGTAATTTTTCAAAAAGGAATTAATAAGCTCTCTTTTAAACTAATTTGAGCGCAACCTCGTCCAGCTTTTAACAGTATGTTCAGAGGAATAGACACAAATGGTGACCAAGGTATGAAGACAATACTGGACAGACAAATGTGGGGCAGAGGAGGGATTGAGGAAGAGGAATAGAGGAGGTTAAGGTGTAGACTGGTGAACGAGGAATCCAGTCTATTGAATCTTATTTGGGAACACATTTGGATGCTGAAATAGCAAACTCTTGGTATCCAGGAGCTGGCTAATTCAAGCGGTAATAAAGTTAACCAAGACAAATATTTGAATTTAAATCATTCATTCATTTTTGTTTTCTTTTATTTGAAATTATTGCTAATAAGTACAATTTTATTTTCTATGTATTATAATAAGAAGTTTTGATATTATATATAATTTATATTATTCAATAAAGAAAATATTTAAAAAAAAATAAATAAAATAAAAAATAAAAGTTAATTCTACATTCTTGTTCAAAACAGTAATGTAGTTCTGCCCAGGAATCAAAATTGATAGAAGAGATCAGATACATAAAATAAAGGTAGACTATTCTGAGGATTTAAGTATAAAATAAGTACTTGACAACTAAATAAAAAGAAAAGTGACTTGCTTTCTAAGTGATCTGATCTAGCTGACTGAAAGTAATTTAAAGTTATATACATAAAGATCTGCCTAATAAACTATGGGGCCCCTTACATTGATGCCTACCTATGCACAGTAGTCTTCTACTGGCCGTTACTGACTTCCTAGGGCTTACAATATACGGAGGCTCAATACTAATAAAAGAAAAAGAAACTTCTGATAAAATAAATAAAATAATGATAAGAAGGGAATCTTAATACTAAAAAAGAAAAAGAAACTTCTGATAAAATAAAAATAAAATAATGATAAGAAGGGAATCTTAATACTAATAAAAGAAAAAGAAACTTCTGATAAAATAAAAATAAAATAATGATAAGAAGGGAATCTTAATACTAATAAAAGAAAAAGAAACTTCTGATAAAATAAAAATAAAATAATGATGAAGGGAATCTTAATACTAATAAAAAAAAGAAACTTCTGATAAAATAAAAATAAAATAATGATGAGAAGGAATCTTAATACTAATAAAAGAAAAAGAAACTTCTGATAAAATAAAATAAAATAATGATGAGAAGGGAATCTTAATACTAATAAAAGAAAAAGAAACTTCTGATAAAATAAAAATAAAATAATGATGAGAAGCGTCCAGCCCAAAAGGCGATAAGGTAAGGATTTGCGGTATCTGTCTGACCTGATATTGATAGATTGCCAAATGAAAATAGCGAGAACAGTTTGCTGCAGCAATTGACTTAAGGCACCAGAACACTTAAAGATTTGTGGCTAAACCTCAGCACAAACACAGTGGCACATCGTCCAGTAAGCAGGCACTAGGAGATTAACTTCGTAAACTGAGCAGCCCAGATAATCCCCTTAAACGGGTGAAGTTAAACTTGAACTAAACTTAGGGCCGAAAAAGCACCTAACAGAAAACGTGTTCACCTCGGAACCACCTAGAACAACCTGCTCCGGTTTAACCTTCCCCAAAACCCTAAACTTGGGTCTAAACCTAATATAATAACCCCAAATTAAATAATCAAAATTCTGAACTAAAAATTAATCCTAATTAAGTTCAAATTAAGTATAACTCAACAATAATACAATAAACTTAATTACTAAAACGCTAATTAAAATAAAGATGGCGGTCCCCTTTCCCGCCAATATAATTCAGAATTTAAATTCAAATTATACAACTACTAAACTAATTTTCTTTTAACTCACACCAAAATTTTAAAATAAATTAAAATCTACACTGGTGTAACAAAATATTGAAAATATATTTTACAATGTATTAGTAAAAAAAATATGATTTGTTTACATTATATCTCAATTAATGACATATTGTATTGTTTCATATATATATATATATATATATATATATATATATATATATATATATATATATATATATATATATATATATATATATAATCAAAGTCAAAGTATCTCTCTTCGTCTGTGGAAGAACTTAATCAGTTCGAAACGTTACGTTTTTATTGTAAGTTTTCTAAATGTTTCTTTATATTTCTTTATAATTAAGTATATATATATATATATCATTTGATACTACCGAGTTTTGCAAAACATGAATAGTTGGCACAATACATATATATATATATATATATATATATATATATATATATATATATATATATATATTACATATTTTGGTCAATAATTGTTTATAAGTTTTGTTTAATTATGAAACTTATTCACAGTATAGTGGGAGACTAATCATGCAAGTCATTTGTATATTCGCTTTTTTTAAGAATATAACTTTTAAGGCATTATATAAAAAATGTCCACGTTTCTAGCTGAAATGAGGAATTGAAAACATGAATAAGGCAGTAAAAATTGAAAATAACTATGTAATTTGGAATATTGGGTATGATATTTGGAATATGCCAAATGGATATTTCTTTCCATCGCTTAGAATGTGAGAAAGTGATTGACTAAAAATAATTTTATTAGAAACGGAAACACAAAAGTTGGAGAGGAGGGATCACTGACCAGCACCCGCTGTAGAAAACTTGGGTGCCTTCCAAATATTATACATCAATCCGTTGTGGTGGTGAGATTTGTCTGTTGTCCAATTATCCGTGTTCGATCCCTATCAGAGCCCTAAAGGTTTTATATGTGAAGAGTTATCATTATAATGAGACCTTACGAATTCAAAAAATCGAGTAATGGGTACTTAGGAACATTTCCTAATTATATCGGATTCGCTACGCTCATCCTCTCTGCTTTGGACTTGCTTCGTTCATCCTCAGATATACAGTTCACCAAATTTATACTGCAACATGCCTTTGGACTCGCTTCGCTCGTCTTCAGATAGTAAATGTATTCGTATCATTCTCAACGGTCACCCTTAAAGCACTGACCACGCTCAATGCTCCTTAATTTTTATGATCCAATAAAAATCATGGATATATTAGTCGTATTGAAACAACTTAGTGTACTTATTTATTATATAATAATATACACTTCTACAAAATTTCAATTTATTTAAATCATATTCCTATTTTTGAAATGTTTTAAAAAAAACATAAACAAATCATTCAATAAAAATTGAACTAAAGCTGATAATGAAATGAAACTTTGCACATATGTTAGTCTTATACATAGTCACATGTGTGCCAAATCTCAATCCGATCACATCATTTTTCCGCGTTTTGTTATTTTTCTAAATTTTTGCTGAGTCATTATTGCGGGTTAATAACGTCATTAAAAAAATTCTTGAATAGCACAAATAAAGTAGTGGGCTGATTTATGTACAAAATTTTAACTCTCTAGCATAAATACACTGGGCGCTACGCTCACACACACACATACACACAGACAACTTTGAGAAAACCACTCAGGAGGCCGGTTTTGGATTTTTTGCAAACACAATATTAATCCTATATACCTACGGTTTAAATTAGGAATTGATTTATACCGTATTTCTTATTTAATTTAAGATAATTTAATTTTAGTATACTTCCCCACCCCCTCATTTGAAGAGATTATTGAATTGAAATTCAAGTTATATTTCTAACATAATATTATAGCAATAATATTATTTTTATAGCCATGCATTTTCTACATGTATTTTTTGATATTAGTTTGTTAATAAACGATTTTTCTTTTTTTAAAAAACCTTAAAAATAGGTTATAGCCCAAGAGCCCGTTGAAAATTTCATAACCGTCGAAACCCAAAGGTTTGATTCGCCAGATTTATTTATTTTGGCTCCCTGATAAAAGATCAGGTTGTCTGCCCCTGTTTAAAGTCCGAAAAATGTCCCAACAACGCTATAGGTAAAAATTGACCTATAGTGCTGTTCCTACTGGGTTTATCAAAAAAGTTTATAAACTTTGTGACAAGTATATGTTTTAACTATGAAAATTAGTTTAATATAACCAGAGATATAACTGTTCTTACCGAAAAATGTATAATTTACAACAAAAATCTCTAATTTACTCACCTAAAAGCACAAAAACAAAAATGCATCATTTTTCATGTTGTCATGTTTAAGATAAAAGCAGACTTATAAATCAGACATATTTTATCAAACCATAGGTAATATAAAGTTGATCTAGAGAAAGAGTGTAGCACAGCCCTCAGATATAATGCTTACGAAGCTCAGCGCTCGCTTCGCAACCTTCGTGCATCCCTGTGGACGCTTCGCTGCCAAATGGTTGTTGTACTTTATCAGTACGTCATATTACTGGTTTATATAAAGGCATCCTGCCACGATATAAGCGTATTTTCTATTTTATTAAAGATAAAACTTGATTAGTTTACATTATGTAAATTAATAATGTAAACAATTTTGTTTGTTGTAATACAATTTTGTTTATATTGTATTGGGCACTTATGTCTGTTTTTCTTGTTTAAAAAAAATAAATAAATAATGACATTGGTTTGTTTAACATATATATGTCAATCAATAAACCCAGAACTGATACTGATAATACAGTGAAACTTTGAAAATTCGTATATTTGTGAACCATAATATGTGTAAATATTTCAGCCTAATCTACACACTGAATGAAGATTTGTGATTTTTTGAAATGTTTTGGAGTCATTTTTTTTAGTTAATGACGTCACACATATGTCATAAACATTAGGGTTCGGGATATTAGTAAGGTTTATTTTTTTTACCAAGTTTTATTGTTTTATTTTCATCCGTGAAAACAGTCGAATATTATAGTGTCTCATGGAAACGCCTTGAACACAAAATTCTCCTACACAGACATATATAAATATATAATATATATATATATATATATATATATATATATATATATATATATATATATATATATATATATGTATATATATAATCGAATCGACAGACTCGAAAAACTACTTAGGAGAACTTAAAAAAACCTGAAACAGATTACTCAGGTAAACCCTGATTTTGGATTTCAAGTGCAAATACAACACTTTTTTCTATAGCTACGATAAAAATAAGGAATAATAAAAATAACACTATAAATTTATTATTCTTAAACGTATGTTAACGAAGAAGCAAACTCGAAGAAAACTCAAACTATTACGTACAGCAGCGTAAATGAGCCAATTCTTTAAAAAAATCCAATATCTTTTCATAACTCATATAAGTTATATTTAAAATTAATTTTAAAATATTAAATGTGAAACAGTAAGAGCGTTGAGTACGACTTGTGCACGTTAAATAAATAAAACAAGTTTGTCCACCTGCTTACTTATTTATGGTTTAGAAATATTATATAATTTTAATTCGGTGTGACTGTTTTGGGAAAGCTGTACGTTATGAAAAATTGGAGTGGGCGACTATTACTCCAGAAAATTTGAGTGGTTTTTTATAATAATTAAGGCCTGTATGCATTGAGATTCTCTTTACCTCAACTATTACTTAAGAAAGCCTCAAGGCCCTAAATCGAAAAGATGTTTCTTACCTAAACCTAACCTATTACTTAATAAAGCCTGAAGGCCCTAAATCGAAAAGATGTTTCTTACCTAAACCTAACCTATTACTTAATAAAGCCTGAAGGCCCTTATTCAAAAGGATGTTTCTTACCTAAACCTAACCTATTTCTTAATAAAGCCTGAAGGCCCTTATTCAAAAGGATGTTTCTTACCTAAACCTAACCTATTACTTAATAAAGCCTGAAGGCCCTTATTCAAAAGGATGTTTCTTACCTAAACCTAACCTATTACTTAATAAAGCCTGAAGGCCCTTATTCAAAAAGATGTTTCTTACCTAAACCTAACCTATTGCTTAATAAAGCCTGAAGGCCCTTATTCAAAAGGATGTTTCTTACCTAAACCTAACCTATTACTTAATAAAGCTGAAGGCCCTTATTCAAAGATGTTGCTTAATAAAGCCTGAAGGCCCTTATTCAAAGATGTTTTTACCTAAACCTAACCTATTACTTAATAAAGCATGAAGGCCCTCATTCAAAAGGATGTTTCTTACCTAAACCTAACCTATTACTTAATAACGCCTGAAGGCCCTTATTCAAAGGGATGTTTCTTACCTAAACTTAACTTATTACTTAATAAAGCCTGAAAGTCCTTATTCAAAAAATATTTCTTACCTAAACCTAACCTATTACTTAAAAAAGCCTGAAGGCCCTTATTCAAAAGGATATTTCTTACCTAAACCTAACCTATTACTTAATAAAGCCTGAAGGCCCTTATTCAAAAGATGTTTCTTACCTAAACCTAACCTATTACTTAATAAAGCCTGAAGGCCCTATTCAAAAAGATGTTTCTTACCTAAACCTAACTATTACTTAATAAAGCCTGAAGGCCCTTATTCAAAAAGATGTTTCTTACCTAAACCTAACCTTTACTTAATAAAGCCTGAAGGCCCTTATTCAAAAGATTTTCTTACCTAAACCTAACCTATTACTTAATAAAGCCTGAAGGCCCTTATTCAAAGGGATGTTTCTTACCTAAACCTAACCTATTACTTAATAAAGCCTGAAGGCCCTTATTCGAAAGGATATTTCTTACCTAAACCTAACCTATTACTTAATAAAGCCTGAAGGCCCTTATTCAAAAAAGATGTTTTTTACCTAAACCTAACCTATTACTTAATAAAGCCTGAAGGCCCTTATTCAAAAGGATATTTCTTACCTAAACCTAAGCTATTTCTAGGATATAAATAAGGATATTTCTTACCTATTACTTAACAAAGCCTGAAGGCCCTTTATCAAAGGGATGTTTCTTACCTAAACTTAACCTATTACTTAATAAGCCTGATGGCCCTTATTCAAAGGGATTTTTTTACCTAAACTTAACCTATTACTTAATAACGCCTGAAGGCCTTATTCAAAGGGATGTTTCTTACCTAAACTTAACTTATTACTTAATAAAGCCTGAAGGCCCTTATTCAAAAGGATGTTTTTTACCTAAACCTAACCTATTACTTAATAAAGCCTGAAGGCCCTTATTCATAAGGATGTTTCTTACCTAAACCTAACCTATTACTTAATAACGCCTGAAGGCCCTTATTCAAAGGGATGTTTTTTACCTAAACTTAACTTATTACTTAATAAAGCCTGAAGGCCCTTATTCAAAAGGATATTTCTTACCTAAACCTAAGCTATTTCTAGGATATAAATAAGGATATTTCTTACCTATTACTTAAAAAGCCTGAAGGCCCTTATTCAAAGGGATGTTTCTTACCTAAACTTAACCTATTACTTAATAAAGCCTGATGGCCCTTATTCAAAGGGATGTTTTTTACCTAAACTTAACCTATTACTTAATAACGCCTGAAGGCCCTTATTCAAAGGGATGTTTCTTACCTAAACTTAACTTATTACTTAATAAAGCCTGAAGGCCCTTATTCAAAAGCTATTACTTAATAAAGCCTGAAGGCCCTTATTCAAAGGGATTTCTTACCTAAACCTAACCTATTACTTAATAAAGCCTGAAGGCCCTTATTCGAAAGGATATTTCTTACCTAAACCTAACCTATTACTTAATAAAGCCTGAAGGCCCTTATTCAAAAGGATGTTTTTTACCTAAACCTAACCTATTACTTAAAAGTCTGAAGGCCCTTATTCAAAAGGATATTTCTTACCTAAACCTAAGCTATTTCTAGGATATAAATAAGGATATTTCTTACCTATTACTTAACAAAGCCTGAAGGCCCTTATTCAAAGGGATGTTTCTTACCTAAACTTAACCTATTACTTAATAACGCCTGAAGGCCCTTATTCAAAGGGATGTTTCTTACCTAAACTTAACTTATTACTTAATAAAGCCTGAAGGCCCTTATTCAAAAGAATATTTCTTACCTAAACCTAACCTATTACTTAATAAAGCCTGAAGGCCCTTATTCAAAGGGATGTTTCTTACCTAAACCTAACCTATTACTTAATAAAGCCTGAAGGCCCTTATTGAAGGATATTTCTTACCTAAACCTAACCTATTACTTAATAAAGCCTGAAGGCCCTTATTCAAAAGGATGTTTTTTACCTAAACCTAACCTATTACTTAATAAAGTCTGAAGGCCCTTATTCAAAAGGATATTTCTTACCTAAACCTAAGCTATTTCTAGGATATAAATAAGGATATTTCTTACCTATTACTTAACAAAGCCTGAAGGCCCTTATTCAAAGGGATGTTTCTTACCTAAACTTAACCTATTACTTAATAAAGCCTGATGGCCCTTATTCAAAGGGATGTTTTTTACCTAAACTTAACCTATTACTTAATAACGCCTGAAGGCCCTTATTCAAAGGGATGTTTCTTACCTAAACTTAACTTATTACTTAATAAAGCCTGAAGGCCCTTATTCAAAGGATGTTTTTTACCTAAACCTAACCTATTACTTAATAAAGCCTGAAGGCCCTTATTCATAAGGATGTTTCTTACCTAAACCTAACCTACTACTTAATAAGACCTTAAGTCTCTTATTCAAAAGGCTGTCTCATACCTAGTCGTAATTTAAGTGACCTCCAAGTGTCATAATATTTGACCTTTGTTATAAAACTTTCAGAGAAAATTTTTATTTTTAGAGGACAAAATGTTGCATGAGCTGTTACAATGCATTCACATTAGCTGTTGCAGTCAAATTACTCATAATATTTGTTTGTAACTTTTATAATTTTTTTTTATTGGAGTCTGTAGGAACGGGTTCAAGGTAACGTGATAATTTTTTTCACCAAATCGGTACGCTCATTCTCACTACCTCGGACTTGCTATGCTCACCCTGCTATGTTGAGGGTGTGCATTACCCTCAAAATACAAATTTCTGTTGCCTTCAGGTAGTAAATACATTCGTTAACTGTTTTTTTAGCGAATTCCCCTAGAAACAAATTCGCCAATAGGATAAACGTTACACAGATAATTATTTTTTTTTTATCAAACTTGGTACAAAAATCAACCTTGGAAAGTGCGCGAACCCTATTAAATAAGTACACCGACTTTTGTTTCAACTCGAATAGTATATTCATTATGTTTGTTTGATCTTAAAAATTAAGCAGCATCGAGCGTGGTCATTGCCTGGATGGGTGATCGCTGGGAAACTAATGTGTTAACTATACGAGTCAATGATGGGCTGTATAAATTTTAATTTTTATAGTCTTGGGACGAGTGAAGCGATATCGAAATAGGAAGGATTAGCGTTAGCGAATCCGATGTAATAAGGAAAACTTCCGAGGGACCCCGTACTCAATTTATTACATTGGCGTTTTTGGCTTTCGATTTATTACACACACATATACATACATATATATATATAATATATATATATATATATATATATATATATATATATATATATATAATATATTATATATATATATGAAGCAAAATAGCCGCCATGACACTGGCCAATTCAGATCTAACCGGTCACACTCGCGAACACATCCTAAAAGGCGAAAGATCTGAAGCAGAGAAGTGCCAGTAAGTCCAATTCTCTTGATTTTTTTTTAATTTTTCCACATTTTCCTAATTGAGCTGGGAAATGAAAAAGAATTTAGATTATTTTAAGTCGACTAATTCAACTCGTATAATATGGGGGGAGGAGAATCAAGGAAAAATCTCAATGCTGCATGCACGCTACCTTAATTTTAAACTTCTATGAATAGGGATAACTTAAATTTGCTAATCACGTGACTTTGTGACGGTAAAAAGGGACTTATATAATAGAAGTACACAATTTTCGCGATTCAAAGATATAGGTGTCAGGTTAACAGTACCAATTGCGGGAAAACGAAAGATTGATCAAAACAATTCATATCATAGGATTGATAAGGAAGCTGCTCGAAATTATTTCTCTATTTTAACTTAATTATTGATTAATGAGTTAAAAATAAATAGAACGACCATCGGTACTATACAAATTGTCAATATTTCCAAGATAAATACTTCGATTATTACCTTGTTTTACTGTTCATTTTTTATGACGTAAAAAATGAGGTTAATGACGTCATCATTTTTTTACAAACATTAGGCCTCGTAACCTTCCTCAACATCTCAGGATCGCTTTTTTTCGTTTTGAGAAAACCTTCAAGAGTTAATAATCACCTTACAAAAATTAGGTCTTATACGTATAAACATACATACGTATATATATATATATATATATATATATATATATATAATATATATATATATATATATATATATATATATATATATAATATATATAACATATATATACATACACATATATATATATATATATATATATATATATATATATATATATATATATATATATATATATATATATATATATATATATATAAAGTTTTTTGGACATATTTATTGTATCAGAAAGCCAATTTGAATCGATCCTTTCCAGCCACCTCCCTAAACTTCCATCGTCCGAACATCGAATTCCCTAAGCTCGTCCTCAGAATATAAAATCACCAAATTTTTTACTGCAATACGACTTACTCGCTCGTCCTCAGTCATTAAATTCATTCGTTTTATCCACCCAGGAACTGACCTAGCTCGATGCTGTTTAACTTTTATGAACAAAATAATACCTTAGGTATACTCGCCGTATTGGAACGAAATTTAGGTCCGTATTCAAAGACATCTTCCTAACATTTTCCTAACATTCTCCTAACATTTTCCTAACAATCTCCTTAAGGAACAAGGAGAATGTTAGGAAAATGTTAGGAGAATGTAAGGAAAATGTCTTTGAATACGGACCTTAGTATACTAATATATTTTGTAAAGGGATACAATAGTACCAAATTTCAATTAATTTTAGTTAATCAATAATTTTTGATTAATTTTCTACTTTTTACAATTTAAAAAAAGGTATCCAAAAAAATCTTAAACACCTGAAACGGATAATTTAGGTGAAATTTGTAATTCGTATGTTTTTCACACACACACACACACACGCACATACAGACAGACAACTTTGAGAAAACCACCTGAAACGGATAAATCAGTTGACATCCCGATTTCGGATTTATTTTCTGTTAATACAATACTTTTTTCTATATATCTAGGTTACAAATGAAGTAAAACACCTGTTAGTTTTAATAATTGTTTACTCCTACGTCAAAATTAAAAACACCTCCTTGTCTAACACCCCAGATATAGACATAATTATCTCGACAAAGGTTTCCTTGATGCATGTCTGAAACTTCCGTGTTACCTTGACCTATATCAATATCAATTTTATTAAGAAAACTCAATTTTCCTTATTAAAAAAACGAGATTAAAAAAAAAAGGCTCGGCTTGCGGACCTCCGGGCCAGAATCGAAGTATTCATCTTGAATTCACCACAGATGTTTTGAAAATTTTGCTGACTCAGCATACCGGGTTAATGAAAACAACCTGGTAGATGTTTTCCTGAGCGAATTTTTTCAAAGAAAATTTGCTGCTAATCGTAAATTTTATGATAAAAATTCTATAAAAAAAATCAAATTATTTTTGTAGGAGCTTATATTTATTTTTTGAAGCTTTTTAAGTTAAAACGTCATTGTTATGTACTTCCGAATTAATCTTCTACCAAATACTTCCGGACTTTATTTGTCTTTATTTTGATTACAATGTTTGTTCGTGGATGTTATGGGGAGAAGGATCAATTTAAAAATAATAAAAGAGGTATGATTAGATTATTGGAATTGAAATCTATAATGCTGCTATTTTTTTTTTTTTTTTTTTACGCTTTAACCCGTAGGGTCATTTAGCGTTTTTTCCCTCACTCAAATCTCACTCAACATTAGCCCCTGAGTTTGTGCACATCCAATCATCTAGGAAGCCCCCCTCCGTACATGGTAGCACATATAACCAGTTCACAGTGTGTCCAGTTCTTACAACCCAACCAGACTCTATCCAAACTCACTGCTCCAAACTCACTGCTCTTGCTAGTGTCTGCGACTAGTTCACAGTGTGCCTAGTTCATCTAGACCAGCTAGACTCTGGGCCAGGCTCACCGCTCTGGCTAGCGCGGACTACTAGTTCACTGTGTGCTTGTTTCATCTAGTCTTACTAGCTCCTCTGATCACATTAGTCTCACTTGACCTCGTCCTTCCAGTCTCACCAATCTCATCAGTTCCACTAACATCACCAGACTCTAAGCTAGGCTCACCACTCTGGCCAGTCCAGCGCCACCCGACAAAGAACCCAGCACCCAGATGTCAGCGTGCACAAACTCATTCTATAGCCCTGACCTGAAAGTCAAAGCTCCGCAGTGCTATTAGGAGACGTTTGTCTTCAAGAACCGAGCACTTTGTTCCTAGTCACTTACGTTACTCGTGTCGGCGCCATCACTTTCACTGACTAAGTTTTCGGACATACAAAGGCTCAGTATATCTTTCCGACCTTCATCTCCCCCAGCCCGCAGAACATTAACTTTTCGTGAGCTGGAGACTACGGAAACGTGGATCCAGACTTTTCTCAGATGAAACTAGATCCAACCCCGCATTTGCGTATTGTTAGCCAAGGAAACCACGTAAAACCCTGGCTGGGTTTGCCGGCCTTGAATTCAAGACCTCCCGAGTGTACGGTACAAGGGATAACCTCATATTGAGGTCCTCCCCCGGCTGGATTTGAACCCTCGACCTCCAGGTCGAAAGGCGAGCGCTCTACCACTGAGCTACCGGACTCGGTCAGTATGCTGACTATGCTGCTATTAATGCAGAAAATAAATTATATTTAAATATGTATTAAATAAAATAAGTTTATATAAAAATAATACAACATAAGTCAGATGAGACAGTTTAAATAAATTATCTCCCTAGAATTCAATTAAAAACTGTTAAAAATTTAAATACAATTTTTAACATATGCTCAGCAAATATTGTTGATGAGTTCAGTATTTTGAAATTTTCTATATCATGCTTATCTACTTTAATAACCACTAAAAAGCTTATTAACTAAGCAAATTATTATGCACTGTCCTTCGCTATTCAGTGGGGCGCACTGCACTATTAAACGAGTTGCATGCTACCAAATGTGTAGCTCAGCCGTTTAACTATAAATCACTAATAGCTACAAAATCTATAAACGTTTATAAAAAACTATACCTTTTTACTTTTAAGCAAAAAATAAAAATTTACCTAAATTATAATATAAAAAAATAAAACAATAAATAAATAACTATCCATACTATCATTTAATAATTAAAATCCAATAAAATAATTGAAAATAATTAAATATTTATCAAGTGTTCAAACATAAATACCAAGAAGAAATAACACAATTTTTGAACAAGTATAAATAAATTATATATTATATGGCTGTATGGTCCAAGTCGACCAATGCCAAAAAAAAAGCAAATCCTATAAACACATTAACTCAAACTGGCAACACGTACTGATAAGAAATAATAATTTCACTTATAAGTAGTCACGGAGAAGAATTCTTCTTACTTTCAGAACTAGAGCAGAAAATAAAAAAAATCCTTTTATTTTCGGTGCTCGTGTAGAAATTAAGAATAATTCTTCTTCTTCTACAACATGTTGACAAACTTATAATGTCAATATTATGTATATCGTTTATAAAGAAAATTGTAGTACATGATGTTTTTTTAGCTGAGGCTGAAAGCTCAAGCTAAAACTTTTTTTAATAAATTAACTGCTCAGGCTTTATTTTTTTAAAAAAAAGAATACATTGAATAAATAGAATTGATTACCTTGAAGAAACTTGAATTAAAAAGGGGGTGGGTTTGAAAAACCCCAGCTTTATAGTGGTTGATAAGAAAAAATGATAAGGGTTATTATTTTTTACCTGTGCTTCCTGTATGCAGCCATTTCGTTGTTATATTAAGGGCGCCTTTATGGAAGACCGAACAGGTGTGAAGGCGGGAGTTATACTAAAATCTTTGAGACGGCTTGCCCCCGGTCAGCTGTAAACATGCCCTTGATAGCCCTCACGAGGGCGGCATGTCAGCTGTATGCCCTCGCTGCCCCCATAGTGACCTTCCTCTAAACCATTTCCGGTTATTTTGCGCCCTTATCGTGTGGAGCCTTTATTATCATGTTATCTGTTCAAGGTTTATGTAAAAACATTAAATTAGGTAGATAAGTTAAATAACAGTTTTTTTTAAGAAAGCATTTATCTACTAGAAAAAACACAATACTTTTCCTATATACCTACGGTATAAATGAGGAAAATGATCTAAGGTAGTAATTTTGACTTTCCCTCGTTTTAACTGTAGGAAAAGTGATGTGTTTGCTCTTAAAATCCGAAACCGAGATATCACCCGAATTTTGAGTTTTAGGTGTTTTTATGACCTCCTATGTGGTTGGTCTGTGAAGGTGTGTCTGTGTGTATGTGTGTCTGTGTGTGTATCTGTGTGTGTGTCTGTGTGTGTGTGTCTGTGCATTTTTGTGTATCTGTTATCATTGCTCACATTGTGTTTATGCTAAAGAGTTGAAACTTGGTACAAAAATGAATCTTTGGGTCTTGTTGTGGCATCCGGAAAATATGTTGATGACTTAATTAGAATGGGTTCGATTTCATCGAATGGCATGAAAACGTTTTTTTTAAAATTCTATTAACATCAAAATGGTTAAAAATTTAATAATATTATAATAATCCTTTATTTCGAAAAAAGTTTTACAAGCTTTATCCTATCAGGTTAACCTTATATTAGTGAAAAAGCCAAAAAATAATTTATAATTTATAAAAAACATCTAAATTTCAGTGAATAGACTAAAAATTAGTATTATTATAATAATTAATACTAAACAAAAATTTTAATAAAAAATTTAAATAAAAATTGGCTTGGAAAGAATAAAACTAGAGCAATTACAAATTTAAATAATTAGTCTCAAGCAACCAATGTTTTAAAGTCTTCTTATTAAAATGATCTTTTTCGGTAATAAGATGACTAGAATCAAGATTCACAGTTAATAACATATTATAAAAGTAAACAGATATACAGGGTGACTTACTCTTAATGGGACAAAATAAAAATCTTGATTCTATGGACCAGGATGAACAAAAAATGTCATGTAAGCATAGGGTCGATTCTCAATAGTTTTCTAGAAAAATCGACATATCGAATTATTCGATACTTTACTATCTAATTCTCTAAAACGATCTACAACTTGAAAACTACTAAAGCTAAAGAGATGCGGTTTTCACTATTCTCAAGGACATTAAATTCCCTTTAAAATGGTATACTTTATGTCGCAATCATCACAATTAAACTTTAATTTATTTGCATTTAAAATAAAATTTTATTAGTACTAAAATGTAAAAAATTTAAATGCCAAAATCTTTGATATTTGTTCACCTCATAGTTGAAACCTAAAATCTTAAAAACAGCCTCATTCCATACCCTTTAAAATGATATAACATAATCTATGGCTTGTTTTTAACTTTAAACGAGATATTCTTAAAAAACTTGATGTAAGTCGCTTAGATTCTAAATTATTCACTATGTAAACAAAGACATTTACATTTATATTATTTCAATTTGATTTAGAAAATAAACTTTATTTTATTATTTATAACTATATTATTAATTATTCTATGTTTTGTTAATCATAGAAAATTATCGACCCCCTCCCTCCACTCCTATATAGCTTAAAAACCTAATTTTATGTCCCTTATAATAAAACAAATGCAACAAAAATATTTCTAGAAGAATTTTGTTGAAAGAATACAAAGTAATAGGTATATTTATACATAATTAAATAATAAAAATAATTAATTTTTTACTGTAAGGGGAATTAAAAATCATTCTTCATGTAAATCATAAGAGAGATTCAAATCTTCCTCCTTCAACTCTAATACATAGTCTACATCTTCTTAACACTGATTGTGTAGCTTTTTCAATTTGTGCTGCAGTTATTGCAGCTCTTGACTCATGCACTTTTAGCATCAGGTCATCTCGATTTTGTGGGGCTGAATGAAAATTATCCCAATCGCTGGATTGGACGAGAGGGACCAATGGCCTGGCCTCTGATCTCCTGATCTTACACCACTGGATTTTTTTCTCTGGGGCGCAATGAAATATGAAGTATACAGGCAAGCCCCACAAAATTCGAGATGACCTGATGCTAAAAGTGCATGAGTCAAGAGCTGCAATAACTGCAGCACAAATTGAAAAAGCTACACAATCAGTGTTAAGAAGATGTAGACTATGTATTAGAGTTGAAGGAGGAAGATTTGAATCTCTCTTATGATTTACAAGAAGAATGATTTTTAATTCCCCTTGCAGTAAAAAGTTAATTATTTATTTATTATATGTATAAATATTTACCTATTACTTTGTATTCTTTCAACAAATTTCTTCAAGAAATGTTTTTGTTGCATTTGTTTTATTATAAGAGACTTAAATTAAGTTATTTAAGCTATATGGGAGTGGATGGAGAGGGTTGATTATTTTCTATGATTAACCTAACATAGAATAATTAATAATATAGTTATAACTAAAAAATAAAGTTTATTTTGTAAATCAAATTGAAATAATATAAATGTAAATGTCTTTGTTTACATAGTGAATAATTTAGAATCTAAGCGACTTACATCAAGTTTTTTAAGAATATCTCAGTTAAAGTTAAAAACAAGCCATAGATGATGTTATATCATTTTAAAGGGTATGGAATGAGGCTGTTTTTAAGATTTTTAGGTTTCAACTATGAGTGAACAAATATCAAAGATTTTGGCATTTAAAATTTTTTACATTTTTAGTACTAATAAAAATTTTATTTTAAATGCAAATAAATTAAAGTTTAATTGTGATGATTGCGACATAAAGTATACCATTTTAAAGGGAATTCAATGTCCTCGAGAATAGTGAAAACCGCATCTCTTTAGCTTTAGTAGTTTTCAAGTTGTAGATCGTTTTAGAGAATTAGATAGTAAAGTATCGAATAATTCGATATGTCGATTTTTCTAGAAAACTATTGAGAATCGACCCTATGCTTACATGACATTTTTTGTTCATCCTGGTCCATAGAATCAAGATTTTTATTTTGTCCCATTAAGAGTAAGTCACCCTGTATAATAGTTATAATAGTTCAGTCATCAATATAATGTGCTGCGGGTTTAGTTTTCTGCACCATTTGACAAAAGTCAGATGGGAGGTCAGTAAATCTTAGTTGTGGGGATTTAATTTTATTTTATTTATTGTGTGGATAATGAGATCAGATTAGCTAATGGTACAGGATAAAATATACTAGACAAAATATGAACCTGGTCGAAAGTACAGATATCTTCGGTACTTTTATAGAAAAGGGACCCCCTCTAATCATACCTTAAATTCTACTGTAACAAACTTTTCTATAATGTCGCCCATGGGAACTTTTATAGAATAAGGACCACCAAAAGGGGTCCCTTTTCTATAAAAGTGCCAGACCTTCATCCCTGGAGCAGTGTGTGCGTAAACTCTAGGGGTTCTCAGTAGAGTTGCATTTTGATAGTAGAAACTCTAAAATGACCCTTCGGGTTTAAGCGTAAAAAAAATCAAATAAAGAAAAATAACTATAAATTTTTTAATATATGCAGTACGGGTCAATCTAACTTTTCTGATTTTCCAGGGGGGAGTGACCCGTTTGACCCCCCGTGCCTATGCCCTCTAATATTATATCTCTATGAGTGGCACCCAGTTTTTGGTTTTAGAGGGGGCTGAAATGCTAACCCGGAATCAAATAATGCATTGCAGGTTTAGTATAATTGTCATGTACCAAGTACCGGGTTGCTATAAACCAATTGAAAATTCTCCACAGAAAGGAATCTGTAGACAAAGTAAACTTAAACTAAGTGACTAAGGCAATGATAAAAAATAGACCAGTACCACATACTAACTAGGAGTCTAAGAGATAGCACCACATACTAACTAGGGGTCTGAGAGATAGCGCCACATACTAACTAGGGCTCTCTCATCACAAACTAACTAGGGGTCTAAGAGATAGCATCACATACTAACTAGGGGTCTAAGAGATAGCACCACATACTAACTAGGGGTCTAAGAGATAGCGCACATACTAACTAGGGCTCTCATCATACTAACTAGGGGTCTAACTAAGGGTCTATAACTAGGTCTTTCTACCATAGATGCAATAAGGCAGATCCCTGAGGCTGTCTCAGCTGCAGAGAATCATAGTTCCCGATGCAAAAGAGTAGTGTTGCTAGTAACATTAGACGTAAAGAACGCTTTTAACTCAGTTAGATGGCGCGACATGATAAAGGCTCTCGAAGAACATTTCAAGTTATCAAAATACATGTTAAGAATATTGAACGATTATCTCAATGATAGAAGCCTCCTCTATGACACAAAAGATGGACAGAAAAAAACAAAAATTACAGCTGGTGCAGCGCAGGGATCTATCCTTGGCCTAGACTTGTGGAACATAGTATATGATGAACTTCTCAGAATTGCTTTGCCAGATGAATGCAAATTAATCGCATATGCAGACGATATAGCAGCAATTATCATAGCCGAGACGTAGAACTGGCCCAAATAAATTCAACCAAATTATGAGAATCATTATAAGATGGATGTCTAACCATGGGCCTTTCCTTAGCACTGAACAAAACCGAAGCCATATTTCTTAACTAAGAAGAGAATTCCTACAATGATCCCAGTCCAAGTCGGGAACGAAGTAGTCACCAGCAAGCCAACTGTTAAGTACCTTGGAGTTACCATTGACGTAAAGATGAAATTCCTAGATCATCTAAAAATAGCTGCAGAAAAAACTTCACTGCGAGTGCGGGCACTTGGAAGGCTAATGTCTAACATCGGAGGCCCGAGAGCAAGCAAGAGAAGATTACTAATGTCATCAAGTCAATCTATTATCCTGTACGGAGCAGAAATCTGGGCCGATGTTCTTAGCAAAAAAAAAGCTACAAAAAATCGTAGCGCGAGTCCAAAGGAAATCAGTCTTGAGGGTAGCTTCTGCATACCGAACGGTCTCCGAACCAGCTGTTTTAGTAATTGCAAGCGTCATTCCCATTGACCTGCTAGCTATAGAGCGAAAGAGAGTGTACGAAAGAAAAATAGAAGCCAATCATGATGCAGTACGAAAAGAAGAAAGAGATAGAACCATGGGGCGGTGGCAACTTTCATAGGATGAGGAGACAAGAGGCCGCTGGACATGGCGCCTGATAAAAGATATCAAATCATGGGTAGACCGAACGCATGGAGAAGTAGGTTTCTACATAACACAGCTCCTTAGTGGGCACGGATATTTTAGGTCCTACTTACACAAAATCGGGAAGCATCAGTCTTCTGATTGTCTCTATTGCCTGGTCTCATTGACAACGTAGAACATACTTTTTTTGATTGTACTAAATGGACCAACGAGAGACTAAATCTAACCATGATATATGGGCCAATCACACCCGACACATAGTTAAATGTCATGCTGAAAAACGAGGACTCGTGGGAAATGATCAATACTTTTGCTGAGACCATCCTGCGAGCTAAAAAAGATGATCTAGACAATGTTTTATAGGAACACTTTACCAATACTGTAGTTATAATTTATTTATTTTTTTCATTTTTTTTTTTTTTTTTATTTTTTTTATTTTTATTTTTATTTTTTTATTTTTTATTTTATTTTTTTATTTTATTTTATTTATTATTTTTTTTTTTTTATTTTTTTATTATTATTATTATTATTGTTATTTATTTTATTTTTTCTTAGCTTTGCCAGTTTTCGTTAGCATTAGTCGGGTATAAAGTACCAAGACTAAGGCTAATTTAAGGTATTTATTGATTTAAAAATTTTCTGACGGTATTACAGGTTGTTAAGAATTGCAGCCTTTTGAATGTCGTGAAGAGTGTGTGATTTAAGTCCAGAGCTTTAATATTAGTAATTAGACTATGAGGTATTATTATTTATTATTATTATTATTATTATTATTTATTATTATTATTATTATTATTATTATATTTTTTTTTTTTTTTTTTTTTTTTTTTTTTTTTTTTTCAGGTTTTTGAGGTTGGTTCTAGGCGTTGCAGATTTCTTTGCAACGTCTAGACCCACAGTAAAGCTCTGACAAAAGGAGACATAGGGGGGTAACATGGGAGGGAGCCGGAAGGCTCAAGATAAGACCTTGCCTGAAGTAATGTGAATAACGGTTCCAGGCTAGGTTTAAGGGGTTTCGCGGAGTGAGTTTTAGTTGGTATGAGGCAGACCCTGAGTCCAACACTGTTGACAGACCGCTGTCTTCGTGCGTAAATGCATTTCTCTCTCTTTTTTGGTAACATTTTTCCCGCAAGAAAAATTTTGCCAAAAAAAAAAAAAAAAAAAAAAAACTAGGGGTCTAAGAGATAGCATTACTAGGGCTCTCTCTATCACATACTAACTAGGGGTCTAAGAGATAGCATCACATACTAACTAGGGTCTAGAGATAGCGCCACATACTAACTAGGGCTCTCATGTCTAACTAGGGTCTAAAGAGATAGCATCACATACTAACTAGGGGTCAAGAGATAGCACACATTCTAACTAAGGGTCTAAGAGATAGCACACATACTAACTAGGGGTCTAAGAGATAGCGCCACATACTAACTAGGGCTCTCTCATCACATACTAACTAGGGGTCTAAGAGATAGATCACATACCTAACTAGGGGTATAAGAGATAGCATCACATTCTAACTAAGGGTCTAAGAGATAGCATCACATACTAACTAGGGATCTAAGAGATGGCATCACATACTAACTAGGGGTCTAAGAGATAGCACCACATACTAACTAGGGATCTAAGAGATAGCATCACAGAAGACTAAAAACTAGTAAATTGATTTATTTATACAACTAGTATAAAGTAATTGATTATTTGTACACGGATGTAGTGATTAATATTAATATCCAAAAAAAATTATCAATATTTTAACGCCATCGATAAAATGATTGTCTATGTTAGCCAAGAAACAAGACAAATTTTAATAATTAACAATAACCTTATGTTAAAACGAAATTTAAACTCCATTCATCGTTTCAAATTTATTTTAACAAAACATTAATTATTTCCTTAAATTGAATATTACAAAATATCAGTTCTGCCTTATTCTGTTTAACAAATCTAAATATAGATGTACAACTCCCTCTTTCAAGAATGAAGATTATACAAATAGCGCTCCCCCTACTTCTGGTTTGAAATTTGTTTATTTTTACTAATAGTGGCCATGTGGAGGGGCGTACACCCCCGCCCCCTCCCAACATCTCGGTTTTATGATCAAAATTTCTTACATTTTCTCTTAAAACGATTCTTTCCTACTTTTTTTCTCGGTTCGCGTAGTTCGACGGCGTTTCTTGCGGCATTGGATAAAATAATATTCTTCGTAAAAATTAATTTTAAACCTAAACGTTTGACTGTAAAATTATTTGCTTCGTATCTTTTAAATTATTTATTCTCAAAAGGTTTACATTTATAACTAAAAAACCAATAATATGAACGCATAATTTTAAATTAATTTTATTGATTATATGAAAAATTTTATAACTTTAAAATTATAATAATATTAAAATAAATATATTATAATAATCTAAAATATTTTATACGAACATTAAATTACCTAATGTTTTAAAATTATTTTAAATTTAAACATTTTCATTATATACTAAACTTTCCTCAATATTATCAATTTAAAATCAAATTTTTTAAAATTTAAATTCAATTTAAAAATGTTAAATTTCTTTATTTACTTTTAAATTATGGTAATTAAAATTCAATTGTTTTTTATTTTTATTTTACCGAGCTTACATTTTTATTATTAATTTTATAAAATTTATGTAATACTATTTAAAAAAAATTATAGTATTTTTTATTTCAATGTATCTTTACATAAAAATATGTATTATTTAATATAAAATAATACATTAATTAATAAGAAATACAATTTTAAAATTTAATTGTAAATTATTATTTGCATAATAATATACATTATGCAATATTGATTAAATTCTGTTAAATTTATATTTATAAAATACTTACTATACTTTATAATATATAAATTGTTTTTTTTATTATACGTATTTATATTAACATGTACTTAAAAATAAAATAATATATACTAATAAATCAATTTTTAAATATAATAAATATAAGTTTTTTACTTTAATTAAAATTTTATGAGAAAATAAAATTAAATATTTTTCATTTAAAATTAAAAGAAAATTAAACTGTTTTTTTTTTAATCTAAAAAAATTTTATTTAACATTAATTTTTTTTTGTTAACACTTGTATTTTTTTGTTTTTTTTTTGTATTTGTTTAAAATACTAAAAAAAATTAAAATTTCTAAAACTTAGTGAAGTTATCAACAAGATATTTGAGGAAAGCAGAATAAGAAAAAAATATTAGAACAATTAAAACGTAAATATGAGTTGTTAAACAACAAAAACGCAGTTATAAGTTGTTGTTAACAACAATTACGAAGTTATGAGTTATTAAACAAATCAACAACGCAATTATGAGTTGTTAGTTATTAAAGTATGTGGTCTTGCGAGTACTTAAGTTGCAATAAAAACCTGCTAACCAACTCGTCCACTTCCGATCTCGGAATCCATCTATATTCGACAGATACCTTTGGGTTTGTCTTTTTCCGCTTTGCTGCCTGACTGTTTATATTTTGCATGTCAGCGAAGTGAAAGGGACCGATTCACGGGTAAGATTTTCAATCTATCACCACCAACGTCATCACCAACGATCGTTCGTAATTTGTTACAACATTTAAAACGGTAGCGCTAGAAGAGTTCATCGTATAATGATAAATAAAAGAGTCTCTCCACTTAATTACTTTATTAAAAAACAAAGCCGGCTTTCAACCCCAAAAAAGTCATCATCAGTGCCGGTAAGATGAAGGAAACTGGCACTGATGATAACCTTTTTGGGGTTGAAAGCCGGCTTTGTTTTTTATTAAAGTAATTAAGTGGAGAGACTCTTTTATTTATCATGTTACAACACGTTGTTACATTAGTAACAATTCCTTAGAAGATTACTGATTCATCGATTATTTAAATCTAAACAATAATTTAAATCAACTAAATAGAATGCAATTATTGTAATCAACTGTAGATACCGAACGTACCAACATCAAACTTTAAGAAGAAATATTTCTGATTTATCAATCATTTTGACCACTCATCTACTATTGCTTTGCTACCATTAATAGCTAAAGAAGCTGCTAAATAAATCTACTACAGTTGTATTAAAAGCTAAGAAGCTGCTAAACAAATCAACTACAGTTGTTATTAACAAGCTAAAGAAGCTACTAAACAAATCTGCTACAGTTGTTATTAAAAGCTATGAACCTACTAACAAATCTACTACAGGTGTTATTAAAAGCTAAAGAAGCTGCTAAACAAATTTACTACAGTTGTTATTAAAAGCTAAAGAAGCTGCTAAACAAATCAACTACAGTTGTTATTAACAGCTAAAGAAGCTACTACACAAATCTGCTACAGTTGTTATTAAAAGCTAATGAACCTACTAAACAAATCTACTACAGGTGTTATTAAAAGCTAAAGAAGCTGCTAAACAAATTTACTACAGTTGTTATTAAAAGCTAAAGAAGCTGCTAAAAAAATGACTACAGTTGTCGATATTTTAGCTACTTTGATCTCAATGTTTATGATCATATGATAGCTTTTATGAATGTAATATTAAAGCTGGAGTAGATCCTAGATCATAGCAATTTTGTCACTGGGATGCTTTTTGCCAAACCATCAAGTAAGTTTAAAGTTAATGAACTCAGTTAAATTTATTAATCAAAATCGAAGTAGTAAAAATCTTTACTACTTCTGACTCATTTTGCTTTTCCTCAGAAGATAAATTCGCCAAATTTATTTTCCCACTTAAAATTATATTTATCTTCGAACTCGCTTCTTAACAGTAATTTCAATCGTTTTGTTTTGACCCCAGTGGTCATCGATTCAGGCACTGACCTTACTCGATGCTACTTAACTTTTATGATTCATCAAAAACTGTATTATACTTGCCGTATTATAATAATAATAATATACTCACTTGTTGTATAGATAGATTCACTTGTACTACATATAAACTCAATTGATTTTTTTTCCCGTTTTTTTAATGATTTTTTAAAAAACGTATAAAAATTATTAGATAAAATTAATGCTGATAAAGAGAGGAAACTTGGCACATTTTTTGGTATTATATATGGCCCTACATGCGTGCCAAATTTCAAATCGATCGAAAATTTATGCCGACTTTTATTAAACTTTCAATCCTCTTTGACGAGTCATAATTGCCGGTTAATGTAATCAAAATAAAATATTTTCTAGAAGAGACAAATAAACCCTAAATATTGAATTCTTGGTTAATTAATGAAGACTTCAGTCCTATAAAAATTTTATTTAAATAAACATTAATTACAGACGTTTCGCATGGCGAAGCCAGGCATCTTCAGTGTAAACAAAAACCAAAAAACAAACAACCAACACCAAAAATATTTAGTAAAGCATACCAAAACCAAAAGAACATCACAAAAACTTTAATACAGTTAAACAAATAATTTGAAATATAAGGAAAAAATTAAACTTACTGTTAAATAAGTTGAGCTGTGGAGTCAATCAATAAAAGGAATTGAAAGAAACAGTCTCTCCACTGATTTTAAAGATAATTTAGAGACAGCCAGCTTTCAGTTTTTAACAAACCATCATCAGTGCCGGCGAGTCGAGAAGAAAGAGTCAAGCAACAGGCATAATTGAGTTGTTCAAAGTGTTGAAACGAAGTTCGTTTCAATTATGCCTGTTGCTTGACTCTTTCTTCTCGACTCGCCGGCACTGATGATGGTTTGTTAAAACTGAAAGCTGGCTCTGTCTATAAATTATCTTTAAAATCAGTGGAGAGACTGTTTCTTTCAATTCCTTAAACTTACTGTTGTTTCTTCCTTATATTTCAAATTATTTGTTTAACTGTATTAAAGTTTTTGTGATGTTCTTTTGGTTTTGGTATACTTACTAATATTTTTGGTGTTGGTGTTTGTTTTGGTTTTTGTTTACACTGAAGGCCTGGCTTCACCATTCGAAACGTCTGTACTTAATATTTATTTAAATAAAATTTCTATAGGACTGAAGTCTTCATTAATTAACCTAGAATTTAATTCTTAACAGTCCAATAACTATTTTGTTAATTATGCCTAAATATTGATTTTTGTAATGAGTTTCAACTCTCTAGCATGAATTTACATCTAAGAGGATGACAGATACATTCATAGCCATTAATAATAATAATAATGTAATAATAAATTGTTTATTTACACATTATAAATTAATACAAAAATTTGTAACTCCAAAAAATACTGTGAGACAACTTAGACTGACAACTTTGTGCAAACCACTCAGCAGGTCTTACAAACACCAGAAACAAATAATTTAAATAAAACATCGGTTTTTGATTTTTCGTGCCTACAAAATAATTTCCCTTATACCTACGATGTAAATAAGGAAAAGTAAAAATATAATCGAAGAGAGAATAATATTTCAAAATCAGTTTAGGCAACAAGAAAATCTTTTAGCCTAATGATAAATATTGAAAATTTGTTATGATTGGTGATTTGGCCTCTTGATCATTATCAAACGTTTGTCTAACACACAAATAATAGCTGTTTGGTTTCATGAACAACATCGGAACGTTAGTCTAACTCTACACAAATAATATCTGTTTTGGTTTCATGACTAACATCGAACGTTAGTCTAACTCTACACAAATAATAGCTGTTTTGGTTCATGATAACATCGAACGTTTTGTCTAAATCTACACAAATAATAGCTGTTTTAGGCTCATGATCATCATCGAACGTTTGTCTAACTCTAAGAAATAATAGCTGTTTAGTATCATGACTACATCGAACGTTTGTCTAAATCTACACAAATAATAGCTGTTTTAGGCTCATGATCATCATCGAACGTTTGTCAAACTCTACACATATAATAGCTGTTTTAGTCTCATGACTAACATCGAACGTTTGTCTAAATCTACACAAATAATAGCTGTTTTTGTCTCATGATCAACATCTAACGTCTGTATAACTTAACACAAATAATAGCTTGTTTAGTAGTTAACTACTCTAGTTGGTTAAATTGGCCCACATTAAACTCTCAAATATGACGAGGTTATTTAAAATCATAGTTAGGTATAAAATAAATAATGCTATAGTAGACAATGTTAATTTGCATAAGATGATAACAAGAAGTGATAAGAGCATGAGCTAGGTTATAAAGCTAAGAACAGCAAGTCGTAAAACTGAACAAACACAATGAGTAACTTTGCTCTTCTTCTGCTAACCTTGCTACGTTTACTCTTATAAAATAGCACGACGTTTTCGCTATGGTTTATTTTTAACAAGCTGCTATGTATGGATTATAAAGCTAAATTTTGTTTATTTAAAAGAAGTATGCAATGTATGTATTATACAGCTAAATTTTGTTTATTTAAAAGAAGTATGCAATGTGTGTATTATACAGCTAAATTTTGTTTTATTTAAAACAAGTATGCAATGTATGGATCATAAAGCTATTTGTTTTTTATTTAAACAAGCTGCTATGTATAGATTATACAGCTATTTTTTTGTTTATTTAAAGAAGCAGCTATGTATGGATACATAGCTGCTAAATTATATAAAGCATTATTATATAAAATTTATAAAGCTAAATTTTGTATATTAAAAACAAGTATGCAATGTATGGATTATACAGCTAAATTTTGTTTATTTAAAACAAGTATACAATGTATAGATCATAGAGCTAAATTTTGTTTATTTTAACAAGCTTCTATGTAAGTATTAATTATAAATAAATGTATTTGTTTATTTAAAACGAGCTGCTAAGTTTGAATTGTACAGTTAATTTCTTTGTTTATTTTAATCAAGCAGCTAAGTACGAGTTATAAAGCTATTTTTTACTTAATGCGAGTTGCTAATTAGCTCTACTACACCTAAAAAATAATTTTGTACTAAGTTTTAACTTTCTAGCATAAATATACACTGGGAGATACGATGATAAGAGAAACACACAGACACACATACAAGACAACTTTGTGAAAACCACTCAGGAGGTCTTTAAACACCTGAAACAGATAATTTATATGAAATCCTGTTTCCAAATTTCTATGCTAACACAATATTTTTCCAATAAATTGTGATATATAGGCTAAGGTACAGTTAAGGTATAAATGAGAAAAAGTAAAAAAATGCAATTAAATTCTGGTTCAAATAAATTATAAATTGAAATCACACCATTGAATGTAATAACAACAATATATTGAGAAAAAATGGTAAACTAAGAAACGTAAAAAATAATACGCCTCAGCTACAAGTATATCTTCATGGAGACGAATCAACAATTTATGTAAAAAATAATACGCCTCCAGCTACAAGTATATCGCTTCATGGAGACGAATAACAAACAATTATGTAAAAAATAATACCTCCAGCTACAAAGTATATCGCTTCATGGAACGATAACAAAATTTAATGTAAAAATAAATAAATAAACCTGAAAAATTGTACGCGTAACAAAAAAATTGTATTATAATTTAAAAATATAATTTCTAATAATACTAGCAGTGATATACCCGAGTTTCGCTCGGCAAATATATTATTTATCAAGCAACAAATTATTAATTATTTCTATGAGGAATAATTCGTCTATACAATTATAGACGTTTAACAGCTGTAACAGCAAGAAAATTCTTGTTTAAGATGTTTTGTCTATCTGACGATTCTCAACCGTGCTTTATGATTGCTTGGATCCTTGTTTCGATAAGTTTACGATCAATAATGAATTTCTTAAATCATTTGTTTTGACTTTTAATGAGAAAACAATATTATTTTCAACCAAATAGGCCATGAATTAAACAATTCAATAAACGCCAATTATTTTAAAAACAGAATAGTATTATTTAAGATATAATAATATTATTTTAGACTCAAATGGTGTTCATTGTGAACAGTCAGTGGAATAATTGAAAGTTAGGTCGTTTAGATTCAATGTGTTAGCTTTGAACATTTTTACACTTACCCCTATAATTATTTTAGAAAAGATTTGGATGACGCTTAAAATGTTCATTCTGACCTATAAGGATTCTAAGTTTTAAGTTTAGTCAAACTGTGTCGATTAAATTCCGAGATAAAAGACTCAAATTTGTTTTCCTTACACTAACTCCAATATATGGTTATTTGAGAACGGATTTCGATGAGTCATAAAATATGTTCATTCTAACCCATGAGTAGTCTAAGTTTAAAGTTTAGTTAAGATGCATTTAGATTCTGCATTAGATTTCCCGACTTCGAACAAACCATGGTGTCTGCAAATACTACTTAAATAAAATTAAACTAGAGGAAAATCCGAACTGTAATATTTGTACTGTTGCCGAGGATCTTGAACACATTATTATGCACTGTCCTCGCTATTCAGTGGGGCGCACTGCACTATTTAACGAGTTGCATGCTACCAAATGTTTATAAAACGTTTAAAAAAACTATCTTTTTGCTTTAAGCAAAAAATACAAATTTAGCTAAATTATAATATAAAAAAAATAAAATAAAATAAAACAATAAATAAATAAACAATATCCATAATATCATTTAATAATTAAAATCAAATAAAATAATTGGAAATAATAAAATATTTATCAAGTGTTCAACATAAACACAAGAAGAAATAACAAAATTTTGAGAAGTATAAATAAATTATATATTATATGGCTGTATGGTCCAAGTCGACCAATGCCAAAAAAAAAAAAAAAAAAAAAAAAAAAAAAAAAAAAAATTAGATTCTGATATTGAATATAAAAGATATTGTTTACCCTTATCTTAGATCCTTTAGAAATAACTAAGATCCTGTTATTTGTGAAAGACTATTATTGAGGCATATAATGTGGTCAAATATGACCTATGAGCCGTTGAAGTGTAAAGTTTAGTCAAGATCCATCGATTAGATTCGAATCTGTAAGCACTTAAAATATAGTGTTGCACTAAACCCATATCATTTTCGAACGGGTCTCGATTAGACTTAAAAGGTGACTACTCAGACATATGAGCATTCTAAGTTTAAAGTTTAAACTTAAAAGTTTATCTTAGATTCCGAGCTGTAAGCATTAAAAAAAATTTACACTGATTCCCTACTGTTATTTTAGCACTGATAAAGATCTGACATAGTTTATGACTCCTTCTGATATATGATTAATCTTAGTTTAAAGTTTGGTCTAGATCCTTTGAGTAGTTTTCGAGTTATAAGCAACCAAAACTTTCAAATTATTATCTGTATACATATATATATATATATATAAATATATATATATATATATATATATATAATAATATATATATATATATATATATATATATATATATATATATATATATATATATATATATATATATATATATATATATATATAAATAGATAGATAGATTTTGAACAGTTGTAAACTATTATATTAAATAAATAAAAAATTATGTAATATGTAATTACTATACACTGCGTAGGCTACCGCAGTTATTGTCATGATGATATAGGTCTTCTAATAGTGACCACATCAATGTAGATGGAGTATCCGACGTTTCGATCCCACTGTGGGAGGGCATCTTCAGGGATGTAGGACATCATGGATAGTAACACAATGCTCTACAAAACTGAAGCTGAGTTTTGTAGAGCATTGCGTTTTTATTCATGAAGTCTGTAACGTGGTGAATTATTTTTACAATTTATGTAGTTTAATTCTATTATTTATGTCTAATTGAAGACTTGTTAGGTGTTGTGATGAGAGATAAGATTTAATGAACTCCAAAGGTTCGGAGTTCACCTGGCGGTGCGAGCTGTACGGTCAGTCTTGGGTCAAGCCTCGTCCTTGTCACTAGCTCCGTGTTAGATGTTATTACGCCGTTTTGTCCGGCTTGGCACGTATTCTTTTACGCAAAGATTAGCGTATTTTATACGTCGGTTTTTAATTGTTTGATTATTTATCAAATTAACCGAAACGTAAAATCTTATAATTTCTATTAAAGATCTGTTTATTATTTACAAAACACGGATTTTGAAGATGGAATTGTTTTATAATTTTAATGCATTTTTGATTTAACGAAAGCTTGTTACTTTTGATTTTGATTCTGAATATTAGATTTTGAAAAGTTTAAATGTTTTACTTTAATAGAAGAAACTATCTCTGTTAAAAGTTGTAGTTAATTTGTGTATGAAAAACCCGCCCTGCCTCCACTGAGTCTGCCGATGGTTTGAAAGGTTTATAACCATTTTTGGGATTATATTTTTATATCTGCTTAATAAGGTAACACTTTGTAGCATTTCTAATTATTTTCGAGTGATGGAATCGAAGAAAATAAAGGCTTCATTATTTCATCTCTCTGGCGCCCTATTTCAGTTATTTTGGATGGTCCAATCTTAAAAAAAAAATTAAGTTGGTTATAAGTCCAACATCCCTGAAGATGCGGAACATCGGATTCTTCATCTATATTTACGCGGTCACCACTGGAAGACCTCAATCTTTATAATATGTTGTATTTATAGGGACAGTTTTTGAAAGACGTTTTGGTATAAATTTTTCAGGAACATGCCTCAGGGAATGACGCTGTCTATGGTCCTGTGACCTAATTTAACAAGAACGACTGTGGTCACCGCGAAATTTCAAAACAGCTGGCCCAGCTGCAAGCTTTGCTTATTAACCACGAAGCTGGCATAATCATCTATCGTAGCAGATTCCTCTATAGAACCTAAAAAGAGGTTAGTTTTTAGCTCGCTAATATTCTAGTTATGTAGGCCCTAAGAGACTAATACTTAGAGGGAGGATACAACAGCTCTTATCATTCTTTGGGTAGTTAGGTGTATAACTATACATTAGTGACGTCATTTATTCAATAATTTCACGTAAATATTACATTATTTTTCGACCATTTTGTCTTAAATTAAGTAAAATTAAAAATAAAGATTTAATTATTTTCTATTGCATATTCTTTAAATGTCTATGAAAAGTGGTTTAATGTGTCGTCACTGAAAATTGCCCGCCGTTTGTAGAGGGCATGCCACTATAGGGTTGTGGAGGGGGAGTATCTAGTCTCTCTTTAGGGAGACTATAGTAGGGGTAAGTACAGTTATGGAACCTTACGAAAACTGTCTCACTTCCAGACCCCTTATCTCTGTGTTATTCCGGCTGTGTACTCCCTCTAAGTATTAATCTCTTTGAGTGTGCCAATAGATGAAGTGCGTCATGACGTCACGCATGGAGGGAGAAGAGCCTCTGATCAAAAACAAACCGTTTGGTTATCATTGTTTCTTATGGGATTTTTTTTTGTGTTACATCAGTTTTTCCCCCATTTTTTAGTAATTAGCCGGATTTGTGGTAAATGAAGTTTATTTTCGATGATCGGTTAGACTCGTGTATTTCCGGTGTTAAGAACACAACGTTTACTTTATTATTAGATGTTTGTGATCGTAACCATTTGTGTACGTTTAATTGAAAAAAAATGTTTTAGTTTTTCTTTTGATGATTTCTTTCGACTTCCTTTTAATTTTACTTATTAAATTCAATAAAGCATAAATAGATGCTTTTACTATTTGCGTTACATAAATTCATACAATACACTTTTAAATACAACACCGCCGAGTTTTTTAAGTCTTTAGTGTGACATTTTTTCCCTTGGCACATTTCCTTGGCATGTTTCCATCCCAATGCCGTTTTGAAATGTCCCAATACATCTCAAAAAATTGTATGTACAAGATTCCAAAAAATCAGGAGTCACCCGTGGTGTAGTGGTTAAGGTAAGCGGCCAATACACAGAATGAATGGACTTTTAACTTTATTTAGTCATGGGTTAAATCCCAGCACGGGCCTCTTGGATTTTTATGAGAGAGATAAAAATTCTGCGTACCACGTCCTTCAGAAGGGACGTAAAGCCGGTGGTCTCGAGCCGGTGCGTTGTGAGGTACTCGTTAAAGATCCCTTACCCTAAATGAAACTGGGTATAGGTAAAATTTAGGATCCTCATAGTAGATTCATTATAATACTTAGTGTGTCTGCCTTGTAATTTAAAGTGTATCGAGGTTTGGTTTTACAGCGAGGGCACGTGTTGTTCCTTGTTTTCACTATACTATAACAGTCAGTAAAAATATGTATGATATCTTGAAAAAAGCATGGAGGAACCATAGATATCTACGGCTCTTCTGTCTAGATTTGATGAAATATACCTACACTTGAAATTAAAAGGAGTAGAACGCTTTTTTAGGGAGCTGGCAAAAAGGGCCCAACAACGTGGCCTACTGGCCTGGTAGTTACTACCACTCCCCCCCATATTACTACTACTACTACTACTTCCAAAAAATCTAGTAAGAATTTGTAAGAAGGCGGAGGGGAGTCACTTATGTTTCTAATTTTCACCGCTATTCAGCGCTAGTAGCTTGTTAAAGCTAGAAGAAAGGAAAAGTTGGCAATCTTGCTATAGAGTTATGTTATTTGTAGTATGCACTCCTTAGAATAATACTATATATACAAGGAGCATAACTGAAAATAGCAAAGTCGTTTCACTGGTGGTCTTAAGTAATGCGGCCACCGTAACTATACACAATTTTCTTAAAACAAAGTTGACAATACTTCCAGTTGCTGAATTATTATGTTCTGTAATTAATTAATGATCGATATTTCATAAATACTAATATAAAATAAAATAAAAATAATAAATAAATATATATATATATATATATATATATATATATATATATATATATAAATATATATATCGTTGCAATACAATTTTTTAAGATTTTTAAATTGCATTTTAACGTTTTTAATTAAAATTATGTTAAAAGTAGTCCTCGTCAAGTATATGTAGATTCTAAGACCGATTTCATTAAGTACTTGGCAAGTTTTTTAGGTTATTTTATTTGTTACTTAAGATATTTTTTTATTGGTTGATATTTATAACACATTTATAAAATAATGTTTTGTTGTTAGGGTTGTACCCCTACTTAATACCACCAGTGAACCGGCTTTCGTGTTATCAGTGGAATTACATTGTGTTTTTCGGTCTTATGTTCCTTCTATTTTAGTAATATTCAAGATATAATCTATCAAGTGACAGCTGACGATTAAATTATGTCATGATAGAGGTCGCAATGTGACCTCTAGCAAATCATGTAGGCCGCAATAAATCAAATCTCATCATTCAATTAAATAATATTCAGTACATAAAACCATCTGATGAATAATACAATTTTCTTAATACGGAATGATATTATAAATAAATATGGAATATATTAGTAAATATAAGACTGGGGGTGAGTAAAGAAACAATATCTTAACTTTTACATATGTTTATTTTACATATGTTTATTTATGTACAAACTGTTAAGATTAACATTTTGTCTTTTAATCTGATTAGTCCCATCTAATTTATTACATATATTAAGCTTTCGTCTTCTTTTTCGTATTTTCCTTTCTTGTCATTTGCCTAATTTGGTATTAATTAGGTAAGTAGTTCAACTTTCATATCACATCAGAAAACATGATTTTCTAGGAAAAATTCTAGGAAGACTTATATTTAAGAGGACTAACCAGTTTACAGGTTTTTTATTTGCTAGACTTGTCAAAAGTTAATTAAAAATATTTAATTGGTATTGGTTGTAAATAAATACGTTACAACACTAAAGGTATTCTTCTTTAGTGCCGATAAAGAACTTGTCATTCGTCTAGTTCACTAAAAAAATTTTCTTATAATTATCAAGAAAAAACTATCATTCGTCACGCTCTCTAAAGTTCATCTTCTTTAGTTCGTAAAAACAACTCGTCATTCGTCATGCTAACTAAAGTTAATCGTTTCTAGATCCGATAAGAAAATGTCATTCGTCATGCTAACTAAAATTAATCGTTTCTAGATCCGATATGTCATTCGTCGCTAACATTCCGATAAGAAAATGTCATTCGTCATGCTAACTAAAATTAATCGTTTCTAGATCCGATAAGAAAATGTCATTCGTCATGCTAACTAAAGTTAATCGTTTGTAAATCCGATAAGAAAATGTCATTCGTCATGCTAACTAAAGTTAATCGTTTTTAGTTTCGATATTTAAATGTCATTCGTCTTGCACACTAAAGTCATTTGTCTTGCTCACTAAAGTTGATTTTCTTTACTGTGGATAAGGAGATTGTCATTTGTCTTGCTCACTAAAGTTGATTTTCTTTACTGTGGATAGAGATTGTCTTTGTCTTGCTCACTAAAGTTGATTTTTAATGTGGATAAGGAGATTGTCATTTGTCTGCTCACTAAAGTTGATTTTCTTTACTGTGGATAAGGAGATTGTCATTTGTCTTGTTTACTAAAGTTGATCTTCTTTATTTTGGATAAGGATTGTCATTTGTCTTGCCCACTAAAGTTGATTTTTTACTGTGGATAAGGAGATTGTCATTTGTCTTGAGTTGATTTCTTTACTGTGGATAAGGAGATTGTCATTTGTCTTGTTTACTAAAGTTGATTTCTTTATTTTGGATAAGGAGATTGTCATGCCACTAAAGTTGATTTCTTTACTTGTCATACTAAGTTGATCTTCATAAGGAGATTGTCATTTGTCTTGCCCACTAAAGTTGATTTTCTTTACTGTGGATAAGGAGATTGTCATTTGTCTTGCTCACTAAAGTTGATTTTCTTTACTGTGGATAAGGAGATTGTCATTTGTCTTGCCCACTAAAGTTGAATTTCTTTAATGTGGATAAAGAGATTGTCATTTGTCTAGCATACCAAAGTAATATTTCTTGCTCACTAAAGTTGATCTTTTTAGCTTTGATAAAGAAATTGCCAATCGTCATGCCCCCAAAAATTAATCATGTATAACTTTTATAAATTAATTTACATTCTTCACGATCATGTGTCATTATGTTTTCTTTAGTACAAGATATCGTCGCCAGTCTCTTTGAATTGTTAATATTTTTAGTAGCCAATTTGTCTTAATCGAAACGCCATTTAGATTAGTCAGCTTGTGCAAGGTTTCTGCTCATAGGTCAAATAAAAGCCTCTTCCAACATTAGACTCATCAGACCTAACTGATATAGCATAAGGCCCTCGTGTCGTATCTACAACAAAATCAACATTACGGATTAATATTATATGCTGATGACTCGAGTATGATTTCTTGATACATATCCCCAAGAGTCATTTTTTAAAAGGAGTGAAGAAAACCCTATTTTAGGTAGTACATTTTATGATGTGACAATCTGACAATTCTTTTGATGTGATTACTTTTTGTCTTTAAAGGATATTCCTAATGTCTTGATAAGGATTTTTCTAATTGAAAAATTGAATTAAAACAAAAAAAATAGAAGGAAAATCAAATCAAAATTGAATTAAAATCAAATAGAAGGATATCTTTGGTTTGGAAGCGAATATATTCGTTTCTATTATAATAAAAGCGAAATCGTACTATGACTGGAACGTTAGGCTGATCAAGGTGGGAGTCAGAGATAAATTTCCAAACTATCTCCCCATCAGAGATCCCGTACCTTTACCCTGGTGTGTTTACTTTCACAGTCAGTACAAGAAGTGGCCCCAATGAAGCTACGAGCCAAGGAGATAAAACTTTATCGAACCTGCTCAATATGTAACTTAATCCTGAGTGGCGTAAATAGCATAATAAATAAATATTTCCATATATACGTATACCTTTATGCACATGACTTCTACGACATCTAGGTTTAATGGTGACTTATGGTGGGAAGAATTTAGAAAAGAGATCCCCTGCCACGAACCTAGTTAGTCTACTATCCCAGTCAATAAGAAAATAAAGAGGCCTTGTCGAGCTGAGGAGACCCGAGAGGCGAGCCGAGAAGACTTTCGAAGCAGGCCTGCTTAATTTTTAAGAAATTAGAAACAGAAGCTTTTATACACATTTGGCAGTTTAATTTTTTATTTAATCAGGCAGATATATCCTTTTGCTAATCCTATGCACCAACAATATTCTATATCCCTGAAGATGTCTCTCACAATAGAAGCGTCAGTTCATTATCTATCTTCTCCAAAACCTTCGAAGCCCACGAATATAACAGTAATTATTACACTCACCTGTCACAGGATAATTTCGGGTGAAATCGACCTGAACGCTTCCGTCGTTCAGTTTCTGTCCGCATAATCTAACATTGGATATGGCTATGTAGTCATCAGGACAGTTAAACACTTCCGCGCCTGCTTGCCGTGGTGGTACGCTAAGAGACCCGTCTACAATTAAGATCAAAAACATGTATTTAAAAATTTTGTCGTCATTGGCATTTCTTAGTTCATAGAATTTCATCTTACATTACTAAACTAAATTCAAACTAAATTCTATTTGGTACAGACATTGGACACAAACATCACTATTGATATTTTTATAAGTTATAAGTAAGGACACTGAAAAGCCTTTTTTTCAGGCTGCTGTAAAGTCGGCACTTTACATATTCAAAAGAAAAGGTGACATGCGTTTTTTACCTAACGCATTTTACCAAAACTACGAAACTGTCTGCGACAGCTTAGTAGTTTTTGATTTATTTCATGATTTTTTTAAACTGGTGAAATTGAGACAAAATTCTCCTCTTCCATTCCGCCAGAAATAATTTAGGTAAAATATGATTTCTTTTTACTGTCGCAGGTGAAGTTCCTCAAATGTCCACTAGGTGGGCGCTACAAGGCTATAATATTACCTTCCTTGTTCATCTTACGTATTTAATTACCAAGTGTTTAATAATCATAGATAGTGATTCAGCCATTGAAAATACGCTGCCAGAATTGAAACTTTTGGCCAACGAGGCGATCGAAAGAAGTGTACCGGCAAATTTTTTACATTATACTGTTTTTCAATTAAATAGCTGTTTACTATTACTACGCATGAAAAAAATGACATATGCTACACGACTGCTAATGGCATTTTTTACCTCAGTTCCTCTTACTGTGTCTCGCTTCGCTCGGCAGTAACTGTCGCTACGGCAAATATAAGACCTCCTTCACAGTCTTGTTACATAATACACTGTTTTCAATCCCTGCTTAAAGACATGATATTGCCTTTAATCGCCTCAAGTTTTGCCAAATACAATGCCAATATACTATTGACATGGGTATCGCATTTAAAAATTCATGAATTTTTTCAAACAAACCCTAATTAACTTTTCAAATTAACTAAGAACTAATTAAAATTGCCTCATAAAGATAATATTTACTAAAAGGTTATTATTTTATTTCAAACTCGGAGGGATCACCACAATAGGAGAAGAGACCATTTATCAGGTAATGTTTCACCAAGTTAGTCTTCTCCATATATTACAGATATTATGTATTACCTGCATCCAAATTGACGATATCAAATTCAAATTCCATGCCTTCTGGAGTTTCGTTTGAGTAAGTTATAGAGCAGCTATCCGGTTCCTTAGCTACACAGATGGCGTAGTTAAGATTATTCTGCAAATAATAAAAAAAATCAATTGGACAATTTGGGTACGGGGTACTATGGAACTTTTTCAAACTTTATGGCATTTGGTACGCCTTGGACTATAGAAATTATCTAGTTTTTACTAGGCGAATCTTCGGATTCACTTTGCTTGTTCGTAAATATTAAAAATATTTGTTTACCCAGCTGTCACCGCTACGCCTCAGACTTTGGAAAATCATCTGATTTATATTGCTGTCGGTCTTAGGACTCACTTCGCTCGTCTGTAGATATTGAAAAAACCTGTTTTATTCCCAGCCATAACCCTATGGCTGGGAATAAAACAGGGTTTTTCAATATCTACAGACGAGCGAAGTGAGTCCTAAGACTGAGTATGGGTATACAGGTACTGGACCCATGGTTGACCAATCCAGGAACTAATGCTGATAATGATATAAAAACTTGGCTCGTTTATTTTAAAGTACTGCATGCGTACGAAACTTCAAATTCATCCGATCATCCGATTGCTCAACTAGACTTGAAGATTGATTTTTGTATTAAATTTCAGCTCTCTAGCATAAAGACGCTAGGAGGTACTATTATAACAGACATAGACACACACACACACATACAGATAGACACCATAACTACATCTTAAATAGCTGAATTCGCGGTTTCGGATTTACAGTGCGGACAATTCCTTTTTACCAACGGTATAAATAATATAATAAATGTTATAAGGAAAAGTAAAAACGTAATGAATTAAGCCGGAAAATCCTTTAAGTACTCACTCGGCAATTATAGAACCAATTAAATCAGTGTGCGGACAACTGGATATTCCGTACCACGTAGAGAATTTCATTAATACTTATTTAGTATCCAATAGTATTTATCCTTATTAGTTCTAGAGCTAGGCCCAAAAATGTGACTCATTTTGAACTACTTCAAACCAAATTTTTCTGAAGATATACCCTAAATCATGAATGAAAAGCTTAGTCTGCTTATTCAGAGCGGAGCCCTTCATATTAGCGCGCTCGTTCTCGCTCAAAATATTAGAAAACCGCACAAATTTCAGTTTTAGTGCATTAAGTGGTTCCCTGTAGGTCGTGTGCAAAACATGAAGAGAAAAGTTTTTAAAGTTGATACATTTTTTTTTCTTTTATAAATTGTTTATTTTAACAGAATAAGAATTCAATACAATACATAGTAATAAGAAATTTAGACCTGCACTTCAGATTAATAAATAATCTGTGCTGTGCGGGTTGTAATGATTTTGTTTGATTATTTGTTGGAATTTCCTATAAAACGAGTGTTTTTTCATCAAAATCGGACTGCTTGAAATGAAGTTATGATATTTGTTAAATGGTCACAACAATGTACAAAAAGCCAATAATTGTTCAAAGAAATTTGCATAAATTAAAAAATTGTTTTGGTATTTAACAATAACAAATAAACAATTCCCCTTTTTATTAAAATATTTCAGTTAGTGTTACTTAAGTTTAAGCAAGGGTTTAAGGGGGCACTGTATATATTTTTTATGGAAATAAATATATTATTGATTTTTAGCGCATTTTCATAGAAAAAATGAACTTATGTTTTGCTGATAAACATACAGTTTAATGATATAAAAGATTTTATGTTTGGAAATAGTATATTATGCTACTAGGCAGCAAAATGGAATTTGCAGACGAGTTTTTATAAATTTGCTATGGAAATTACCTGCAGAGGCGTAAGCCGAGGCAGGTAATTAACCCATTGACAGACGAGGCGAAGCCGAGGCTGGCAAATGGCGAATTACCTGCAGAGGCGTAAGCGAGGCAGGTATTAATTGCACGAGTCTGCAATGTTTCCTTTGCTGCATAGTAGCATATACTATTTTATCTACTAACGGCAGAAAAACACAAGAGATTGTTTTAAATACTTGCTGCGAGATTTTACAGGCAGTAAAGACTGCTTTGAAGTAGATGCAACGCTGCCAATATCAGGTGGAGTCTGGTCCAATAACTGTCATGTCAACAATGTTTGTATTTATTCACTTCACTGTTGTTCTCACTCATTATGTTTTAGTTAACTTAACTTAGTTTTTGAACGTTCTATTTTGTACTTTATATTACTTAAACTACATATAACACATGAAATACAATCTGCGACTTAAACATTAAAATCTGTCGATTCATAACAGCTGGTAAATAATTTAATTTAATGCCAAAATTATCAGTGTTGCCAATTTGTTTCCAAAACATTATATATTATTAGATAAACAAATATTAAAACATTTAATATAATATCGTAATTTTAAGTAAATAAAGAAAGTTACATACTAGAAACAAGCTAGAATAATCATAGTTTACAAAATAAAACAATACCGAAATTCACGCATAATTTGTAAAATAATAACCTCCGCTCATTCATTTTCCCGCCTAGGGAGTTTGAATTTTTTCCATGTTATTAAATGAGCCCTACTCCCTAGTACTTTTTCATTACCAAAACATTTTGCGTACTGTTTTGAAACATTTTGCGTACTGTTTTAAAATATTTCCCGTATTGTTTGACAGAGCAGTTAAAATGACATTTTGCAGCTTAAAAACAGTGCAGTAATGGCTAATTTTGCTGCCGTGAGTAGATAATAACTATTATTGGTTAAATGGCCACAACAATGTACAAAAAGCCAATATTTGTTCAAAGAAATTCGAATAAATTAAAAAATTGTTTGGAATTTTTGTAAGAGTCATAACTTCGGTTGTAGTCATCCGATTTTGATGATTAAACTCTCGTTTCATAGAACATTTCGTCAGCTTCAAAAATGTTCTCTTTATGTTTTGCACACGACCCACAGGGAACCACTTATTTCAAGAAAACTGAAATGTATGCGATTTTATAAAATTTCGAGCATGCGCGATCATATGAAGGGCTTCCCTCTGGATAGCAGGCTATTTTTTTCTTCATATTTTAAGGAATATTTCAGAAAAATTTGGTTCGAAGTAGTACAAAATGAGTCACATTTCTTTAGGTCCGGCTCTTGGAGAATATAAAAGTCTCTAATAACAGGTATTACATACCAAATAAGACGACACCATGCTTCCCGGTACGTAATTAAAAGATCTGATGACACCCTGTCTTCCCCTGTAGTATTGGAGACATGATTTCGGAGCCAACATTGGATTTCCGTCACATACCTGCGATATCTTGATACGGAACAGTGGTCTAGTTGATATCAGGTTTAGTACAACTGGACCCGGTACATCGTCTACGTCAAGGTAAACTGCAAATAAAAACATTATTTAACGTCATAACTTTTATATTTCTCGCAAATAAACATATAGATAAATGTTATAATTTTATGATGGGGGCAAATGAACATACAATTTATCATTATATATATTTTTTATGGAAATAAATATATTATTGATTTTTTAGCGTATTTTCATAGAAAAAATGAGCTTATGTTTTGTTGATAAACATACAGTTTAATGATATAAAAGATTTAATGTTTGGAAGAAACTATTATTGGTTAGAGATCTTAGTAGTTAGCAACTTTTCGGTTGAGAAGATTTGAAGATAGGTAGTAAGCGCATTCTAGTAGAGATTTTTAGAACTAATACGAATTTAGTTTCAGCTTTCTCTACTAGGTTACACTACTGTTTTAGTTCAAGAGACCGTTGCAAATTTCGTGACCGTCAAGACCCAATGTATTAACCTGCTGGATTGATTTCTTGTGGCTCCCTGATTGAGGATCATATGGTCTGCCGTATCAGATCGGGGAATTTTGACCTCTGTGTCCCTTCAAAATCAAGAGAATTGCCCCAAACAGCGTTTTTGCCCTAAAAAGGTTTTATAAAAAAAAGTTTTATGTCTCTTTTAAGTTTATTAAATTTGTGCCATCTATTATATTAAATGTCATTATTAAATTAAAGTTTTATAAATTTTGATCATCAAAATTTGTTCAATACACCCAAATATTATAAGTCTCTAAGTTATATTCTAAAACGCACACAAACCTTAAAATTTCATGTTTTCCATGCTATCGTATGATACAAGCAGACTTAAAAAATCAACCATGTATCAAACTATAATAAAGTTATCTAGAAAAAGAGAGCAGCACAACTCACACATGTGATTATTTAACTATTGACATATAAGACTAAAAAACATATTTTTTTACGAAATTTATGTTTTTACCAATTTTTTATCATAATATGTTAAATAATAAATCATCATATTTAAGAGCTGTGCTGATCTCTTTTTTTTAACAACTTTATATATCACCATTAGTTTGATAGAATAAGCATAACTTTTAAATCTGCCGCAAGTATCACCTTAAAAAAGAGCCATTAAACTTTTTTGATATGACCAATAGGAACAGCAATATAGGTAAAAAACTGATTTTACGGCCATTTTCCGGACTTCAAAGGATCCAAGGGGCCAAAATTCCCTGATCAGAAATATTAAACACCCTAATCCTTTATCAGAAAGCAAAATAAGACGGTTACGTTTCTTCGTCTTGGTATTAAATCATATGTTTAAAATTTCTTGCTAATAAACTTACTATGCTGTCCAGTGAGGGAACCACAGAGAACAGGAACCATAACATCTTTGTTAGCACCTGAGATAAACAATCTGTCTTTTACACATTCACCATCCATTGGTGGCTCTAACTGTAAGCATAAAGATAAATTAATAAATATTTTGTGCTCTTAGATAATGTTTTCAACCAGGGCAGACTGTCCTGGGTCCCAATGCCACAGTCCTTCTTGGGCCCCTCATCTAAATACAAACCAAAAGAAAAAACAACTTTAAATATTTTAAAGTTATTATTAAATAAGTTATTAAGTCTTTATTAAATAATTTTAAAGTCCCATTAACTTTAATAATTTTATATATATATATATATATATATATATATTATTTATATAATTATGTAATATATCTATATCGTAGGAGTCAAAGAGGCTCTAAACTCTAAGGTAGGGCTAAAGAGCTCCCAGAGAAAAATGTTTTAAGTACTATAAAAATATTTTCAACGTATTTGCTATCAAGGGTTCTATGGAAGTTTCAAGACGACGAAGACCGCGTTAAGAGCTTTCGCTAGTTAGAAGTATGACTGGAATGTATAAAAAGTTAATTTCAATTTAATTAGTTAATTAGGAGTCACCCGTGGTGTGTGACTTAAGTGGTTAAGGTACGCGGCCAATACACAGAATGAATGGACTTTAAACTTCCGAGTTTATTTAGTCATGGATTCAATCCCAGCACGGGCCTCCGGGATTTTTATGAGAGGGATCAAAAAATTCCGTGTACCCACGTCCTTCAGAGGGACGTAAAGCCGGTGGTCTTTTGGCCTGTGCGTTGTCAGGTACTCGTTAACGATTCCTTTTACCCTAAATTGAAAACTGGGTATAGCAAAAATTTACGGACCCTCATGAGTAGATTCATTATAATACTATAGTGGTGTCTGCCTTGTAGATTTTAAAGTGTTATGGAGGTTTGGTTTAAACGCGAGGGCACGTGTTGTCCTAGTATTCACTAGAGTCAGTTGCAAAATATGTATGATTGCTTGAAAACATGCAAGAGAGGAATTCATAGGAAAATTCACGGCTCTTTAGTCTAGATTAGATAGAATATACCTACACTTGAAAGTAAAAGGAGTAGAACACTATCTTAGGGAGCTGGCAAATAGGGCCTAACAACCTAGGCCTTCTTGCCTAGTAGTTACTACCACTCCCCCCCCCCATATTACTACCACTACTAATTTCAAATGGAATGTAGGCAACAAGCGGAAAATGAAGCCACGCCTACTCAGTTGAAATGTAGGTCTGCCGCGGCGCTAGCGTCGAACGGAATCCAAATTTTCCCACCATTGAAGTAGACCAGTCTTACTGTTTTTAAGTATCTATAGGTCTCTGTTTAATCATATACAAATTATGTTGATGTTATTATTTCTTAAAAATTAATATAATTTAGCATTTCTGACTGATAAAAACAGTTGGGAGCACACCTTTTAAAATAAAACAAAAGATACTAACTCCTTTTTTTACACGAAAGTTGTAAAGTTTTTGTATTAAAGAAGTTCTACAATACTGTGTATTAACATCGCGTCATCTCTATATACAACATACTCTCTATAATCCTAAAACTACTAAATTATTTCGCTGAAGACATTTCTAATTACATACTTACTTCGAACTGTAAGAAGTCGAGTCTTATCTGCTTAGTGCAGGGTACTTTATCAATAGACAAACTGCAAGATCCCATGGTTGTTTCGGATCCAACAAACACAGTGTTGTTTATATTAGTCCTGGCTCCACAGGTGGCTTCGACTGCAACATGAGATTAATAGTTTTGTGAGAAATCGACGGTAATAATATTTATAGCAATATGGAGGACGTACCTATCAAAAATCGAGGGTATTAGTGCCACTACGCGGAAATCATTTTTATTGTGAAAGTAAACAGCATTTGTCTTTCCACAACGATATAATAGAATATACATAACCAGCTTTCGATCATAACGATCATCATCAGTGCCTATAAACCCAAACATGCAAAATATAAAATAAAAAGAAGTCCAGCTCTTGGGCCATCATCTGCAAGTCATGCCTTTTTCAGGATACTCACTCATGCAGCAGACGCCGTATCCCCTGGCACATCTGGTAGTTGGTATTCCTCCAAGACCAGTGCATTCCAGTTCATGATAACATGTACCTCCCTCCTCGCTGCATGCATCATTGGGAAACTGGATAATAGTGAACAGGTTCAAAACTGCAACATACACCATAATTTGACATTAGACTTAAGATTTGGTAAGAGTATTGGTATGAGAATCAGAAACTCTTTTAATTAATTAATTCTTTTAACATTTTTATCACATATTTTTTTAAAATAAATTTTGAAAAGAAGTTTTTAATTACTATAACTAAAAAAATCGTGCATGGTGGTCCACGTGTCGGGTGAATTTCCTTTGAAATGCGTGTTTCCGTGCTTAAGAATCCATTTCTTGCTTAAGGTCCCGGTTTATGTTTTATAACTTGAACAGTTACTCAAATATCACACCCTACTCGTAACTCGTTTTTCTTCTGTATCTTTGAAAGAACAATGCGCATAATTATGCTGTTGGTTATACAAAACTATGCCTCTAAAATTGGCTGTGAACACCTTTATTTGCATTAATTTAAAGCTCAGTTAGTGCTGCATTAGTTTTGAAAAATAAAGAAAAAACGAGTACAAATAACCTCTATGCAACCTCGGAACTTCGTGGCCAATTTGTTTTGTATTATTTGTGATTACATGGCATTTTTCAATGTATTTAGGGAATTTTTATCACTTCACCTAACAATCCTATTTTACATCAAGGCCTCTCAGGTGCTAATCCTTCAAAGGACCTGATACAGTGCATACCCCTCCACTACCTACTATCATTTTCTGCCCAATTAATTGTTCATAAGTAATATACCAATTTATAAAATATACCAATTAATATTTAAACTATACTTAAATTACGATACCTAAACTAAACAGGAATAAAAAATAGATTATATAATAGGATTAACTTAAATTAGATTTTATAGCAAATTGAGAATAGTTCTAGAAGCATGTTTGTATAACTGTATATTTATTTAGTTAATAATTAACTCTATGACGTCACTAAAGAAATTATAATTTATGATACTTCTTAGTGACAGTGAATAAAAAATAATAACATAAGGCAAGAATCCGTTCGGTTCATTTCTATCAATTTTATACAATAGCACATTGACGTATCTTTGAAGAGTGAAAATCTGATCTGAGATAAGATGTTATCTTGAAGGCTTTTCTAGAAATTGCTATAGAGTTCATATACCGTATAAGTCTTGGTAACTCAGCTGGCCAGTTGTGTTAAATGTGTATAATATGGGCAAAGATTTATCTGTGTCTATATTGTACCAAAGTTTATGGCCCGTATTCAAAGACATCTTCCTAACATTTTCCTAACATTCTCTTTACATTTTCCTAACATTCTCTTTACATTTTCCTAACATTCTCCTTGTTCCTTAAGGAGAATGTTAGGAAAAATGTTAGGAAAATGTTAGGAAGATGTCTTTGAATACGGGCCTAAGTGTATTTTTAAAGACCTATCTACCCAATCCAATGCTAACTAGATTCTTAGCATAACGAATTGCGAACCTGTCAACCAAGTGGGTTTACCTAGCCTGGGTGGAAATTCTAGCCTTGCCCTTCGGGGGGACTAATTTATAAAACTGTCTGATCCATTGCTCCCTGTAACTAATATACTATAGAATAATAAGGAAGGCTTATTAACGAATCAGGTAAAAGTATCCAAAAACTATGTAATATCTTTAGAATTATATTGAGCGAAACTGTCATCAATCAAAATTTAAATAATAATCCAATAACATATTCCCCGCCTAATTGACCTCCTCCTGAGCGAGAGATCACTATGACCTTGCCTCACTGGTCTTTTCATTGTTCCCTGAGCAGTCCTTAATATTTCCAAACCACTCTCACTTGGCCATCCTTTCCCGGATAGGTGCTAATTACTAAACCCTTTTGGCCAAGTATTTCTAGCGCTATATTGGGTCAGCAAGTCAGCACTATAATCGCCAACCTTAATTGGTTCAGACCTTTTTTAACCACTTGGGTCGACAAGTTGAGTGCGGTAAAATATTCTTTTAGCCATCTCTCCCAAAAGTGATCAGAAAGGGCGTTAGCAATGCGCCAATGCCGTCGGCCCCCACAAAATCATTCATCGAATAACACCAGGAACTTTGGCTGCACTGCTTCTGCCGATCAGGAAATGGTTAGGTGTTAGAGCTTCTTGACCCTCCTCGTCTAGTGGCACATATGTGAGAGGGCCGGCTGTTTATGATGTTTTCTACTTCTGCAAAAAGTGTTAACAGTACCTCATCCTTGGCGCGTCTTTCTTCTAGTACTGCTTCCAGTGCTCTTTTTACTGATCTTATCAAACGTTCCCATGCTCCTCCTATGTGTGGCGCAGCAGGAGGTATAAATATCCACTTTGTCCCTTTCAGTGCAAGTTCTCCAGTTATTTGGCTCTGATTTAAGTTGTCCAGTCTACTTTCAGCACTTGGCTGCTCCCGTCAGATTTTGCCGTTGTCAGAACCTAATTCAGCTGGTTGTCCTCTTCGACTAGCAAATCGTCCTTATCGCCATTAATGCGCTGTCCGTAGTCAAAGAATGTGTGCTATTTCCAGTGAATAGCTCTTGTTGATAAACAAGTAAACAAAACTCATATCTCTTTTCTTTTATGTCTAGTTCACAGTTACCATCATAGGTCCAAAATAGTCGATTCCGGTCTTGGTGAAAGGTGAAACATGATGTTCAACTCGTTGTTTCGGTAAATCTCCCATTAATGGCATTTGAATTTTATTTTTTCTGATCCTGCATAAAACACACTTCTTTATCACATCTCTTATTATTTTTCGTAATCCGGGTATCCAATATGTCTGATTTATTTCGTTTAATACAGTTCTTTTCCCTGGTGTAAAAACTTTCTTGGTACTCTTCAACAATCAGTTAATGTAAATCTATGTTTGTTATCGTAAAATGATTGGTTGTTTTGATATTTGTGGTGCTTCTTCTAAATTTTCAATCTACCTCTCACTCTCAAAATTTGGTTTTCGTCCGTCCGAAACGGGCATGTTTTCAGAATTTTACTACTTTTTTGGATTTCAATTTTTCTGTTTAATAGCAATAATTTCTTCGAATCTTTCTAGTTTGAACTAGTCGAATCCATTCATTTAATCTTCTTTCCTCTCTTGTATCATTTGTGGACCGGTTTTCATATTTCCTTTCTTCTCAATTTTCTCGATAACTCTCAGTGTGTACCGTGGCTCCAATCAGAAACACTTAGTTTAGAAACATTTTCTAATGTTCGGTAATGAGTTCTTTATTTTATCTACGTTATCAAGTAAACCTAAAAGTATAACAATATTAATTCTGGGTCATTTTCTGTTTCTGGGTAACATCGTTCATTCGGCATGACAGGCCATTCGTCTTCGTCTGTTAGTAAGAATTTTGGTCCCGTAAACCATACTGATGTATTTCTGAAGTCGTAGTTTCTCCATTGTCTTGTCGCTAAGTCGGCTACGTTTAAGTTTGTAGGTACATAATACCAATCTTCGATGTTTGATTTTTCTTTAATTTCCCCTACTCTATTTGCAACATACGGTTTCAGACTCCGTGGGTCACTTTTTATCCACCCCAAAACAATTGTTGAATCACACCAGAAATATCTTTTATCTATGTTTACTTCGAGTGACAATTTTATATCTCTGCTAATTAGCAGCCAATAAAGCTGCTTGTAGCTCAAGTCTTGGTATTGTAGTGGTTTAGTGGAGCAACTTGCATTTGCTACCAACAAACGATACTTCTACGTGGTCAGAGAGTATAATTCTTAAATATGAAATACTTGCATACGCACTGTCACTGCTATCACAAAACGTATGCAGCTCGATTTTTTCGCGTTTGTCATATCTAGTGAGTAACACCGAGGAATCTTTAGTTCTTTTTTTGTCTACATTTTGATATCCAGGATTTC
>JACMZG010001859.1:19638972-19656472 GCA_018340805.1 Microvelia longipes
AACAGTCTTTTACTCTCGTTCAATTCCAATACAGCACATTAATTTTAAATTTTGACCAAGTAAAAATAATATTTATCATTAACTAGCAGTGGTACTCGAGCAAATATTTTATTTATCAAACAACAAATTATTAATTATTCCTTTGAGGACTACAAAAAATGGTTACCTACATTGTTAACAGCTGTAAAAACTGTTTTCTTGTAAGTAAGAAAATTCCTAGTTTAAGATGTTTTTCCATCCGGTGATTCTCAAACCGTGATTTATGATTGCTTGGTAAGTTGCTTGTTTCGATAAGTTGACGATCAAGAATGGAATTCTTACCCACTTCAGTTATTTTAGCACTGATTAAGATTTGACATAGTTTATGACTCCTTCTGGTATATTATGATTAGTCTAAGTTTAAACTTTGGTTTAGATCCTTTAAGTAGTTTTCGAGTTAAAAGCAACCATATATATGATTACATCTGTTTTTGTGGGTTTACATTACAACTCTACAAACAAAAGCTACTTAGTAAGATAAAAAAAACCACACAATTGTATGTATTTATACTAATACTGCAATTATAATTATCATTTTGATAATTAGTTATTAGTTTTTGTTAAATAAATTACAAAAATGAGAATTAGTTTATAATTCGAAAAATCGGGTACGAGGCATCTCGGTACTTCTCCTCCCTAATTCGAACTCTTTTCTTTCGTCTTTAGGATGCCAAGATTATACGCAATGCTTAAGGTGGAATTCCTTCGATCTCGCTGCGTGCGACCTAATATTAAAAATATCTATACTAAGTCTAGGGTGTTATGACTTCGGTCCTGCTTTGCTCGTTCTCAGAATTCCGTGATTATATAGTTAAATCCTATGGATGTATAACTTCGGCCTCGCTACACTCAAGCTAAAATATAGAAGTGATCCAAAGTCTCAAATGTAATAACTTTGGACTTTTGCAATTTTGCAATGCAACCCGAGGTTTCGTTATACTCTTGAAAACATTGATAATGTTATCAATAAACAATTTATTATCATAGAGGTATATACTAGATATAGAGGGCAGAACCCATACAGATAGATACTAGAGGTGGCATAGTCTATCTTAACACATTGAGAGGCGTGAAACATCTTTTTGGGGCTCTCAGGGGTTCTGTGTAACCTCATTAAAACCTCCTCCAAGTGTGAATTAAGGTTATAATAAATCAATTGTTTTCAGCTTCCCGCACATTGTTTTTGTTTTGATTTGTAATTATGATATTCTCCGATGTAAGTTATTGTAATTTTGTACTGATTATTTGATTGTATTTATAACGAGGGTGGAACGGTTACTTTTTCAATGTTTCAAAATTTAACTTGTGCGGCCTCTCTAGTAATAATATTTCTATGTTATCAGATAATTATCATAGAGATATTAATACTAGAGAAGCTCTATTAGATGTATTTTGAATAACCTTAAATTTTACTTCCATCTAGATATCGACAGCGCATGCATTATGCTTACAATTCTTTAATAGTTCTCATTATCCTACTTCAGCTTATTTATATGACCTAATAATTTTAAATAACAGGTACAATCATATTAAATAATAATTTACTTACATTTTGCATCTTTTTCAGTGGCGTATGAATTTTTGAGTGAAGTCGCTGAACTTTGGTTGATTCTAGACGGGATCAAGGTTGTCGAATTCTTCCTGTACTTCCTTCTTTTTATCTTATACCTCCTGTGCTGCGCCCCATCGAAATTAGATGATGTTTTAGAAGAAACCGATGGCGCAGTTGATGGATAAGGAACTGTTTCGTAAGTAGTAAAATCAGGTAAATCGGTCGTAACCGGATGCGATGAGTCGGAAATTAAGACAAAATTATTATCAGGCTCGTCGAAAAACGGTTCATCTGAATCGTCGCTATTACTTTTTTCTTCGTATTTAACAGGTGGGTTGAAAACGGTCCTATTAACACCGTTTTTATTGAAATACTTAACAGGTCTTACTCTTCCAAACGCGTCAACGGGTAATCTAGGTGTTATTTCTTTAACAGGCGCATTAATTTTGGGCAATATTATCGTTCTAGACGGTGTTCCATCGCTGTTATTAAACCTCAGAACTGTGAAATCATCCAAATTAGGTTTAACGGATGATGAAGTTTTAAAATTTACAACCGGTTTAACAAACGGTGACTTATGGTGGATTAAATTATCCAAATTTGATGATCGAGTGCTGAATCTATCATTAGACACTGTTAAACTACCGATATTCGTCAATTTCTCATAGCTCGAGGAAGATACCTTATTTATCAATATAAACAAATAAAATAATTTGAAAAACATTTTTAAAATCAGGTAAATAAAATTAACTTAAATAAAGAAACTATACATATAGAAACAATAATTATAGACTAATTTAAAACACCATCAACAAAATTTAAAACTATTAACTATAGAGCAAACAACCAAACACTTATTATTATTATTTATAATGCTTTAAATATTTAAATATTTTTATTTTAATATTTTCCTGTGGCAACACTGCTTTATTAGCATATCACTGAACAAAGTCTAAATCAAAACTGTACTGGACTTCCTAGTCTGTTTCCATTTATATAGATTCAATTACTAATATTAAATAACAATAATTTTATTGTTATATTGTGTCATAGATTGAATTATTTGAGTTATGAGTGTATAATCTGTTAATACAAGGAAATATACATATAATTGAGTTTAAGTAAAAGTCCAAGAACAATGGTTTTTGGGGATATTTTTAATTTTGTAGTTTTCCGTTTGGTTTGACTATAGTACCAGCTATGTTTCAGTAAACTCGAATCTAAAAGTAGACTTGATTTAATGGATCTTGTTGTATTTTATATTTTATTTAGCTGCTGTACAGATGCTATAGTTAAAGTAAGGTTCAAAGATCTTAGATCGGTTCCTCGTCAAGTGATTTTAATTTATTAATTAATATTATTTCATTTGGATCATTAAATCCAAATAATTTTTTAAAATAATTTTCATTCTCGTAAATCTGTTATAACTTAAGTCCAATTCCAGTGATATAGTTATATTACAAAGTTCAATTTCACATAAACAAATAATCTTATTTAAACTTCAATTTATAAAATTTAAATTTTTTTTTAATAATAAAACTCTTAATACGAAAAAAGCATTTCGGAACACTAAAGACATATTATTGGGATATTACCGTGGTTTATAAAGCATGGATGATTAAATACTTAAATAGTAAGTATTCAAATGAATCGGCCATCATCAGTTTTTTAAGTTACAATAAAAAAAATGACTCTATTTTTACATTAGTTACTTCTTATTATAATTTAAAATACTACTTATAATAAATAAACTATACTACAATTAAAGTTTTATGAAAATTGTTACAAAGATAAACTTGTCAATTTGATATGACAAAGTATGTGTCCTTTGAAAAATCCCTTTTATTTATTTATCACTAATTAATTCTTTATTCATCACTATTGTTATGTGTTCCACAAATTCGTCGAAAGCACTGTTTTCAAACATAAAGATAGTTTTGTTAAGGTTGATTCTAATGGTTCTCAAAAAAAGGAAGGCTGCACCAATAACCACAATCGGTAAATCGGTATCTATTAGTTAACGATTCCGAATGGAACAAACTATAAATCCCGCATTCGCTAAACAACTGTGTTGTACACCGTTTAACGTCCGAATACAAACTAATGAACGAAAAGCTAACTCTTGTTCAATAAACAGTCAGTTAGCGGTTACTGAGTTATTAAAAGACGTTACGGTTAGTGGATCACGTGACCCAGCTGAGGATATATACAATGCTGATATCTATCATAATATTAACTTCATATCTGAATATGTAAGATATCTTTGTTTTTAAACACACCTTTCTATTTAGTCATTTTCACTTTTATTTTGTTCTTTATCCATTCCTAATTGTTACTTTTCCTCATTTATACCGTAGGTATATGGGAAAAGTATTGTGTTTGCAAAAAAAATCCGAAACCGAGATGAACTTCATAAAAGATAAGGATAAGACTGGAGTACATTAGAATAATACCATAACGTATACATAAAATAGAAAATAAATAAATAAAATAATAATAATAATAATATGAATAAATGATAATAAAAATAATTAATAAAATTAAGTTTAAATTTAAACTAAGTAAAACTAATAAATTATATTTTTTAATTTATATAATGTAATACGAAAATAAGTATAATAATTAATTACCATAGCGTAATTATTTAAACAATTTTCTTATTTATTTATCTTTATTTTTAAATTATTTATGATCTTTTATTTTGCATGTGTTTTTTATTAAATTTATATCAGTGCCACACAGCACAGGATTTCCAAATTCTCTAGTGTGGCACTCAATCCTTTAATGTAGATATAGTTCATATAATATTGTAATGCTGTGTAAATAAAGGAATAAAAAAACCGGAATTATCCGTTTCAGGCGTTTTTCAGGCGTCCTAAGTGGTTTTTGCAAAGTTATCTGTCTGTATGTGTGTGTGTCTGTTATCATAGTAGTGCCCTGTGTCTCTAGGATACTAGAGAGTTAAAATGTTTTACAAAAATCAGTCAATTGCTGTAGATGTGCTATTCGAAGAAATATTTTTTTTATGACGTCATTAACCCGCAATAATGACAGCAAAAATTTCGAAAATCATAAAACGGGAAAAAAATGCGATCATATTGAGATTTAGTACGCATGTGACTATCTATAAGACTAACTTATGAGCCAAGTTTCATCTCATTATCAGTATTAATTCAATTTTTATTGAATGACTAGTGTACGTTTTTTCAAAAAAATTGTACACAATTAGGAAATGGTTCAATTGAGTTGAAATTTGGTTCAAGTGTATATTATTATCTAATTAATAAGTACACTTAGTTTTGTTTCAATACTACAAGTATATCCATGATTTTTGTCGGATCAAAAAAATTACGGAGCATTAAGCGTGGTCAGTGCTGTATGGGTGACTGCTGAGAATGATACGGATACATTTACTATCTGAGTACGAGTGAAACGATTCCGAAGCAGGGAGGATAAGCGTAGCGAATTCGATGTAATGAGGAAAAGTTCCGAGGTACATCGTACCCATTTTTTTTGTTATCCAAATGGATAAGATTACAAGATGGACAGCATTCTGATTGTTTGATAACTTGATGCTTTCTTTCGTTATTCATTTTTATTAATAATATTTAATGGTGGTTTATATTATAAATAATTAATATTTTTATTTAAAAAAAATTATGGCGTTTCCATGATTAGCAATCCATTTCTTGCTCCCGTTTATGCTTTACCAAGACGTTGAGCTGTATCCCTTTTAACTTATTTTTAATGTAGATAGCCCAAGAACGGGATAATAAAAAATTAAATTAATGTGGCGACGTTTCGGCCAAGCTGGCCATAATCATGCCTTAAAAAGAAAAAACAAAATTTAAGGCATGTTATGGCCAGCTTAGCCGAAACGTCGCCACATTAATTTAATTTTTTAATATCCCGTTCTTGGACTATTAACATTTAAAATTTATGCTTTACTTAAACTTGAACCTTACTAAAAAATTGAGTAACTTGAGCAGTTACTCATCAAGCACTTAATGTAACTCATTTTTCTGTTTTTTTCAATGGAAAAAAACATTATTCTGTTGGTTATACAAAACTAAGCCTTTAAAATTGGCAGTTCAAACCATTTTATTTGCACTAGTTAGTGTTTGCTCAGTTAGTGTTTATATATATAAACACTTTATTACAAAATATAAATATGTGAGGCTGGCCTTATAATAAGGTTGCTACAACACATCGTACTATCAATCTAAAAAGACAATTGGTCAAATTTACAACTAAGGGTTCAAATTAAAAAATTATGTACATAAATTTACAAAAACTTTACATCTATAGATAACAGACTTGTTATTCAACTTATTGTTGTACAGTTAATTTATATGATTAAATTTTATGAATAAATATGATGATTTATTATGCCTAATGAGTCAAGAATTATGTTTTCAGACAGTACGCGGATAAATTCTTGGTCTACACCGATCTCGTCGAAGAATTGTTTGTTCTTTCTGGTATAGCCCCCCTCGAGCAAACACAACCGTACACGACATAGTTTCTATCTCCGTGAGAAGCTCTAAAATGTTCTTTATAATAACTCATGCTCTTTTCGTAGATACTTCTCTTTTCCTCGTGTACTTTGTCAGCTTGGTCAATGTCGTTTGTCTCGTATTTGACAGTAGGATCAATTATAAGAGCAGATTTGTTGTCGGGGTGAAAAGCTACTATGTCAGCATATCTGGAAGAACCTTCCGAATCTATTGAGTACACCTCATCATAACAAATATACTTATTTAAAAAAATAACCAATCAAGTTTAAATTTGGTGCAGTTACTCATCAAGCACTTAATGTAACTTATTTTTTTTCAATGTAAATGAGCATAGTTATCCTGTTGGTTATACAAAACTATGCCTCTAAGATTGGCAGTTCAAACCATTTTATTTGCACTAGTTTAATGCTCAATTAGTGTTTATCTTTAAAAAATTAACCAATCGAGTTAAAATTTGGTACACGTGAATCCCTCCATGAAATAAATAAGTATACTAAATAACTACTAAAGTGTTATACTATACTATTATACTATATTATACTTTACTATTATGCTAGTAATAATTATACTTACTATTAATTTATACTTAACTATTTATAATTTAACTATATTAATTTATACTTACTATTATTCTAGTTTTAGTTATACTTTACTATTATGCTTATTGCTTTTAGTGGTATAAAATTATACTAAAGTATACTAGTAGTATTAAATTATACTAGTAATGTATAATAATGTCAGTCAGCATTGAGTGAGGTCTGTGTCTGGATGATTAAAGGCTGGATGTAAAACGAATGTAATTACTGTCTGTAGACGAGCGAAGCAGGTCAGAAGACGTACTTAAATACGAATTTGGTAATTATTATATTCTAAGGACGAGCGAAGTGAGTTAGAATTAGTAAGATTAAGCGTAGTGATTTCAATTTTGTGGGGAAAAATTCTGAGCTTCCTCCAACCCAATTTGTTTAAATTAAAATGTCAAGTATTATATGAATCCCTATCAAGTTTATGACCCATCTACATTTTCACATTTTTTTTAATTTTTTAAAATTTATTATAACAGTAGCCCTGCTATGACTCTTTATTTTCTAAACACGCACCGCTTTCGCATAACATGTTCATCTTTTATCCCCTTTTTTTCTTTTTTACATATTGATTTTGTTATAGTTTTAGCATTTGTTCAAGAATAATTATGATTCTTTTTTTGTCTTTAATTGTAATCTTCTTTTTCTTTTTTGAAACCATCTTCTGTTTATCACTATTTCTCATTTAAGTACACCCATCTACAATTACACTTGTTTAAAGTGACTATTACCCAAGCAAAAAATATATCACTTATTAGTATCACTCTCTCATCATATGATTATGACTCTTCAATTTATGATCATTCCATATATGATCAATTTTATTACACGTAAATAATCAATATCTAAAACCCAATATATATTAAATGCAACATTAATTTATTTTTATACCCACTACATAGAAACTGCATGTATTCAATATAAAATTCTTTTATCTCGGATAAGATAACAGATGCATTTATAAATTGCGTTGATTAAATTCCGTTAATAAATTTGATCCATCCATATTTGGTACGAGTTGCTTACTATACAATTTTTTTTACCAATCAAGTTTAATTGTTGTTGCATTGTTTTTTATTACAAAACAATTCAGTGATACAAAACAATAAGAGCTCCTTCAAGTTAAAGCGACGATTAAACCGGCACGGTTTTCTTGTATTGATGGTTTAGCACCCCTCGGTTTTAGGAACGAACTTTTGTTTGAGAGATGTACAAATTGTTTGAAAAAAGCGAATGCATCTTTTCAGCGATTTTTACTTATATATATTTCGTAAGAATATATATAAGTAATATGTATGTATCATATATATTCCGTAGGAATATATATAAGTAATATGTATGTATCATATATATTCCGTGGGAATATATAAGCAATATGTATGTATCATATATATTCCGTAGGAATATATACAATAGTATCGTGTTCCCAATAGAAATCCGAAACCGGAATTTTATCTGAATCATCTATTTCAGGTGTTTTAGACCTCTTAAGTGGTTTTTACAAAGTTGCCTATGTATCTGCTATTAACATAGCAAAATATTTTTTTTACGTCTTTAACCCGCAATAAAGACAAATTCCAAACCCCCAAATATTAAATATTTACATATTCATAAAAGGCGGACATTGTTTTCAGCCGGTTGATATATTATAATATATATATAATATATATATATATATATATAATATATATATAATATATATATATATATATATATATATATATATATATATTATATATATATAGACCTACATATGTAATAAATTTAATCTCAATATCAGCATTAGCCGCCTCCGTGCCGAGGTCGTTAAGGCGTTAGTCTTTACACTGACCTTGACACCACGGAGGCCTGGGGTTCGCATCCCAGGTTACGCTCTCAGTTTATAGAAGATTATTATTTAGATAAATTATCGCCAACTTTAGAATTCACTTTGAGCGTAACGGTTGCTACTACCACCCGAGGTGGTTCCCGCAGGGGTTATTCCTGCTGAGCCGCAAGGCTCTAAACGGGCATTATTATCATTATTATTATCAGCTTTAGTTCAATTTTTATTGATTTGACTTGTATACTTGTACTTGTATGTAAAAATCGGAAATTAATCATTTATAAGTTGAATTATAGTACAACACACGACTAAAATCTGTTGACAGCGTGGGAAAATAATATTGAGGAACCAATAAGGTTGGCCTGATTTGAAATTGAAGGCGAGGTTTAACATCCAGGGCTCACCTCATTGCGGCTCCCCCACATTATTTTCCGATAATACGACAAGTATATCCGCGGTTTTGATTGTATTATAAAAGTTAAGCAGCATTGAGCGTGATCAGTGCCTGGGGTGTTGACCGCTGGCAATAAAACGAATGTATTTACTATCTGAAGACGAGCAAAGCAAGTCCGAAGACATGTTACAGTATAAATTTGGTGTTTCTTATTTTCTGTGGACGAGCGAAGCGAGTCCAAGGTAGGGAGGATGAGCGTAAAGAATTCAATATGATGAGGAGAAGTTTTGAGGTACCCCGTACCCGATTTTTTTAAAATTTAGTCCGGGGATTCATGCAGTGCTTATATTATTATATTTATATATTATATTATATTTATAATATTATGATTATATTATTATATTAATATATATATATATTATATTATATATATATTTATTATATATATTATATATATTATATTATATTATAATTATTATATTATTTATATCATGACTAGGCCACTCTATTAACACATGTTTAATAAAAACTATTCATTTTTGCACTCAATAATGTTTGGAGTGATTTTAATAATTGAAATTTTAAAATGCTAAGGCACTTGAAGAGTTTATTTTATTTTATAAAAGATAATCCAATCAATCAGCTCATTAAAAAGTGATCGTGTCAATGAATCCGCATATTATAAGCCTATAACATTTTAAAGTCTCTAAAATGTTAGAGATCACCTCTCTGAGAATTCTTTTGTCTTTATCATGAATGAATTCTCCTTTATTGAACTCCGTGAAGATTATCTCTTTTCTCGTCATAATAAAGATGGTTTTGTATGATTTCTTTATTAATGTTTATAGTTTTTAATGCAACAAAAGATGCTATTATTTTCCTGTGCAATTAATTCGGAGGCGCAGGCGAGGAATTTACAAAAATGGTTTCTGAGGCGCAGCCGTAGAAAAAACAAAGGATTATTAATCCCGAAGATTATTTTGATCACATTTCTTCAGAGAAAAATTTATTTAACCTCCAGAAGGGAGGGAAAGTGTACTTTTCTCCCCATTGTAGAAACCACAAGACTAAATAATCCCTAGTGTAAATCTTCAGAGGGAAAAAAATTTGAATCAAAATCTATAAAAATGAAAACCTAAAATAATGCTGACCTCGGTGTAGAGTGACTAAAAACAGATGATACATTAATTAAAATTTAAAAATTGATTTATTTTAATTGATTTACACAAGTAAACATTACTAACAAATAACAACACCAAAATCTCTCCACAAAACCTTTATTAAAACCAGAGCCGGCTTTCGACCTCACGATCATCATCATCCCTTTAGTCCGCTATATGACTCTGCCTAATAAGTCAGACTAGGATTCCCCTTCTTCAACTCTCCGGCACTGATGATGATCGTGAGGTCGAAAGTCGGCTCTGGTTTTAATAAAGGTTTTGTGAAGAGATTTTGGTGTTGTTATTTGTTAGCTGTGTTTACTCCACTGCTCAGTTTTCTGTTAACAAGTAAACATTGATACACAACACCGATTGAGGAGCTTTTAAATTTAATCGAGGAGACAAACTATGTAAGAAATTAATTATTTACATAATATAATTGTGTGCGAGAGTGTTTAGCAAAAATCGGTAGTATCAAATGATAGAAATATATTAATTACTGTCCAAAAATATATTAGGTAACTTTAATAAGGTATACAGATTTTATAACACAATACCCTCCTTTCTGGGTAAAATTTTAAACTTACAGCGGGAATGACAAGTTGCTCTAGAGAATTAATTAACTCCCTCTGCTTCGCCTCGTGAGTTAACTAAATGTTTTTTTCGTTAATCCAAAGGAACCAACTAAATAAATATTTCGTCAAGCATTGGTATTTAATTAACAAGGTTCTTTCTACTTAAGTCAACAATTTTAGTGCCGAGGGAGCAAAAAAAATACTTATATACCATGGTAAGTTTATAAATATTTGTTATTGTTTCAAACAACTTCAATGGCCTGAAAAAAAATTATAAAAAATAATAATAAATATTCCTAATAATAATTATTAATAAAAAAATATTTTTATTAATCGAATCATGGTTATTTGTGCACCAAGGGAGTAAAGAATGCTATTATTTCCCTGAGCAGTTAGTTGGTTCCTAAGGCGTATGCCGAGGGAACTAAAGTATTTAGCTCCCGCGGCATAGCCAAGACAGGTAATTGCGAGGGGGAATATAACATTTTATGACATTTCGACATGTACTTTTTAGACATGACGTGTTTGTGTATTTTTGTCTGATATCACCATAGATCCTAGTGTATTTATGCTATTGAGTTGAAACTTAAAACCCATTTCAATTTTTTAGTCTAAAGTCTATTCGGAAAATAATTTGTATACGACGTCATTAACCGAAAAAATTATTCACCAAAGTTTCAAAAATCCATAAAACGCCGAAAATTGTTTTCGATTAATTTGAGAAGCTTGTAATTATATAATTATATAATCATTATATATCATTATATATCATCATTATATATTATATAATCATATAATTATAACTAAATTAAATATATTAGAAGCATCTAATGATAATTGGTGAACGTAACTTAAAAATTTAAGTCATTTCGATAACCTAATTATTTGACGTACAAACGGGACCTGGTAAAGACGTCAAATGTTACCTTGCATTTAATGCTATAAAAGACAAGCTTATGCAAGATCTAGGCAGTTTAAAATATTTTAATTGCGGTTCATAGAATTCACGTAATTATAAAATATTTATTTAATAAATTTAGTGCACTTAAAACTAAACCGCTAGGTAAATAAAACTTTTTTATGCTCTAGAAAAACGAGCAATCTTTTTCGAACATTTATATTGGTTCCTAAGGTAAGGCCGATTATTTATTATTATTTATTTAATAATTAAATAAATATTATAAATTCCGAAGCGTAGCTGATATAATGCATTATTATTCCCCCGATGAAACCAAGTTAAATAATAAGCATTGATCTGCGAGAAAATTTTAGTGCAAGAGCCAGACCTAAAAAATGTGACTCATTTTGTACTACTTCAAACCAAATTTTTCTGAAAATATACCCTAAATTATGATGGAAAAACTTAGTGTGCCTAGAGTGGAGCTCTTCATATGAATGCGCTTGCTCAAAATAATAGAAAACAAATTGGAAAAACAAACTTATTGGAAAAACAGTTTTTTCCAATAAGTGGTTCCCTGTAGGTCGTGTGCAAGACATGAAGAGAACATTTTTTAAAGCTGATTATATTTTCTATAAAACTTAATGATAAAAATCTGATAACTACTAAAGTTATGACATTTTTTTCACTCTTAAACCCGTAGGGTCGCATTTCTAAAATGGCCAAAAAATGCACAAAAAACCCATATTTTTTCACTGAAATTTACTGACTTTGCATATAAATTAAGAATTTTGTTTGGTGTTTTTGCAAAAAGCCATAATTTTGGTTGGAGTCATCCGATTTTAATGATATAACACTCGTTTTATAAAACATTTTATCTCCTTTAAAAAATGTTCTCTTCATGTTTTGCACACGACCCACAGGGAACCACTTATTCCCAGAAAACTGAAATCTGTGCGATCTTATAAAATTTTGCGCAATCATATTCAGTAAAAATATGAAGGGCTCCACTGTTATACTACAAAACAAAACGGTTATTCTACAGAACAAAACGGTTATGATACAGAACAAACGGTTATAATACATAACCGTAATAAAAACTGTTAATGTACAGAACAAAACGTTATAATACAAAACAAAACGGTTATAATACATAACCGTAATAAAAACTGTTATTTTACAGAACAAAAACGGTTATAATACATAACCGTAATAAAAACTGTTATTCTACAGAACAAAACGTTAAAAATACAAAACAAAACGGTTATAATACATAACCGTAAAAAAACTGTTATACTAATGAACAAAACGGTTATAATACAAAACAAAACTTTTATAATACAGACATGCTAATGATTCGTCTTGTATTAAAACAAACAATGAGCGAAAAGTCAACAACGATTGATTTATCATTACCTTTACACGCTTTAGAAATAGGTTATAATGAGGTTACACAGAGCCCCAAAAAGAAGTTTCAATCCTATCTGAGTTTTGTGATAAGATATGCTACCTCTAATGATATATCGCTATGGTTTCATGTCGAAAGAAGTCGTTCCAAGAAAAAATTTTTCGAGGGTTTGAATGTGGGCGTTTGAAGATCAAACAGGCGTTTAAGGAAATATTAGTGGAAACCCGTGATTGGTTAAATATATATTATATATTATATATAATATATATATATATATATATATATATATATATATATATATATATATATATATACATTGATCAGTGGGTTCTCTCTTAGACAAATAAACCTCTAAAGAAGTACAAAGCAGTATCTACCAACCACCAAGGATACATTTTTGCCTCAAAGGAAAGAAGTGAAAAAAATAGTTAAGTGGGATAAATGCGTGGAGCACCCTGACGCCGTCACCATGGCAACAATTAGAAATACTATCACGACTGTTTTCACTATCAGCTCGCATACTAACTACAAAATTATCTTTAGTAGCTCTCATGTAAATACATTGATTGGGGGCGTGATATTATCATTTCAATATAAAACTGTTACTAAATACACCAGGGATATTTAGCTCTACGTCACGGCTTTTCATGGTCGTTCCCAGGTGAGGCTGAATGGTGTACTAGCAACTACCTGAGAAAATTGGTAATACTAAACAATCCTTTGAAGCAATTGTTATAGGATGAGTAAAATTAAGGCCCGTATTCAAAGACATTTTCCTAAGTAAAATTAAGGCCCGTATTCAAAGACATTTTCCTTAAGGAGCCCTTAAGGAAAATATTAGGTTTACCAGTGTAGGTAAGGAAAATGTTAGGTCACCTTAAGGGTTCCTTAAGGAGACCTTTAGGAAAATGTTAGCTTTAGGCAAGGAAAATGTCTTTAAATACGGGCCTAAATCCAAAGTTTCATTAGTGTTGTGAAAATATTTAAACATTTATGCCTCGGAGGTTCTCGAGCCGAACGATTTCCTTTAAACGCTTGCTTTCAAAGCAATCTATCTACGCTTGTTTCCAAAGCAATCTATCTACGCTTGCTTTCAAAGCAAGCTATCTACGCTTGCTTTCAAAGCAATCTATCTACGCTTGCTTTCAAAGCAATTTATCTACGCTTGCTTTCAACTCTATAGTACTTATAGGAAGTAGTTATAGTAGTATAGGAATCTATAGTACTTGTCAGTGGCGGACTGTCTAGGAGAGGAGGGGGTCAAGGAAGACTGTTCCCTTGGGACCCTACCCCTTTCGTGGCCCTACAGGCCCCTCAAACTTATTTTTCTATAATTGAAAATAAAAGTTCATTCAAATTATTCATACCTACTATTTATTTCTTTTTATTACTAACGTTTCTTTTTAATTCGCTAACATTATAAACAACAATAAAAACTAAAACTTTAGGCTCTCGAGCCGCTTCGCTACATTGTTGTTGTTTCGTATTATTGTTTGTTTACAATATTTTTGTCATGTCAGCGAATTTCGATCGCCTTCCCTCGCTATGACCCCTATAAAGACCATAGGTTCGAATATTTCGTTCAAATAATTATCTTACACCAGGCGCACATAGCATAGTGTAGTAGGGTGTAGTACACACACACACACAAAAAAAAAAAAAAATATTATATATATATATATATATATATATATATATATATATATATATATATATATATATATATATACAGCACAGCACACCTTACAGCGCTGCTAATATTTTATCCATTTATTTTGTATACTTTTATACAATGTATTAGAAGTGATGAATCTTGTGTACCAGTAAGCTTATTTCTAATTATAAATGGGTAATAGTACTTATGTATGACAAACGATAGTTCGGGAAAAAATTACCGGAATTTAATTATATTGGTATCGAATTGTTTAAGATATGGCACAGTTACTAGAAAGATTAATATAAAGGTATGTTCTAATATAACTTTTTAAAGTTACCGTAAAAAACACATTTTGGTAATTAGATTACCAGACATGCCAGACGATTACCATACAAATAATTGAATATTTGAACTCCTAGTGGTCAATTTAGGAGGGGGGGGGGGGGGGTAGATGCCAATTTCATCTCGATAGCCCTACACCAAGCTGAGTTAATTTAGAGTGATGTATTTGAAAAGTACCACCCTGTATAAAGTGATATAGAAGACATAACAATATTATAGTACAGAAAAGAACTTAAATGGAAATTCGCCAGTCTTCTGGATCTCCTTGCCAGGATTTTTACTTAAGTAATAGCTGTTAATAGCGGTAATAATTTTATCAAGGAAAGTTTAAAATTATGATCATTTTAATTGATTGTGATTTGTTTAAATTAATTAAAAGTTCAATTAACAAAGTCCATATTTTATGAGATTAGCAATCATTACTATTAAATGGTAGTAGTTATGAGTAATTTTTTATTATTTATTACTAATAATTACTTAGCATTTTTGGCGCTCCTGCTTTAAAAATTACTACATTTCGCATAAATTTGTTTAAATTTCTAAATAAATTACTTGTTTTCTTATAATAAACCCTAAGAACTTTGGCATTCCTCCCAATATAATCACAAATTACAATAAAATAATAAAAATAAAATTGTTATTATTATAAAATTCAAAATAGTTTCCATCTCGATAAACAGAAATAAATTTATTATTTTTTTATTATTATTATTTATTATTTTTTGTTTATCTAAACAATAGAAAAATTTATATAAAGGATAATAAAAATAAAAAGAATTGGTGTATCAACATAATTTGCATTAAAAAGATTCCACGGCCGTCGAATAGGACTAATTAAGCTATTATTGCTCGTAAAAGGCATGTTTATATAAAATGTTTATTTTTCTTGTTAATTTATTATGTAAATAAATGAATATTTATATATTTAATTATTAATGAAGCAAAATAAAGACCATTAAAAATACAGCCAACCATCTTGAATAAAGGGGATGACGCATTTAGGAACATTTCTGACCCCATCGAAATTGTATGAGATAGAAATAGGAGTAAACTTCCCCTTGGTTATAATAAAAAAAAGCGCCAATCGCAGGTTATTTAGCAAGGTTATCGAGTTATCTTCTCAACTTTCTTCTGTGTTTCTCGTGATTGTTACATTCGTGATGCTTGTTAAGTCATTTGTGCTAATTTAATTTTAAATTTTGGACTATACTTAGCTAATTCAGTGAGTGATAATTTAAGCGTGTTTATAACCTTCTCGAGCAATTAACAATGGGAAACCATTGAGAGGTAAGTTTGCCTCTAAAATTTAAAACCTGCGCTGTTATGAGAATTGTAAGCAAGAAGACTAGGCGGTCAAAGGGTCCTAACATACTTGATCAGGGCCCTAGAGCAGTAAAATAGGGCCCTAAAGATTGATCATTTTTGTTAAAAATTTTATTAAATAAATAAACTAATGTTTATTTATTTAATAAATAACTAATAGGTTATTTTAGTACATTTAAATAAAATAATATAATTTGGTACGTTACTACGCTGTGGATTACTCATAACATCAAACAACAAATTTCGTCTTTTCCACTAGAATATCTGTATTTAAATAGCAGAGCCGGCTTTCGGCTTTCGCCATCAACTGTGCCGGAAAGGTGAGTCTTTACATGTTGTCCAAAATCTCCGTTAAGGAGATTTATTTCCGTTGGAGTCTGCTCCAGGCCCATAACGGAGATTTTGGACAACATATAAAGACTCACCTTTCCGGCACAGTTGACGGCGAAAGCCGAAAGCCGGCTCTGCTATTTAAATATAGATATTCTTGTGGAAAAGACGAAATTTGTTGTTTGGTCTTGATAATATAATTTGATTTAATTTTATTAAATATGAAATTATAGTTAAATAAATTATATTAAGCTTGCTATAATCATTAATATCATTAATACTTATCTAGTTAAAAGTAGACTCGTCTGAGAAGCATTATAGAATCCCCCCGTTGGGCCCCTTAAGACGTAGGTTTGGGCCTTTTTAGGCCAAACTCTCCTCGGGCCTTTTTGGCTCAGTCCGCCACTGCCAGTGATGGCGAGGGCGCCAGCCCTCTTTGGGCCCCTCAGCCATAAATAATCATAAAAATACGAAAATTAAAGAAAAAAGATTAATGTATTAAATATTTATATTTAAACTTATGATATATACATATATTTATTTATATAATTATGAAATATGTTCATAACAACTGAGTTAAAGTGGCCCAATACTCTTAGGTAGGGCCTAAAGTGCTCCTGGAGAGCTTAAAATATTTATGTTTTTATTAATTAAAAATATATTTAAAATTTTTTCTTTATGGCCCCTATTAACTGGCCCCATAGAGCCAATTATGGCTCTTAACATACTTGCTCAGGGCCCTAAAGCAGCACTTAGGGGCCAAGGGGCCTATGAGATTGTTGTTTTTAAGTACTTAAAATGTTCTCATTTGATACATACAGTCGGACCTCTATATAACGAACGTAATGGTTCAAGAGAAAAATTCATTATATAGAAATTTTGTTGTATAGAAATTC
>JACMZG010001859.1:19661472-19676472 GCA_018340805.1 Microvelia longipes
TAGACCTAAAAATCGGTTGCAATGTACCTCCGAACTTTAATTTGTCATATCGGATTTTTCGTATCGAAGATTTGCTACGCTTATCCTTAATACATCGAACTCGCTATGCTCGTTCTCAGAAAATGAAGTCACCAAATTTATATTGCAGTACGCCTTTGGATTTGCATAGGGATATCCCTATCGCTCGTCCTCAGTCAAAAGACTACTTGGAACTTTGTACCCTACTATCTCCTCTGATGGCTAAAATCTTCGTCCTCGAAGACAAGATCAGAAACAGATATAAATGGGGCCTCCTTCGTCTCCTATATTTAGTTCAGTTTGTAGAGCATTGTGTTTCACCCATGATGTCTACATCCCTGAAAATGCCTCCCACAGTGGAAGCGAAACGGATTCTTCATCTACATTGATAGATGAAGACCACCATAGATTGGGTCACCATTGGAAGACCTATATCTTCGTGACAATAACCTCGGAAGCCTAAGCAGTCAATTGTTTATTGCCTTAATAATAATAATAAATCACATGTATTAACATTATTTTACATCGACGCTGTCATCCCCGGAAGACCCAAATCATCAAAAAATATTCGTTTTATTCCCAGCGGTCACCCACTGGGGTTAAAATTTAAAGGTCTGAATGTAAGACCTGTGTAGTCAATGTAATTATTGTAAGCGTGCGCAGTTCATACCAAGCATGCGCAGTTCATACCAAGCATGTGCAGATTGTTTTGTTTATGTTTTTGATGGATTCCTCTCCAATTTTTACCTTCAATGGTGTCATTTTGTTACATAGAAAATCGACTCAGTGTGTCATCCCTTTTAATTAAGATTCTTGGACCAGGTCCGTTGTTATTATTTTTCTTTAATGTAATTTTGCCAAAAACAATATGTCGGTCATTAAGAAATTTATTTTATTATCTTAGCTCTTATTTATTACACTTTACACTCCTGCAGAAACATTGGACTTTATTACCATAGACATGCATTGGTACTTACAACCATAGATATACTAGAGAAGGCATAGCCTATCTCAATACATTGAGAGGCCTGAAACATCTTTTTGGGGCTCTCATGGGCTCTGTGTAACCTCATTGAACCTTCAAGGGTGAGTTAAGGTTATAATAAATATATTAATTTTAGCTTCCCGTACACTGTTTGTTTTGATTTGGATTTTTAACACTCCCCTATAAAATTTATTGTAATTTTGTACTGATTATTTGATTGTATTTATAATTGAAGGTGGTCAGGTTACTTTTTCGATGTTTCAAAATTTAACCTATAGGGTCCCTCTAGTAATAATGTATCTATGCTTACAACCTCATTAGCTCATTCTTCCTTTGAAAATTCACTAAAAACTAGCGATTTGTCGTCAAAATACAATATTATATTATTGCCCTTGAATTAAACACATTTCTTGATTATTTATTTTAATTATTTAAAAATAATTTCATAACATTATCGATTTAAACGTCAGAAAAATAAATATATATTTAAAACACTTTATCTATCAATATTAGATTAAAATAGATAATTTGATAGTTAAACATGCAATTTTGAAATTTAGACACAAATATTAAAATTGTGAAATTTTTGTAATATTTGAAAAGTTAATTGTGAAAGCGTATTTAGGGAGGGGGGGTGGTTGTTTTGATGAAATGTTGTATGGCGTGGTTTTGTTTTATGAAATTTATTTTTATACGTATGTTTTTTCTTTACGTATGACGGCTGACGTTGCTCCGACGCATAAAAGCTAAAGGAAATTTTTAAAAATAATTTCGTCAATTTTTAAGACGAAAATTATTATTTCGTCAATTCATATGAAGCATTTTATAAAATTTTATTTTTTGTACGTATGTTTTACCTAATTACTGGCCCTATATCTTAACTCACTAGAGTTACTACTTGACTCGTAATAAACCTGTCAACTACTCAAATTTATACTTAAATTTTTATATTTACTTCATCTAATTTAAGAATTATAGTATAACGTAGCATTGCAAATTTTTCTTCATATTTTTTTACTGAAGAAAGAGGAAAAAACAATAATTCTTCAACTATTTAAAATATAAGTAGGAAAAAATAAATAAAATATATATACATATGTGTATGTATGTTTGTATGTGTGGGTGTGTATATATGCATAGATATAGAGATGAATATTGTAATAATAAAAGAACAAATAAAATTCTAGAAAAATATAAGTATAATGAAAAGAAACTCGAGGCAGAGCCCTCACTCTAGATGAGCTTTTCATCTACTGAGGGCTCTCACCAAATTAAAACGATTTAAAAACAACTTAATTTTAATATTAATAATGTGTCAACAACTTTACAAAAAAACATATTTTTTAAGTTGTTTTCTACACTGGCCCCACGTTGGGCGCCAGTGTAGAACTACCAGTTAATTATAACTAATAACTTAGTGTAACAAATATAAATATATTAATTCTTACAATAAAAAAAACTGAATACGAAAAAACATTGATAGCTTGTCAACACCATAAATGCCACAGTATACATATTTTTACATTCTATTTTTAGTGGGAATAAAGAATTTATTATATTATTATTTAAATAGTTACGTAAATTATACATTGTTCGCCATAACAACTATGATTTATGTACATATTATGCTTATCAAATAATTAATTCATCAAAAAACAAAATAATAATTGTTAGCATGCTTTATTTTACGTAAGAACACCGGATACTCGTGTTCCCATGGAAATTCTGATTCAAAATTGAACAATTCAAGATGATAACAATTTGTTTATTTTACTGGGTTTTCCAAGAAAAAGTCTCTGGATGATCAAGACGATCGAGTTTTTGAAAAATGCTTAGCACTGGGAAACACTTTGAGATGGGCATAGAGATATATTGCTAGAGGAGGCATAGCTCATCTCAGTACATTAAAAAACTTAATACACAGTTTTGTGAATCTTAAAGAGACTAATACTATTAGAGGGAGTACATTGCCCGAATAACACAGTGATAAGGGGTCTGGAAGTCAGACAGTTTCCGCAAGGTATCATAACTATACCCCTATAGTAGTCTCCCTAAAGAGAGACCAGATAGTCCCCTTTATTTTACCACATCTTTCCTTATTATTTTACCACATCATATTTACCTACATCTCTACAACCCCTTTTGAAGCACGCACTACAAACGGCTGGCATTCTTTAGGAACCCGCATTAAACCATATTTATTTACTCAATTCGCTTTATTTATTAATTAAAAAATTAAATAATATTCAATTTATTTAATTTAAGAGGAAATTGTCGAAAAATGATGTAATATTTACGTGAAATTGTAATTATTATGAATAATAAAAAATTACGTCACCAAAGTACAGTTATGACACCTAACTACCCAAGAAATAGTAAGAGCTGTTTTATTCTCCCTCTAAGTGTTAGTCTCTTTGGTGGTTCTTCATCCCTCTATGTAACCTCATTAAAACCTCCTCCAAGAGTGACTTAAGGTTACAACGAAGGAGGCTTGCTAGGTTCATTAAAAATGGCTCGCTTTACTCGCTAGATTCCATTGATGTTAATAAAAGGTAAAAGGGCTCGCTTCACTCGCTAGATTCCATTGATGTTAATAAAAGGTAAAAGGGCTCGCTTCACTCGCTTTAATTTAATTAATTTTAGGGCGTATTAACTCAGAAGAATATTTATTTCATTGAAAAATAAAGTTTAATGGGTTGTCACGAGTATTTTTAATTAAGTGATAAGAAGGTGAAAATTACAATATAGTGTTTTATTTTTTGTTAACTAATGTTACTTTTAAATAATTTTAGTTTGCACAAACATACAAAATTACCTTTTTACTGCATTAAACTGTTTAAATCAGTTTTTAAAGGTATTTAAATTAACTGATAACAAGCTGATTTTAATCAATTTTATATACTCACTAAAATAATTAATAACTCAATAAATTCACTTTTTTGTAAAATATTAGTTTAAATTATCCGTTTAGGTTTTATTTCTAGGATAAATCGGACAAATTTGGATTTGTCAGATTGGATTGGATTGGATTAATCAGGCTCTTATGACTACAGACTTGGTTCTGTAGTCATAAGAGCCTGATTCTATATAATTAAAATCCTGGAATAATTTAAGTATTTATTTAAGAATTAAGATTTAATGGACTGTGAGTTTAATGAGGAAGGAATAATAATGAAGATTCACTTATATTCACTAATAATAATATTAGATTCACCTGAGGATGCCAAGCATTGCTTGTGCGAAGCTCTGATTAATAAATTAAACTAACAAAAACTAGGACTGCTGTCTTCATTATTATTCCTTCCTCATTAAGTATTTATCTTTGAAATATTGGCAATTTTTTTGCACCGATGTCGTTCTATTAATTTTTACCTCAATTTAGCACAAAATTAACTAACAATAAAGAAATAAAAGATTTTTTATCGGCTCCCATGCTAATCCTATGATAAAAAAATTTGATCACCCTTTCGTTTTTCTGCCATTGGTATTGCCAACCTTACAAATATCTCTTTGAATCGCGAATATGTCTGCATGAATTAAAATATTTATTTTTTGCTTAAAGATGTTAAAACTTCTTATTTTTTTTTTTTAATTGTTGTGGCCATGTTAAATTTTGCGAATCTTGTATGGAACCTTTTTTTGTTTTAATTGAATAATGGTCTACCGTATTGGCTATTATTGTAATACTATGGGTTTATTTGATAATTGTATGCTTGTTACATATATTTTCTTAATCTACTCTCCAAGAGCTTTAAAACGAATATGCAACACGATATTATAACTCAAACGTTTTATTTATTTATTTACATACTTATAAATTTTTTATTACAATTTTTCCCAATTATTAAAATTTTACAATGAAATGAAAAAACAAAAAAAAATGATTGTAAATTAATTAATTATAATTTATTTGTGTTATAAATTATTACACAGACTGCATAAACATAGACAGCATAACTTGAATAACAAACTTGATTAAAAAATAAAAAACATACCATTACATGAGAAACACTAAACATTTAGGGTGGGAGTACCAAGTTATCAGCGAAAACTCGTTAACATTATCGTAGGCTTTCTCATCAATGTTTTAATGAATGAATTAATTCTATAATTAATTTGCTGAATTTTATTATTTTTTTTTTTATTTTTAACAACTTAGCAATTTTTAAGCTGTTTTTTAGCAACGTATAAAAATAAAGTAATGCTGATAATGAGATTCCTCTAATCACGATCATTAGTCTTATATATACAAATACAAAATGTTTTTATTGATACAAATACAATAATACACCGGTTATCTTCAATCGTTCAATCGTCTTTTATAATCTTTAATTCTAATTAAGTAAAAATAATAATATAAAATTGATTTATTTAAACTTGATATTATTTATATCAAATAATTAATAACTTAATAAAAGGTAAAAGGGCAATTAATTAAAAAAAAAACCTATTACACTAACAACTTAAATAACATCCTTTATACTAACTAATACTATACTAACTATCAATTTTTTAGTAATAACTTTTACTAATAACTACTAATAAATTTTACTAATAACTTATACTATTACTTTTTTAATGCATAGATATACATTTCTATTTTAATATTTACCATTAATATAATAAAAAAAATAAATAAAAGTAAATAACAAATTATATAATTATTGTTTTAAATAATATTACTTAACATATAAATAACATATAAAAACTATGACGCACATATGGAATCCACTTAACAGGACAAGAAGCTAATGACACATAAGTACGCACTGTCCTTCAATAAAGTCCTCATGTGTTCATAGTTTCAAATCATGAGTAGTATATATATATATATATATATATAATATATATATATATATATATATATATATATATATGTATATAATTATTGGTAAATTTTGTCGGGCTCATAAACGTCATTTATATGTTAAAAATACGCTAAACATATTTCGTGGGAAGCACTACTAGACCATAAATTGATTTTTGTACCAAATTTCAAACTCTGTAGAATAACACACTATGAGCTATGATGAAAGAAACACATACACGCATACATTTTGACAACTTGGTCAAAACTACTGAGGTGGTCTTAAACACCAAAAACGGACAATCCAGGCGATATCCCCGTTTCTGACTGTTAGAGCCAAGGATCTTGAATAAAGGGATGACGCACTAAATCGATTTGCATACAAACAAGTGACCCATCGAAAACCAGAAAATAGAGAGAATTCAACACGAAACACACGTCAAAAACCAACTGCACATGCTTGGTACAAACTGCGCAGCTTACAATTCTTAAAACAACGCAGGTCTTAAAATTTAGAGGCAAACTTACGTCACAATGGTTTCCATTGTTTATAAGAGAAGGTTATAACAAAACACGCTTAAATTATCACTCACTGAAAGGCAAAGTGTATTCCAAATTTAAAATTATATAAGCACAAATGACTTAACAAGCACCACAAATGTGACAATCACGAGAAGCACAAAAGAAAGTTGAGAAGCAAACTCGACAACCTTGCTACATAACCTGCGTTTGGCGCTTTTTTCATTATAATTAATGGGAAGGGGTAAGTTTGCTTCTAATCTCATACAACTTCAATGGGGTCAGAAAAGTTCCTTAATGCGTCATCCCCTTTATTCAACATCCTTGGTTAGAGCAAACGCAATACTTTTCCTATGTACCTACGGTATATATTATCTAATTGAGAATTTATATTTATTTAATATGCCTTGGTATTTAGACGGTCAAGCTGCAGGTTCAAGGCCGATATTGTTTATATTCTTACTAAACTGTTTACAGCAGCTACTTAATAACTTTTGCTGCCGTCAGTAGATTAAACCAAATCGAATGAATCGATACCGTTGTTTAGCTATATTACAGAGGGAGCATGGATAACATGGGAATTTATAGTTTTGTGGAGTAAAGTAGAGATTTTGTTTTTATTTTCGGTTATATTTGAACAGTTATTGTCTCTGGTTTTATTGAACCAATTTTTGATGATTAAAACAGTCACAAATTTAATAAAAATAAAAAAGAACCCTTTAAAACTTGTTTGATAAAACCTATAAAGAAGCGCTTTAAGGCAAAAACTGATTTTGGGAATATTTTCCGGGGCCTAGGGGCAAAAATTCCCCGATCTGAAATGGCAGACTACCTACTCCTTTGTCAGGTAGGGGAACCAAAATCAATCTAACGGGTGAAACCTTTGAGGTTCGAAGATCACGGTTTTTGCGTCTGGCTCTTCCGCTATTGGTACATTTAACGAAAAAATCGGATATGAGGTACTTCGCAACTTTTTCTCATCACATCGGGTTCGCTACGCTCATCCTCCATACTTTGGACTCGCTTCGCTCGTCCTCAGAGATTTAATTCCGTTTTATTCTCAGCGGTCACCCAGGCACTGACCACGCTCAATGCTGCTTAACCTTTATGATCCAATAAATATTCTGGATATACTTGTCGTATGAAACGAATCTTGGTGCACTTACTAGTTAAGTAAAGGTATACACTTGTAAAGAATTTTTTCCGATTTGTCACAATTTTTTAACAAAAAAACGTACACATTCATTTAATAAAAATTGAACTAAAGCTGATAATAAATTGAAATTTCGCGCATTTGTTATTCTTATACATGGCTACGAGCGTGCTAAATCTCAACTCGATCACAACATTTTTCCGCGTTTAATGATTTTTAGAAATTTTCGCTGAGTCATTAGTAGTGCGGGTTAATAATGTCATAAAAAACTTATTTTCTGAATAGCACATTTGCATCTATAGACTGATTTTTATACATATTTTCAACTCTGTTAAATACACTAGGATATTGTATTATTTACACTAGGATAAATAAAGATAGTTTCAACCTAGTGCATTAAGACACTAGGAGCTACGATGATAACTGACACCCATACAGACAGACTACTTTGTGAAAACTGCTTTGGAGGCTTTAAAAACACCCGAAACGGATCATTCCGGTTACATCCCGGATTTTGAGTTGTTTGCAAACACAATACTTTTCCTATATACCTACGGTATAAATAAGGAAAAGTAAAATGGGACCCTTTAACTAGTTGGATAAAATCCATATGCATACTATAAAGATTAAATGTTTTTTTATTTATTTTCTTTTTGTGGGGGGTGTCGTCTTTGGACCACGAGAGGGCCCAGGGGCCAAAATTCCCTTAACTGAAATGGCAGACTACCTGTTCATTTTTTCCTACACACACACACTTACAGACAACTTTGTAAAAACCACTCAGGAGGTCTTAAAAACACCAACAAACTAAAGTTTAAAGTTCACCTAACGTCTAAACTTACCGGCAAATACAAAACGAACTTAACTTTAACGGTCAAGTAAGAAAGTATTGAACCTCTGAGAGGAATCGTATCACGCCACCTTACCACTCATAAAAGACTAATTTAAAATATCATTTAACCTTATATATGTCAATAGATAATTATGTATTTAACGCAATTAATTATATTTTTACATTTATTTAAACAAAATATTATTGTGAATTTGATAATAATACACATATTGGGTAATTCATTTTATTATTGACTCTTTAATGATTGACATATAAAAACAAGACGAAGTTTAACCACACTTTATTTAACAAAGATACTTTTGGTGTACTTAGTTTGTTTATGTCATTCAATAACTTAAAACGAAAACTTGATATTACATTTTTGTTTTCATATTTTCAATTTTCTAGTAATTTCATTGGTTAATATTAAATTATTTATACTGTGAAAGTTGTTATAAATAATATATTAATTGACATATATAAAAATTAAAGGAATTTGAAAGTAGTTTAGTAGGGAGTTGAGAATCACGTGATGAGAGAAAACTTAATGAATCAAACCTTTCAGACTTAATGTCTACCATTGTACGACATAAGTATTTTTAGCCTCTGTATTTCACTGTACTAACCCAGGTTTAATAATGTTGGACAGAGCCTATTGAGTTTCCCATGTGAAAAAACTGTCTCCAACCCCACCCTACTCACTCGGACAACTAGTTACCCCTCTATACTCCTCTTACCATCAGGATATAAATATATCGCGTCGAAGTTAAATATTTCGGATCTTCGGTTCCTTAAAATGGTCTTAGCGACTCAGCACCGGTTTAAATCAATTCAGCATCCAAGAGACGAAAAATAAAAACAAATCCCGACAAACATTTACAGCCCCTTTATTTTAAAAAGGTTGTATTTACCGCAAGTTGAAGAAGCAATCGAAGAATCAGCTACCGTCGATCTTATCTTATATATATATATAATATATATATATATATATATATATATATATATATATATATATATATATATATAAAGTTCGCAAAAACATTATTTCCTGATCGTGATTTGAGACTTCTGAAACGGATTTCTTCTACACTTCCAGGTCCGACTCCTGTCGAATTTTCTTTGGAATTTCCTTTACGTCCCTCTCTCTTAGTAAAAATAAAAAGTAAATAAAAACGTAAACACTTGCTGTCTTACAAACAGCAAAGTAACGGAGGCATAATTTTGAAGATGAATACTAAATAAAACAATAATTACGTTGTTATATTTAAAAAAAAAAACTCTTTCCAACACTTTAATCTCTGCTCAACGGTTATACATATATTTATATTTTATTAATTCATTTATATTTTATTTATTTATTTATATTTTATTAATTTACTTATATTTTGTTTATCATTTTATATTTTATTAATTCATTTTTATTTATATTTATTTATTTATATTTATTAATTTACTTATATTTTGTTTATTCATTTATATTTTATTTATTCATTTATATTTTAATTATTCATTTATATTTTATTTATTTATCACTCTATTTCTGTAATTTATCTGTTTTCTTTGGTATAATTTTGTAATTTTATGTATAAGTGTGTTTTGACATTTTTTGTCTTATTTGTTTAATAGGCACTGATGACCTCTTGTTAGGTCGAAAGCGCTCTTCTTTACTTTTAATAAAATCTTTTACTGTGGAGAGACTTTTTATTCTTTCTTTCTATTAATAATTTCGTTATCTTAACTAAAGATAGGATGAGGAGTCAACAAAAAAAAACTGCCACCAAAATGGCGATCCATCAACCTCAAAATCTCCCCTGTCCACCTCTGTCGTCCGAACAACCTTAAAAGCGTCATTTTCTGATAAAAATTCGTTAAAATAGACTATCAATAATTTTAGTATTTACAATGTTCGTCGGAAAACGTTTTTAAAGCTATCTCAATGTAAATATTATTGTTGCTGGTATAGTCATTGTGTACATAACACACTCTACGGTATGTTCACAATAGATACTAGCGTACTGGGGACGGAATTCGCACTACCGCTAATTTGAGTATAAAAGGTTACATGTGCGGTTAATATCATATTTGTATAACTCATAACTCGCTTCTCAAGGTTCTAAGATCACTGATGTTCGCCTCCGACGTTTTAACAGAGAAATATTAGTTATATTTATGAAATTATTTTGATATTTAGTGGATCCGAAAAGAAGAATTGGATTTCCGAAAAGAGTATTACCTAAAAAGACAAGATTTTCTTTGATATATATATATATATATTATATATATAATTATATATATATATATATATATATATTATATATATATATATATATATATGTCCATTCCTGCATGAGAAATTGAGTCCACAGGTTCATTTAGGGTTAGGGGTCTTTTACGAGTACCTGACATCGTACTGGCTCGATATATATATATATATATATATATATATATATATATATATATATATATATTATATTAGATAAACACTATTGAGGGTCCTAAATTTTCCCTTAACACAGGTTCATTTAAGGTTAAAGGTCTTTTACGAGTACCTGACATCGTACTGGCTCGATATATATATATATATATATATATATATATATATATATATATATATTATATATATATATATATATATTATATTATATTAGATAAACTACTATTGAGGGTCCTAAATTTTCCCTTAACACAGGTTCATTTAAGGTTAAAGGTCTTTTACGAGTACCTGACATCGCACAGGCCCGGAACCACCGCTTAACGTCCCTTTCGAAAGACAGCACATGAAAATATTTCCATTCCTTGCATGGAAAAAAAATCAAGGCCCCAGCGGGATCGCACCCGGACTGTCTAGCTGGCAGGCAATCGTGCAAACTTTGCAAAAATTGGTGGTAGGTATAATACCACCAAGTTCAGTGCACACATAATTCAAGTCTGTAAAGTGCTTTCAGTTACGTCTTATTTGATAAACGAAAAGTCAATAGTAGGTTTAAAAATTTAGCGAGCATCTTTGCAAATTTATAACCATATACGACAATTATGCACGCAGCTATCAGGGGATGTCCGAAAATTGGTATCGGGGCTGGTTGTATAATTTTAACAACTTATACAACCTGCGGCACATCTGGGAACAGTTCCCAGATGTAGCATTGCATTTTGCTTGTTACATTTCCTAGGTGTCTCTCGCACAATTATATTGTGTCAACTATTCATGTTTTCCAAAACTCGGTAGTATCAAATGGTATAATTTTAAGTTAAAACCATTCAATCCAGATTACCGGACATTTATTTTGAATTTAATTAAAACGTGATCGTCACAATGCGATGATAATTTTAACCTTCGAAACCCTCTAACAATCACGATTTAAATCTGATCTCACCCGAATCCTTATCACTCAGCTGACTCTCACCACTGATCAGATTGCATTCACATTTTCAAGATCAATTATTGAGTAATTCACTCATAATCAGTTAATTGATGATAGCGCAAGAAGTCAAGTGTCATCGTAGGGGGTTATCTCGAGTAGCCAATAAAAATTTATATTATGAGATAAATGTATTATGCGTATCATCCGCCCAGTAAATGGCAGAGAGAGTGAAAATGTACTTAAGTTTTATATGATTTTAAGAGGTTTTATCACATATAAACCAGGTGATAAGTGGCATTGACCTATAAAAATTATATATATATATATTATATATAATATATATATATATATATATATATATATATATATATATATTATATATATATAATATAATATATAAATATATATATAATATATATATATATATATATATATATTATATATATATATATATATATATATATATATATATATATATATATATACATATACTATAGAGTGGTACATTGGTACATTTCAAATACATCACCCTCAGCTTCGTTAGGAGTTCGACAATCGCGATGAAATGGGTATCTGCCCCACAAATATGCATTTATTTGTTTAGTAATCGTCTGGCATTTAAGGTCATCTGATTATCAAAATGTGTTTTTCTTCGTTACCATCAGGAAAAGACTTTAATTCTACAATGTTTTTTATAAACAGGAACATTATATTTCAATCCATTTGGATCATCTTCAGGAACTAAAAAACAGAAGTACAAAAATATTACTAAAAACATACAAAAGTGCAAAATGCAAAATAATAAGACAGGAACCAAAAATTAATGTCAAGTATTAAACTTGACAAATTATACTTACTATAAAACTACTAAGAAAGCTACATTAGCAATAAATAAAAAGCTAAAAACAAATTAACATAAATAAACTTTAAAGCCTATAAAATATAACCTTAGAATAATACTATACTCGTATATAGAAGGAGCACTACTGATAACACGAAAGCCGGTTCACTGGTGCAACTAAGTAATGCTGCCACCCTTACAATATACAATTTTCTAAAAAAAGTTGGCAATACTTCCGGTTGCTGAATTATTATGTTCTATTATTAATTAATTGATTTTATTCATAAAATACTAATATAAAATATCGTGCATTACAATATTTTATGCATTTTAATTGTAGTTTAACGTATTTATTAAATTATATATAAAAAGTAGTCCTCGTCAACTAAATGTAGATTCTTGTGTTCCGCCACCCTTTTGCCATCTAAGACCAGTTTTATTAAATACTTAGCAGGTGTTTTAAGTTATTTTATTTGTTCTTTACGATCTTTCTTCATTAATAGATATTTATGACACATATTTAAAATAATGTTTTGTTGTCAGTCAGCACCAGTCAATCGGCTTTCGTGTTATCAGTGGAATTACATTGTGTTTACGGTCCTTTGCTCCTTCTATATATAGTATTATTCTAAGCCTTAGAATAATACTATATATAGAAGGAGCACTACTGATAACACGAAAGGCGGTTCACTGCAACTAAGTAATGCTGCCACCCTTACAATATACAATTTCTAAAAAAAAGTTGGCAATACTTCCGGTTGCTGAATTTATTATGTTCTATTATTAATTAATGATTGATTATTCATAAAATACTAATATAAAATCAGTGCATTACAACATTTTATGCATTTTAAATTGTAGTTTAACGTATTTATTAAAATTATATATAAAAAGTAGTCCTCGTCAACTAAATGTAGATTCTTGTATTCCGCCACCCTTTTGCCATCTAAGACCAGTTTTATTAAATACACAGCAGGCGTTTTAAGTTATTATATTTGTTCTTTACGATCTTTCTTCATTAATAGATATTTATGACACATATTTAAAATAATGTTTTGTTGTCAGGTTGGCAGCATTACTTAGTTGCACCAGTCAACCGGCTTTCGTGTTATCAGTAGAATTACATTGTGTTTACGGCCCTGTGCTCCTTCTATATATAGTATTATTCTAAGTTCTAAGCCTATAACAAAGGTAAAAAGGTTATAAACAAAAGAAACCAAAAGGAGAGGTAACAAAACAAACAACAAAACAAAACTTAAGATGTCGAATCTTCTTGTGCGGTTTTCAAGAATAGCTTAAACAGTGGTGATGAAGATACATCTTTTTGCTTATTGATATTTATCACAGAATCATTATGAGATGATAAGTAAATTTCTAAACCTTCCATAGCTTTTTGTTTCCGGCTGTAGTTCTGATAGTGCAGCACCTGGAAATCAGCACCTGTGTAAATTCAGTTATATGTTTAGCGAAAGCTAAATCTCCAACATATCTTTCTCTTATCTTATCCTCAAGATCCTTATCTATATCTTTCTTTTTCTGTTCAAGCTTTCATTTCTGTGATCCTTGTAAGGTTATATTAGTTTTTAGTACATGTTCTATATCATCTGAAGCTGTTTTCAGTTTACTCTCCTCCTCTTCTAGTTTCTTTATCCTTCTTATAGATCCTTCATGCTCTTTTTTCCTCTGTTCAAATTCTTTCCCAGTTCTACCAATATACTCTGCTGTACATCCAGTCTCTGAACACTTTATCTTGTTAACACCACTCCTTTTCAGTCTATCTTGTTTCTTTAACTTAGAATTAATCAGTCTGCTCTGTAGAGTATTGTTAACAGAAGGAGCAAGCTCTATATTATGTTTCCTAAGTTCAGTTTTCAGTCTTTCAGTATTCTTACCTGTAAACAAAACTTTTCTATATGCTTTTTCTTTATCCAGTCCAGGTACAGATATCTCTCTTTCAAACAATTTTTTTTCTAGTATTCTCTAACATTCTATCTATCATGCTAACCTCATAGCCATTACTTCTTGCAACTTGTTTTTTAATGTTGACTTCCCTATAGAGATGATATTCCTCTTTCATAGGAATATTCATTTATAGGAATTAATAGGAAATCATAAGATTTCATAGGATGAAGATTTATCCTATGTAATTCATAGGAAATCTAAGATTTATTGAGTACAGTTTATGATAGGAAATTAAGGAAGAGAGAAGAGGACAAAACGACAAAATAATGTATTAAACGATAGAGGAAGAAGAGATCAAGAGGAGAACGACGAACAGAAGGAGGAGAGAGATTAAGAAAAGATTGAATTTCAAGATATGAAGTATTATTATAATCCATGTAGTAAATGTTCTCGCAAATTGTTGTTTACGTAGAATTGGAATATTAGTTTTAAGAACAGTAATGTAAAAAAAATAGTGAAGAAGATTTGAAAGAACAAGGAGTAACCAATAGAGAGGAATATAATGTAAGGAGGGAGGGCAA
>JACMZG010001859.1:19681472-19714247 GCA_018340805.1 Microvelia longipes
ACTTCGAGAAGAAAAAATACCTACAGGTACTTGGGTGACATCAACCCCATGCTGGGCGTGCAAATTTTGTTATTCATGGAAACTTCAAATTAAATTAATTCCATATATTAATGTCACTTTTTAAATAAATATTAATTTTTAATCTCATTTATTCTTATCTTAGAGTGATCATACAGTGTTGCCAAGTTCAGCACTAGGAAACATTTTATCTGTAAAAAGGTGTTGGCAATTCTACCATTTTTTTTTCACTTAAATATGGCACCAGGGGTCGAAAACTACTAGATATACCATACTTTTCTTTTATATATTCTATAGTTTGACACATGGTTAAAATCAGTTGACAGGGGGGAGGGGGGGATAATGCGAGTCCTGAATGTTAAACCACACCCACAATTTCATATCAGGCCAATCTCATTGACCCTATTTTCCTACGATGTCATACTATAAGCTTAGTGGACGTGTCCCAACTGAGGTTTTTCCCTTCTTTTGACTAAAAGGCTCGAAAACTTTCTGAATCTGCATACTTGTTTCTGATTGATAGGTCCAAGCTTTGCAATTGATACAGCATGTTCGAGCAGCATGATGGCACTTCATCAAGCAGTCGTTGGTATGAGAAATGGCGATTGTGATGCAGCTATTGTTGCCGGTGTTAATTTACTTCTTAAACCAACATCATCTCTTCAGTTCCATCGACTTGGTATGTTAAGTCCGGATGGAATGTGCAAAGCTTTCGATTCATCAGGTTAGTAAGGTTTTATTTGTTATTATACTTTAACGCTCTTTTATAAGCAGTTGACAGCGTGAGAAAATAATGTGTGGGAGCTAAAGAGGTTAGTCCTGGATGTTAAACCATGCCCACAATTCCATATTAGGCCAACCTCATTGGTTTCTCTACACTATTTTCCATACTGCAACCTGCAATTACTTGTTATGCAATGATAATATAAAACATATATCTATCCAGAAAGTAATTTCATTTAATACAACTGTGTTACTTTACAATGCACTTGTTAGAAATATTCTGGAATATTGCTCTGTAGTCTGGTCGCCAACTGCTAAAACACATGTACTATCTATAGAGAGAACTCAAAGGAAATTAATGAATTATTTACTAGGATACCCAAATAATGGACTTTCTTCATCTAATATATAGATAGACTGGTTCAACTTGATATGAAATCCCTGTTAGACAGAAGAATCGAAGCCTTAATTGTTTTCATCTTTAAAATTGTAAATGGAATTGCTCGCGGCAGTGCAATTTCAGAGTACCAGCTAGATTTTCAAGAAATAAAGATCTTTTTAATCCTGATTTTCATCGTACAAACTATAGCAGTACAAACACTATGACACGAGAAATGAAGGCAGTCAATGAATTCTGTTTTGAAGTCGATATATTTAATACTTCTCTGAATGTAATGAAAGATAAAATTAACTGCAACTCTAAAAATGTTTTATATCTATAATGATTTTTACTTTTCCTCACCTTCTTATACAGAAGGTATATAGAGGAAAAGTATTGTTTTCACCCAAAAAATTTAACCCGAGATTTCACTTGAATTATCCATTTTAGGTGTTTTTAGGACCATCTGAACCGATTTTAGCTTGTTTTTCTATAAATATTTGTTCATATATTTGACTGTTAATTTTATTTTGATTTTTATCTGTATTCACTATAAACATAATACTAATAATAATAATAATATTAATAATATAATGACCTTCAAATTTCTTATTTACATTGTCAATGGTGTCATATTTAATTCATTCATAGCCTTTATAGGAAATTTATATTGAAAACTATTGAGTGAACAGAATTGTAAATGACACGAGTTGTAGTGATTTCATCTTTCATGAAATCTTGATTTCGATTCGATGAATCATGATTTGCGATTGCTATTGTTAGTATGGATTTTTAACTTTGAGCATAGTTAATGCGTCTCTCCTGAGATGGTTCCCGCAATGAGAGTACTCTAATGAGGCGAAAGGCTCTGAAACGGTGTTGTACTTTTTACGCTGTAAATATCCAAATTTTGTATATCCTTACCACTGATTAGTATATATTCCTCTATGATCCTTACAATTAATAATTAATTTCTAGTTAAAAAGTACTTAATTATTTCTATATATATTCAAAAACTTTTTGCTCCAGTGTTATGTTATTGAAACAATATATAAGTGCGAGATAATATATAACCATAAATGTTATATTCTTTTATTGATTTCTGAATTTTCTTTATTATCGCTTTCAGGAAATGGATATGTAAGAGCTGAATCAGTGGTTTCCATTCTCCTTCAAAAGTCAAGTGATGCCAAACGAATCTATGCTACAGTTGTCAATGCCAAGGCAAACACTGACGGTGCTAAAGATCTCGGTATTACCTATCCATCGGGAGCCATGCAGAAACAACTTATTGAAGAAGTTTACGCCGAATGTGGAGTCAGTGCTACAGATGTAGTTTATGTTGAAGCCCATGGAACTGGCACCAAAGTAAGTTTATTTTAGAATTACTTTTGACCTGCAGGTAATAAAGCTTATAGTCGTAAGTCATTGTGTAGTTTAGAGTGACACTGGCGGATAGTATGAATGATGTAAGTCCAATTATTTTACGTGACTCTCGTTACTGAACAGCTCAAAGACCTATGACATAAACAATAGAACTGAACACCTAACCATTTATTTATTTATTTACATATTAACGGGTTTCCCCATTAGTTGACTGTTCTATATAAAAGTAAAAAGTAAATGAAAATAGTTTATTATATATTTTTAAAATTAAATCAAATTAGAATAGAATTAAAAATTTAAATTAGGAAAAATGTTTTTTTTTTTATATATATTTTTAATTAGAGAGGGTATGTTATAAAAGTTATGCTATAAACCAAAAAGAATATTTATAGGGAATAGAAAATTAAAAGAAATTATGATAAGAAAAATAAATTTTTCATTAATAGATAAGAAATTGTAGTAGTACCAAAGAAAAATAATATTATAATTGTTTAGAATATTTATTAAAATATTAAAATTATTATAGGAAAACTTAAAAATAAATGTGTCAATAATAAAAGAAGGTACAGAGTAACATAATGAATAAGACAAGTTACAGAGGTTTAACATGTTTGAAGTATAGCTGTTCTAAAGTGAGTTCTGGATAATGTAAAGATATCTATTGTGCTATCAAGACTATTAGCTAGAGTTAACATTCTAGTTAATGGGGAAAATTTACCATAGTTAGACTTGTGATATGGAATGGAAAAAAGTATTTGAGATCTGGTATTACTACTAGTCTTGATTGTGAAATTAAGTTTACCGAGAAGAAATGGGTAGTCTATCTTTTGATTGATAATATCATAAAGTAAGGTAATATTTATGTGGCATTATATAAATTATATAATATATTAACATTTATGGGGCAGATCATATCAAGCATAACTAAAAAATAGTTTGAGCAAAAAAAATTAGTTTGAGCAAAAAAATTAGTTTGAGCAAAAAAATTAGTTTGAGCAAAAAAATTAGTTAGACCATAAAAATATTTGCAGCCATAAACCATACAGGACACCCCTACGCGACCTTCAAGTGGATTATGTCATACTGGACTGTAGAACCCTATTATCCCTTCTCATGGCTATAATCTTCGTCCTCGAAGACAAGGTCAGAGACAGGTATAAATAGGGCCTCCACCGGAAGACCTAAATCTTTGTCTTAAAATTAATCTTTATTTTACCCTTAATCCGAAAACAATAGATGTATCGCCTCTGGATGTCGATCAAATCTTACCAAGGATCCAAAATATTGAATGGAAACCTGTCGCACAATCTCATATGAATTTAATTTAATCAAAATGATTTTTTTATGTATAGTTATTTAGATTATAGGTAAATGTTTAACTAATGGGTTACTGTATCTTTAACATTCTCTTCTGGTTATATAATATAGATATTAGATCTTCTACATTATTCTATACTAAATGTTTTGCCTCTTACCAAAATATGAGTCTAATATCCAAGGGCATTATGATTGATTTGTATATTACTTTATATAAAGTTTCCGAAGAAGCAGTATTATTCCTTCGAGAATATTTTTTGATTCGTTAGTCATTGTCAATGTTAATTTCCAATATTATACAATTTGTTTTCTTTATTTTAGGTGGGTGATCCACAAGAAGTGAACTCAATAGCTGAATTTTTCTGCAAAGGGAGATCAACCCCACTTCTCATTGGTTCAGTGAAATCCAACATGGGCCATTCAGAACCCTCATCAGGATTGTGTTCAATAGCAAAACTTTTATTAGCTATGGAGTCCGGATACATACCTGCTAATCTACATTTCAAATCACCCAACACTGATATCCCAGCACTCTTAGACGGCAGACTTCAAGTGGTTGATAAAAATACACCGTGGAATGGAGGATACGTGGCTGTTAATTCTTTCGGATTCGGTGGTGCCAATGTGCACGCCTTATTAAAATCGAATCCAAAGCCAAAACCGACTCCAGCAAGTAATGATATTCCCAAACTGGTATCAGTCTCGGGAAGGACTCTTCAAGCTATTGACTCCTTTTTAAAAAAGGTAATGTCACAAATAATATTTTTTCTATTAACATAATTATTTTATCACACAACTATCTCAATCTTACTACTAAAGCACATACTTTACCATATATTAGTATCATAGGTTTATGATTATCATATATTATTCGATTGCAAATAATATTCGAATTGTTTGATAAGAATTCTCAATTGCAAAATAAAATTTGGATCAGAAAGTGTTTTCCTGTCTGTGCAAGGATCAAGTCTGTCTTTTACAAGAAGTCTATTCTTGTACAAGAATAGGATACTCCTATCACTCTTAAAAATACACAATTTTAGTGCCTTATAATGGCACTAAAATGCCACTATCCTGCAATCCATGCTATCAGGATAGTGGTGCTTGGATTTAGTCTTTTGATTTTTAATGGAATTGAAGGGCTTTTAAGCAATTTCTCGCGGAACGAGTGTCAACCCTGTTGAGTTGGACGCAATTAGTTTTCCCAAAATTGTCTACCTATTACTTCACCTTTGCTATTTTATCTTCATTAAACCTCTTAAAAAATTGATGAGGATGGTGGGAGGGTGCTGCCTTCAAATCCTTTGTTCTTGTTCATATTTATCTTTTTATTCAAAAAGTTGAATCCCAATCATTCCAATTTATTTACAGGTTTCAAAAATGCTTTAAAGTACCCGTTATTGTATTTACAGTATAAGATATGAATGAGATTGAGCACAAGAGAGTCTCTCCACATAAACAATTGTTTATTGGCAAAGTGCTTTCAACCTAACATGAGGTCATCATCAGTGCCATAGCTGTTACCATCTCGGAAAAGAAAATAGTTTTATGTATTTATAACTTTCATCTTTATCTTCGTGGCACTAATGATGACCTCATGTTAGGTTAAAACCGCTTTGCCAATAAACTATTGTTTTTGTGTGAGAGACTCTTTTCTTAATTTCCTAATATGATAAGATAGTTAAAAAATTAGCTATGTAAAGTTAATTCAACAGTCTTCTACAGATAACACCTTTATGCAAACCTCTTATAACTTTATGATTAATTTGCTTTAAGATCGAGAAGCATGCTAACAATGACGATTTCCTCAATTTGATTCATGAGATCCATAGTAAAAATATACCTGGTCATATGTACAGAGGTTATGCCGTACTAGGAGACGATGCTAAGCGTGAAATAATGGTGAGTAAACTTACAGTTTTATTCTATTATTTTACTAGGTTTGGTTATTTCTTTCTTAATTTTGATCGAAAGCATAGCTTTTGACAAATAGCGTTTGACGAATACTGGATACATTTCTTTTTCATAAAATAAGAAGTCCAAGAGAGTTTCATCATGAAACCAACCCTTTAGAGTTTGAAGAAGCTATGCCTGATTGGTATAGCTTACAAAAGATGCTCTTTTATTCAGAGCTTACAAACCACATTATAAGCAATTAAGTAGCCTAATAAGAAATTTGTTATTTTAGCAGTACTTATCTAAATAATTGATAAATATACTACATAACTGTGCATTTGTGTGCAGTTGAACACAAGTACCATATTCTCTTATAATTGAATGGGCTATTTTAGCAGTATTTATCTAAATAATTGATAAATATACTACATAACTACATGCATTTATGAATAGTTGAACACCAGTACGCAGTTTTAATAGTTTAATTATAATCTAAAACAAATACAAGTTATAACCAAAAACATACATGGATAGAGCAAGGATCTTGAATAAAGGGGATCAGACTGGAATAAATAAAAACTTCTTTGTTTTGTTTTATTTATTCACACTATTTAAAGTTCTACGAACTTAAAAGTGAAACAAAAACTTAATTATTCAAAGTTTTTCTTGGTCAACTTATCTTATGTAGAATTGAGTGGGACAGGACATTAATGGGTGACTGTTGGGAGTATAAGAGATTATTTTACTGTCCAAGAACGATTGAAGAAAATCTGAAAATACTTTTCTGATTTTCTGAAATAAAAGTGGAAATATCAGATCCGGTAAGGTGAAAAAAAGGTCCGAAGCTACCCGAATGTTTTCTAGTTATCCACTTCTTACCCAGACTAAACATTAACTGATTTGTTATTATTGTTTAGGAACAAATTGGAGAAAAGCGACAAGTATGGTACGTCTTCAGCGGTATGGGTTCACAATGGGTTGGAATGGGTAAAGATTTAATGGCATTAAAACCATTCAATGACGGTATTCGCAAATGTGCCGCAGCTTTAGCGCCTCATGGATTGGATCTACTCAAATTGATCACTAATGGAAAAGATGAAGACTTTGAAAACATAATAAACACTTTCGTATCCATAGCTGCGATTCAGGTAAATGCCTTAAGAATTCATGTTATTAATAATTTTATATTCTCAATAATTTTCCTTTTCATAAGTTAAGGTCATTATTGTAAGATTGCAAGGATATAAAAGGATTAATTAATAAAACACTCGGAGACCGACATAACGACTATAAAATCACATGCTGTAATTCAGTGTAGCCAATATTAAAAATTATTTATAAACCATAAAACTAAATATAGATCTTTACAACAGTCATCATGTCATCAAAGTGATGGATCATTGGTAATACTCATGCTCAAGGATTATTTTTTTGAGGATCCTTCATAATTAATCACAATCGATTGAAACACACCCAAATATAATAAATCCACTTTGAACTCTTTTCTTTTAAGCACCTTAAGAGTACTATTTTATTTTGAACTATTCAGGCGTTTATCTGTTGATATCACCTCATCTGAATGGTTTGAACTGTTAATCATTTGGACAAACCACAACAAGTTTTAGAAAAATTAAATATTATTATCTATTAAATCTTTTATTTTAGGTGGCTTTGGTTGATGTTTTAACTTTCATCGGAGTTCAACCAGACGGAATCGTGGGACATTCGGTTGGAGAACTTGGTTGTGCGTACGCTGACAATGCATTTACAGCTGAGCAAACCGTCCTTGCAGCTTACTGGAGAGGTAGAAGTATTTCAGAAACTACTTTACCAAAAGGAGCTATGGCTGCTACAGGTAAGATCACAGCATACACGACTCACACAAATTATGAAAACAAACCTTGCATCACAACCTTAGCTGGAATCTAAACCCAAGACCTTTCACCATTTTTTTTTATTGTTTGTCCTAAGTACTTCCATAAGGCACGTCCGCTGAGAGGGTTAAACTTATCTAAATATTTATCGAGGCATTTATTTTTTAAGTTTACTTCTGCCCATATGAAAACTAGGTTCAACTTGATTGGAAACCTATTCCTTACAACATCTTGTAACATATCATGCACAACCCATCATCTGTTGTTAGAATCATTAAGCTGACTTAATCATTAAGCAAGGAGGAATTTGATGGAATATGTTTTGAATAAAGCTCACATTTTCTACCTTTTTTCTGTTCCTCATTTATACCGTAGGTATATAGGAAAAATATTGTGTGTTGACTAGATTTTTCTTCATCAGCAGTAACCTAGCATCTAACAAACACAATAACTATTATGCTATCTATTTTATCATTTGCAGGTCTATCTTGGGAAGAAGCAATTAAAAGGTGTCCAGAAGGTGTATACCCAGCTTGTCATAATGGGCCCGACTCCGTTACCATATCTGGCTTGCCTGACCTGATTGATTCCTTTACCGCCCAGCTACAATCAGAAGGAATATTTGCCAAGAAAGTCAGTTCAAATAATGTTGCATTCCATTCAAAATATATCCAAGAATCTGGACAACGATTAAGAGCTAGCCTTGAGAAGGTGCGTTCCTTTGCTGTTATTATTATTTACATAATACTACAATCGTATTAGTTTTTTGAAAGTGGAGATGGCTCCTTAGACAGATCATGACCTTAATGTTTTTGTTGTAATATTTTTTTCTTATTAATTTATTCTGCAGTTTTTTTTATACCAAGTAATTCAACTGTATTTATACATGTGATTACAAACATACTAATATATTTCTTCTGCCTTTATTTTATTACCATGTATACAGGGTAATAAAATGTATATAGGTACATTATATTGTACCTATATACTCTAATTCAATCCTCTATTGAATATTGCTCGTCAGTTTTTATTTCCTCATCAAAGCACTCTTTGTGGAAAAATTGAGAAAGGTCAAAGGAAATTCCTTAGAATAATTGCTTATAAAAGAAATTTCAAATTAAGAATGATTCTGACTACGATAGTTTCCTGAACTCACTAAATATGGTGTCTATCAATAATAGAAGAATTTCTCATGATCTGATACTCCTTTTTAAGATTATTAACAGCAAAATAGACTGTCCATATCTATTAAATGGTGTTAGTTTCAATGTACCAACTTACAATACCAGGTCACCAAGAACTTTTTTCCTCAACCAACATAATACCAACTATGGACTAAATAGTCCAATAGATAGAATGGCTAGAAACCATTCTATCTATTATTTTGTTATATTATAATGCATGTATGTTTTAAAATAATAAATAAACTCAATTTAGCGTCCTTGCCAAAAAACGCAGATGCTCTTCCACAGCTTCAATTTTTTTTATCTTCTCTTGAACAATTCAAATTTCAAACTAAATTTACATTTAAATTTTGCTATAATCTCAAATTTGTTTAATATTTGCATCTTCACCTTTTTGCTTAATTTTTTACTCTAACTTCTTAAATATTGCTTACATTTTACTTTTAGTAATTATATTTTAATTTAACTCTTAATATTTGTATGTACTTTTTAATTTGTAATAACTTTTTTTTTAATTTTTATGTTTTGTAACCCATTATTTTGTATGGTATGGTTTATCCATAATAAAAGTCTTTATTTATTTATTTTGTTTCAGATAATCCCAGCTGCCAAACCCAGAAGCAAAAGGTGGTTATCTACATCCATTCCTGAGGACGGCTGGAACACACCCTTAGCATCAAAATCTTCAGCAGCTTACCATGTCAATAACTTACTGTCCCCAGTCTTATTCCACAGCGCACTCAAGCATATCCCTGAAGATGCTCTGGTTATTGAAATCGCTCCTCATGCTCTTCTGCAAGCTATATTAAAAAGAAGTTTGCCCCAATGTTCTCACGTTCCTCTGACAAAGAAAATGAATGGATTAGATTTCCTTCTTGGAAGTATTGGAAAGTAAGTTCTTAAATACTATGAATAAGGTAGTGCAAGTGGAGTAAATCTTAATTAAAAGCATCAGTCTCTCTACAAAATATATTTAAATAGCCAACTGGCTTTCAACCTACAAAGGTCATCTCAGGCCTAATAGCAGTTTCTATTAGCCTACTAGCATCAATATGATCAGGAAGGTCATATTCATGCAAACCACCAATCATATTTCTAAAGGTAGGGAAATGGATTCCCTCAAAAAATATGAGATTATAAGGAACCATAAAACGGAGTCAAAAGTTTGGGGCGGCTTCAAAATTTGGGAATCACAAAACAGAGGGGCGGGTTCTACACTGATATGGACGCTTGGAAACGTTGCTGCCTCTCTTCGGACTGACAAAATGAGTCTCATAACTAACAAGGACTCACAGACTCTTTAATTCTCTTCTCACCAGTCAGTCTATTTATTGTTATTAGATTGGTCATTTTATTGTTATTAAATAAAATCACCAATTTTATTATTGTTATTACATAGCTTCCATAACCAATGTTGCTTTCAGATTGTACACTGGTGGTTTGAATCCAAAAATTCAAAAATTATATCCAGTTGTTAATCTACCAGTTCCTCGTGGTACTCCGATGATCTCGTCTATGATTGAGTGGGATCACAGTATTACCTGGGATGTTGCTGATTTTTCAGGGGTAAGTCATAAATTCTGCCATTTAATTAACTATTTGACGCAATATAATTGTGTGAGAGACACCTAAGAAATGCAACAAGCAAAATGCCATGTTACATCAGGGAACTGTTACATCATTCAACATTCGTCATCAATGATGGCTCAACATAATGTCATGGTAAATACTTCACATTATTCTCCTTTTTTCCTTTACTTTTTTTTTCTTGTTTTATGTATATATGTTTTTTATAGTTAACAAGCCTTCTTTTTTCTTTAATTAATTTTTAATTTACCTTTTTTTATCTTCTTAAATTACTCTTTTTTCTTTTTTTTTGTCTTTTTAACTTTTTTACTTAGATCAAATAGCAGCTTCGCAACCCTACCAGATGTAGCATTGCATTTTGGTTGTTACATTTCCTAAGTGTCTCTCACACAATTATATTGCAATAACTATACCATACCATCTTTTTAACATTAATTTGTCAGTCCACAGACTGCATAGGCAACCCTCTTTGAAATTCCTGCAAACTACCTATACAATATAATCCTATTCAAAACACCACCAAAAATATCTTTTGACAATCCTTAAAATAAAAATTATCTTAACCCAAACGAACCCCTCACACCCAAAAAATAATCAAAATTTATACCAACAAAAAAATAAAAATAATAAATAAAATAAAGAGGCACAAATTACCCTAATCAATAAATAAAAAATATGGCTCCGGTATACACAAATAAATATTGTATTACTTTTGCCAATAAAGACTTCTAATACTTTGTTCTTTGTAGCACTGGAAGTTTATAAAACTCCATCTCAATAAAGAACTTGTTTAAAAAAAACATTAATTTGTAGCCCCACACTCAGGTGTTGCAGCCTAGTAGGTTCCACCCCTGCATTCAATACTCCAATTACTGCTTTGCTTTTAAATATTTTTTTGTAAGATTTGTATTTTTAAAGTGGAAATAAAGAATTTATTTATATTCTTCAAGATTTGAATTGAAGGTCAGAGTGAGTTCAACTACTGTCAGTACCCTGATGAGTTAGACATAAAGAAACAGAGTGGGACATGTCATTATGTTGAGCCATCAATGATGTGGAATGATAAAACAGTTCCCAGATGTAGCATTGCATTTTGCTTGTTACATTTCCTAAGTGTCTCAATTATATTGTATAAACTATTCATATTTTACCAAAGTCAGTAGTAACAAATGATATAAATTGAATATTTGTTTAAATTATTTAACATTTATCATTTTTAAGCTATATTTTTCATTAGATTTGTTTTGATTTTGATTTTTTTATATTTTGTTTTTAGGGAAAGGATAGATCTGGAGTAAGCATAATTGAAATAGATATGAACAGTGAAACTGATAAATATATTGCTGGACATACGATTGATGGTCGAGTTCTTTTCCCTGCTACTGGGTACATGGTTAGTAAATCTTATCTCAAATTTAATCTAGCATGTAGCCAACCATAAAGCTTGTAAGGAAGGGAGGACCAATCACAGAGGAAAAAAGTTTCCCACAACATTGAAGGACTTCCGCTGAAAACTACATTGTCCCTAAATTTCAGTGTTTAAAACTCACCATTTATAGAACAAACTTTTGTTTTAATCATCCACCACAACTCCACCTATTATTCTATTATCCACCAAAAATTATACATTTAACCTTTTTGGTTAGTTTGATAATTATTCGTTGGTATACATAAAGTTTTACTTTCAACTTATCAAAAAAAGTGTTAATTTCTCTTAACGCCTTTGTAAAGAGAAAGTAAAACTTGTCATGAAAGCCTTAGCAATTTGCAAAACCAAAATCTTAACAAATTAAAAATGTAACTTTCTTTTTAAGATACTGATGTATTGTTGAAAATACTGCAAACCTATACCACAAAACTCTTACATTAAATCTTTTATGATCGCTTATATGTTAAAACTTTTGACTTTCAATGTTTACTATACCCGGTGGTGTAGTGGTTAGCACGTGCTACTGCCATCCAGAAAATCCGGGTTCAATCCTGGTCGGGACCTCTAGGATTTTCATGCAAGGGATGGAAATCCTTTCACGTGCTATCCTTCGAAAAATATGTTAAGCTGGTGTTTCCGAGCCTGTGTGACTCGTAAAATATCCCTAATCCTAAATGAACCTGGGTTCAGGGTAAAGTTAGGACCCTTAATAGTAGTTTATATTAACCTTAGAATAATACTATACATAGAAGGAGCACAGGACCGTAAACACAATGTAATTCCACTGATTACACGAAAGCCGGTTGACTGGTACAACTAAGTAATGCTGCCAACCTGACAAAAAAACAATATTTTAAATATTTGTCATAAAGATCGTAATAACCAATATAAAAACTTAAAACACCTGCTGAGTATTTAATAAAACTGGTCTTAGATGGCAAAAGGGTGGCGGAATACAAGAATCTACATTTAGTTGAGGAGGACTACTTTTTATATATAATTTTAATAAATACGTTAAACTACAATTTAAAATGCTTAAAATATTGTAATGCACCGATATTTATATTAGTATTTTATGAATAATCAATCATTAATTAATAATAGAACATAATAATTCAGCAACCGGAAGTATTGCCAACTTTTTTTTAGAAAATTGTATATTGTTAGGGTGGCAGCATTACTTAGGTGCACCAGTGAACCGGCTTTCGTGTTATCAGTAGTGCTCCTTCTACATATAGTATTATTCTAAGATATTATATACATATTTCTGCCTTATGGTTTTGAGAGCAGGAGAGCCTGGTCTGGCAGTGAGGCCAGACCACTGTTTCTAGTTGAACCTATAGAAACTTGGAGTAAAATCACAGCTCTTCTGTGGGTTAAACGTAAAATGCCTGTATTAGAACTCATAAGGTAGAACACTATCTTCTATCTCAGGGAATCAGTAAAAAGGGCCCAACAACGTGGCCTAATTTGCTAGGTGGTCTATCACCTCTCCATAATTACTTACACTATAACTTTAGTAATTTTTCTTTTGTAGCACTATTTATTTTATAGAACTCCCACATCTTGACTGGAAATTTAAACACAACAGCTTAAAGTTCTATAATAAAAACAAAAACTAATTATTAGCTATATATTTCACTTAACAATTGTAGGCATCACAGGTAATTTTTTTTACAAAATCATAATTGACTAAATAATTACACAAACAAACAAAAGCTTAAAACTAATACCTCAGTTAATTAAAACTAATTAGCACAGTCAAATAACAAATAAAATAAATGAGTCCATTTATTTTATTTGTTATTCTGTTAAATTTTCTATCAAGACTATCACTTTACCATACGATGCGGTTAATGAGATGCGGTAATGACTATCCTTACCGATACGGTTAATGAGATTATCCTTTTCCTAGAACTGTTTGAAACCAATGATTTAGAATGAGTACCAGTGGAGTTAAAAAATGAAAGAATGAAAAGAAGTCTCGCTTTCAACCTAATATGAGGACATCATCAGTGCCAGTATAAACAAGTAAAAGCTATATAAAATATTATAGACCAAGAGCCCAGGGGTGTTTTGTTAATAAAAGTGTAATGGCTGGAACGGTCTCAATTATTCGTAAATACGTCCTTAACAAGGATTTGCAATTCTGCCGACTCGTACCGGATGGGTGTCCCAGGCAGAACGCACTTTACATGTCAAATTTACCACCGAAGTTAATAAACAGTGTAATGGCTGGAAACGGGTTTAATTTTTCGTAAATACCTTCCTGAACAAGGATCTGCAATTCTGCCGACTCGTATCAGATGGGCGTCCCTGGCAGAACGCACTTTACAGGTCAAATTTACCACCCAAGTTATCAAACAGTTTAATGGCTGGAACCGGTCTCAATTTTTCGTAAATACCTTCCTGAACAAGGATTTGCAAATCTGCCGACTCGTATCGGATGGGTGACCCAGGCAGAACGCACTTTAGTAGTCAAAGGTTCTGCCTGGGACACCCATCCGATACGAGTCGGCAGAATTGCAGATCCTTGTTCAGGAAGGTATTTACGAAAATTGAGACCGGTTCCAGCCATTACACTTTTTATTAACAAACACCCCTGGGCTCTTGGTCTATTATATACAGAGACTTAAAATGAAAACAAAGTTACAAAATTTTGAACAAAAAATGAATAAATATAAAAAAAAAATTAAAAAGCCAGAAATATTGTAAAGAAAGAACGACTCAGAGATTTTTTTTTATTGATATTTATTCACTTTTTTGTTTAATTTTGTTTTTATTTTTAGTTTTAACTGTTTATAATATTTGATATTGTTTTTAATTATTTGTACAGACACTGATGATTGTCTCATTTTAGGTTGAAAGCGTTCTGATTATATTAATGTCTTTGTGAAGACACTGTTTTCTTCATTCCTTCAATTAATGTTAGGAACAATTTTATTAACAAATGAACTTAATATTTTTTCAGACACTCGTGTGGAAAACCTATGCCAAATTGAATCAGAAAGAATATCAAGAATTCCCTGTTGTGATGGAAGACGTCCAGTTTAAAAGAGCAACAATCATGCCAAAAGAAGGTAGAGAAATCATTTTCAATAGAAAATTTCAAAGAGAACATATCAATTTACTTTATGTAAAAGTATATTGAATACAATTAAAGCACCTAACAGCAAAATGGTTGCTTCCATTATAGTAATTACAGTAGGTAAAAATATGGAAGTATTTTTTTTAATTTTTTAAATGAAAGTTTTATTTCTAAATATAGTATGAAGATATTTTTTGTATACTAATTATTGTTTGGGTCTGTCGACAACTGACTAAAACATTAAGAAAAAGAATTTTATTGGTTAATTCTGGTCTCACCTCTTCACTGTTGAATGCCATGCTAAGCAGATTTCTTGTTGTCAAGTGATCAAAATAAAAACAATAAGTCATTGATGTTGATGATACAGTCATTAGAAGTCTTTCACTTCCAGGTCTAACTTTTTTTAAACAGTTCAGATAAACCTTTTGTTCTTACAACTTTTCTGCCTGTTTGTAGTTGTCTTAAACTTTTTTTTAAAAAGAAATCGCGTTTGTTTCCCTACTTGGTTTATATATTACTTTAGTAATTTCACCATGCCAACTACGAGAATGTGTTCCTGTTATCTTTTTTAAGCTAACTACTCCTAGCACTACACTCATTATCTATATATGTTCTTTATTTAATAATGACCTATTTGAAGTAGATACTTGTGCCGTTACAATGGTGATAAAGAACAAAATGATTCCGTTCTTAGAAAAGTAGGAAGAATGTTAACAATGTCACAAAACAACATTGTCACAGATGTTAACATTGTCAACATCTTATTTATGTTGTAAATAAGATTAGTTTTAGAGCTGCTGCTAGAGGCCAGCACAGTGCTCATCCTTACCTTCTGTCTAACACTCTTGTATACCTTCCAACATTCTTTACTTATTTTATTCTTAGAGATTATATTTTAATTATTTAAAAAAAATTCAACAACAATGTTGTCAGGTTCTGTCAAATTCATGGTCAACATATTCGACGGGACTGGCGAATTCGAACTATGTGAAGGCGGAGCAGTCGTCGTTACTGGTAAAATTCAAAGACTAACTGATCAAAAACCAATCGATATTGGGCCTCTAAGTTCAGCTGAAACTAACGGACATTTACCTCTGACTACACAGCATGTTTATAGGGATTTGAGATTAAGAGGGTATGATTATCAAGGATTATTCAGAGGAATTAAACAATCTGATAATTTCGGTAAGTTTTAATTTGTAATCTTTACTTTTTTTATTTTTTTATTTTATTTAGTTAAATTGTTAGTTTTTTGTTTAGTTAGATTTAGTTTTTTAATCTTTACTAAATCTAGTTTTAAGTGACAGGACAACTGATGATTCTAAATAAAAAAAAGGTTTTAGGGTAAACTTTTTACTTAACTGATAGTTTCATTTTAGGAGTATTATACTCCTCGAGCTATATCTTTCTACATGGACAAGTGTCTAAAAATCAGCAAAGGGAAGAAAAAAAATGCCTACAGCTCCACGGGGGGGAGGGGGGGGGGGGGAGTCAGGTTATATTACCTACCTCGCAGCACTTCTTATCTAACTCTTCTATTTAAGACAAACTATTGTTTAATTAGATTTTTATTATTTATTTTTACTTTAAACGGTGTCTCGTCTGATATTGGTATTCCATTGCATTCTTGCATACTCAATCTGAGTTATACTATTCTTTATTTAACTTATACCCCGAAAAACTATAATTAATAATAATTATAATATAACAATAAATGTACTGATGAAGAGGCAGATGAGAAAGTCTGATATCAATTTTTCGCTAATTTCAAACTCTTCAAGGCAGTCTGTGAAAAATGTAGGAGAGCAATTATTAATGATGTCTAACTTTCTTCTCTTCTCACTAGTAATTCATCTAATTCTATTTATTCACCAATTTTTTCACCTAATTTTATTTAATTAAGTCGTTTTTTTTTTTTATTTTTGTTTGATTTTTTATTTTTGTCTCGATCATCAAGACCAAAAGTTGGCTTTATTGTGGAGAGACTATTTCCTTTCAATTCCTATTTTGAGACTCCACAGATCAATTTAATAAATTATTATTTAATTTGTAGGAGTAGTTGGGGAATTGGAGTGGAAAGAAAATTGGGTGAGTTTTATGGACACGATGTTACAATTCTCTCTAATTGGCATGGACACTCGGGAATTATACTTACCTACGAGAATCCAAAGAGTGATTGTCGATCCAGTGAAACATTTGAATTTCATAAGCAATCTAAAATCTGATCAAGGTAAGTCAAATCATCAAGTTTTAATATCTTCTAAGGTAATTTTTAAGAAACCACTGTTTCTTAAAAAGTAAATTTGTAAAGGGGTCCGATCAATGTTTAAACACTTACCCCAAAGCGACACCCCTAAATTTATTTTTTTTTTTAAATATTGGGTCAAAATCCGTTTTCTGGCAACAGAAGTTGTTTGCAGCAGTAAAAAGGTAAAAAATAAAATTTTTATTTTATTTATTTATTTATTATTTATTGCCCACCCCATTGAATTATAACACAAATCATGATAAAGTTAAATTTATCAAAAATTATTTATAAAATTATTAAAAGTGATTAAAAATAATTATTTACCAAATGATTAAAAGTGTGTTTTTTCAGGTCTTGCAATCCAAATGGATAAATATATAGGAGTTTGTCAGTCTGGAGGAATTGAAATTAAAGGAATGAAAGCCAGTTTAGCTCCTAGAAAATTAATTACACATAATTCACCAAAACTTGAACAGTACTCGTTTGTTCCTTACTTTAGTAATAAGGTAAGATTTATGCTGTAATCTGTTTAAAATATATTTCTCTATTTCTACTTTACCAGTCATAAGAATTAATCTTATATATTTGCGTCATGTTGTTAACATTTTTAGTCATGACTCGTATCGATGGATCCAGAAACCCTTTTTACAGTCATTTATTACCATTAGAGAGCAAAATTAAATAGTTTTAATTGAGAAAAAATAGATTTAAAGGCAGACAGAACAAAGAAAAGCCTGTCAAAGAATATTTGTTGTTGGTCCTTGATGACAAAAAAATTTGCAAGAAAACTCGTTCTTAGTTCTTGATGTGAAAAAAATGTTGGGATGAATACTGGTTAGTCCTGAAAGGGTTAAAATGAGCATTTCTGTTTTATAATTTTATTAATTTTTTTGTATTATTATTTCAGGACATGGGGAAAACGTCAGCATTGACAATTCAACTGCACACAGTTCTAGAAAACTGCAATGGTATTTCTCTTCTAAAAATTGCAGAAATCGGTCAACAGATACACCCTGAAGCACTTTTGTCACACAGTGTTCTTCAAATTTTGGATTCTGAACCAAAATTAGATGTAAGTAACTTACTAGCTTAAGGGTGTACTGATTCTATGTTTTTTCATATTCCCCGAATCGCTCCGTCCCTGTATGATTTAGTGATTTGAAATTTTCTGTAAGGGCTAAATAATTATTTAGATTAATTGTTTTTTTTTTTCAAATTTTCTATATCAACTTAGAACCTAATTTTTGTTCTTCTAGATGAAAATATATTCTTAAAGGATACAATCTTAAATCCTTAAGGGGTTTAAAACTTTATGATCCAAAGTCAGTTTAACAATTAAACACCCATTGTATTCAAAAATAAACATATCACACTTATTGTTGACGTGTTTGATTGTTTAGCTGAAGTACACCCTTAAGTCTTTTTCTTATTTCCATCTTTTATCAACTGAACTTTCATTAAATTGCTTAATTCATTTAATGAACAGATGTGTCTGTAGTCTGGTTAGCAGCAAAAAAATAAATGCTGGCGAGAATACTCGTAATAATTAGTCCTGAAAGAACTGTTCACTTAACAGCAGATTGACTAGTAGTAGACTTATTATTACCAGAGAGGTCTAATTTGTCTTTTTAGCAGGTGTAGAGTGTTTATTAGTTCTTGTAGATTATGGGTGGAAGAAAAGAGTCTGTCTACAAAATATTTTTTATTGGCAAAGTGCTTTGAACCTAGCATGAGGTCATCGTCAGTGCCATTTGAGTAAAGAAAAATAATTACTTTTTTCCCTAGATTGTAAAAGTTTGGTGAGCCGTGTAAGATTGACACTGCCATGTCAACACAGCTTACCAAGCTTTTGCCATCTAGGAAGAAGAATAAGTTATTTGTAGTTTTTATTAATTTATGTGTCTCTTGTTTTATTAATTCCATCTTTACTCTATGGCACTGAGTAAAGATGGTCAGATTAAAGTTTCATGATGGTCTCATGCTAGGTTGAAACGCTTTGCCAATAAAAAATATTTTTGTAGAGAGTAAATATTTTTGATGAACGTCTCCACAATAATGTATAATTTCATCTAGGAGTAGATTGTTTTTTACCAGACAAATGTTTAATGTTCCAGGTCGATATTACAATCATGACAGATGATGTACCAAATGTCAAAGCGTTAGTTGAACCACTTGGATTGAAAGTCCAAAATAAAGATCTATCATCAGCTCCTTTAGATAATAAATGTCATTGTATCATCACAACTAGAGATGTCGTAAATGCTCAAACTTTAGAAAACGTCAAGTTGAGTCTCCAACCTGGTGGTTTCCTGTTGGTACAATCTGCATCCGATTTGGACGACAAAATTATGAATCAAACTGGATTTATTTATATTTCTAAGACTGTTGGAGAGCTTACAGTTTATCACCTATACAGAGTGGTAAGCATTTTAGTTAATTACTAGATATGTGACGTTTTGTGAATGTGTGTAGAGTAAACAAAAATAAGAAGTTCGCCCTGAAGTATAAATTCAAGCTTTGTTCTTGAGTATCAATGTCAAGGGTTTGTGAAGCTATCTTTGAATAAAAAAATTGTTCTTGAGTATCTTCAGAACAAAGTCAACTGAAGTCAAGCTCTTGGTATATGAGTATCTTATTGTTGCATAGAGTGGTTAAGTAATCAGGTTTTATACACTCTGTGGAACATTTCAAATGCACCAACAATAAATCCTTCAAAATAAGAGAAAACATGGTCCTGGAGTTACTAAAATTGTCTCTTTCCCCGAGTAAACTGATTCTTGCGAGTTCAAATTAACTAAAATTATTTAGGTATCAACCAAATATGTTAATTTTAATACATTTTTTTATAAAAGCACAACATAATTGCATATTTATATTAAAAAAAAACTGCATTAAACCTTAAGAAATTTTATACCAATATCATCATAATTAATTAGTTAATTTTTCATGAAGCTATTGCTTGACATATATTGTAGATTTTTGTTTAAAATATCTCTTTAAAAAATAAAATTATGTATGTAACTTCCCTGTCACCTAGATTCCTTATATGGACCATAAGTTTATTGGTATAAGAAAAGAAAAAGGTTATATTTTGGAACTTTAATCACTGGACAGTTCTGTCGACATATAGTAACAATCTCAGTGCTTTTCAAAAATCTTTTATTAGAATGTCAAGAGAGATTGTAAATTTCAGACTTTAGCCTTCACTTTCCCTCAAAGAGACTTATACTTAGAAGGAGGACTTAGGTAAAATAACACAGTGATAAGGAGTCTAGAAGTGTGACAGATTCTTTTAGGTGCCTTAACGGTATTTACTCCTACTTGAGTCTCTATAGAGAGACACTACTACTACTACTAGTGAACAGCAGGTATTTTTCAGTGTCACATTAAATTACTTTAAACAACACAGATTAAAATTATTTAATAAATAATGAATGAATTAAAAAATATATGTCATAAATAATAATTAAAACTTATTTTAGATTCATATTACTTATACTCCTTGTGCTATATCTTGCTACACGGTCACATGACTAAAAATCAGCTGGAAGGGAGAAAATGCAACTCTTGTAACACAGTAAAAGGGAAGAAAAAAGTTTGTTTACTAATGTTTAAATTTCTTTCCAGGCAATAGAAATAACCAAACCACCATTTGTCATTGATGTGACTCAAAGTAACTTCCAATGGTTAAATCGACTTAAAGAAGAGATGAAGAAGTGTGAATCAGATTTAAGTCAAACTTTAGTCCTTTACTGTAAAGGTGAAGTTGATTGTGGACTTATTGGTATGGCTAACTGTGTTAAGCAAGAACCTGGTGGAGAGAATACAAGGTGAATTCATTTCAGAGGTTATATTTACCGCAAGTTGAAGAAGCAATTTAAGAATCAGATACCGTCGATACTTGCTATTATATGAATATCCCTAGACTGGTTTCGGCTTAATGCTATCTTCAGCAAGCTGGGCAACACTAATAAAGTTATTCACTGATATAACTTTATTAGTTGAGAGCTCGAGAGCTGCCCCGCCTGCTGATGATGGCGTTATGCCGAAACCGATCCAGGGATATTCTTATCCAACAGCAAGTATCGGCGGGAGCTGGTTCTTCAATTAAATTAATTTCATATGAATTTATAGTATTACGCATGGTTATAATCAGTTAACAGAGTGGGAAAATATGGTTGAAAATAAAACCAAGTGCTTGCCACTCTAGCTAGCACGGACTACCAGTCCACAGTGTGCTTAGATCATCTAGTCTTACTAGCTCTTCTGATCACATTAGTCTCACTTGGCCCCGTTCTTGTTCAACCACTCTCACCAATCTCATCAGATCCTCTGGCATCACCAAACTCTAGATAGGCTTACCACTCTAGCTAGTCCAGCGCCACCTAACAGAGAACTCTGGCAACCCCGATGTCAGTGTGTGCACAAACTCATTCTATAGCCCTGACCTGAAAGTCAAAGTTACGCAGTGCTACTAGAAGTCGTCTTTCTTCAAGAACCGAGCACTTCGTTCCTAGTCACTTACGTTACTCATGTCACCACCTTCACTTTCACTGACTAGGTTTTTGGACATATGATGACTCAGTAGATCTTTCTGACCTTCATCTCTAGCTCAGAGAACCTTAACTTTCGTGAGCTGGACACATCAGAAACATAAATACAGTTTCTCATGTGAAACAGGAAACTGCTGTTTTATTAGAATGTATTACTAATTCTTATTTATAATTATGATATCTTTTTCAGATGTGTATTTATAATGGATAAATCAAGTGGGAATACGATAAAAGATAAGAACGTAACAGATCAGTTACAGAAGAATCTGATAATGAATATTTTCAAAGACGGAGAATGGGGAACTATGAGACACACCGTTATCAAACAATCTAACGAATCAGAGCTGAGAGTTGAGCATGCTTATATTAATACTTTAGTTAGGGGAGATTTATCTAGTTTGCATTGGATTGAAGGACCTCTGTCATTTTACAGGTGATTACCATAGTTATGCTTGTAAAGGTTTTATTAAGTAGATCCAAGATAAAAGAAATGTCTTTAACCCAGTTCCTTTTATTGTACATCACAATCGACGAACCATAAACTAATTTGAAGATCAAAGGAAACTAATAGGTATCTACTGGGTGGACCAAATCTCTCCCTCCTTTTAAATTTTGAACCGTTGGACATGAAATTTTGGAACCTGTGGTACTTTTTTTGTGTGAAGGGAAATTCTCTTTGGTGGTGTTGTTAACTTCGGGTGGTCCATGCAAAACCAAATTTTGTGAGGAAATAGAAAAAAGTAAATTAGAAGAATCCTTTAATTGGGCTTTTTGAATTCTAGGGATAAATAAAAAAGTGTTACTTTTTTTCCCTAAATCTAGCAGTATTAGTGACTATAAATTCCTTAAAATGAGATTAAGGTAAACAGCCCTGTATTTATTGTAAATATTTTTTTTAATCTATTTTTCCAGACCAGAAAATTACAAAGGATTAGAATTGTGCACAGTCTACTACGCTCCACTTAATTTCAGAGACATTATGTTGGCAACTGGAAAGCTGCCACCTGACGCACTTCCCGGTGATCTTGCTGGTCAAGATTGCGTTTTAGGTTTAGAATTCTCCGGTAGAGATTCCTCTGGACAGAGAGTCATGGGAATATTAGCTGCTCGTGGTCTTGCCACAACTCTTTTGGCCGATCCTATGTTTTTATGGCCTGTTCCATCCTCATGGACATTGGAACAAGCTGCAACAGTACCTGTTGTTTTTGCTACTGTAAGTTACAAATGTAGTTTATAATTTTTATTTAATTTTAGAGAATAATGTTTATTATTATTTTTGAAATTTTTTAATATTAATTTTTTGAAAGCTAATCCTTGCTTTAACGCATATTCATTTTGATTAAATTTCTTAATAAAATGTAAACCATTTATATCAACACTTTCCAAAATGAAAATGCTTTGCAGCTAAATGGCCGCAAGGATACTCGAAGCAGCATCATTTTGGAAAGTGTTGTATGCGTTTATCTCCATTTTAAAATAATACTTACTAAATTTTCCAATTCTCTTTACAGAGTTACTACGCTCTCATTGTAAGGGGAAAAATGCGTAAAGGAGAAAGTGTTCTTATCCATGCTGGTACTGGTGGAGTTGGACAAGCAGCAATATCTATTGCACTTAACATGGGATGCAATGTATTTACTACGGTCGGAACTCAACAAAAACGTGAATTCCTTCTTAAAACATTCCCTCAAGTAAGCAATTAAACTTTAGAATTATTACTTTCTATTTGCAAGCTTGTGTTTGTTTTTTAAGTATGGGAAAATTAGATTTTTAAGCATTTATATCTTGTGGAGTTTAATAATTATTTCCTTTGATTTAATCAATTTAAAGACAGGTACAATGGACCCACATACGAAGTCTAAGTACCTAGGAAATTATTTCCTCCGGAATTTAAAAAAAAAAACACATTAAACTAACTGACTAAACCGAAATCATGAGCTCTTTTTCATAGTTACAACAGTTTTGATAGAATCTTTTATAATTATTTGCTTAACCAAAATTTCTTATTGAAGTTCACTTAAATTTAATGTCTACATAGTTATTAATGTCTAAGTATTCCTTCCTTACTCAAATGTATTAATACCAATTCTGTTACAGCTGAAAGAAAGTCAAATCGGTAATACAAGAGACACAAGTTTTGAGCAAATGGTTCTCAGAGAAACTAAAGGAAGAGGTGTTGATATAGTTCTTAATTCATTGGCTGAAGATAAATTACAAGCCAGTGTTCGTTGCTTAGCCAGAGATGGAAGGTTCCTTGAAATTGGCAAACTTGATTTATCAAATAATTCACCATTAGGTAAATAAGTTCCACCTATTTGATTATTCTTCTTTCTTATAGTAATAACATCAATCCATTTCTTTTGAAAGGATTAAAGTGTGATAGAAAATATCAGCTCTATAGGGTTCTATGACTTCGAAATTGCAAATTAATATTATTTTTTTATAAAATACTTTTTATTTGTCATGTGGTCCATTTGGGTTTTTTATGGGTGCAGTAAAATTAATTATTTTCATGCATAACATTGCAATTTCAAAAATATGTTAAGTAAGTTTAAATTTTTATTTAAAAATTAAATAAATAAATACATCAGAGATAATAAAAACAAAACTCAATCCCCTTGGGAGTTGAACCCATCTTGTTCACATAGTATTTTTTAACCTATAGTTAGAGATAAAAAAGGGGGTTGAGTTTCTAGGTTGAACCCCATTTACAATTCCATTCACATGACAGCTGCCATGGGGGTTAAACTGAACACGGAGTTAAACCCCCTGCCTAACATTGTGTTAGAATGAAATAATATTTTGATCCTTCCTTCATGCCAAATTTCAAATTATGGAACAGTTTTCGAAAAATCATCGTATTTGTTACACTGATTGTCATTTTCCCCATTCCATTTCTTTAATTGGTTGATTTAGTTTGATCATCGAAATGAATCACTTAGCAATTCTAGAAACATAAACGTAAACTTATCTCATTATTTCTAGGAATGTCTATTCTTCTTAAAAACACAACAATCCACGGAATCCTTTTAGACGCTCTCTTCGAGGCAGGATCAGAAAACCATGAGAAATCAGAAGTAGTTAGATTATTGAAAGAGGGAATTGCATCAGGTGCTGTAAGACCACTTCCGGCTACTACTTTCTCATCGACCCAAATCGAGCAATCATTCAGGTAATTTGACCCAATATTTGATTTCTAGGTTTAACAAGATTAAAACACATTTTCAGTATTGACACTTATCAATTTTTATAATTTATATTGAATTAATAGCAATCTCTTATTGTTGGATCTACATTTCCCGAAGTTTATAAATTATGAACATACAAATGTAATCACTATGGTATAATTACATTAATTATTTCTAGATATATGGCTACTGGAAAACATATTGGTAAAGTCTTACTGAAAATTAGAGACGAAGAAAAGGAAGCTAAAATTACACCGAAACTTACTCCAGTTCCGGCTGTTCCTAGGACTTACATGAATCCTGACAAATCATACATTCTTTGTGGTACGTGTAAAATTTTTAATTATCATTATAAAATCAGTACGTTAAGATATCTGTGATTTATTATTATTAAGGCAATAAACAATTGAATGCTTAGGCTTCCAAGGTTATTGTCATGAAGATATAGGTCTTCCTGTGGTGACCTCATCAATGTAGATGAAGAATCCAATGTTTTGCTTCCACTGTGGAAGTCATTTTCAAGAATGTAGGGCATCATGGATGAAAACACAATATTCTACAGAACTGAACCTGCTTAGTTTTGTAGAGCATTGTGTTTTCATCCATGATGTCCTACATCCCTAAAAATGCCTCCCACAGTGGAAATGAAATATTATATTCTTTATCTACATTGACGCAATCACTACTGGAAGACCTAAATCTTCAATAAGCAATAGTTTTTAAGTACAAAAATCTTAGTTATTATGTAAAACAGTGTAATAAGTAGTACCTTTAACCAACTACTGGTCGTTGGTTTAAGGTACTACTTTTGGACGTAAAACAACAGCCAGCTCAGTGAGCCAGTTGTTAAAAGGTTCTAAAGGTAGCTGTGGATACAACATTTTTTTTAGTAAAACATCATATCTAGCTCTTTTGAGTTTATTGTTATATTACCCTGGATTTTTTTAGGTGGTCTTGGAGGATTTGGTTTGGAACTATGTGAATGGATGCTGAGGAGGGGAGCTCGCTACATTGTTCTTGTCTCGCGTTCAGGGGTTACAACTGGTTACCAGTCATTGTGTATGAGAAGATGGGCTAATCGTGGTTCAAAGGTTGTTGTCTCGACTGCTGATTCAACCACAATGGATGGAGCCGAGAAAATTATACAGGAAGCCAATAAACTTGCTCCTGTTGGAGGAATATTTAATTTGGCCGGAGTAAGTATCCATATTGAGTCACCCATGGTGTAGTAGTTAAGGTGCGCTGCCAATACACAGAATGAATGGACTTTAAACTTCCGAGTTTTTTAGTCATGGGTTCAATCCTAGCACGGGCCTCTAAGATTTTTATGAGAGGGATAAAAATTCTGCGTACCACGTTCTTCAGAAGGGACGTAAATCCAGTGGTCTCAAGCCTGTGCGTGGTCAGATACTCGTTAAAGATCCCTTACCCTAAATGAAACTGGGTATAGGCAAAATTTAGGACCCTCATAGTAGATTCATTATAATACTATAGTGTGTCTGCCTTGTAGTTTTAAGTGTATGGAGCTTTGGTTTATTAACAGCGAGGGCACATGTTGTTCCTAGTTTTCACTAGACTATATGAGTCAGTGGAAATATGTATGATTGCTAGAAAAAAGCTTGAGAGGAACCATAGAAATCCAAGGCTCTTCTGTCTAGATTGGATGAAATATACCTACACTTGAAATTAAAAAGAGTAGAACACTATCTTAGGGAGCTGCCAAAAAGGGTCCAACGACGTGGCCTATTTGCCTGGTAGTTACTACCACTCCCCCCATATTACTACTACAAGTATCCATATTAGATAAGGGTGGGATTGGGAGTAGACCCGGAATGGTTGGACTAGGAACCTACTGGAATGAGTGAGGATTCACTTTGAGTTGATACCCTATTCACACACTGGATTGAATCTATGCTCAATCATGAATACAAAGTTGATTACCACCCTTATTGACAACCTACATGGTACTAAAAGGGCAGATGCATACTGACCAATGGGCCAGCCTAGCCCATTATAAGTCTGCTTATAATAGCAGATCAAAGGAAACCAAAATTTCAACTAGGCAGGCTGCTTTGAGATAATCAGTCTCAAAGTCATTCTTTGTGGTTAGAGGCTTAGTGCAGGGTACAAGAGTAAACATAATTCTACTACTGGCTAATAGAAACAGACTTTTTGATTTAGATTCCTTAACTTTATCAATGGGTGTTAATATTCATCTTTAAGTCTATCATAATTTACATTCCATAATGTAACATCTTTTGTTCTTAGATAATTTTTGAATAATAAAACATTTTTTCACTTCCATTCAACTGATAAAAGTTAAATATAGTCTTGATATTATATAGTCATCAACAAACATAATCTGTTGACAGCATAGGAAAATAATACTAGGGCGCCTATGAGGTTAGTCCTGTATGTTAAACCACACCCACCATTTCATAACAGACCAACCATAATTGGTTTTCATTGATTTCTCCACACTATTTTCCCTCACTGTCAACTGATTATAACTATGTGCAATACTATAATTCCATGTTATATTTTACCCTTCTTTCAGGTATTAAGAGACGCACTTATTCAAGAACAAAATGAAGATAATTTTAAGATTGTCTGTAAGAGTAAAGTTGACACAACTAAATGTCTGGATCAAGTATCTAGGACAGATTGTCAACAATTAGATTATTTCGTGGTATTTTCATCGGTTTCTTGTGGAAGAGGAAATGCTGGTCAGGCTAATTATGGATTGGCAAATTCTGCTATGGAAAGAATCTGTGAAGAAAGACAAAAACTTGGATTGCCAGCTGTAAGTAAAAAAAACTCTTCATACAATTTTCTATTCGTTATCTTGCATTCCAAAGTTTGAAACATAAAGTCTGTTTAGTTCAAAGTTATGAGATAAATTAGTTAAACCCTTTTCCTTTATTTTTCATAGAAATTAATGGCACTTGCTCAGACAGGTATAAAAGTTTGTTACTACGAAGAAAAATCATTCTTTACTTCATGGTTATAATTACCTGTTCCCAAAAGGTAATCAATTGTAATTAATTGATTACCTAATTTGCATGTATTTTTTCCGTTAATAAAGAATTGTTTAAAATAAAATTTAAAAAAATATGTGGACTATATTTTTGAAAAATTTGTTTAAAACAAAATATTTCATAAACTTGTATAAATATTGACAACAACTTGCTCTTATATGAAGAATAAGTATTTTAATTATTACTAACTTTATTTAAGTAAAGTTAATTAAATTTTTTGTGTCGGGAGTAAAAAAAGTTGAGAAATGCTGATCTAGAATATAATTCAATTTGTTTACCATCTTTAAATAGTAAAAGAGGTCCTCCCTTTAATGCCTACTAAAATTCAAACTTTAACTGACATGCTTCTAATTTAAATCTCAGCAAAACATAGAAATATTAATCAATACGAAAAAGCCTCTCCACAATTTTAATTTATTGAATCTAATCAAAACCAGCTTTCAACCTAAGCGGACATCATCAGTGCAGGAGAGAAGAATATCGTAACTGAGACATTATTCTTCTCACCAGCACTTACATCATTAGTGCCGGTGAAAAGAATATCATGTCTCAGTTACAATATTCTATTCACCAGCACTAATGAAGACCGTTTACATCATTAGTGCCAGTAAAAAGAATATCATGTCTCAGTTACGATATTCGTCTCTTCGGCACTGATGATGACCCTTTAGGTTAAAAACCAGTTTTTGAAAGGGTCATCATGAGATTCTTGGTATTGATTATTAGCATACCCTTCACCTGGGGTTCACCTTATTATCATAATTTTTTTTTACAGATTGCTATTCAATGGGGTGCTATTGGTGATGTCGGTATGGTCATTGATGAACTTGGAGGATCAAACGATACAGTAGTTGGTGGAACATTACCTCAAAGGATGCCTTCATGTATGGAATCAATAGATTTCTTCCTCCAAGTCCCACACCCTGTTGTGGCAAGTATGGTATTGGCTGAGAAGAGGAAAGCAACTGCGGGAGCAACTCAAATGAGCTTGGTTGATGCAGTTGCTAATATTTTGGGTAAGTCCATGAAATGAATGATTCGATGCACAAATTCCTAATTACCTCGTTTAAACCAGTGGATTTCACGAACTTCTAGATTTTATTAACAAGGTTTTATAGGTAGATATCAATTAATCATTCTACCTAGATCAAATCTAGATCACTGCTTTTTTTCATAAAAAGCAACGATACGTAAATTAACTTTAGAATTATTTTTTGGACATTTGTAGTGTGATTTATATCTTGCACAAGCCTATATAAAGATGTCTGTTACACACTGCGTATTGTCAGATGTTTAAGGTACTGCTACAGTGATACTGTAATGAGCTTCAGTTTCAATGAAACTGTAAGTTGAGCATTTAATTATAGTTTTGATTCAGACCATTTGATATCCAAACAAAATTCAGTAAAAGGAAAGGTGCTAGAAAACGCAGTTATACAAATCCTCCCTCGCTCTATCCAAACTTTTTTTGTCTTTTATAAATATGGCCCTTCTTCTTACTTACTTCGATGAGCATTAGTTATGCCTAATGACACATTACTTTGTCAGGAAGAAAAAAATATAAATATAAATGTCTATGGAAGAGATGAATTAAGGTATTCCTCGATAGTATATGGAGTAAGGTTGGCAAGAATTTTCTTCAATGCTGACTTCATGGACTTGTGATCTAGAGACGTCATGTGTCGTGGCAGAGCATTGTAGAGTTTAATTCCAAGTCTAGCAGGATCCTTCTTAGTTCTCTCTAATCTTCTAAAGGCAATGGCGATTTTTTGACAATTTCTAGTGCCATAATGGTGTATATCGGAATTTTTAGGCTCTTCAATACTGTCTTTGAGGTTACTGTCTGCATAATTCATCTTAGGTTATAGTATCGCACACGGTAATAATCACTTGACAGTGGGAAAAAATAGTGTTAAGAAACCAATGAGGTTAGTTCAATTTTAAATCGTGGGTGTGGTTTAACATCCAGGACTAACCTCAATTGGATCCCTCACATTATTTTCCCCACGCTGTCAATTGGTTTATAACCAAAACTATTACATGTGTATTTTTTGTATCATTAACACTAATAATAAATATCCCTCTGATTTTCAGGACTGAAAGATGTTAAGTCAGTCAGTGGACACAGCTCACTGGCTGATCTTGGTATGGATTCACTTATGGGTGCTGAAATTAAACAAACGTTGGAAAGAAATTTCGATCTCGTATTATCAGCACCCGAAATTAGATCTCTTACTTTTGCTAAATTAGATAAAATATCTAACTGTACTTCTGCTCCTGATGCAACTGAAGCCAAAGATCAATCTGAGAATGATCAGGTAAAACATTTGTTTATAATTTAGTTTAAATGGAAAGAGAGGAACAGAAAAGAACTTATCCTATATAGATTTAAGAATGTCTGTTAGTGAAGACAGCAGACATCGACTGGATTAAAAATAATAAAAATAAAAAACAAGTCTCTCCACTGATGTTTAAGTATAATACAAAGCCAGCTTTCAGACTTGACAGTCCATCTCAGTGTCTAACCAACAAAGTTAAAATTCAAACTACAAAAAAGTATACACAAACTTAAGAACTAATAATAAATGAAAACTCAAAAAAAATACCAATCATTACAAACATCATATTGATAAATAAAAGCTTACCAATAAATATATAACGAGTATGTAGTATACGAGCTAAAAATATAAAAAGATAAATAAATAAATATAGAATAAAATAAAAAATATAAATAGTAAACAAAACGAATAGAGAAAAATTAAGGAAAACAAAAAAATAAATAATAAAAAAAACAACATGAAAGGTAAAAGAAACAGAGAAAAAGAAAATTACTGGCGGTTTTTTATTTTTTCTTGGATTAAAATAAAACGATCTTAAAAATTTATCTGTTCAAAGACACCCAGATTCAACTGATTTTAAAAAAAAAAACTTTAACAGTCCTGTAGATTTTTTTTTTTTGCATGAAGTTTATTCTATTTTTATGAATTTATGTTGTTGTTTTTTTTTTGTAAATGTGTATTGTATTCTGTATTATTTTTTGTAAATTTCCATCTGTATGAGAACAATAAAGATATTATTATTATTTAATTTATCTTGAGAATTATATAAGCTGAAATCACCTCTAAATCGGCTGATCTTGAAAATAGTAGATACATATTAATTATGTTACATAATTTGGCAAAATGCGTCCCAGAGACATAATTGCTAAGATCTAGGATCTTCCCCACCTTTACTACTATACTATGTTACATAATTAATACATGATTATGTAACTAGCCTGTAAATGGTATTTTATTGAGGCATTTTTGACTCAATTCGCGTCCAATAATTTCCAGAGTTGCATCTACAATTTTTTAGAGGGGTCGCAGTCAATAAAATAATTAAACAATTTAATATTTTACTGTATTTACCAATTTGGGTAGTGGCTGTAAAGTAAAATGTTACAGTCTGCGGATGTAAAATAATTTTTTTATAGCCTAAGCAATAAAATCGTTCTTTACTGACTACTGAATTACTGTAAACACTGGATTAAGTAGACACATTAGAATTTATACTGAATTAGTACAACCCCCCCCCCCCCAAAAAAAAAGAATTGTTGGAGCTATTTAAGACAAATTATTCATATGTGGCCAAAATGAGTAATAAATAAATCTTTGATAATCATCCCTCCAAAAAAGCATTTGGCACTAGTAACTTTCCATGCAGGAAATATTGTGAACAAAAGTTACCATTGTATTTTGTTCGCTTCATTTTCCAGGTGCAATATCAAAGTGAAACATTAATACCTAAAGATGCTATCGTCAAAATGAAAGATGGCAAGGGGCAACGTAATCTGTTCTTTGTTCACGCTATTGAAGGAGATGTCTCATCTTTATCAACATTGGCCAAGTTACTTCCTGAAAGTTGTGCTGTTTATGGCTTACAGTGTACAGCTGATGTGCCTATGATGTCAATATCAGCTATTGCATCACATTATATTAAGGTAAAATTAAAGATGTTATGTTTATAGCAAGTTGAAGAATCAGCTACCTGTGACAACAGCAAGTATCGATGGTAGCTGGTTCTTTAATTATATTAAGGTAAAATTAAAGATGTTATATTTATCGCAAGTTGAATAATCTACCTTCCACAACAGCAAGTATCGATGGTAGCTGGTTCTTCTATTATATTAAGGTGCATTACATTACAATCAAGCAGGGATGCAGAATATGTCTGAACACCAGAATGGGGTTCGGGGGAAACAGTGGAGGGGCTGGGTAAATTTTAGCCTCAAAATATATCAAGGGAAATATTACAAAACTTTAAAGTTACTAAACAAAAACAATTGTTGTTGAAAGTATACCTTCATTTTCATTGTTGTTTCAATTACTGGCACTTCTGCGGCTTTTACTGACAAGTGAATTTAAAGTTGGTGCGACACCTTTGAATGTACTTGAGGACGAGTGAAGCGAGTAGATGTATTGCAGAAGTAAGTCTGTATCCCTGAATTATGTAAACTTATTTCTCTTAAACTGTTTCAGGAAATCAAAAAGATCCAGCCTAAAGGACCGTACACAATCTGCGGTTATTCCTTCGGTGCTTGCGTCGCATTTGAAATGTGTTTACAGTTAGATAAGGCTGGAGAAGAGACCAGACTAATTGAACTTGACGGATCTCCCAACTACATGACAAGCGCCATATTCAGGACAAGAGAAAAGAGGAGTACTAAGGATTTTGATGCTGATCATTCAACAGCCCTCACCTATTTCATCTCATTATTTAAGAATATAGATTTTATTAAGGTTTGTGTTCTTTCTGCTACCTGTAAGATCTAGTCCACAATGCCTTAAAACTTCCGATTCAAACCTAAATAAATAATATATATATA
>JACMZG010001859.1:19721361-19761018 GCA_018340805.1 Microvelia longipes
ACTATTAAAACAATTTCTCCAACTGCAGATACTATTACTGGTAGTCGAATTATTATTACTGCTGTTTCTCTTCTTACTCGTGCTAGTGATATAACTACCATTATTTATCGTTCCTCGTACTACAATTTATTGTACAACAATACTTCGTTCCCACGCGGGGTTTGACAAGGGGTTTAACCTCGTGTCCAACCCCCTTGGGATCCAATACAAAGTGTTCACACGGTAGTTTTAACTACAGTTTAGAATCTATCCCGATAAAAAAATAAGTTTCAGGGTTGAACTTTGTGTTTAATCCTGTTCACAAGACAACTGCTGGGGAGGTTTAACACGGGGTTGAACACCCTGTTAAACTCCGCGTCTGAAAAAAGTATGTATTGAGAAAAGTGGGCTCTTACATTTACTGCTGTAACTCGCGACTATTATTGTAATAAATGCAACTGTTATCGCTTCAGCTACTACTGCTAGTTGTGTATCTAGTAAATAAAATATTTTCACGCTTGAAACTACCTTCCTTAATGACAAAAAAATTTAATCTTATGAAAAATGGTGTATTTAATAATACACACACACATATATTTAGAGTATGTATATATATATATATATATATATATATATATATATATATATATATATATATATATATATATATAATATATATATATATATATATATATATATATATATATATATATGTGTGTGTGTGTGTGTGTGTGTGTGTGTATATATGTATGTATATATGATATATATATATATATATATATGTGTGTGTGTGTGTGTGTGTGTGTGTTGTGTATGTATATATATATATATATATTCTATTTTATACTAGAACAATTTTCTCTCCTTATACGAACAAAGATTCAAGGGCAAAGTATTGGTGATAAAGAAAAATTTCGAAAAACCAATATGATTATTTTACCTAATGAACAGGAAACGCCAATTTATTTATTTATATTTTTAGGACGACCTTTTACATTTTTGTCCCTTTATTAGGGGCAATCAACCATTAGTGATAGTTGAAAAAAGTCAAAGAGAAATATAGTAATTTTTTGGTCACAGGATCAAAATAAATTATAGGATCAAATTAGATTCTGCCCCTCTCTCTCTACACACACACACAATATATATATATATATATATTATATATATATATATATTATATATATATATATATATATATATATATATATATGTCTTTCTAGACAAGTCTTGTATAAAGCATAGAACAAAACATTAAAACAAGAAACACATTTTTTTAGAATCATAAAATACCTCGCAAGACGTATGGAGTATTAATTTGTCTATCATAAAGTGAAAAAAGACATATCAGGGAATTCAGTGTTAAATACAGTGTTAGTTTTATATCTCAGACAATAAAGACAGTGATTTTTTTCATTTTATGTATGCTCAAAATAAATTTTAATACTTTACTATAAACATGTGCTGATATTGTTTATTTTTGCAGGATCGGATTTTGCTCCTGTATTGCATCTGTACATCATTCTTCCCTTCGGATCTTCCTACGTGGGATCGCCGTTTCAGTTATAAAGATAAGTAATCAGGGTTCCGATCTAACCAATTGACACTAACCTTTAAGTCTTGGTTTTATCGGACCCTGCCTAGGCCTTCAAGATCTTCAAGAGGACGCCGAATTGGTTCGTTATTTATTACAAAACACACTACACTGTAGTATGGATATTATCTATAGGTGGTCACTGTCGGGGATTAGTCTTGTTTGGGGGTCACGGTCTGACTCAGGCACAATGTTAGCACAATTACTGTAGTCACGCTTTTGTGGGGGCTGTGGGGAGTGACGTAGTGATTGTAACTGCCTATAGCCCCGACCGAGGTACACGACTCTTATGATATTTTTGGTAACATTGTTGCTTGTGTTGGTACGGTGGTTTTTGAATGGGGCTGTTGTCGACAGTGGTCATCGCTAGCGCTGATATCCGTTCAATTTTTTTTGTAGATTTTAGTTATTTTTTAGTAATCTTATTTGTAAATATTATATTTTTTTTTCTTTCATATTTCATATATTTGTTTAAATGAGTTAATTAAAAAAGTTAAATATGAACACTTTGTATATTGGGTATTTATATTTCTTTTAAACACTATTCATTATTTTTGAAACAAACTAACCCATTAGCTTGTTCAGAATGTTTTCGGTTTTGAGTATAAGGTTTAATTTCAATACAGTATTGTGAATACGTTACTAACTTTATTTTTCCCTTTTTATTTTTTTCTATTTAAATCGTGTTTGTTTTGTAAGCATAATAAAAACCTTCTGAACTGGCAACTCTACACTTTTTCTAAGGAGATACTTGATTCATGACCCGTTGTTTAAGCCGAAATATTTTTTCATGGTTAGGCGCGGCGGGTAGGTTAGGGACTCAGGGTTATGATTCATTTATCTCCTATATTCATCCACATTTCATCGACATGTCAGCCGTAAATAGAACCATTGGTTGATGGTAATAAACCATTGGTTCCCGGGTAGGGTTAGGTAGGAAGATGATTTGTGGATTTTTTATATGTTCAGAACACATGGCGTGTTGGCCCCAGTTTTAGGGTGGGGGGTTCAGGTCCATTTTCAGGTACTTTCTATAAATTTTGCTGAATCTTAAATCTAGATTTAAGTTGAGATCTGATAAATAAGCAACTAATAATGTCTGACATTATTCGATATTATTTTTGTGCTTTTTTATCAATAGGATTTCATTTGACATTAAATATTTTTTTCTTTAGTTTAAGGCAAATATCAATTTTAATGTTCTAATATTTTAAAGGCAGGCGCTTGCTGAAGCAATCGCCCCGAGGTCTTTAAAAATTAGGCATTATTATTAATATTCCGAGGTCCTTAATTAAAGAAGATATGAAGTTTGATTGTCAATTGAAGTCTTATAACGCATGCCTGAATGAATACAACACTACTAACCCCACACCCCACTCAATAGGCATTGGTTTTAACAATTTTATTAGAAAGTAATAAAATTGTTAAAATCAATGGATACAATATTGCATGTTATTATTTTTGTATTTTTTCTTTACTAACAAACTCTTCATAAGAATAACACTTTATGGAGCACTATAAAACAGTGCTTAATTGTTATTCTTATATTAAATTTATTTTTCTTCAAAGTAGTTTTTATTGGCCACAGTAAAAACTAAAGGTACAAGTAATTTACACTGGCCACACTGTAAATTACTTGTATAAATGTGAAGAAATATAAATTTTGCCTTTTTTGCTTCTTCAAGAAAACACCAGATGGGGCGAAATAACTTGTGGTGTCAAATAACTGTCCAATCTCTAAGTAAAATGTTTATTATATTATGAATAAAATTTTTGAAGTCTTTTTGTGTCATTTTAAGCACCACTTGTTATTTTGCCCCATCTGGTAATTAATTAGTTACTTTTATATCTTTCAGATGCTGGAAGATCTTTTTTCCAATGGACTTAGCAGCTTTGGAGGAGAAAGGGTGATTATTTGAAGTGACACTGATGAATGAGTCAACAATTAATCTATATCTAATGAGTATCATTTTTACTTTTTGTGTTATATGTCATTGTAAAAAATAAGTCTTGAAATGGTGTGGATTAGAAGACTGTTAAAGCTATTTCGTTATGGTGTAATATGACTGAAATCACAAATAGTTAGGGAATAGGGGTGTAGGGGGCCGTTGAAGCAGATGTAATATGTCTAAAAGTTTTAGGGGGCTGTCTATGCTTATATATTGTTGAAATGCCAACATTTATCTTACAAATGAATTTAGGGGACTCTTTATATTTGTAATTTTTTCTTATTTGCTATTTCAAAAAACACTTGATGGGGCAAAATAACTTGTGGTGACTAATAATCTATTTTTAAGTATTTTTTTTATATAAAATATAAACATAATTATTGGGTCCTTTCAAAAATCACCACCAGTTATTTTGCCCCATCTTGTGATTAATTGTTTTATTTTGTCTTCCAGATGCTGGACAGTGACGTTTTGAAGAGTGGTAGACGAGCTGAATTTAGAAAGACATTGAGGGAGAAGTCAGCCTGAGTTTCATCATCTATCTAAGTATCATTTTAATTTTTATACTGAAGTATGGGGTTAAGGAATTGGGGTTTTAGGGGGTTGAAGCTGATGTATTATGGCTCAAATTGCCAAATATAAGGAATGGGTTTAGGGGTTTGATGATTGTGAGATGGCTCAAAATTGCCAATATTAGGAATGGGGTTTAGGGGGCTGTTGAAGCTGATGTGAGATGGCTCAAAAATTGCCAAATATTAAGGAATAAGGGTTTAGGGGGCTGTTGAAGCTGTTGTAATATTATGGCTCAATTTGCCTAACATTTGGAAATGGGGTTTTGTGAGTGTGAGTAGATATTAAGTATTTAATTAAATATGAAAGTCAAAATTATATCAAGTAGAAATTTAATTTTTTAAATGCGTCTTTTAAATATTCAGTTTTTGCTCAAGAACTTAGTCTAAATCATAATTCAAGTGTATTTGATCACAAATGTAAGTTCTTAATTTTTTTCATGTTCTATTTGTAGATATTTCAGTTATTCTTTTGAATTTATCTGTCAATATTCTTATTTTCATAATGAGAACTCAAATTGAAAATGTAATATAAAATATCATCAACTGTTTATAGGAAGAGGGTAGATCTTTTAATTTAACCCGATGTTATTAATGATACTCTTTTAATTCAAGATAATTTACGAAATTGTTAAAAGTTTTTAAATTTTTATGGTTGGACTAAATTAGTGTGCCTCTGTTAATAATCTATAGTATAAGTTTATCATGATTCTACCCGATCATGCTTAATAGTTTTTGACTTATTCTCCTTTGTATTAAAAACTGTGTAGCCTTCATCTTTAACTGAGATGAACTGCACCCAAGACCGTTGGTATGGGCCCTTTTCTTACTTCTTCAGAATCTTTTTCAATCTAACAACGGATCACTCCCCATATTATGGTCCTTATCATGATATGTAGAGTTGTTTTAATATTTCTGTTATATTTATGTAATATTTCAGTTATGTTTTATGTTATATTTATGTAATATTTTATGTATGTTATATTTATATATTTATGTAATATTTTTATGTTTATATTAAATATTTATGTAATATTTTATGTTATTTATGTAATATTTTATGTTTTTATGTTATTTTATAATGTATTTTATGTTGTGTTGTTTATTTATGTATTTTATGTTATGTTTGATGTTATATTTAAAATATTTATGTTAATATTTAATCATTGTGACAACACAACTGAATGTGGCTGCAGGGTTGATGATGTGGCAGCAGGTAGTTTTTGTGGGGAGGGAGGGGTAAAATCAGTGTTTTGGGGTTAGAGTCAGTGTTTGCGGGTTAGAGTCAGTGTTTGTGGGTTAGAGTCAGTGTTTTTGGGTAAAATCACTATTTTTTGCATTTTAATTATATGTATGGTTTCTAAATTATTTCTACTTCTTCATGAGTCCTACAGACATAAGCTGTCGTTCATTTTAATTCTGTTTATTGTTAGATAAATGTTTAACCTCATATTTATCTTGCTTTACTTCTTTTAATGATTCCTGTGCTATCTGTGTTACATTATTTCAATATGACTTTGTTTTGTCTTGAGATTTTTGTAAGCACTGTTTTTATCTTTTGAAGTTATTCATAAACCTAATTTATTTTATTTAGTTCTCCTCTATTTTTTTTATTCTTCAGATTCAGGTTTCATTTTTATTATTAAAGATTTTTCTTTACTTCAATGTTTGTTCTTTTTAATTTTAACATTTTTTAATGGATGTTGCTAAGAATACGAAACAGTTTAAGACAACGTGACAATATTAAGAAAAGATGGGTAAATAATATGAAGTAAATCATACCCACTAAAATAAAAAAATAAGGAATAACAATGGTTTTGGGGATTTTCGGGGTGGTTAGAGTCAGTGTATGGGGGCAGAAGTAGCTGAGGCAGCAGGGTTGATGATGTGGCAGCCGGGTTGATGATGTGGCAGCCGGGTTGATGATGTGGCAGCAGGGTTGATGAAATAGAAGCAGGCAGTTTTTTTGTGGGGGGTGGGGTAAATCAGGTTTTTTTGGGGTTAGAGTCAGTGTTTGTGGGTTAGAGCCAGTGTTTTTGGGGGTATAATCAATTTTCTAAATTTATAATATAGCCAAGCTTCATCTTCGTAGCTTTTTTATTAGTTTTAAAAAAGAAGCATTTTTTTATCTTTGTAAAGCTAAAATCTATGAGTATATTAATTTTTAAGTCTAAAGTTATATTTTAATAGGATCTAAATCAGTTAGGGTCATAGGGAGGGTGGTTGAGGCTTGCTTGCATAGATAGGGACACAGTTGGGATTAGGTCAGTTAGATATGAGCTCACACAGTTAGGTTTAGTCAGTTAGTTATTTTGGTTAGGTAGGCTAGGGACCTAAATCTTATTAAAATATAACAAAATTTTCATTGTTTCAGTCTCTTATTTAATTTAATTTTGTCACTTTCTTTATATTCACATTTTACTTTATATAATTGATTTTTTTTAACTTCAAGTACTACAATACCATTATTTATTCTTCGCTTAAAAAGCTTGTCTATGTTATTGCTAAAATCTTTCTGGGGTAAATTTAATGTTTTAATATTAGAGTCAGTGTATGGGGGCAGAGTTGCTGAAGTCAGTCTACGTGGATTGCTGAGGCAGCAGGGAGAAGAATGCCGATGCCAGTTTTTGTGGGTTAGAGTCAGTGTTTTTTGGGGTTAGAGTCAGTGTTTTTGGGGTTAGAATCAGTGTTTGTGGGTTAGAGTCAGTGTTATCTAGGGGTAGAATCATTTTTTAATCAAAATTATACCATTGTGTATTCTTTAATTTAGTTTTATTTGGTTATTATATACTTTATATTTTCTATTCATGTTTAATGAGGTATTGCCAAGTCTTCTTTTATTACTTTGTGTTTTATGAAGGTAATATTCATTACTAAGTGTTAAATTAACAAAACATCATATCATTGATTGGAACAATCTTTTATAATAAAAATGAAAAGAATCTGAGGATATCAAATAAAGAAAGGGATGATCTCTATCAAAGAATTAGGTTTAGAACTTTTTAAGACAAAAGTACTGTTACAAAAAGTTTACAGGGAAAACAGAAAACTCTATTGGACTCATGTTATTCATATAGTTGCAAGAACTTGAGAGTAAAATAAATATATGTATTTGATATGCATTTATCAGAAAAACTTTAAACATAGTTATGATGAAACTGCGTCTAAGATTCATCTAGTGAGAGGAAAATTTAGAAATGACTTAGCATATTATAAAATGCATAAATTAGAGTCAGTGTTTTTGGGGTTAGAGTCAGTGTATGGGGGCAGAGTTGCTGAAGTCGATCTACAAGTATCCAAGAGTAAAACGCTTGAGAGGACGACCGTTTTTGGATTTTTATTTTTAATCAATCATGAAAATATTAAAATGGATCCTGTTAGATTGATTAAATTTTTGGAAAAGATAAGTGGGCTTATCTCAGGTATCCAGGGGTTATTCATTTTTCTGATACACAGGTTATTGAGTTATTATAAAAACTGTTTTGCATTATTGATTATTATATGATAAACACTTCAGTACTTTATTTTATAATTGACACCTAGGCTCAATCAGAATAATTCATAAACTTTTAATGATTTCAGCACTAATTTTCTCGACTTAAAATAGTTTATGACTAACATCATCAAAGGATTAGGTTTTAATATTTATTTCTCTTCTTGGGTTAATGTTCATTTTATATTTTATTTTTAATTTTGAGTCTTGAAAGTTAGAAATAATTATAGATATTTTCATTAGAGCTCTTATATTTCTACATATCGCACATCAAAAAATTAGAGCAGTAAATTTGTTTTAAAATATGTTTGAATTATGTTTTAGTTGTTAGTGTATTGGGTAATTTTTATGGCTAAGACTTGAATATATATAGCAATAGTAAAAGATTCAAAATTTTATGATATAATTCTGACTTTTATATTTAATTTGTTTTAGTGGTAACAATATTTAGTATAAATATTATTATCACTAATACCTAACTGTCCTATTTATTGGATATTATTTTGTTCTTTAGTAAATTCATGATAGTTGAGTGTAAGTGTAATATCCCATGTTGTGAGATGAATGGAGAATAAAAAGTATAAATAGATAGGTAGTGGATTTTTTATCATATTTTACTCTACATTCTTGGTAAAAATATTTACCAACTATTTGTACTTTTTATTTAAAGCGATGATTAAATCTTTTTCAAAAAAGTCCCCATTTAATCATCGCGGTGTGAATGGACCTCCTCAGAGGTGTTTGTTTAATTCTGGATAATTTTTTTACACAACTTCATGTTTTATACATGATCTAATAAAAAATTATCTATTTTTAAATAAACAGTAAAATAATATCAGTGGAAAATATAAATAATGTTGAAAAGTTAGTCTAGTAACACAACATTTATTAACGCAAATTAAAGATATTTGCAAATAATTTTTTTTTTGCATTCATCATTTCGCTTATTGTGAACAAAGTAAATTTCAAAAAATATGAATGTCACTGATATTATTTTGATGCATCTGACCGTGACGTGGTGAGGAGGCTTACGGACTGTAGTTAGACTTACTTTTATTATTTATAAAAATCATTAATTTATAATTATTTTGTATTTACTAGTGAAATAGTTGAAGGAACAATTAGTTATTTTATAAAACACTTTGTCGGCTTAGGAGCAATGATATTCATTTACTAACTATTTTTATAAGAGTAAGTCTCACTACATTCTAACTAAGCAGATGCAGTGTGTGTGTCCTTTGCTTTCAAATCCCCACCATCTTTCCTTCCCTCTTTTGTTTGTTTCTTTTAGTAAAAAATCTATATTTGTTCTAAATTGAGTTTTTATTATATCACTTTTTGTCATTTTATGTCCTATTTTCTTTAAAAAAATTATTTGGTATTTTTCCTCAGTATGTCATGATTATCCAAAGCTTAAGATGGTATTACTTAGGTCTCGCCAAAGTAATACCATATTAAAGAGTTTGTATTATGGGGCTGTTAATATGTTCTGGTTTATATTAGGGCTCAATTTGTTTATCAAAATTAGGGACTAAGGATTTTGGGGAAGGGTTTCTTTCAAGAGAGGGTGGGGGCCCCCCCCCCCTGAGCAACCAGGATCCCCCGACAGGTATAATTAAATATTTCCCTCCTCTGTTCCGCGGAGCAGTGAAAAAATAGCCTCGTAACCTAATAATAAAAATGTGTGTCTTAGTGTGATCAAAATTTTATTTTACCATTATTATTTTGGTAACTATTTCCTAAGTATGGTAATTTTTTTATTACTTTTAGTAACTTAGTTATTTGATACAGTAGTATTGCCTATAACATACAGGTAGTATGCCTATCGATACAGTAGTATGCCTATAAGATACAGTAGTATTGCCTATACGATACAGTGTATTGCCTATACGATACGTAGTACCTATTACGATACAGTAGTATTGCCTATACGATACAGGTATTGCCTATCGATACAGTAGTATTGCCTATACGATACAGTAGTATATATTATTATACGTAGTATTGCCTATACGATATAGAGTAGTATTGCCTATACGATACAGTAGGTATTGCGATACAGTAGTATTGCCTAGTATACCTATACGTACAGTATTGCCTATACGATACAGTAGTATTGCCTATACGATACAGTAGTATTGCCTATATACAGTATATTGCCTATTCGATACAGTATATTGCCTATACGATACAGTAGTATTGCCTATACAGTAGTATTGCCTATACGATACAGTAGTATTGCCTATACGATACAGTAGTATTGCCTATACGATACAGTAGTATTGCCTATAAGATACAGTAGTATTGCCTATCGATACAGTAGTATTGCCTATACGATACAGTAGTATTGCCTCTTCTGGAAAATGTGTTAAATCCTAGAAAGATTGAATAAAATAACAGTGGAGGAGTAGTGTAAAATTATTTTGTTGAGTGCTCACAGCTCGGAATATAATTGATAGATCTTGACTAAACTTGAAACTTAGAATACTTATAGGTTTAAGTGCACCTTTCTAAAGTAGTCTGTTCGAAATAATATGGTTTAGTGCAACACTAACCCATATATATATATATATGTATATATATATATATAATTATATATATATATATATATTATAAATATAATATATATATATTTATATATATATGTATTATATATATATATATACTATATATAATATATATATATATATATATATATATATATATAATATAATTATATATATATAATATATATAATATATGTATTATGGAGGTTATGTTGTGACTGAAAATTAGAAGTTGTACTCCAATTAGTTATTAAAGTTTTTAAAGTTTTACTTATAATTTGTAATTAAATTTATGTTAAACTTAAAAATGGGACTGCCTAAAACTGAATGCAAGAACTATGAACAGAGCATATCCAGGCTAAAAGCTATAATGGCTGTACTACAGAGTTGATAATTAGTACAAACATAGATAACAACATTATAAGAGTGTCCACACTTCGTCCAGTGGAAATATATTGTGGTAAACCACACTTATATTCTCGATTAAGTATTTCACTGATTACATTATGTTTCACTAAACGGCCATATGGCTGTACCTACAGAGTTGATAATTAGTACAAACATAGATAACAACATTATAAGATTGTCCAAACTTCGTCCAGTGGAAATTTATTGTGGTGAACGACACTTATGTACTCAATTAAAGTATTTCACTATATACATTATGTTTTCACTGAACGGCCAAATGGCTGTACCTACAGACTTCATACTTAGTACAAACATAGATAACAACAATATAAGAGTGTCTAATTTCGTCCAGTGGAAATATATTGTGGTAAACCACACTTATATACTCGATTAAGTATTTTACTGAACAGCCAAATGGCTGTACCTACAGACTTGATATTTAGTACAAACATAGATAACAACATTATAAGAGTGTCCACACTTCGTCCAGTGGAAATATATTGTGGTAAACCACACTTATATACTCGATTAAGTATTTCACTGAATACATATGTTTTCACTGAACGCCAAATGGCTGTACCTACAGACTTGATATTTAGTACAAACATAGATAACAACATTATAAGAGTGTCCAATCTTTGTCCAGTGGAAATATATTGTGGTAAACCACACTTATGTACTCGATTAAGTATTTCACTGAATACATTATGTTTTCACTGAACGGCCAAATGGCTGTACCTACAGACTTGATATTTAGTACAAACATAGATAACAACATTTTAAGAGTGTCTACACTTTGTCCAGTGAAATATATTGTGGTAAACCACACTTATATACTCGATTAAGTATTTTACTGAACAGCCAAATGGCTGTACCTACAGACTTGATATTTAGTACAAACATAGATAACAACATTATAAGGTGTCCACACTTCGTCCAGTGAAATATATTGTGGTAAACCACACTTATGTACTCGATTAAGTATTTTACTGAATACATTATGTTTTCACTGGTCGGCAAAATGGCTGTACCTACAGTCTTGATAATTAGTACGAACATAGATAACAACATTATAAGAGTGTCCACACTTCGTCCAGTGGAAAATATATTGTGGTTAACCACACTTATATACTCGATTAAGTATTTCACTGAATACATTATGTTTCACTGAACGGCCAAATGGCTGTACCTACAGACTTATATTTAGTACAAACATAGATAACAACATTATAAGAGTGTCCAATCTTTGTCCAGTGGAAATATATTGTGGTAAACCACACTTATATACTCGATTAAGTATTTTACTGAACAGCCAAATGGCTGTACCAACAGACTTGATATTTAGTACAAACATAGATAACAACATTATATGAGTGTCCAAACTTCGTCCAGTGGAAATATATTGAAGTAAACCACACTTATATACTCGATTAAGTATTTCACTGAATACATTATGTTTTCACTGAACGGCCAAACGGCTGTACCTACAGACTTCATATTTAGTACAAACATAGATAACAACATTATAAGAGTGTCCAAACTTCGTCCAGTGAAATATATTGTAGTAAACCACACTTATATACTCGATTAAGTATTTTACTGAACAGCCAAATGGCTGTACCTACAGACTTGATAATTAGTACAAACATAGATAACAACATTATTAAGAGTGTCTACACTTCGTCCAGTGGAAATATATTGTGGTTAACCAAACTTATGTACTCGATAAAGTATTTCACTATATACATTATGTTTTCACTGAACGGCAAAATGACTGTACCTACAGACTTGATATTTACCACAAACATAGATAACAACATTATAAGAGTATCCACACTTCGTCCAGTGGAAATATATTGTGGTTAACCTCACTTTATATGCAATTAAGTATTTTACTGAATTCATCAGGGTATTATTGATCGGCGAAATTGCTATCAATTAAAACGCCTCGCCTCTTTCAAGTTTAAGTTTTAAGAAATGAATCCTTAATAAAATAAATAAGCAAGAAGAAAATAAACTTACGTATATTTCTTTACATGAAATTATTAAAGTAAAATATTTTATGTTTAATCTTTGGGTCCTTTTCGTGCCGCTCTAGGGCCCTGATTAAGTATGTTAACGGCCTCTTGAGGCCCTTGTCTTCCGTTTGGGACCTTTAATGTCAAGTATAAAGAATATGGGCCTTAAAGGACCTACATTTAGGTAAAAAATTGCAAATGTCTTTATGTACTTTAAAAACAGTTGTCCCTTGGGCCTAAGTTAAAGTATTGGACCTCTTTGACTCTTGTCTCATTTTTTTTTTTGTTTTCTTATATTTTTTTTTCAAATTTGTGGTTTCTTCTTTAAGTTTATTTTTGGCTGAGGGACCCAAGGGGGGCTGCCGCCCTCACCTTCAATGGCCAGTCTGCCCCTGTGCACAATGCCCGCATTTCCCATATTGCCCGCAACTTATACAAGTTGAATAGAATATTTTTATTATGTTAGTTAATATCTATAGTCTCTGATAACGGAATAGAAAGGGTAGGTCTTTCATTAGAATATTTAATTATTTACAGGTCGATCATTTTCAAGTTTATCCCTCTATTTCGTGTTTTATCCGTGTCATATCTTATTTTATTGCTGATCAGGGTTGCCAGGCGTCTCGATTTCGGCAGGATAGTCCCGATATTATATCATGTTATGTTATGTTATGTATCATTATATCAACTGTTATGTTGAACAGTGTAACTTTTCATTCAAACATTATTTGCTAACTAAACAAATAATATAAAATGGGAAAAGTAAATGAATTAAGAATATATATATATATATATATATATATATATATATATATATATATATATATATATATATATATATATAAAAGTCATAGCACAATTCTTTTATATCGTCTGCAGCTTCATATCTACTTTGAGCTAGTCTCATAGCCATCGCCTTACCGGTTTAAGAAGAACTCTTCGGTAGCTGATCTTCGTGTATCGTCCATTCTTTCTGTTTCTAAGTGTTTTTGTATATATTTTTGTCTTTATGTATAGAGTTATATGATCGCAGTGCGACTTTGATTTCCTTTTATATTATGTGACCAGACTCTGTGAGTCCATCTGTTTTTCTTCGTGTGTTATGTGTTTGTTTTTTCACCATCTGTTATTACCTCTTCGCTCTTCAGACAGCTTTTATCTTTGTTATTGTCATCTTTAATTTTTTATATAATAAATGATAGAAATCAACAAATCAGTGTCATGCAGTTATTTTACGCTGTTTTTTTTTACTTTATTATGAACTTTCTACATACTTTACTTGTGTGCTAGTCTATTTGGTTAGTTGTGTGGTCTTACCGGTTTTAATTAAATAATTAAGACCTTCTTGAGGATTACATTTATTACAGAATTATAACATTCTGTTATATTATATGTCAGGTCATGTTGTTTTCTACGTCATTGTTAGAGGGAATATTACTGCATTGGTACAATTTTGTTGTTACTAAGTTTTAAGTTAAGTAGTTTTTAGTTTTATACTCTTTAGTTATGTAATATCTATATTCATCTTACACGTTAAGATTTCTTATATACTTACTCGCCATTAGTTTTATCACTAGGTTGCGAACTTTCTTTTTTACTAAATCTATTTACTGCGTTAATAGCATGTAATACAATATGTGAAGCATGCTGTACAAGTACCAAAAAAAAAAAAACACATAAATGTGTTTATATGCTCCAATTTCTAAGTCCAATTTCCTTATTATATTACTTTTCCTCATTTATACCATAAGTATATTGGAAAAGTGTTGTGTATATAAAAATTTGAAACCGGAATTATCAGTTTGAGGCGTTTTTAAGGCCTCCTGAGTGGTTTTCGCAAAGTTGTCTGTCTGTATGTGTGTTTTTATTCTTAGGGATTTAAAGATGAAAAGAGTTTCTAATGACTAGAATGAAGAGATGGATTGACTAAGACATCTTAAATAATAAAACTAAATGTGTGTGTGTGTATGTGTCTGTTATCATTGTAGCGCCCAGTGTATTTATGCTAGAGAGTTGAAATATTGTACAAAAATCAGTCTACCGCTGTAGTTGTGCTATTTGGAAATTTTTTTTATGATGTCATTGACCCTCAATAATGACTCAGCGAAAATTTCGAAAAAATCATAAAACGCGAAAAATTGTGCTATCGGATTGAGATTCGGCACGCATGTGACTATGTAAAAGACTGTCTGTTATCATCGTAGCGCCAAGTGTATTAATGCTTGCGAGTTGAAACTCCGTACAAAAATCATTCTACCGCTGTAGTTGTGCTATTCGGAAACAAATGTTTTCATGACGTCATTAGCCCGCAATAATGACTCAGCAAAAATTTCGAAAATTTATAAAACGCGATAAAAAGATGCGATCAGATGGAGATTCGGTACGCATGTGACTATGTATAAGACTAACATATGTGCTAAGTTTCATCTCATTATCAGCATTAGTTCAATTTTTATTGAATGACTTGTGTACGTTTTTTAAAAAATTGTAACAAATTAGGAAATGGTCTAATTGAGTTCAAATTTATATTATTACCTTATAAATAAGTACACTAAGATTCGTTTCAATACGATTATAAAAATGAAGGAGCATTGAGCGTGGTCAGTGCTGTATGCGGGTGACTGCTAAGAATGATACGGATGCATTTACTATCTGAGAACGAGCGAAGCAAGTCAGAAGACATGCTGCAGTTAAAAATTTGGCGAACTGTGTTTCTGAGGACAAGCGAAGAGATTCCTAAGCTGGGAGGATGAGCGTAGCGAATCCGATGTGATGAGAAAAAGTTCCGAGGTACCCCGTACCTGATTTTTTTAGTTAAATTTCATTTTTAGTTTTTAGCGCGTAAAATAGAGCGGATGTAGTAGTAAAATATAGAAAAAATATAAACATAAAACCATTTAGTTTTATACCTGGTAGGGCTGTACTTCTTGGAACTTAGCTGTGTCGGTGAGCCTATCCTTTGTTATTAAAAGGGAGATTAGTCATATGGTATACACTTTCAAGAATTTACATTATGATTAAAAACTCTAGTTTATAATTATTTTACTTTTCCACATTTATACCCGAAGGAATAATATTGTAAATATTATATAAATAGATAAAATATCACAATACAAGAGTTACGTAAATATTGGTTAGTTGCCTAATTAATATAATTAATAATAATTTAATTAATAATTAATATAATATAAATAATCAATAATAGTAGAATATTGTAATAATATAAGAAAAGTACATTTTAGTATTTAGTGATTTGTTAATGTAAAACTGTTAGTCTTCAAATCAACTATCTTATCTGAAGCAGATATGTAAAATATATAAAAGGGTCGCAGACCCCATTAAGAATACAGTTCCTGCTATGTTCGCTAGTTCACACTGTCGTTTTATTGTTATTCCTTTACTTTACAGTTCCTGACATCACGTCATACTGTAGTTTTATTATTATCAAGAATTCAACATATATAACTGGCGCCCGAACATAAGACACTTTAGAGGCACATAGTCTTGACCATTTGTCCCGGCTAGTGTTCTTTAAAACGTCGAAGACTTCAGGAAGCGTACAGTATTTTTAAACGACTTTCCTAGGCTATTTACCTAGTTAGCGTTCAAAGTGCTGTACACCCAACTGACAAGCAGCATCTCTACCATCGTCCTGGCCATTTGCCTAGGCAGTGCTCGAGGAGCTGCAGCAGTACTCAACATCCTGGTCATTTACCGTTGAATACATCTCTACGTAAGTTAATATTAAAGTTTATATTAAATCTCTATAAAATATTAAAAGAAAAATATTTTACCAAATACTCTTAAATAAATATAAATAATAAATTAATTAATTAAGAAACTATTAAATATTATAATAGTAACTGTCTTATAAAATAGTACTAATAGATATTTTGTTAAGTAATCTAACCCCTTTTAAATTATATATCTTCATATCCGAATTAGATTTATCAATTAATCTCCAAAATTGATCGAATAAAAACGATATTAAAACCCGCGACCCTAGTAATACAAAGAAAAAAAGACCAAAAAATGGGGGAAGAATACACGTACATAATGACCCGCGATGATTACGACCACATACCCTCTTATGATGGGAATCCAATGAAACTTATTAAATTTATCAAAGCGGTCGAATCTGTTTATAATATGGTTTGTGAAGCGAATAATACGAGTAAAGCTATAAACCATCATAAACTTTTAAATAAAGTTAAATCAAAATTAGAAGATTCTGCCGAAGCTCTTATTCTCGCAAAAGACATAGACACCTTGCCTGAATTACTTGATTTACTAAAAACCCAATTTGCTGACTCCAGAACCGTGGAGTCCCTAAGGAACGAAATTTTTAAATCAAAACTTAATCCCAATGAATCGCCTGTAGACCTTTTAAATAGATTAGACAATCTAAAAAATTTAATTTATAGCCGTTTAATTGTTGATGGCATTACCGGCCAAGTTGCTAACGAACTAATGAAACAGGTAGAAAGGGACATAATCTATCACCTATACGAAGAATATGACCCTCAACTTTCGAGTTTCTTGATTACCCATAATCCGGCTAACCTTGAATCCTTCAGGAAAATTCTTCAACAAAGGCTCAATTTATTTTAGACTCGATCAATAAAAATAAGAGAAAATTAATGCCTACCCCTGAAATAAGCAAAAACGACAGACCAAGAGTAACTCCACCACAAAGATATAACCAAAATTCATTTCCCTTTCATCACAGTATAAAAAACCCCTTAATTTTGAAATCAATAGGCAAAGTACAACAAGCGGTGGACCGGAAAATTTTTTTAATAGATCGTTTAACTAGACCCTTAGCAAACTACCAAATTACACATACTAGTAATCAACCTAATAGATCTACTACTAATCAAGGTACATCAAATAATACAGTTTCTATGCGAACTGTAAGCCAATTTGGCCAAAGACCCGTAAACAACCAACAAAACTTGAACCATATAGAAGACGATAAAGACATTCTAATCCAACAATTACGAGACTATATTACTGAACTTACCAATCAAAACGAAAACCAATCCTTAAACTATATAGAACAAAATGCCGAGTACACAAATCCCCACGAAGAAAACTATAACGATGAACATTTTTTCGAGTAAGGCAACAACCTCCCGAGTTGTGTAAGACCGATGAAATTCCAAGTTTCGATTTAAACCTAATTAACAGATCCTTACCCTACATTTTTGACGAAAAGGGAAGAAAATGGCTGATTGATACTGGTTCGGAAAATAATTATATTAACCCTGCAGTAATTAGTCCGTCAACAACACGGTATCAAGAAAAATTTAGAGTCCATACCCCTGCCGGCATTAAAGACGGTACCGAATACGTCATAGTTAACACCTCACGATTGTTTAAACGTCCATCTCTAATGAAGGCGTACGTTTTTAAATTCTCAGAAAAATACGATCTTCTTCTAGGCCACAAAACAATGAAGGAACATAATATTAAGATAAATTTTCAAAACAACTATTTAGAATCAGACAATATTAAGATCCCAATAATATCCGATTTTAAAATATCCTTACAAAAGGGTCTTAATTTAGTGGAAATCCCAGTCGAAACAGACAAAAGTGATATTATTATTAACGAACGGGATTATACTAACTATAAAATATTAGAGGGATTATATCCTGTCAAAAATAATAAAGTTAAAGTATACATTGAAAGTCAAGATTGTTTAAATATTACACCGGAACCTATGGAAACCGAAGAAGATTACGAAATAAAAATTCCCGAAAAAAATGATAACGATAATTTAAATAGAATTAAATCAAAAATTCCGAACTTATTAAGAACTGAACACATGAATAGCGAGGAAAAAAAAAGATCATAGATCTTGTGAAACTTTACCCCGATATTATAAAAGACGAAGATGACCTACTAACGTCTACCAACTTAGTAAAACATAAAATTAGGACAAAGGATGAAAACCCTATTTATTCTCGTAGCTATAGGTACCCTCAGTATTTTAAAGAGGATATAAAAATTGAAATTGAAAAATTACTAAAAAACAAAATCATCCGCCATTCTGACTCCCCGTATAACAGCCCAATATGGGTTGTGCCCAAAAACCTGATGCATCTGGTAAAAAAAAAGATAAGGATGGTAATCGATTACCGAAAATTAAATTTAGCCACAGTTAGTGATAAATACCCTTTACCAAACATAGAAGACTTATTTGGGAAGATTGGCAGAGCCACCTATTTTAGTGCCATAGATCTAGCTTCAGGGTTTCATCAAATCGAGATGGACCCAGAATCTATCCCAAAAACAGCATTTAGTACTGAGGATGGCCACTACGAATTCTTACGTATGCCTTTCGGGTTGAAAAACGCGCCCCCGACGTTTCAGAGAGCCATGAATATTTTGTTTTCTGCTCTGCCAAACGTTCTCGTCTACATGGATGACATTATAATTTTTTCTGACAATCTAGAAGAACACTTAAAGCACTTAAAATCAGTTTTTAAAATACTAAAAGAACATAACCTCAAAATTCAACTAGATAAAACGGAATTTTTTAAAAAGGAATTATTATTCCTTGGCCACATAATTTCAAATGACGGTACAATAAAACCAAATCCCGCCAAGATTGAAGCTATTAAAAATTTTCCCATACCGAAGACCTTTAAAGAAATTAAACAATTCTTGGGACTAACAGGGTATTACCGTAAAATGATTCCAGGATACGCTAAAATTGCTAAACCTATGACCAATATGCTAAAAAATGACGCGAAAGTTAATCCGATGGATCAGGAGTACATTGACTCATTTGAAACTTTAAAATCACTTCTTCAAAATGAACCCATTCTACGCCTCCCGGATTTTAACAAACAGTTTATCCTTACTACCGACGCATCTAATTTCGCTATTGGAGCGGTTCTTTCACAAAATATTAATAACAAAGATTTACCAGTATCTTACGCCTCGAGAACATTAAGTAAACACGAAGAAAAACTTAGCACTATAGAAAAAGAGCTTCTCGCAATCGTATGGGCCTGTAAACATTTTAGACCATATATATATGGGAGAAAAACTTTGATCAATTCAGACCATAAACCCCTTCAATATTTACACAATATGAAGGACCCAAGTGCAAAATACTACGCTGGAAATGCCAATTGGCTGACTACGATCTCGAAATTAAGTATATCAAAGGTAAATCTAACGTCGTAGCTGACGCATTATCTCGTATCCAACATGAACAAAATGGTGACTCAGTAAACAGACTGTACTCAAATTCTTCTAAATACTCTGAAAAATCACTTAATTTTATAAGTAAAGTATCAAGTACGGATAGCCCTGACCCTTCCCTAGACTTAGATGACACGCATCACAGGAAACAAATAAAAAGATTAGACCTTGCAGATAACAAAGATCAGTCAACAACAAATTCTCAACCTCATGACTCATGTTTTTTCCCATCAGAAAATAATCTGCCGTTTCCCATGTATTTTCTAGATAAAAACGACATAACAAACAACAATGACATAACAGATAACAACGGCATAACCGATGAGAATGACAAAGAAGATAACGACAGTTTAGCAACGTGCCACTCTCAAGATAGCTCAAAAAATCAAATTTTTCTTGTTGACGACCCAAATAAGATAATAAATGTTGAAAACAATCAAATTATTATAGATAGAGGTAATCCTCTAAATAGCAACTTAAAAATTATCCACTCTACCAAAAAAAGATTTTATTGGTTTACTAATTATCCTTATTCTAACGACCTAATTGATTTGTGCAAAAAACATCTTACTCCAAATACTACATATGGAGTATACTGCTCTGATAAAGATATTAAGTTCAAAGATCAGGTACTAGACCAAGTATTTTTACAATTCCAAAAGATAGTAGAAGATCATTTTCCTGACGTTAAAATTAAACGATATTATAAAATGTCAGAAGATGTAGAGAATATCGACAAACAAAAAATCTTGTCACTAATCAACACTTAGGAAAAACTCAACATAGAGGTATAAATGATGTTTATTTCAATCTAAGAAAAATTATTATTGGCCACGAATGCTAACACATATTCAAAATTATGTAAACAGTTGTGATATTTGTAAGAAAATAAAATACGACAGAACACCGATTAAACCTAAATTTAACGTTACACAGACACCATCAAGACCTTTTGAATCACTACAGATAGACACTTTCTATTACAATAACAGCAAAGTACTTACAATTATTGACTGCTTCTCAAAAAAACTTTATGGATATATTCCCAAAACACAACTGGACAAGAAATTATTAAATGTCTACAAAATTATTTTAGTAATTTTCCTACACCGATCGAATTCAAAGCGATAATGGCCCAGAATTCGCAAATAAAGGTTTAGAAAATTTCTTGTTATATCATAATGTAGAAATGCATTTCACTACTCCAAATTACTCTAATTCAAATGGCTTAATTAATAGAGCCCACAATACACTTGTAGAGCTTATGAATATTATTAGCCTAGAAAAAGCTCCGGACAAAATTCCTTTGACAGAAATCTTAGAGTTAGCCCTGATAGCATATAACAATACTCCAAACAAAACCTTGAGACTTTCCCCAAATGAAATAACCTTTGCAAATATAAGTAAACAAACTAACAATATCCTCATTGAAGCCCAAATAGAAGAATATCATCACAGAAGAGAACTGATAAATAACTCTATAAAAAAGCTTATTGAACAAGAAAAAGTAGAAAGAACAGATAAATTAAACCAAACCCGCGAAACCGCGTCTATACCGAACGGAATAATATATGTTAAGACAAACAAACGTAAGGATAAGCCTAAGTATCGACCTACCCCATATTCAAGATCGGAAGGTAAAATACTCACTAAAGGAAAATTAACTAAAGTTCACCCAGTCTTAATAAAGCGTCCCTCCAAAAAAAAAAAAACGGTAAATTTATGATGAAAACCTACTTCTTTTTGTACAGGGGAAAAGGATGGCCCAGATACTCAGTATAGTTGGACTGATTTTCTTTGAGGTTGCACTAACCTACAAAATAACGGACTTGACTAAAGGACCAGGTATCATTCCCGTCAAAATTCAAAACTCCTTTCTGATCAAGGACTACTACACATATTTACATTCAATTAGCCTCGAGTCCCTCCAAGGGGAACTATCCAAACTGGAACAGTTAATAAAGCGAGCAGAAGCTGATGGCATCAACAAATATCAAGTAGCTATCTTAAAACAACATACAACATACATACAAAATAACTTAGACCATGTAACCATGTTTAGGTTCCTAAGTAACAAAATTCGCCCTAAAAGAGGTCTTATTAATGGGCTCGGCTCTGCAATTTCCTGGCTCACCGGAAACATGGATGCCGACGATAAAAAATATTACGATGACGTAATAAATAAAGTAGAATCAAACTCATATCGTATCGAACACAACGTTGAGAATCAGCTGGCAATAAATAAAAGATTAATTGATGAGTTTAATAAAGATATTAAAATTGTCCAAACTAACACTCAAAAATATCTAATATTATATCTAACACTATTGATAAGGAACTTTTATTTGAGAGGCAATTCATTATATTGTTTTCTAACCTAATGCTTGTAAATAATAAAGTTAGCGATATTGTAACATCTTTAGAATTTTGCAAAATAAATATATTGCACAGTAGCATAATTTCTAAGAAAGAATTGTCTATAATTATACAAAACAATAGTAATCTAATATCAAACAGACCTGAAATTCTCTGGCAAGTAGGGAAAATCCATTGTTCAATTACCAAATCCAATATTCATTACTTTGTACAGCTACCTTTGCAAACGCCCATGGCAGAAACCTATTTTCTTCTGTCTTATCTATTCCACGATAAACGAGGCCAGGTTAAGACTTTAAACGTCCATCCAGCCTTTATTATCAAAGATACTGAGCTGTATTCAGGACCATGCGATTTGATATTAGACAACTATTATTGCACCAATGTGAAAAAAATAAACAAAAATTTATGTATATATGACTTAGTTTTAAGAGACAGTAATGAAAATTGTATCGATTTCGAGATAAGGAACATTAAAACTATTTTTAAGTATGTCAATAAATTAACCAATATTTACTTTATAATGTATCAAACTTCACTATTATTAAAAATGATAAAAAATTGACTCTAAACCCTAAAAAGACTATTTTGCTGAAATTGGAGGAAGGTGAATCTTTACTCGATGCAAAAAGCACTTATAACTATTTAGAAAGCGAGCCAATTAAATTAATTATGGACGATACACCAAAAACTAGGTCATTAAATATATCATTTGAAGACCTTCATGAATTTAATGTAAAAATGGAACCATTGGAAATTCTTGAAGACACATCATTTAATTATTTAAATTATGTTTACATGTGTATAGGGGCTTTGCTTTTTCTCACCCTAACCTGTATTTTATGTCTAACTTTAAAAAGATTTATAAAAAAAAAAAAAAAAAACTCCAGTTAGAGAGCAAGTGACTCCCACCATCGAAATGATGACCACTCAACCTATATATTTTCAGCCTCCTCCACTCCTTAAAGCTGCTAATATCCCATCTCTCATAAGTACAAAACCTGAATAATTGTTTCGTTCGTGAGGACACTTCTCGCTTAGGGATGGAGAAGTTACGTAAATATTGGTTAGTTGCCTAATTAATATAATTAAATAATTTAATTAATAATTAATATAATATAAATAATCAATATAGTAGAATATTGTAATAAATATAAGAAAAGTACATTTTAGTATTTAGTGATTTGTTAATGTAAAACTGTTAGTCTTCAAATCAACTATCTTATCTGAAGCAGATATGTAAAATATATAAAAGGGTCGCAGACCCCATTAAGAATACAGTTCCTGCTATGTTCGCTAGTTCACACTGTCGTTTTATTGTTATTCCTTTACTTTACAGTTCCTGACATCACGTCATACTGTAGTTTTATTATTATCAAGAATTCAACATATATAACTCAAGAAGAAAAGTATTTGCAAAAAAATCCAAAACCGGGATGTCAGCGTAATTATCCGTTTCAGGAGTTTGTGCTATTCGGAAAATAATTTTTTATGACGTTTTTAACCCCCAATAATGACTCAGCAAAAATTTCGAAAACTCATAAAAAGCGAAAAAATGATGCGGTCCAATAAAAAATTTAGCACTCACGTAGGCACGTATATGTCTAGCATATGTCCCAAGCTTCATGTCATTATCAGCATTAGTTCAATTGTTGTAGAATGACTTGTATACGTTTTTTTTTTTAAAATGAAAAAATCAAAAAAATACTAATTGACTTAAGTATATACATTAGCGTATTAAATAAATACACCAAGTTTTGATTTATGATGACAAGTATATCCATGATTTTTTAGTATATCATAAAATGAATAAGAATTTAGCGTGGTCAGTTCCTAGATAAGTGACCGCTGGAAAAGAAACACATCTCTTAACTATCTAAGGACGAGCGAAGCGCGTTCGAAGACGTTTTGCAGTATACATTAAAAGACTTGTATATTCAGAGGAATAAAGCGAGTCCAAAGCTGAGAGGATGAGCGTAGCGAATCCGATGTCGACACTCTTATAATGATGTTATCTATGTTTGTACTAAATATCGTCAGTAGGTACAGCCATTTGGCTGTTCAGTAAAATACTTAATCGAGTATATAAGTGTGGTTTACCACAATATATTTCAACTAGACAAAGTGTAGACACTCTTAAAATGTTGTTATCTATGTTTGTACTAAATATCAACTCTGTAGGTACAGCCATTTGGCTGTTCAGTAAAATACTTAATCGAGTATAAAAGTGTGTTTTACCACAATATATTTCAACTAGAAAAAGTGTAGACACTCTTAAAATGTTGATATCTATGTTTGTACCTAAATATTAAGTCTGTAGGTACAGCCATTTGGCCGTTCAGTGAAAACATAATGTATTCAGTGAAATACTTAATCGAGTATATAAGTGTGGTTTACCACAATATATTTCCACTGGACAAAGTGGCGACACTATTATAATTTTGTTATCTATGTTTGTACTAATTATCAAGACTGTAGGTACAGCCATTTTGCCGTTCAGTAGAAACATAATGTATTCAGTAAAATACTTAATCGAGTATATAAGTGTGGTTTACCACAATATATTTCCACTGGACGAAGTTTGGACACTCTTATAATGCTGTTATCTATGTTTGTACTAAATATCAAGTCCGTAGGTACAGCCATTTGGCCGTTCAGTGAAAACATAATGTATTCAGTAAAATACATAATCGAGTACACAAGTGTGGTTCACCACAATATATTTCCACTGGACGAAGTTTGGACACTCTTATAATGTTGTTATCTCTGTTTGTACTAATTATCAAGACTGGTAGGTACAGCCATTTTGCCGTTCAGTGAAAATAAATGTATTCAGTAAATACTTAATCGAGTATATAAGTGTGGTTCACCACAATATATTTCCACTGGACGAAGTTTGGACACTCTTATAATGTTGTTATCTCTGTTTGTACTAATTATCAAGACTGGTAGGTACAGCCATTTTGCCGTTCAGTGAAAACATAATGTATTCAGTAAAATACTTAATCGAGTATATAAGTGTGGTTTACCACAATATATTTCCACTGGACGAAGTTTGGACACTCTTATAATGTTGTTATCTCTGTTTGTACTAATTATCAAGACTGGTAGGTACAGCCATTTTGCCGTTCAGTGAAAACATAATGTATTCAGTAAAATACTTAATCGAGTATATAAGTGTGGTTATACACAATATATTTCCACTGGACGAAGTGTGGACACTCTAATAATGTTGTTATCTATGTTTGTACTAAATATCAAGTCTGTTGGTACAGCCATTTGGCTGTTCAGTAAAATACTTAATCGAGTATATGAGTGTGGTTTACCACAATATATTTTCACTGGACGAAGTGTGGACACTCTTATAATGTTGTTGTAATCTATGTTTGTACTAAATATTAAGTCTGTAGGTACAGCCATTTGGCCGTTCAGTGAAAACATAATGTATTCAGTGAAATACTTAATCGAGTATATAAGTGTGGTTTACCACAATATATTTCCACTGGACGAAGTGTGGACACTCTTATAATGTTGTTATCTATGTTTGTACTAAATATCAAGTCTGTAGAAACAGCCATTATAGCTTTTAGCCTGGATATGCTCTGTTCAGTAGTTCTTGCATTCAGTAGTTCCTCTGTTCAGTGTTTTAGAAACTCCCCTTAAAAATTAATACCTTATACACAAGTAGTAGTGTTTTTTCAGGACAATATTGTGGCTTTTAAGTTTAAAATAATAAATTTAAAATCTGCTTTGTATTGGACATTCACAGTATGTAAACACAGGGTTATTTATATAATAACTTAATCAGTTGTAATTTTAATTCCATAACATCAATTAACTAAGAGTTAAATAAGAAATATATTAAGAAAAATCAATAAAACATTTGAATATCTGACAGATTGAAATAAAACTTTCACAATAGACTACTAGCTATTTCAAACAAAACAAATTATCCAGTTCAAAGTTCTTTGAGATCATTTTATTTATAAAATTAATTAAACCAGTTAAAAACAACAACATATTTAATATGGACATAGAAACATTTAGAACCATCATAAAAGATGGAAACAATGATATTAATAGTTTAATTAATTCTAAAATTAACTCTTTAAATGATAAATTAGATGTCATAATAGACTCCAATAGTCTGGTCCTGGAGGAGATAAATAAGATAAAACAAAGATTGCTCTGTTTAGAAAGAAAAGAAAAAAGGAAAAATATCATAATTGAAGGGATGGACCAATTATTTTCCGGTAAGGAGCTGAACCAACAAGTTTTGAATTTATTTAATATAACATTGGAAGTGAGCACTAGTATCCAAGACATAGATTTTGTTGGTAAAATAGGCGAAACTAAAATTAAGGTTGGATATACTCAATATATGCACAAAGCAGATATATTGGCAGCCCGAGGCAATTTAAAGGATACTGTCATATTAATTTACGAGGATTTATTAAAAGAGGACCGAGATAATAATAGACAACTTGTTCCTCCAATGAAAGGAGCAAGAAAATTGGGCAACCACGCAGTCATTAGAAACAGCCATCTCATAGTTAATGGAACACCATGGTCTCTAGAAGAAGCAAAGCAAAAGTTTGAAAGTGAAATCCAGGAAACTAGCTCTTCTTCAAATGATTCAAGATCATCAGAAACAGAATGGCAGAAGACAACAGTGTGTATAAATAAAACAATTAAAAACAAAAATAAGAAGAAACAAAGAAAAACTTCTCTAAATCAATTGAATAAAAATGAGAAATCAGCTCAATCAAATAATACATTGGTTGCAAATAAAATTGGGAATTCACTTGAAGATATTGAAAATAAATCAAATAACAATTCTTCCAAAATACAGTCAAACAGCAAAACTCAAATAATAAAAGTAAAGAAAAGAAACAAAAATAAATCTAACATATATCATAATAAGTAAAATCAGGTATATATTTAATATACTAACTAAGTATATAAGAAAATACATAGCCTCCATGGAAAAGAAAATATTAATATTTGAGCAGACAAGGTCTGGAATAAAATTTAATTTGAAAAATTAAATCTGTAACACTCTAATATCTGGCCAATAGTTTCTCTCATTTATTATTTATTAATTAATTAATTAAAATAAACTTAAAAACTTTAAAAATAAATCTACATAAATAAAAATTGAAACCTATAATAGTAAAACTTAACACTCTTAAATTGACTCCATTTGGAGTTACCACAGCCAAGTGCTGATTTGCATGTAAATTGTTAAATGTATTTATATTTTCAACTGCAATGTAACTTTTATTAGCAATAAATGGTGATTTGATTTGATTGATTTGATTGAGTGCAACACTAAAGTTTAATTGCTTAGAGATTGGAATCTAATCCATGGATCTTGTCTAAACTGTACACTTGTAGACAGCTCATAGGTCATATTGACCACATTATTTGACTCAACGAAATACCTTCACAAATAGCTATATGGGATTAGTGTAAAAAAATATTTTTTAGATGCTTAAAGATTTGAATCTGATTGATGCATCTTAACTAAACTTTAAACTTAGACTTCTCAAGGGTGAGAATTAACATATTTTATGACTCATCGAAAACTGTTGTCAAATAAAAATAGGGAGTTAGTGTAAGGAAATCAAATTTGAGTCTTGTATCTTGTAATTTAATCGATGATTGAACACATTTTACACGTCATCCAGATCTGTTCAAAAAATATAGGGTTAAGTGTAAAAATGTTCAAAGCTAACACATTGAATCTAAACGACAGATCTTGACTTAACTTTCAATTATAACTCTGACTGATCACAATGAACAAACACAATTTATGTCTAAAATAATTTAGATAGTAATAATTATATATCTCAAGTAATACTATTTTGCAATACAAAATAATAGGCGCGAGTAGTGTAAACAAAATTTTTAGTGCTTAGAGGTCAGAATCTTATTGACGGATCATGACTAAACTTTTAGCAACTACTCATATGTCAGAATATATGAGTTATATGCTTATCGAGATGTATTCCTAAATAATACTATATGGTATAGAATTAAATAAAATTTTTATTACAAGACTTATTGATTACAGCTTGGAATCTACTTGATGAATCATGACTATATAGATATTATTTTACTTAAAGCACTTAAGTTTCAGTTCTTCAAGTTGCTGTCAATTTTAAGTTTTATTGAGAAAGCGGGTATAATGATTAGCCTACCAAGCTTCATAAATAATTGATTTAATGTTTATGATAAAGAAATAAGTAACTTTGTTTAAAGTTGGTTTAATTTACTTAAGGATCAGTTTTTTTTTCATGACATATAATTGTTTCATTGAAACAATTACATCTTGAAAAATAATATAGGAATCTATGCAAATATATTCGCATGCTATTAATCAATAAATATTTGTTATGTATATTGATGTATAGGAAAGGATATTTCTATAATTAACTCAACGGTGTTGATATGAGCTAAAGTATGGTCTGCATATATGCTAATTCATGGTCTATTTTTTAAGAATATTATTGTATTATCATATTTTTGCAATCTTTCTCACCATCATAAATACACATTTATCACTATTACTTTGATGTTATAGCTGTTTTTTTTTAATTTAATTTCCTCCTCTATGTATGTGATATTTTATTTTGTCAATTTTTCCATCTTGATATATTATATTAATTTATACTGTAACTTATTTTTTTTATCTTAATTGTGTAAATTTTTGTTTCTTGATTTTTTTTTATATTGGCTCATGCCGTTAATATACGAATAAATAAAATTAAATAAATAAATTAAAAATCAAAACAAATGATTTAAGATTTCCATTTTTAATTGTCAACTCATTGAAACAAGGAACTTTCCAAGCAAATATATTATGAATATTATTATGTATTATGTATATTATTATGTATATTATGAATCGCCAGATAGACATCAACATCTTAAAGAAAGAATTTTCTTGCTGTTACAGCTGGTAACAACTTTTATTTTTTGTATTCCTCAAAAGAATAATTAAAAATTTATTGTTAGATAAATCAACTATTTGCTGAGCAAAGCTCAGGTATCACTGCTAGTTTTAAATATATTTAAAAATACTTTGTATTTTATTGATTTAATATTTCTTCTATCTAAATTATTTTATTTTATTTATTGTGGAGCTTAATTAAACATTATTAGGTCCACTCAACTACTATAATAAAGATTAGTAAAACAGGGAAAACAGCAAACTCGTACAGGTAAAGATATTTTGCATTTGAACTGTTTTATATTAATTGGGACAGTTTCTGATAAACAGCATAAGACAAATGTTTAAGTTTGATTAGTTTACTAATTAATTAATTAAGATTTTATTAAAAGGGGGTGTTGAAATTGAGAATGGGTGTTTAAAAACCAGGGTAAATGAAATGTCCCTGTATTTCGAATCTCTCTACTTGCTTTTTTATTCTAGAAAACATTAGATGGGGTTAAATAACTTGTGGTACTTGAAGGCTTAAATAGAAGTAATAAAATAACACTATATATGTATGATAAAATTCTTGTATCTTTCCATGAACCACTTGATATTTTGCCTTATCTTGTGATTAATTGTTTAATTTTTCTTTCAGATGCAGGAGCACAGTGCCTTTGGAAGACTGACTGGTAGACGAGCTCAATCATTTGAAGAGACATCAAGAGAAGAGTCCTGGATTCTGTTATCCAGTAAGTATCATCTTACACTTTATTAATTTTAGAATTATAGGCTTTTATAAAAGGCTTTATATTAATAAAATAACACTATATAATATAATTCTTGTATCTTTTCATAAATCACTTGATATTATGCCTCATATTATAATTAATTGTTTCTTTTTTCTCAATTGTTTCATCTTATAATTTATTGACACACAAAAGTGAGTCCTGGATTCTGTTATTGTGTATCTTACACATTATTAATTTTAGAATTAAGGATAGGCTTTTATGATTTTATAAATGCCAAAGAAAGAGGCTAGGAGTAAAAGGGTTTGGGGGGCTATTAAATCTGATGATGTAATATGATGCCCAAAAATTGCTAAATATTATGAAACATGGGTTTTGGGGGCGATTGAAGCTAATATAATGTTATGGCTTTAATTGCCAAAAATTAGGGACCAGTGGTTTAGGGGGCTGATGTTATAATGTTGCTTTAATTGCCAAAAATTAGGGACAAGAGGTTTAGGGGGCTGTTGTTATATTATTGCTTTAATTGCCAAAAATTAGGGACCAGGGGTTTATGGGGCTGATGAAGCTAATATAGTTGGCTCAAAACAACCAGTAATACTCATTATCTTGTTTCAGACTGCCGAAGAAGCTCAAGAATTGTGAGGTGGGGGTCTATTGTAGTGGATGACATCAGACATGGTCCTGAAAATACCTGTTTTCTTATCAGCCTGTATTTGGAGGGGTTTGGGGGAAAACTACTTTGTTTTGGAAACTGATTAAGGTGATTATTTTTTTTAGTAGTAATATTAAAGTAATATAAATAAAAATTTATACAGTAGGGGGGGGGGTGTTATAACTCACCTGGAAAAATCTGTTTTTGACAGACATGTTTTATTAGTTCGCTGTTAGTCCACTGTAGTGGTCAGCTCACCTTGTGCCAAATATATAAAATTATTATTTCTTAATTTCTAAAGTTTAAATTATTGAAAGGACTTTTTGAAAGGAAATTTGTATTAATTATTTTAGATTTAGAATTTTAAAATATATAATATAATTGGTGATGGGGCACTAATGAGACATTACAAAATCTCTCCAGTTTATTTCATATTATAACTATATTTTGTATCTAACCTCGATACATATTCATGTTATATTGACATTATTGCCTCATCATCAATTATATTGCATTCATGGAGACTACACACCAATTCAAACAATAAAAGAGATACAACACCAATACTAATAATAAAAATATACATATATTTTGTGTTATTTTTAACTAGACCTGATCTGAATTTAAAATGCATTTTCGTTGTGTTTTTATTTGTCCTTTTATTTGCATGAAAAAAATGCAAAAATGTATCCAATTTTCTAAACAAATAATTTTATAAACGACTATAAAATGAAAAATGTTTAAATAAGTTGAAAATTGTCTTGTTTACATTGTTTAAAACTTAAATAGACGTCTCCATTAAAAAATGATTACAGTATTGGTAATGACGGTGACAAGGTGAAAACTAGCTAGTTCATGCAACTAGATCCTGTTTTATGACCACCTCGAACCAGGGAGTGGACCACTGAGTCCCCCGTCCCTATAGAATGACACATTGTTAAAATCAATTGAGAGCGAAAATAGTGTTAAGGAAATAATAAGGTTGGCCTGATTTGAAATTGTGAGTGTGGTTTCCCTTGCATTATTTTCCCACGCTGTCAACTGGTTATAACCATGAGTTATACTATAACTCTACTGTATAAATGTTTACATCACTTTAAGTAATATTATTATAAGGGAAAGGAGCTTATTTGTCCTAATTCACTGCCTCTTAAAATCTTTTGTACATTCCCTTTGTGCATTTAGGTATAACTCATAGTCAAGACTAGGGAATAAAAATATTGCCTACTATAAATAACTCTTGTTTTAATAAAAAGAAGTATCAATTTAAAGCCATATCCACAAACACAAATCGAGTCTACACTACGTGTAAGTCAAATTAATTGTGGAGACGGGGATTATCCTGCCATTATTCATCCTGGGTAAGAATGAAAGCAAACCATATATGATTGGTTGAATTGGATGAAACTGAAGCCCTACATAAGACTAATATTAATATTCTATCAGAAATAGGGCACAAATGAGACACCAGGTATTTTTAATTATTTATTGCGATAATATTAAGCTAATAGGTATATTTGATAGTCTTATAATTACATAATATTATGCATTTAAAGTAAATACAAAATATTTAATTAAACTTTAATATAAATTTCCTCCACTATTTTTTCAAAATCAATAAGATTTTTTAAAATTAAATGTAATTTTTTAGATTCATCAGCTCTGCCCCCTATTATTTATCAGAGGAGCATGCTCAAACAAGAAGTTCCTTTGAGAAACACTGAAACAATTTTCCCCTATGCTTCAAACTACATGGTTCCCTCATTGATTAAACTGCTTAATAAACCCATTGGCTATTCCTCTTAGTTAAACATTAAAGCTCCTTTGGGTAATGACTGTGTCTCCTTACTCAGTGTGAAAATATGTATAGGCTTGGGTAGAACCTTTCAATTATCTATTATAATAGTTTTTTATTTGCTTTCAGGTTGTTCTTGATGCCATCACGAGTTAATTGAGATATTCTGTAAATCACTGGAGTGAGGCCATCCTGATGTTACTTACCACTTAAGTACAATTATAATATGTTGAAATTAGAATAACTTGTTCAAAACAATATTTGTTAATGAAATAAAAAATCAATAATAAGCTTTATTGATTTGCAAGATGTTAGGAATTAATAAGGTGATTAAATTTGATGCAAACAAAACTAACACATTCAGAGGTTATAACCTGACTTTTTTTATGAGTGACGTCATTGCAGGAATTGGTATAGGCGGTATACATTGAATATTCTATATTTTATTCCTGCAATGACGTCAATAACTTTACATGAAAATAAAACTTTGAATTCATTCATAAAAACCCTCCTATTGAATCGCCTTATAACTCTATCTATCAGCTTGATTGATTTGTAGAGAGTCTTTTTGTGCTTCTATTCATATCTAATGTATTGTGATTACTATACATTGTAAAATAAGTATAATTAAGTATAAGGACAAAAGAAAGTACAAAAGTAAAAATAAGTATAAGGACTAAACAATATTAATTTATTTCATTAAAGCAGTGTTTTTATTTTCATTCAAATGTTTAACTTTTATTCTTGTGTTTTTATTTTATTCTTGTGTTTTTCTTGTTTCTATTTTCATATTTTTATTCTTGTGTTTTAAATTTTATTCTTGCATTTTAATTTTTATTCTTGTTTTCTTAAGAAAAACACAAGAATAAAAATTAAAACACAAGAAAAACACAAAAATAAAAATTAAACACAAGAAAAACACACAAGAATAAAAATAAAAATAAAAATAAAACACAAGAATAAAAATTAAAAATAAAAATTAAAACACAAGAAAAACACAAGAATAAAATTAAAACACAAGAAAAACACGAATAAAAATTAAAACAAAACAAAGAATAAAACACAAGAAAAATAAAAATTTAAAAACACAAGAAATAAAAATGAAAAAATAAAAAATAAAACACAAGAAAAAACACAAAGAATAAAACATAAAATAAAACACAAGAAAAATAAAACACAGAATAAAAATTAAACACAAGAAAAACACAGAATAAAAATTAAAACACAACACAAGAAAAAAATTAAAACACAAGAAAAAACATTAAAAACAAATAAAACACACAAGAAAAACACAAGAAAAACAAAGAAAAACACAAGAATAAAAATTAAACACAAAATAATTTAAAAAATTTAAAACACAAGAATAAATTAAAATAAAAATTAAAACGTTGTGTTTTTCTTGTGTTTTAATTTTTATTCTTGTGTTTAATTTTTATATTTTATTCTTGTGTTTTTCTCTTGTGTTTTATTTTTAATTTTTTCTTGTGTTTTTCTTGTGTTTTAATTTTATTCTTGTGTTTTTCTTGTGTTTTAATTTTATTCTTGTGTTTTTGTTTTAAGTGTTTTTTCTTGTGTTTTTCTTGTGTTTTCTTCTTGTGTTTTTAATTTTTATTCTTGTGTTTTTCTTGTGTTTTAATTTTATTCTTGTGTTTTTTCTTGTGTTTTAAATTTTAATTCTTGTGTTTTTTCTGCTTGTGTTTTTTCTGTGTTTTAATTTTTATTCTGTGTTTTTCTTGTGTTTTATCTTGTGTTTTCTTGTGTTTTAATTTTTATTCTGTGTGTTTTTTTTCTTGTGTTTTAATTTTGTATTCTTGTGTTTTTTTGTGTTTTAATTTTTATTCTTGTGTTTTAATTTTTATTCTTGTGTTTTTCTATTTTTTTTCTTGTGTTTTAATTTTTATTCTTGTGTTTTTCTTGTGTTTTAATTTATTCTTGTGTTTTTCTTGTGTTTTTAATTTTTATTCTTGTGTTTTTAATTTTTATTCTTGTGTTTTTCTTGTGTTTTTTTTTTATTCTTGTTTTTCTTGTGTTTTAATTTTTATTCTTGTGTTTTTTTGTGTTTTTAATTTTTATTCTTGTGTTTTAATTTTATTCTTGTCTTTTTCTTGTGTTTTAATTTTTATTCTTGTGTTTTTAATTTTTTATCTTGTGTTTTTATTTTATTCTTGTGTTTTATTTTTATTCTTGTGTTTTAATTTTATTCTTGTGTTTTTCTTGTGTTTTAATTTTTATTTTGTGTTTTAATTTTTATTCTTGTGTTTTCTTGTGTTTTTAATTTTTATTCTTGTGTTTTCTTGTGTTTTAATTTTTATTCTTGTGTTTTTAATTTTTATTCTTGTGTGTTTTAATTTTTATTCTTGTGTGTTTAATTTCTTGTGTTTTTAATTTTATTCTTGTGTTTTATTTTTATTCTTGTGTTTTAATTTTTATTCTTGTGTTTTTGTTGTGTTTTTAATTTTTATTCTTGTGTTTTTCTTGTGTTTTAATTTTTATTCTTGTGTTTTTCTTGTGTTTTTTTAATTTTTATTCTTGTGTTTTTAAATTTTTCTTCTTGTGTTCTTCTTGTGTTTTAATTTTATTCTTGTGTTTTTCTTGTGTTTAATTTTTTATTCTTGTGTTTTTTATTTTTATTTCTTGTGTTTTTCTTGTGTTTTAATTTTTAATTTTTATTTCTTGTGTTTTTCTTGTGTTTAAATTTTTATTCTTGTGTTTTCTTGTGTTTAATTTTTATTCTTGTGTTTTAATTTTTATCTTGTTTTTTCTGTGTTTAATTTTATTCTTGTGTTTTTCTTGTGTTTTAATTTTTATTCTTGTTGTTTTTTAATTTTTATTCTTGTTTTTTTGTGTTTTATTTTTATTCTTGTGTTTTATTTTTATTCTTGTGTTTTTCTTGTGTTTTAATTTCTATTCTTGTGTTTTAATTTTTATTCTTGTGTTTTAATTTTTTTCTTGTGTTTTTGTTTTTTTTCTTGTGGTTTTATTTGATTCTTTTGTTTTTTTTTTTTTATTTTTGTGTTTTTGTTTTCTTCTCTTTCTTCTCTTGTGTTTTTGGTTATTTTAGTGTTTTCTTTTTTTTAAGACTACAAAAAATATGCACTAAACAAATATTTGTTATATCAAATGTTTGTTCTTATCATTTTGTTGATAAACTACTTTTTTATTGGCGTTCTTTTTTTAGCCCTTGCCTCCTATTGTAATCTGCTTCAAGGACAGGTAAAAATATTTCTGTACAAAATATCTGGTAAAATTGTTTTATTTAACAAACAAAAATATAGTTCAAATATAAAATACAATACAAACTTAAAAACAGTATAAAACACAATAATAATGGTAACTTAAACACAGTATAATAATGATACACAGCACAACAAACTTACTAAAACACAAATAAAAAAACATTAAACAGCACAGTATAAAAAAATACAGTATTTTATTACATAAATATGCAAGTAATACAAAACAATATAAATATATATGTAGAAACAATATAGTAATTAATTGTATACTCTATATAGTATTTAATTATAAATAATATATAATAATGTAGAAACAATATCGTAATTAATTGTATAATAATGTAGAAACAATTGTAATTAATTAATAATAAACAATATAATAATGTAGAAACAATATTGTAATTATATATGACATAATAATGTAATTAATTATATATTAATGTAGATACAATAGTGTAATATAATAATGAAATAAAGATGATAATGAAATAAACTTGTTTTTATTGCTTACCTCATTATTGTATAAATATATACAATATAGGCATTCCCCGTGGGTGGTCAAAAGTCGATCTGGGCAAAAAAGCCCAGATCAACTCTTGATCCACCCAAGAGGATGATGGAGACAGTGAACAATGTGCCGAGCGACGAGTCCCCCAGCAATTCTTCAAAGTCTCCACAAGGTGGTGAAAAGTAGCCCCACTGTATGAATGGATGATTAGCATCAACCAAACAGACAGAAGAGCCAATTAAAGGGCAAGTTTATGCTTAAATATTATCTAAGCATAAACTACTACCTTATTTTCTTTTTTTTATATTCAGGAGCGTATCAGGAAGATGACATTGTAGCAGAAGCGGATGTAAAGGGAATTAGCACAAAGTAGCATGTGTCCAACCTCTCAGGAACTTTTATGCTAGTCATTTGTATTCTCATTAGAAGTGACCTGATATATTGGTTATCAGACAGTGATGCTTAAACTAATCCCTAGACATTCCACTCCCGAGGAGAAGATTCACAAATCTTCCCCGACATTTATAAAGAGAATGACATCAGAATACTTTACTGGAGTGTGACCAGCCCTGATACGCCACTGATCACATTAAAATATCCAGACTTTGCAACGTGTGGGTGCAGAGTCACCCATACATTACATTACAATATACTAATGATAATAATATACAAAGACAATATTTTTACAATATTTCAACAGTAAGGTAAGTCATACAGAGATTTTACTTATAAAAAATGCTATTGAGCACACTTTCCATCTTAACATGAAATAGAGAGACGCAATGACAACAAGAATTTACCTGAAACCCAGTCTCAAGTTCATTTTTTTAAAGTAATTTTTATATAAATAGTTTAATTTAAAGCTCTACTGTTAAAAGGTGTCTGATGAAGTGAAGGAGGCTCAAAATAGAGATATAGAAAGTAAAGGAATTTGATTTATGTGGCATTTATCCCACCTCTCAGTCTTACGTATTCTCACTATATAGAACCTGATAATATATTGGTTAAGACATTGATGCACCACCAACCCCTAAATCTTTTACTAAAGTTAAGCGGATTGGCCTATCATTAGATAGAAGCATATTTCTCACCTCTCAGGCATTAAAAACAGAATTTTTCATTTTCTCACCAAAAAAAAAGAAATAATAAAAACCTGATACATTGGTGTTTAGAAAGTGATGCTATAACTAACCGCTAAACAAAAGTAAAATGAAAAAGGGAGTTGATCTGGCTTTACAGCATTTATCGTAACCTCTCAGGCATTGTTATCCTGATATATAGGTGTTAAAACATTGATGCACTACCAAATGCTAACACTCCAGTGACGACTACAAACAGTCATCGACTGAAACCTCTGCACTCTACAAGCCATTTCACTTCTCTAGTCCCTTATACCAGAAGAAAATTATATGCATTTAAAAATATGACCTACCATACTGAACTTAAAACTAAATAACAAATATTTCATTAATACAAGTAAACATTTTAAAAATACAAATTTGAGGAAGAAAGGGGGAAGAAAACACACCAGAATAAAACATTTTATTTACAAAATAATGTGAGTTGAGATTTTTACAATATTTAAATACATTTTTAAGAATAAATAAATAATAGAAGAATAGTCATAGTCATGCCCTTACAGTAAAGTGATATTAGAGAGAAATTGTAAATATCAAATAAGTTAAATAAAATTAAGATGGATAAATTTCAGATAAAGAACAGAAAAGTGTGGACACCCATAACACATTTATTTTATAATCACTTTGAATAAATATCTAATGAAATCAAGATTAGAGGAAATCAACCCTAAAGCCAGTTGCAGTTGACACGCAGGAAAATAGTGTTGAGGAACCAATAAGGTCGGCCTGATTTGAAATTTTGTGGTTTAACAACCAGGACTAACCTCATTAACAACTCCCTCACATAAATTTCCTACACTGTCAACTGATTTTAGCCCTGTGTCGAATTATAAAGAAGCAATTTCTCTCTAATAATTATTATAAATTTAACAATAAATACATTTAGAAAATGTGAAGTATTTTAGCGATGCCTTTTACAGACTGCAATAGGATATTTAGTGATAAAAAGAAAAAAAACACTAATAATCACTAATATAGACTAGATTATATCAAATTACAAATATCTTTTGAAAGACTTGAAGAAAGAGACCCCCTAAAAGATAATTTTAAGTAAACTACCAATTAGTATAATAACTTCAAATTAATTTTTTTGATTACCAATCACACAATAAAACACCCTCAACTTCCATCATCCAAACAACCTCATAAGCGTCATTTTCATAATGAAAATTTGCTAAAATAAGAATAAATACTACCAAACCAAACAACACATTTTTTTTGATACACAGCTATTTTGGTTTGTGAACCAAAAGACCACGATACACCTTGTGAGGTAAAAGAGATCATTAAACCCACCAATGATCATTAGTACTGTTTATAGATAACTTGAGAGTAGTTCTTTATGAACATTATATCAATAATGTAGATTTAAGTAAGTAATATTAAGTGAGTCAAGAGATTATAGTATTCTTAAGAACACTAAAATCTACTGATTCACAAGATTTTATTATATTATATTAATAAAAGAAGAAAGGACGCAGTGTCTCGAGGTAAGGAAGAAGCATAAACTTTTAGAAATAAAAAAATATAAAAAAGTAGTAAATTGATTAAAATTAAACAGAAAGTTGAGAGAGCAACTTATTAATATGGTAAGGTTTGTGTGGAAAGTACAAGAGAAACCTGATAGAGGTTTCTCAACAGACGAACATACAAGCATTCAAGCTAATTAAGCTGTACTTTATAAGTTAAAAGAGAAAATAGATTTTCACTTAAAATTAAAATATAAAGGAAATTAAACATGAAAATCAAATAATTAAAGGAGACTTTTCTTCACTTTACTATTCATTCAAAACATATTTTACTTTACAATCTAATGAAATTAAGATATTCCCTATAATAAACTCATAATCACTAAAATACTTCAGCAAATCACTTAAATAAAGATTATTATTGACTGGCATGATTACGAGAAACACTTCATTTACTTAGAGTGATTTTAAAAGCTCTGATTTCTTTAAAAAGAACCTAAAATTTTAATGATATTGAAATTCACAGCAAACACCCATAAGAACCCCTCAAGAAAATTTACTTACAATCAACGCTATTTAAAATACAAACATAACCAAAGCAAAATGAGTGATAAAAAAATGGATATTAGAAAATATAACACGAAATGAAATTCCTCCCACACCTGGATATTTGAGTGAGACCAATATAATATTGGTCTCAAATTTGTCCATAATATTATAAAAATAATATCTAAGAAATTAACTTGCAGAGTTTTTACAAAAAGTAAGTGAAGTGTTTCAACTCATTTGACTATTCTAGTATTTTACAAAACATACGAGTTGTGTTCGGATTCTTGACTTGATGATGAGTTCTTATACAGAGTTTTATTGATGAATCCTTGGCAACTTCAGCAAATTTCATGACATCATAGTCCTGAAAGAATAAAAAAAATATGATTATAAAAAACAAATTAAAATGTTAATTTAAAATAAACTTATTAAATAAACTTATTGCAGTCAGATTTCAACATACCATGCAA
>JACMZG010001859.1:19763225-19790725 GCA_018340805.1 Microvelia longipes
GCCATTAAATCAACAAAAAGAAAAGTAGGAGTAAGGAGATAAATCTGACTGCAATAAGTTTATTTAACATCCCATTAAATCAACAAAAAGAAAAGTAGGATAAGGAGATAAATTGACTGCAATAAGTTTCTTTAACATCCAAATATATCACATAAAGAAAGTAGGGGTAAGGAGATAAATCTGACTGCAATAAGTTTCTTTAACATCCCATTAAATCAACATAAAGAAAAGTAGGAGTAAGGAGATAAATCTGACTGCAATAAGTTTCTTTAACATCCCATTAAATCAACATAAAGAAAAGTAGGGGTAAGGAGATAAATCTGACTGCAATAAGTTTCTTTAACATCCCATTAAATCACATAAAGAAAAGCAGGAGTAAGGAGATAAATCTGACTGCAATAAGTTTATTTAACATCCCATTAAATCAACATAAAGAAAAGTAGGGGTAGGAAAATAAATCTTTTAGCAATCATGAAGATAGGTCTTTCTGTGTTGACCACTTTAAAAATCTGACGTTTTGCTTCCACTGTGGGAAGCATCTTCAGGGATGTAGGACATCATGGATAGAAACACAATGCTCTACAAAACTGAACTGAAACATCGGATTCTTCATTTACACTGACGTGGTCACCACCAGAAGACCTAAATCTTCATGACAATAACCACGGAAAGCCTATGCAGTTTATTATAGCAATCAGTTTATTTAGTACGACTTTTAATTAACATAAAAAAAATTGTGAAGAGGGTGGTCCGCAAACCAGGCGAATTTTTATTAAAATGCAATTTTTGCTGAAGTTTTCGTGATTTATTAATAACCTATGCAGCAGCGTCACAACTTGATTTTAAATTTTTCAAAGAAAATGCACATATTTATTGCACATTGTTCATAATTATAATATAATTATAATTTCAGCATTTCTGTGCATTTATTGTGTATTGCGCAGAAATATGCCTTGTTTATAATTATATTATGATTAATTTTTATATTGATATATAATAATAATAATAAGCCATTTATTATAAAAGGTTATACTCTATAGATTTAAGATTACAAAGACACAAACAAAATTACTTTGATAAATGTTTGGCCATAGGCCGTGACATCATTATATTAATAAAATATAATAATTTTAATTAATTATACACTACACAGCACAGCATTATTTGCACTCATTTGAAGCTCAGTTTATGCTACTTTTTAGTGCATTATCTTTGAAAAGTTCATAAAAAATATCAAATTGTTAGGCTGCTGTTTGGCTTATCAAATATATCCCGAAATTTCAGCAAAAATTGAATTAATAAGCAAGGAAATGCAGACTCTGGACCTCCACACCAGAATTATTTGAAATTAAGTACTAATATTATACAACCTAATAAATACACTCAATAAGTGTCTCTGAACCAGTTTTATTAGATTAAGCACCCCAAAAAACATTGAAAATGACCCCCTACTTGATACCATATGTTGTTTACCAACCATATTTAAGAGTACCCGGTAATTTACCTCAGTTCTTGACTTTTTAGTTATTTAAGGTAGTCATTTGGACTTCAGACTAGTTTTATTCAATTCACCACCCCAAAAAACGAAATTATTGTTCATCCACCATTATTTTGGTTTCCAGTCACTATCCACAGTTTTTTTAACTTTTTGGTCACTTAAAGTGGCCATATCAACTATGGCCCAAATTATCATAATTAAATTTCAACAATTCTTAGAAAATTATGCTCTTTCAGTTCCCTCAACCCCCCATTAAATAAACATAAAACAAATTGGGTGTAGAGGGATGAATCTTATTGCAATAAGTTCCTTTAACTCTTAAATAAATCAAAATAAATAAAAGTGAGAGTAGGATGATAAATCGTATGGCAATGAGTTTCTTTTACATCCAACTAAATTAATATAAGTAGGTGAGGAGGTAGGGATATCAATCTTGAGGTAATATAGGCCATTCATCAGCGGTTTTAGATCTAAATTTTAAAGAACCGCTTGGAATCCTTGAAATTTGAAATAGACTTAAAAATGTCAAGGAAAAAAGTTATATAGAGCCAATGTTTGCTTTTACCCTGGGGGTGAGTGTCAGCCCTTTTCGGGGTGAAAATATTCAGCTTAATATAACCCGGGATTTGATGTTGATGTTGAAGTGTTCAATTTTAATTAAAAAATGTTCTATAGACTTTTCTTGTTAAGTTAATACTTTCCGAGTTATTCACGATTGAAATTGATACTTTTGTACCTAAAAATGCATGTTTTTGAGTGTTTTTTTTAAAAATAACCCAAAGACTGTACATTTTATGAAAAAATATATATCGCAGTAATACATCCCGAGTTACAGGCTGATGAAGGTAAGGATTTATTTAAATCAAATTTTCATCATGAAATAACTTCAAAAGGAGTAGTTTTTAAGTGTTTAAAAAGACCTTTAAAATTAGCTATGCTGAAAGTGATTTAGATGAAAAATTATTTCGTGATAACAAACAAGATAAGACTCTTTTTTTTTTAAAAAAAATGAGGTCTTAAACGCATGTCTTTTCCACAAAAATGAAAATTAATCTTCACTGTAGCACAATTATATTTATTTATGTACTGACAATGGATCCTGAGGTTTCAGCTATTTAAAATGCTTTTTAATATTTTAGATTATAATTGTTTTTATTAAATTATTTTTTTATAAAATTTTTTGATTTTTTCAAAATAACTCAAAAACTAATGCAAATATAAAAAATATGTAAGAATGGAAAAATGTAGTAAATTTTGTCCTGAAAATTTTCCTTTTTTAAATTTTCTCTACAAAAATGAACTGAGATAAGGGGTGGTTAACAGGGTTGAAATATTAAATAGCGTATTTAATTAAAAATATTAAATAGTATTATACGTGATAAAATGGACAGTTCAATTATTTAAAGCTGCAAAAAAGGATTTCCTTGATAATTTTGCCCTAAAGGGCTGTTTTTAAGGTTTGAATACATTCATTATATCACATACTTAGCAAAATAATGGTTTTTACCATATATAGATCATTTAAAGTTTGTATACATGGAAAAAACATTTTTTTAAATAAATTTAATCACAAGGGGTGGTTTTTAAGGGTTGAAACTATTAAATAGTAACAAAATTTAACTATGTGTATCAATTAAATTTTAATACTCCATAATATGCATAATTAAATAATTTAAAGCTTCAAAAACCGAAATTTAATTTAATATTTGTAATACATTGTATTTTAAAATAAATGAATAAATAAATTTGGCACTAAAGAACAGTTTTTAAGGGTAGAAAATACTTATATATTATAAAATACATCTTAATATAAAAAGCAAATCTTTTTTCAACATATTTAAACGTCATTAAGATAAAAATAAAGGAAGAATAAGGGAATATTTTCAATTTTTTTTAAAAAAAGGGTAGTTTTCACCCCTTGAAAATAAAGAGCACACATTTCATCATATACCTTTTCAAAAAAGTCAAAAAAATGATAGTTAATTTTGGAAAAATTAAAATACGGCCAGTAAACTACATATTTCAAGTGTTTTTGAAATTACACGTTTTAATGTTTTTTGGGCATGTGAGTTGAATAAATAGGGTCCAGAGTCGATACGAGCACTCAAAGTACTAAAAGGGAGGGAACAAAATAATTCTGGTGCGGTGGTCCACATATCGGTCCAATTTTCTTTGGAATGTAGAATGTAACAACTTATTTCTTGCTTAAGATTCTGGTTTAACCAAAGCAGTTACTCAGTTACCAAAGCCAATTTTATAGGCATCGTTTTTTACAACCAACTGGATAATTATGCGCATTTCTTTGAAAAATACAGATAAAATGAGCTACAAGCAGTGCTTGATCGTTGACTAACTGCTTATGTTATGAAGCAAAATGAGTTACAAGCAGTGATCATTATCACTGAGTAACAGCTCAAGTTACAAAGCATAAACCGGAACCTTAAGCAAGAAATGGGTTCTTAAGCCCGGAAACACGCATTCCAAAGGAAATTCGCTTGACATGTGGACCAACGCACCAGAATTTTTTATTTATTTAACAAAATTTAGAAAAAGGGCAAAATAGATGTATCATTTGCTAAACACATTGAACTGACAAGACATACTTACAAATTATATAAAATAATAATTTTTTTTTCTTTTGGTTTTGCCAATCCCATTAAGGTTGCAGTTATCAAATTTTGGTAAATAAACAATCGATATAATGAAAATTTGTATCAGCTTTATACAATGTTCTATTCAAGTTTTGCACAAGACCAACAAGGACTTATTTCAAGAAATCAAAATTTTGTGCAAGTTTCTTCAATTTTGAGCATGCATAGTCATATGGAAGCTTTAACTCTGGATGGACAGACTACTTTTTAACCTTTAAGTTATATTTAAAACAACATTGGTTAAAAGAAGAACAAAATGAGTCCTATTTTTAGGTTCAGGTCCTAGAATATAGTCTAAGGACAATCAGCCTTACAATGCCATAAATTAATAATGTTAATTAACACGAATTAATTGTGTTATCTAAAGATCCAATTTTGTTTTTGAAATTTTATTGTAACAAAAATTTTGTTGTATCCCAAAAATCTAATTTGGGAGCTCTATTTTTTTGCTATTAATCGCTTAAAAATTTGGGGATTTTTAAGGGTAATGCGTTAAACAATTTATAAAATGGAATTAAAATAAGCTTAGAATGAGTGCACAACACGTTATAAAAGTAGGTGAAACTATTTTTTTAAGTTGTCTTAAAAACGACATAAAGTGTTTTGCGGTGCTTAATCTAAAAAATGTAATCCCAAAGCAAGGGACCGTAGGGTGGCCTAAAAATGACCATTTGATGCAGTGTTTCATCTCACTTACACACATTAGTCAATTGTAGATTCAGTATTTTACTAAGATCTACATAAATAATTTAGATGTGCCTAGGGATTGTACAAAAGACTTCAAATGGTAATGCATTAGGGCTAACCCCTTCCCTCAATACTAATAATGGTACTTCTTTAAATTAGATCAAGCTAATAGATTTTATAAGTTGATTCAACTGGAGGGATTTTATAATTGAAACCAACAATTTTTATCATGTTAGTTATAGTCTGTCGGTGACGTCATTGCAGGAATAAGCAAAATATCAATGTAAGCTGCCTATACCGAGTCCTGCAATGACTTCACTCGCTATTCATAAAAAAGTCAGGTTAAAACCTCTGACTGAGTTTGGTTTATTTACATTGAAGTGAATCAATCACCTTATACATTTCTATCATCTTGAGATCAGATGACCCCTTTGTTTTATATTTATAAATCACAACATAATAATCAACACAATCAATCAATGACAAAGGTAAATAAACACAAAAATCTTAGGGGTCACCTAAACTATAGTACGACACTCGGCTAAAATCAATTGACACCCCGCCAAAATCTCAATGCTTTCAACCCTCATTTTTAAATAAAAAAAATTCCTTCTTTATAGTAACAAAAAAATTCCTACTCTGGCAACACTGAAAGTCAGGTTAGTTTTGAATTTTATGATTGTTTTTATTTGATATATCGTATTTTTTTTATTTTTAAAAATTTATATTTATTTTTAAAGTAGGAATATCGTGTATCTTATAAATTTACCTAAGTGTTGCATTAAATTTGTTCGGGAAGTATGAATTAAGTGAAGTTAAAGTTTTTGATTACGTAATGCAATGGATCATAATAGTTCTATGATAAAAGTTTGACGATTTTAATAAATCGTCAGCTATAATTACTATTTTCCAAAATAAACTGCCTTTTTTGTGTTATGTTTGTATAATTGAATGCGTATTGTTTCATATTATAAAATAATATGACACAATATGCATTCATGACTTAAAAAAGTCAAGAATGTCATCTATTGAAAGACATTGGCATTTTTGAAAAAAAATGCTGTCTTTTGGTTGACAGACCCCAGACCCTGCGCTGTACTCTAATAGCAAGAAATGCTTGAAGAATACATCAATGTCCATGCGTCAAATATAGGCACTCAAATCATATTACAACTCTGCAATAATTGGATGAATTAAACAGATTGGAATGGAACGAAACGAACTCGAACAGATAAATATGCACAATGAGGGAAATAAAAGCGACGAGAGGTTACAAATATTTACAACCAGTGTTGCCTTTTTATGATTTTATTTACGAAAAAGGTATTTTTTTATTCCGAGGTTGGCATAAAGTGGAGGGGGAAAGAGCGGGGTCGGTCTGAGCCAATAGAATTCTTTCCCTCACAGATTTTTGGCGGGGTGTCAATTGATTTTAGCCGTGTGTCGTATTATAATAAGAAGTGCCCTAATAATATTAAACTACAAAACAAATAATTACCTTTAGCAGAGTTTTTAAAACAAAATAGTTTTCCCTCGAACCACTGCCAATACAGGCTGAAGTCCCTGAGGTCATCCTCAACCAACACACTTTTCTTTGACCAATGAACCCTCTCATGATACTTCTTAGACAACCTGAAACAAGATCATAAGTATTAGAGGATGCTATAGATGATTATCAAAATATTAACCATATCTAAGTTGAATTAGAGAGTTATTTTTTGAAATTTTAAGGTGGTATTACTGATAACCAGGTTATATTTATTATAAATATAAAAGACAGTTATTAAATAACTATAAGGAAACACAAAATTTTTATTAACCACAAATTAACACTTCAAAACAATAAATAAAATAAAACACAACTGTTAAGACTATTATCTTATCAGTTAATTTAATTCAAATACTGGCAATAACCAATTTAAACAAAAAAAATATAAAAGATCAAGTAACAAAAATAATTCACAATTAATAAAATAAGAACACAATAATTATGAAAATCAGCTTGTTATGAGTTAATTTAAATATCATTCACGACTAAATAAAACGATTAAATGCAATAAAGGAGTGAATTTGGGCAAACTAAAATTAATTAACTATAAATAAAATAAAAATTCAATTTTTAATTTTCACCTTTATGTTAGTTTATTTAAAAACTCGTAAGAACCTATTTAAAAGGGTTTTTTTTTTTTTTTTTTTTTTTTTAAATTTTCTCTTTATTTATAAATTACAAATTTTTAAATTTGATAATTAATCTAGAGAATATCCTCACTAGAGGCGTGACCTGTGCTGTGAGGGAGAGTCTGTATCAGATTATATGAATAACTGACAGATCCTTATTTTTAAACTGTTCCCTTTGTTTTGAAGGTAATTATTTCATTAGTGAACTGAAATTATTACATTTTTTATTGTTACTCATTCCTGACAAAATCACAAAAATACCTTATAGTGCAACCAATTATATATAAATAAAGACAACAGATCATCATCATTGAAAGAAAGTAAATAATTTTATTTTCAAATAAGTTAAATACATGAATATAGACACATATATACATAACATTTATATGCATATAAATACATACATGCACACATACATGGAAAAAAAAGATAATATACACACATATAGATACACACACATACTATATATACATACATACACACACACATACATACACATATATACATACACACACATATATACATACATACATACATATACATATATATACATATATATATTACATATATAACACACACACATATATATATATATATATATATATATATATATATATATATATAATATATATATATATACATACATATATATATATATATATATATATATACATAATATATATATATATATATATATATATATATAATATATATATATATATATTATATATATATATATATATATATATATATATATATATATATATATATATATATATATATATATATATATATATATACATATATATATATAATATACATATATATACATATATATAATTACACACAACACACATACATACACACATACATACATACACATAAACAACATATATACACATATATATATATATATATATACACATACACACACATATACATACATACATATACACATATATTTTATATATACACACACACACATACATATATATATATATATATATATATATATATATATATATATATATATATATATATATATATATATATATATATATATATATATATATATATATATATATATATATATATATATATATATATATATATACTTAAATTATTATTAAATGTATTATAATTTAGTTTGTATATTGGCCTATGTAGGTTTCTTTTAATTTATTTTTAAATAATTTTTCAGAAGAAATATTTCTCAATTCCTTGTCAAGTTTATTAAAATGACTAGCTGCTACATAATGCCAGTGTTTCTGTCCAGCAGTAGTATTTTTCCTGGGAATAGTAAATAGTTTGTCTCGATTAGCTCTTGTACCCAGTCCATGCCCAACTCTTTGCAGGGTCTGATTGTTTTTAAATAATCTTAAAACTGAAGCATATTTAAACATATCCTCCAGTTTTAAGATATTTAATTTTTTAAACAGAGGAGATGAATTTTCTAATATGTTTATTTAAAATTATGCGAATGATGTACTTTTGGCAATTAATCAGTGGTGTAAGATTAGTCAGATAAGCACTTCCATAAGCTATAATGCCATAATTCAATATGGAATCAACCAATGCAAAGTACATCATACGCAACATTTCTTCTGTTAAATAACCCCGGATGTTTAAAAATATTTTAGTGAGTTGCCTCATTCTTTTAACTAAATTAGAGATATGCAATTTCCAACTAAGAGTTGAATCAATCATAAGGCCTAAATATTTAACTGAATTGACTCTGTTAAGAGTTGGACAAGTACAGGTAGAAGGATAAGTCTTATTGCATTTTTTGTTATGAATTCTTATTTCTGGTAAATTATGCTGTCTTATTTCTTTAAGCTGGAAAGTCATAAAATTAGTCTTCTTAATGTTAAGGGACAAAGAATTCTGGTCACACCAGGTTTTTATTTTATTAATATTTTTTTTCAGCAATTAAAATGCTCCGCTAAAATGCCCCACGGGTTTAAGCGTAATAAAAAAAAAAGGTTTCCAATCAACTAGTGAGTTTAAGCACCCTAAAATAAATTTGAGGAAAAATTTGAAGATAAATCTTCAGAAATAAAGAAAAACTAAGAAAACCCTGTACAAATTACAATTTTGATCACCCTTCTGTTGATCAATTTCTTATTAGCAATGGTCGCACTCCCATGACCACTGAATTGCAAATAATTTCAGATTAATAGAGTAATATTATTTTTAAAGTCAAGAGGGAGAAATTTTTCAAACCATTTTAACAAATACTTGTTTATTCAGTGCAAAAAGGTATATTACTAAATCATGGAACTAAAAGTGAATTTCAGTGTAAAATTTCAGAGTTATTGCAGGAAGCAAAAGAAAATAACAATCAGACCACATTTAAAGAATACATTGTCATTAACCCTAGAATACTTATAAACATCCTTTATTGCTCATCATAAGTCAATTTTAACCTAATTTTAAAAATGTTATAAAATACACTTTTTTGCTGAAAATTACTTAAGGTTTAAACAGAAAATAATTAAACATAAGAAAAAGAGAAACTATAATGTTAGAAACCAATGTTTTATGACAAACCAATTCCTATGTAAACATTGTTACAAAGCATACACTTTGATTGCCATAAAGTATATTTTTAAACAAATTAGTCTTACATTGCAGTTATAAAGTAACGAAATATTCTTATATTAATGACTGGCATATATTAATATATTTAATAATAATCAAGTGTTATTATTATTTTTAAATCACAAATATCAATATAGTAAAGTATTATAGAATTAACACTGTATAATTAATCACTTTGGTACCAGAGTATTTTTATACATGTTTTTATCAGTTTTAATAATTAAGACTGACGTAACTAAAATATAAAATATTTTAGAGAAAGTTTTAATTTTTAAAACCACTGAAGATGTAAAAATTAAAACATGGATTAACATGTAAAATTTAAATTTCTTGAAGACTGCAGTCCTTTATAAATATTAATTTATTTAATAACCTTTACATATAATAATCTTCGCAACGTTTTATTGAGCGAGCCTTTGGTATAGACGATACCCCTCATTTTCAATAACATGTAAGTCAAATTGACTTACATGAGAGATCTAGGGTTAAATGTTCATCAATTACAGTGTTTCAGTAAGACATTAGAAAAATAAGCTTAAGTTTAATTATTTTATTAAGAATCAAAATGGAATCATTAAGCTAAGTAAGGAAAATCTATTTACCTGTTTGACCAGACTTGTGTCAAAATATAGCCTGCCATTGTAGGGCTTAGAATTTGTGTGCCAGGTGCAATTTTCATTCTGCTTCTTGCTTTGATACGATTAATGTGTGCCTCGGTTATCTTGTAAAATATTCTGAACACACCCAGCTTATTGTCGTGACATTCACAGATGCTGCTTAAATTTATCTGCAACAATAGACAATTATTATTTAACAATTATTAGAAAATAGCAGGCTAAAGAAGTTTTAAATGTATACATTCGATGTAAATATTGTTAATTTATTATAAGAAAATCTAAGAGCTTAAATACCAGGGTCTTAAATATTTGATAAAGAATTAATACAGTTTTACACGCATAATATAAAGCGTAATGATGGTTAAAACTTCATGTTAAGTTGGAATAGTAAATCCAGGGAAAAAACATTAGTCACACCATTTTGAGGGCATGCGAAGGGAGGAGGTGTTTACAGAATCGTTAATGAAAACCAGGGACATTAACAACTTAACCAAAATTAACCATAAAGGCAGGTTAGCTTACATTTTCATCTATAGAAGAATAGACAACAATCAGATACCCATTCTCACTATTATAGTGTAACTGTTATAGCTAAAATCAGTTGACAGCGTTGGAAGTAATGCCAGGGAGCCAATGAGGTTATTCCTGGATGTTAAACCACACCCACCATTACAAATCAGACCAATCTCATTGGTTCCTCAACACTAATTTCCCACGTTGTCAACTGATTTTAGCCATGTGTTATACTATAATAAGTCTTTAAAAAAACATTCAAACAGAAATCCAATCTTTATAGATTGTATCCAAAAATACAATCTTTCAATAAATGAAAATGGCAGGAACACTTCAAGGAGAAAATTATGTATGCATATAACGTGTGACATGCACAAATTAAACTAACGTGTGACATGGAGGTATATAAAAAATACAAACAAAGGCAGTATCCTCACTGTGGTCTTGGACTATGCCATACATAAGAGCATAGCAGTTTTGTATCAATGCATTTGGAACAAGGAAAAGCCAGATTTTTGAGAGAATACTAAAAACATAACAAACTTGTGTATAATACTACACCAAGGCAATATCAGTATTGAAACTATAAAAAATTAACAAATGCTGATAATGTATTTTTTTTGAGACTTTGTATTGAATAATACAACAACAATTATTGTTACAAGTATTAGGGTTAGCATAGTTTCGTTGACTTGAGTGGCTGGTAAGAGAAACAATCCAGTGATTGCACTCTGACGGGTGTTGGTAGATTTAGTATAAATAGATGTATAATCATATAAAAAAAAAATAAAATAAAAAAATATAAATATATATATATATATATATATATATATATATATATATATATATATATATATATATATATATATATATATATATATATATATATAATATATATATATATATATATATAATAAAAAATAAATAAAATAAAATAAATTAATAATAATAAAGAAATAAAATAAATAAATTAAATGACTGTATAAAAACGATTTATGGCTTGTTTAGCTGGTCTCTGGGCCACTGTCTTCTCAGGCGCCTGGTGGGGTTGTCTGGAAGGGTTTTGGAGGAGAGGAGTTGTACAAGAGGATTGGGATGGTCTACTTGGGATTCGTGGAATTTTTGGTAGCGGGATTTGGAGAGGTCTTTAACAAATGGGACTTTAAGGTCGTCATGGATGGTGAGGTTAGAAACATAAAAGGGAGCATTAGTGATTTTCCTGAGGATTTTTGACTGTAAGGTTTGAAGACGTTGGGAGTTGGAAGGCTTGGTGCTACCCCACACTTCTAGACCATAGGATCACGGGGGTTTTAAGACTACACGATAATGTATAATTATAATCCTCCCGCTATATCTTTCTATATGGTCATGTGACAAAAAATTAGCTGGAAGGGAGAAAATAAATTATAACAATATCATTATAACTTAGCACAGCTGTAATCCTTTCCTAATACGTTTAATAAACTTAAGAATTTTTGTCTTGATCCCGATATTAATTTGCAACTGCTTCTATGTTAACATGATTTTTAAATGGATTACGACATGTGTTTAAAGCATGGCCACTGAGGGGGGGTTGTATTATGGTTATCCAGTGACATCACCCAACTACCTGTAGGTATTTTTTCTTTTCGAAGTTGGAGCCCCTGTTGCTTCTATTAAAACAGCTGATCTTTTCGTGTAGAAAGATATAGCACGAGGAGTATTATAGGAGTAATAGATTGCTGTCATAATAGGAATAAAAATAGTACTATTATAGTATAACACACGGTTATAATCAGTCGACAGCTTGGGAAAATAATGCGAGGGAGCTAATGAGGTCAGCCGTGGATGTTAAACCAGACTCAACAAATTTAATATCAAGCCAACGTGATAATGCTATCAACAGATTGAGAGTTCAGTCATAGTACTAAATGTAATACTATTTATTAGATTACACAATATAATAGTGAGATGTTTGGCAAAACTTGGTGGTATCAAATTATACCTACAGTCTATCGTTTAGTTCAAAAATCCCCAAGGTCATAAGTATTTTGGGGATTGACCAATCAGAGAAGCCGCTGCCAACCTCTCGCTTTAAAAGAGAAAAAAATCCCTACCACAATAACCGCTATGGGGAAAAAACCTTCTTCCCGGCAATCGTTCACTTTGTTTGTGGTCCTTCTTTTGATTAGATCGTTTTGAAAACTACTTTCAAATTAATCTTAAAAATTATATTTTAAAATAAAACTACACAAAAGAAATGTAAAAAAACATCGCCAATAAAATACAGGTAAAATAACCTGATTTGTTTATATAATTTTTTCCCGCTCCCTTCTTGCAGGGATTTTTTTTCTTCAGAATCAGTGGTGTCTAAACTGACCTGTCAAGATTTTTAAACTAAACGATAGACTGTAGTTATTATTTATTATTGCAGTTACTATACAGTTTAAATAGTGTTAAAGAATAACACACCGTTGAAATTAATTGACAGCGTGGGATATTAATAATGGAAGGGAGCCAATGAGATTACTCCAAGTTGTTAAAACACGCCCACAATTTTATTTCAGGCCAATCTCATTGGTTCCTCAACACTAATTTCCAACGCTTTAAACTGCTTTTAACAGTGTGTTATAATATAATAGTTATATAGCTAACAGTAATATAAATAGTAATACTTACAGAAGTAATATATTTATGAGAACAAAATAATTTAAGTGAGAGATGTAATAGTTATAGTAGACATACTAATAAGAATAGTAGTAAAATGATAATAAAAGAAATCATAGAGATAAATTACTAGAGAGGGCATAGCCTATCTCAATGCATTGAGAGGCCTGAAACCATAGAGATATATACTAGAGATGGCATAGCATATCTTAATGTGTTGAGAGGCCTGAAACCATAGAGATATATACTAGAAGGGGCAAAGCATAACTTAATACATTGAGAGGCCTGAAACATCTTTTTGGAGCTCTGCGTAACCTCATTGAAACCTCCTTCAAGATTGAATAAAGGTTATAATAAATCATTTGTTTTTGGCTTCCCGAACATTATCTGTGTTTTAATATGTATTTTAAACGTTCTTTAATCTATGTTACTGTAATTTTGTTCTCTTTATTTGATTATATTGAAAGTCGAAGGTAGTCAGGTTACTTTTTCAATGTTTCGAAATTCAACCAATAGGGCCCCTCTAGTAATAATATCTCGATGCCTGAAACATCATTTTGGGGCTATTTCTAACCTCCTTCAAGAGGAAGTTAAGGTTATAATAAATTAATTATTGTGTTTTGATTTGAATTTTAAACATTTTACAATATATACTGGATTTTCGTTTCGTTTATTTGATTATATTTGAGGTGTATTCATATTAATTTCTTGCTTTAAATTATAGATAAATAATCAAAGTTCATCACAATATTGATAGTCGAAAGAGGTCAGGTTTTTTGATGTTTTCACATTCAACTAATAGAGCCTTTCAAATAAGACCCTGTAAGAACCGTGAAGTTAATTGACCGTATTGCATACGTATCCAATACGATCGATCGCCTGTTAAATACGCAGTGTGTACGCAGTAAATATAAATAATAATAAAATAGTATTAGTAGTAATAGTAATAAAAAATAGTACTATATCTCAATGAAAGAAATATAAATATTCAAAATACCTAAAGATTCAGAAGTAGAAAAGATCGTTTAACAGTTATTGTAAATAATGTGTTCAATCAACTTATAATAAATTGAAAAACTATTTTATAATCCTAGCCAAATATTCAACAATTTCTTTTATAGTTAAAATAGAACAATATAAATTATGGTTCAACACTTACTTCTCTTCATCTGGCAACCCTCACTGCATGAAGACTAAAGGTGGACTGAATGACGACGGCCGCGCCTTCCTTTTATAAACTAGACCCACTGCCATCTTGATTACCGTCGTATCCTGGTCACAACAATTAATTACTAAACATTTAATTTTATTTCTATTAATATTTATTGATAGTTTTAACAAATATTTATCTGCAATTAACATCAAATAATTCATAATTATTTACTTATTTTAAATCAAAATCTTGGGTAGCTTGGTGACGTAATTTTTTGATTTTCATGATAATTACAATTTCACGTAAATATTACATTATTTTTCGACTATATTGTCTTAAATCAATTAAAATTAATTATAATAATTTTCTATCGCATATATTCTTTACTTATTTGCGTTATATAAGGCGCGGTCGAATTATCCACAGCCTCCTAGATTCCTTCTGTTGAAATGGACATCGGATAACCAACAAACATTTCCTTATCATTGTTTCTTATAGGAAATTTTTTAGGTGCGTTAGTTTTTTTCGATTTTTTCAGTAATTAGCCGTATTTGTGATAAATTAAGCTTATTTCCGTAATCTAGAATGTAGAAGGTTCACTACGAGCCATCAGGGTTAAGTTTTACGTTCGTATTATTAAAGTTACAGGTGTTTTAAGTTAGGTGAATAAACAGTGGTTTTAAAGGACTGTTTGTTTACTTTAGTTCCGTTCAAATATTTCACTTATTATGGGTAATTGGTTCGAGTTATCATTATTTAATTAATCTGCACGCCCTTTTGGTTAATTTCAAGGAGTGTTTACATTCATTCAACGATTTGTTTTTAATATAACTTGGTACATACATAACTACTGTTAGACGTCAATGTTATCTACTTGATTTGTGTTCAAATTTTAAATGTATAATGAAAATTAGTACAAATTGTTATTATTTGCAGTCAAAAACAAAGAGGTAATTTGTTTATAATTAAAGAAGTATGTACATCAGCTTTTATGGAGTGGAATATCTGCTACTTTGTGGATAAGTAGGCTTTTAGTAAAGCCTTTGATAAGCTGTGTATTAAATTTCTTATATATAAATTAAAAGAACTAGGCTTTCATGGAGTAATTTTAGATTGGTTAATTAGCTATTTAACTGGCCGAACACTTTCTGTAAAAATTAAATCTTTTATTTCTTCAATTTATTATGCTTACTCAGGAGTTCCACAAGGGTCCCATCTGGGTCCCCTACTTTTTATAATTTTTATTAATGATCTTATTTATAATTTTAAGGATGTTAACTATCTATTGTTTGCTGACGATCTCAAAATTTATAAGATAATCAAGACTGTGATAGATGTTATAGCATTGCAAAAATCTTTGGATTTATTGTATGAATGGTGCTGTGTGAACAAGTTACTAATGTAATTTTATAACATATTCTCGTATAAATAGTCCAATAGAATCTACCTACTCTATTAACAGCATAGCATTAAAATCAGTGAATTCTATTAGAGACTTGGGTGTAATTTTTGATTGTAAATTATCTTTTATAGAACATATAAGTGAGATTACTTCTAAAGCTTTAAGGTGCCTTGGATTTGTATTAAGATCATGTAAGGATTTTAAGAATATTGAAACTGTTAACCACCTGTATTGCACATTAGTACGTCCAATATTAGAATACTCGTTTCAAATTTGGTCTCCTATCTATGCTATTCATAAGAATTTACTTGAAAGAGTCCAACACAAGTTTCTGAAATATGTTAATTTCAAACTTAGAATACCTAGTGAAAAAATTAACTATAAAAATTTAATGGGAATTTTAATAATACAAAGTCTTGAAACTAGAAGAAATTCTGCTGATATTGTTTGTTTGTATAAAATAATGACTTCAAAAATAGATAGTATTGATTTAGTTTCTCTGATTGATTTTCATGTACCTAGTCATCATACTCGTTCTTCAAACACATTTTCTGTTAATTTCCATCCAACCAATTATTTGTTTTTTGCTCCTCTGCCTCGTTTTCAAAGATTTGCTAATTATATCAGTTGTGATGTCGACTTGTTTAATGTGTCACTATACTCTTTAAAAAAAATTCTGAAGACTAAATAATAATAACTATTTAATATGCAATAATTATTCATTATTTTACTTTGTTTATTGAATTCTTTCTTTTTTACTCTACAAACATATTTTCTTTATAGTAAAAATTCAGTCATTTTAGTTTTATCTTTTAACTGGTAAGCTCTTATTTTATTTTTCTTAACAAATTTTTATCATGTTTATAAATTAAGCAATTTAGTTTTACTTATATTTATTTTCACTTTGTCTTTTTTTAACTTTGCATCAAACATTTTTATTTTGCATTTTTGATTTTTTATGTAATTCTGCAATTCTTTCAAATTGAAAAGACTATATAGAATGGTTTCTTAATTATAAACCACTAAATAACTTATTTTAAAATATTCTTATACACTCTATTTCTGTAATTGTTCTTAAAATTGTATATTTTTTTGTATTTTGTGTATTTTTTTAATATTGTATATTTTTTTTATTATAAAAATTGGGCTAAAAACCCGTTATTGTGTAATAAATAAATAAATAAGTTGCTCAAGTCACTTCTGTGCTTAGCTGCAATAGATGATTAATGTGAAATGTCAATATCTTCTATTCTATTTTATCAACTGTAAGACTTGTATCCTAGAACTGTTTTACCTGATAAAGTATGCATTCAGAAATTGCCACTAATTGGATGAACTTCGTGCATATATAAGTACTGCTAGATGTCAAAGTTATTTACTTAAGTTTTGTTCAAATTCTGCCTACAAGAGGATTATTTAAAGTCGAAACGTCTTGACTGTTTCAACTTCACAGCTGGGGAGCTATGCCCATCTCAAGAAAATCAAGTTCATCAGGGGCGAAGACCTGAAGGGCATCAGTCGCATCCTTCATGATGATATATACTTCATTCACATGCAGGGTGTAACCCCCACCTTTTTAACATATAGTTTAGTGTTTCAGGGTTGAACCCTGAGTTCAATCCCGTTTACACGACACCTGCCGGTGGTTGAACCCTCTGTTATACCCTGCATGTGAACGAATTAAATATTTTCTTCTAATTAGCAGTTAAAGTTGTCCTAAAATTCTCTTTTATTGTTAAAATTTTATATTATAATAAAATTCTATTCAATGGATTCTTTTGTTTTATTCTAATTTCTGTATGACCTACACCAATTTACAGGTGCTGACATATAGCCGCCTGGGCAACCCTTAATCTTTTTTCTTAGTCTTACCTTAGCTATGGCCACCTCATGAAAATCAATTACTTGGTGGGCAGAGACTTTAAGAGCATCAGTCGCAACCTTTATTGCCCATTCTAGTAAATTCTTGCGTACTTAGGTCTTTATACAAACAATTATGACCTATATTACAGATACTTGTTTAGTATTATCCTTAATGGAGCAGCAAAAACTGAATTTTTATAGAAATTATTGTGTATTTAGAGCATAGTAAACGATTTTGTCCTATATTATTGATTATATTTTAGCTTAAATATTAATGGAGTAATCCTTGGAATCAATAGCTGGATAAAATAATTAATAAAGACAAACTGACTATAATGACAGTCCGTAGACCTGTAGTTAAAATCTGGGAACTCAAACCTCTCTCCAAAGGTCTCTCCAAAATAGTGGATGTAATTCAGAGTCCCATGCTATCTATGAACTCTGATTATATGATCAACCCCTGAAAAACTACCCACTATGGAAAACCCTTCACACTCATTTGTGATAGTTTCAATGGGGAACTACCTCAAACAGGTCAAACTTTCAACCAATCCTGCCAAAACTACACTGGTATTTTTCACCAAACAAACAAAACCTCACACTGTGATGCCCCCTATATTTTTTGGTGAACAACTACAGTACCATACTACTGTGAGTCCCATACTATCTATGAACTCTGATTACATGACCACACACTACTCCTATGAAAAACCCTTCACACTCAGTTGTGATGGAGAACCACCTTAATCCTCTGGTGACACTGTATGGTATACAGATGGATCTAAGATATACTGTTGCTCTGGGAGTGGCATATATGAGGCTCATGCAAATCTCAAAACCTCATTTCCTGTAGGAAAGTATGCCACAGTGTTTCAGGCATAAATATTTGCTATTAATGCCTGTCTAATAGAAAATATTAAAAATAATCCTAATCAGACTTCTATAAATACAAGCAAGCAGACATCCTTGCAAAAAGAAGTCTGAGACCACTCCTGTGGGCTCTGAACCCATAGTAGCCATACCTAAAGCTATAGCCAGAGGTGTAATGAAAGATTGGTTCTTAACCAATCACCTGCACCACTGGAACAAATCCTCTGGCATGAGGCACAGTAAACTTATGTTAAAAGGACCCAGTCCCAAAGTAACTCAGGACCTCCTCAGTCTAAGCAGAAGGGGCCTTAGAACAGTAACTGTAGCTGTACTAACTGGTTACTGTCACCTCCGAAAACATCTCCATACCATTGGTATCTTTAAAGATAACCCAGTGTATAGGCTCTGTGAATCGGAAACCGAAACTGACTCTCAAATACTTCTGAGATGTGAAGCCCTAGCCTTTCAAAGGTTCTCTAACTTTGGTAGCAGCACTCTCACTAAGTTTGACTCTACCAATGAATCACTGGTCAAAAAATCCTAGACCTAGTCTGGGGAAAAGGATTATTCTGACCTGGACCAATTGAGGGGAATGTACAATAGACTTCCAGTTGCAGTGCAAATGGAGTCTATCCTCGACTCCAACCCCAATCATTATTAATAATCTGGTCCACGGAACAAGTACATAGTATATTTAGGTGATAACATAAATGTTTCTGATTACTGATACTGATTATCACGTCTTTTACCGATATATTTAACTTTTTTACTCTTTATAATTTATACCATTATGATTATAACATTTTTACATTTATACTATACAGGAAAAGTATTGTGTTATCAAAGAAATTTGAATTTTGCCTGAGTTATCCGTTTCAGGCGTTTTTAAGACACTTTGAGTGGCTTTGACAAAGTTGTCTGTCTGTAAGAGAGTATATATGCCCAAGAAACATAATAGATAATGTTACCTTACTAGAAATTTGGGCTGAACTTCGGTATACGGTGCACCCTGTTATCAATACTATATATCGATATATTTTTAGTTTAGAGATGTGACGTAGGAATAATCTATATATGCCTTTTCTTTTACGTTTATAAACATATTTTATTATTTTTTTAAATGTTTTTTTGTTGTTTGTGTTTTTTTTATTTGTTGTAAAATGGTTTATAACTATTTTCATAATTCTTTTATGTTTTTATAATGTTTTAACTATGTTTTCATAAGAATAATCGATGATACACCACATTTTTACATTACACACATTTTATGTTACGCGTATTTTTTTTACGTATTTTTGTGTTTGTTATTTTCAGGTTTTTTATTATATTTTTGTTGTTAATATTTTCATTTATTTGTTGTATGGTTTTTTTTAATGTTTTAATTATAATTAATAATTTAACGACGCTGCTTATCTTTTAAGTGCTCAGTTCTCGTTTATGTGTCGCGTAACTAAAAATATATCGATATATAGTATTGATAACAGGGTGCACCGTATACCGAAGATTTACCGAAATTTGTTGTTAACCTACCGTATTTTCGGTTTTTGCGGTAATTTTACCGAATTTTATTTAAAAAAATGTGCTGACTCGGTAAACCAGGTTAATGACTTCAAACCAACCTGGTTTTCATTAGGAATAGTCATGCTTAATAAGGTTGGTTTTTGACTCAAGTTTCATTTATAAATATTTATACGTCCAAGCGATATCTTTCCTAGAAAAATAGGCTAGGAATACATACATACGTATGGAGTTTAACGAAACGTATTTTTGTGATTAGGGACCTCTGAAACGGATTTTTGATACAATCCTGGCACCGACGTCTGTCATGCCACCCACGTTTTAAAAGGAAATTCGCTTAACAAATTTCCATTTTATGCAAATTTCTGAATGGGGCCATATTTTGGAAAAAAATCAATATTTCCTTTAGATCGCTTCGTTTGAAGATTTGGTTTCTTAGACATTTTAAAATATAAAATGTCTCTTTGCTCATAAAAAATCAAGAGGAATCATTCGAAATTACGCTCAACCCAGATTGAACCCCATTCCAATGAATTTTTAATAATTCACCACTATAGTGTTCATTTGAGGAAGTACTTTATTAAAATTAAAACCAACATTAAAAAAAATTTAAAAAACTTTCCCTGATAAATTACAGACAAATAAAACAACTAAAATTCTAGATAATCTAGTGTGGCATACAATTCAGATGAATGTGATCTTTAAGTAATTTAAAAATTTGGAGTAATTAGTAATTGCACGTAAGTTGTAGATAAAAAGCAATTTGGACAAGATAAATAATTTCATTATCAGAGTCATTCTGACACGCTTCGCTATCATTATCTCCTTAAATCTGTTTAAGTCATCACATTGGGAGCATCTTTTTATGTGTCATCTTTCGTCCCACTTAATATTTTTCCGACCAAAGTACGTCATTTGTTCTTTTGCTTTTTACGTTATCACCTCTTTTTTTTTAAGTTAAAGGTGATTTTTTGTTGTTAGTGATTATACAAGGAAAAATGTGCTAAGTACTTTTGGTTTAAATTTCGGTAGAATTTGATTAAAATTTGGCACAACATTGATGTAATTATGATAAAGGTAAGTAATGATTAACATTAACATTGATTAAAATGATTAACATTAAGTAACATTATTGCGTTTAACATATGTTGCGGTGATTTTGCACTTTTTTGGGGGGGAGGGGTGGAAGATTGCCGATGTAACGTGATTTTGACTAGGCATCGTTGTGAGTGGTTGATGTAATATGTTTTTTACAGGACAGTGTGTTTTTCATTAAGGACAGCTTCCGTGTTTAATCACCAAACTGCTTTGGGTGAACCAAAGGAACGAAACAAAAAATTTTGTGTTATTATTATTTTTACTATACCGTAGGTAAATAGAAAAAGTATTGTGTTTTCTCTAAAATTCCGAAACCGAGATAACACACGAACCATCCGTTTCAAGTGTTTTAAGTCCTCCTGAGGAGTTTTCACAAGTAGTCTATCTGTATGGTAGTGTGTGTGTGTGTGTGTGTGTTATCATCATGGGTCCAATTATAGTCATGCTTGAGGGTTGAAACTTGGTTCAAAAATCAATCTTTTCCAGATCAATCAAGTCCAGTTGTGCTAGTCCGAGATCAACTTTTTCATGTCGTCATTAAGCCAAAAAAAAAAATAAAATTCATCAAACGCAGAAAAATGTTTCCAAATATTGTAGCCGCAGAAAATATAGCCATATTATATTATATATTATTATAACGCAGAAAATTGTAAGCCATATTATATTATATATTTATATATTATTATAACGCAGAAAAATTGTAGCCATATTATATTATATATTATTATAACGCAGAAAAATTGTAGCCATATTATATTATATATTATTATAACGCAGAAAAATTGTAGACATATTTAAGTCTAACAACATATGTGTCAAGTTTCATCTCATTATCAGAATTTGTTTGATTTTTATCGAATGACTAGTAAAAGTTCTTTTTTAAAAACGAAAAATAATCCGAAATTTGGTTCAATTGCATCCTTTTCAGTAATAAATAAGTGTACAAATTTTTCTTTTAATCCTATAAATATATATTATTTTAATATTATGTCTACGGTTTTTGTTGGACCATAGAAGAGCATTGAGCGAGGTCAGTGGCTGGAATAGTGACCGGTGGGTATAAAACGAGGACGAGCGAGTGTAAATTTAGTTGTTTTTATATTCTGAGGACGAGCAAAGCGAGTCTGAAGTAATAAAGATTAGCGTAGCGAATGCGATGTGGTTAGAATAAGTTAAAGTAAAATCCAGGATAAACCCATTTTCCGTCTTAAATTTGTTTTAAAAACACCTGAGTAATTTTCATCACGCTGTCTTTCGAACGGATTAAATTAAATTTCGATTAGGGTGTTGTTTTCTATATATGTCTGGACGCTGAATGAAAAGAAACCAATCCGAATTTGATACGACCACTCTAAATGACCAAAAAGTCGAAAATACAATGGTAAATTACCGGAAACCAAAATTATGGACGATAAAAAAATCGCAAGGACGATATGTTTTATTGTTTATTACGTTATAATATAATAACTACAAAATAATTCCGGCGCGGTGGTCCGCATCCGCATGTCAGGCGAATTTAATTTAGAATGCATGTTTCCATGTTTCCGAATCCATTTCTTACTTAATGTTGCGGTTTATGCTTTATAAGTTGAGCAGTTACTCAAGCACTACTCGAAACTCATTTTTTCAGAATTTTTCAAAGGAAATGCGCTGAAACCTCTAATGATTCAAACTATGTAACCAACTACGCAAACTTGTGCAAATAATAGTGCGCAATGGCAAGTAAGCATTGAGGCATGGTTTTGTATAACTAACAGGATAGTTATGCGCAATTTTTTTGAAAATACAGAAATAAGTCGAACACTACTTGTAACTACCAACCAAGAAACCAACTGAGCATTAAAATAGTGCAGATAATGGTGTGGAATGCCAATTTTAGAGGCATAGTTTTGTATAGCCAACATGATAATTGTGCACATTTCCTTGGAAAATTACTGAAGAAATGAGACACGAGTAGTGCTTGATAATTGAGTAACTGCTCAAGTTACAAAGCATAAACCGGAACCTTAAGCTAGAAATGGATTATCAAGCACGGAAACACGCATTCCAAAGGAAATTCGCCCAACATGCGGACCATTTTAAAAGCTTTAACGATCATTTTAATCCTAGAACAGATCGACCAACAGTTATCTCAAAGCATATGAGTGACTTCAACGTTAGTTATAAGTACCAAAAGAATGTATAGGTACAGAATGTTGAAAGGTATACGAGAGTTAAACAAGAGTTAAAGATGAACTTGGTGCTGGCATCTAGCGGCAGCTCTGAAACTAACTCTCCTTACCATAACAATCTTCCCACTTTTCTAAGTTATGATTATGAAAGCATCTTGTTCTTTTTTATCAATTTAACGACACGAGCATCAACTCGAATATTGGTTATTAGGATAGACAATATTAGGGTAAATCAGGGTTGTGCCAGGAGTAGTTTGCTAAAAAAACGACAGGAGTGCATTCTAGTAGTGGGTCTAATGAAACTATCAAATTACGTTTAGTCTCACACTTCGACATCTCTTCTTTGTTTGAAATTACTTTGAGTCACATCTATGAGAATAGTGAATTTCTGTTGTCTGGAAAGAAATTTAAAACATTAGTAAACATACAATTGTTAACTCAAAAACCATTGGTTATTTACCAAAGAGAACCACAGTGAAACTATCAAATTACATACTAGCGCTCCTGTTAACTGGTTACAGAACTAACCTTTTTTGTCCGAAATAATAAATCCCATAATTGTCTCTCTTTATCGTACCTGAACAAAAGGTATTCTTACTGGTCATTGTTACTTATTTGCCATCTGCACTTAATGGGACCAGAAGCTTAATCAACCCCCTGGCTGTATAGAGAAGGAATCTCTGATTTTAAAACTTAGTTGTACTTTTACAAAGGTGACAGACATGGATATGAGCTCATAACTCTACCTCTGGAACAAGTTGGTAACTTAATGTGAGTCCATAGATTTGTTCAGATGGTAAAATAATCCATAGCACATCAATTTTATTATTCAATGGTTGTATAAGGCCACTAAGGTATTGCACTTTGGTTTTACTCACAGTTTTTTAAATAATTATATTAATATTTAAATATTTCTTATTTTTTTTTTTTTATTTAGGTGCTATTATTTATTCTTGTCATCACAATATCAGATTACTGCTATTGTGAGCAATGCTCTGGTAAAAGTTGTATGACTAGTTTACCAACCTTGGTTGTAAACGGCGACGATGAGCCATATAATAACCAAGAGAGGCGCACAACTTTCTCAAGCAGTCTCGATCAATCTAGTCCACAAGCCTCATTTTTCAAACCACCCCCGCCTGTGTCTGGATCATCAAACCAGCCTAGCACACCAGACCCACCTAAGACAAACCCAACTGGTAAAAAGTTCGAACTCACAGAGAGTGTAATAAATAGAATGAAAGCAGCCCTTGCAGATAATCAGCCCAAGAGCAAACCTGAAGATTCAAAGTCAGCCACTGAAATAATTTTCAAATCACCGGATAGTAAACCAGGCGAAACTCCACAAATCGGTCCTGATGGTAAACCCGTCATACAAGGTAAAATCTTAATATAACATCGGATAGGAATATATTATAACACACGGTTAAACTCAGTTGACAGCGTGGAAAAATACTGGGAGTGAGCCAATGAGGTCCCTCCTAGATGTTAAACCACGCCTACAATTTCAAATCTGGCTAATTTTATCCGTGTGCTATTCTATAATTTATGAATAAATAAGATAACGAATAATAATCTATGAAATAATAATTTATAAATTACCAATAAAAAAAATAATATTCTTATAAAGAAGAGAATGTAGAGAGAAAAGTTGCGTAGATTTCCCTCTTGCGGCGCAGGCCTTTTTCAAGACCTCATGCGAGAGGTACATTATAATGAATTCATCAAATTATTGTAAAATATGTAATTTTAAAAGAATATTTAAAATAATATAATATATAATTTTAATTTTAATATGAATATTTAATTTTTTTTAAAAAAATTAAATTTTACCCTCACTAGAATAGGGCGATACAGAAGTACTTCTAGTAAAAAGGGCACTAGTCTCGCATAGCGAGGAGTATCATTTCATTAAATTTTAACCACGTTACTAAGGTAAACTAGCCACCGAAAACAAATCTCATTAGTTCTTCACAACAACACAAAACCTCATTAGTATATTCTCCTCAGAAAGTGTCGACACCTAATAGGCTCCTATGTTTAGGCTATGTGAGGAGGAAGAGCTACCTCTCATGCCTATTATGAGGTAGCTGCACTTTTCAGCTTTGACTTACCTAAAATGTCAGAACTTTGGTCAAGCATCTCCTGAACAAGTTGATAACATTTTGATAGCTAAAAAGTTCAATACAAAGATAGAAAGCCATTTTTTTTTGGATAAGAGCCATTTTTTAAATTATTAGGCTTGTTGCTAATTGTTGCCAAAATTAATCTAATGCACCAAAGGTGTAAAGAATACGATTATTTCCCTGAGCACAAGTTGGTTCCTAAAACGGAATTTCGAAGGAATCAATGCAGCACTTAACTCCCGAGGCAAAGCTGAGGAAGTTATGACAATAGCGAAGCCAGGGAGGCAATTATTGCGAGGTTAAAATAGCATTTTACTCCTGAGGTGCATAAAAGATTTTATCACCAAACGTTGGCATAATTTAATTATTGTTATATTCTTACTATCTTACGTTTCTTAGAACCTTATTTTTTTTTTCACCTCTCTTTTAAATATTCAAGTGCTCTTCAAATAACAAAAAATTTCATACTCCAAAAAACTTCTTTTGGTCTAAAACGATTTTGAGCCATATTCTTCTTTAGTCTGGACTGCCTTTAAATTTAGAAGATGCTGTTCCCAAAAAATGGAGAAACACCCCACCTTATAAGATTTAGGGGCTCCAATCAAAATGAATGAAAACACTTCTTACCCCCTCGCGAGAAAAAGTTACTTTTTAGTCTCAATAAGGGAGTAAAAAGTAACCTATTCTACTTAGGGAGTGAAAAGTGATTCTTCGCTGCCTAAAAACTATAATCTTCACATTACATTTGGCCTGTAGAATATTTTCAACGTAAAGTTTTATATTCCACCAGGAATCATCAACTTCATTGGTGAACTATTAAGGAGTTAATTCAATCGGTTAGGAGTAAAATCACTGATGTGATTCCACAATTCTAGTGGGGAACTAAGTCACTTAAATCCTACTCCAATAACTTTATTGCACTGTAATTTTTTCCGTTTCAGAATATTCCGGTAACAAAGGAATCAACTCGCTTCAACTTGGTTTTGGTAAGAAATCTGATAAAGGAGAATCGAAATGTCAGAAATGCGACGATTACCCTGTTGTGCCTTGTCTCCATAATGTAGAGTACAAACAAGGCAAGCAATGTCTCGATATTATCAGCAGTGTTAATTTACTCTTCCCTGATAAGTATTGGTGCAGGTTACGAGAGATGTTGTGGGACGTCTTCATACAGATGCTTGATGCAATGTTAGGTGAGTTTTGGTCGACCTGTTAGACGTATGTATCTTGAGTTGGTGTTCGATTTATCATTTTTATTCCTTATTTCAATATATTGTAAAAGATCTCGGTATGGCGTCTGAGACTAAACGTAAGTCAGTGCTTAAAGGGAAGGTGCTTGGGGGAAAGAAGGGAAGATTGCCAACCTGAGCGTTACTTTCCTGGCGCTGAGCGCTATACTTTCCTCAGCGCTTTGGTTGGCATTATTACGCGTAAACTAAACATCTTTAAGCAAATTAAATATAAATTCAGATCTTTAATATTTAATTTTAGCGGCAGAGGTAAAATGAAAATTAGCAAGAATTTTACCGCCTCCTCTACCAGCACTTTTGAGATAGACTCCTGGACTATAATCTCGGATTGAACATTAGCCAGAAGTCCGCACTATCAATACTGGCAGGAGCTTTTGCCAGCAGCTTGGCTACTACTCTCAACTGGTAGCTAAATGATAGCCATCGTGTTATCTTGTTAAAACTGTGTAACAATTGTGTGGTATCGTGTTCGTCAAAACCAGGACTCGTAGCAAATACCACAAATAAAATAGATAGTGGCTCAAACCAATGTATAATAATAAAAATTCTCGTTTAGAGCGTTGTGGCTCTTTAGGGCTAATCCCTGTTGGAATCACCTGAGGGTGTATTATAAAGTTGGCGATATTTTATTTTAACAACACTCTTACATAAACTAATA
>JACMZG010001859.1:19795725-19865725 GCA_018340805.1 Microvelia longipes
AATTCATTTTATCTGTATTTTTTAAACGAAATGCGCATATTTTTCCTGTAGGTTATACAAAACTATGCCCCTAAAATTGGCAGTGTACACCATTATTTGCACTATTTTAATGCTTATTTAGTTTCTTTAAAGGTTTTAGCGCATTTCCTTTGAAAAATAATAAATAAACACACATAATTAAACAGATGTGGCGTGAATACTTTGGGTATGTATTCATACATACCATTGCGTTAACTCTTTCAAGACACAAACTTTTAAAATCAAATATATTGTTTATATATTATACTATTATATTTTATACTATATTATGTATTGTTTACAAATTACATTATTATTTATTGTTTATATTAATATTTATTTTTTCAGAAAGTATGTGTCATATTGATGCTTTTTAGTCTCCAATATGCTCAAGGTAAACTCTAAATAAATTATACTTTTTACAGATTAGCTAATCATGATTACCTTTAGATTAAAACAATGTACTTTGTTGCTTCTAATTTTTTATGACCCTATTGCCGAACTTTTCTAGGGGTGCCAAGATAGGATTTTTGGAAGTTATTTTGGCATGATAACCTACATACTAAGTACCAAGACTTGAGCGTAGTTACTTGCCTGTGGTTACCAGGTGTAACTTGGTACCTGGAATCTTTGCCAAAATACCCTTAACGCTAAAACTGTGACGGCACACTGGCAGTGAAGTAAAGAATAATAGCTTCTATAGTAATGGTATGGCATATTTAGTATTTTTGCCAAAATGATAGGATTTCCGACAGATTTTTACAGACAAAATGTTTGCTAGCTCTAAACTTGGCTACGCTGAATAGTCATTGTTTCGTATAAAATAAAAATGAAGTAGAAGTTTGTTAAATCATTAGTAATTTTAACATCATCAGCAAAGGTAACGCCTCGTAACTTTTTAATCTACCTCTATAACGCCACCTTAACAATGACAATTAATTTTGACAAAAAACATCAAAATATATTCACAAAACATTTATTAAGGTAAACAAAGCCGGCTTTCGATCTTACGATCATCATCAGTGCCGGACAGTTGCTAAGCAGAAGATCTTAGTTAGACCTTTTAAACAAAGTTATATAACTGACTAAGTCAGTTCAAGACCATAGCGTAGGGGCCAGGAGCCCAGGAAAAAATGTTTGAGAGCCCTCGATTTTGAGATCGATAGCCATATAATTGCCTTGGTTAGTCATATGACTCTGTCTAAAAGATCTAACTAAGGTCTTCTGCTTACCAATTCTCTGGAACTGATAATGATCGTATGATCAAAATCCGGTTCTGTTTTTCTTTTTTTATGAAGTTTCTTAAGTTATTTTTATAAACGTTTTGTGGAGATTTTGATGTTTCTTGGTTGCTCTTTACTCCACTACTCAGCATTATTAAAATTTTGACATAGTTGGTATTATCAGGAACTAACGTCTAACTCTAATAATAATTGGTCCGCCATATTGGCTCTCATTTGAAAATGATTTCAGCTTTTTTTTTATAATTTCATGTAAGTGATATATATTTTCTATTTCTACTCTGTTAGAATTTTAAAACGATGTGCAACACGATTTTTCGCTCAATTTTCTTTTCGAATTGGTCCGCCATATTGGCCGTCATTATAAATATTGGTTGCACTAAAACCAAAAAAATTTACAGCTCTGAAGACTAATTATTACTACTGTATACTAAGTTTCATCGAAATCGTTCAATGTTTACGGCAGTTATCGTGAAACGTACAAACATACACGCCGTCCGAAAGATCTAAAATGAAATAACTCACTGACGTTCGTTCGCTAAAAGGAATGGCGCGATGACAGATCTTTACTAACCCTATGAAATACAGAAGAAAGAGCAAACTTACTAAACATGTAAACTCACCAACTCTATACACTTAAACCTTTAAATGATCAACCTTTATTAATTTAATTAAAGGTTACGGTATACTGCAATGGTAAAAAGGTAGCTAATCCGTGAAGTATAGAAAAATTCTAAGGTTCTTTTACCCAAACTTTTGGTTTTGATTGTAGGGACAGGGATGGAGTCAGAAAGACGTCCTCCACCTCCCAAGCCACCAAAAGAGGAACCTTGTGATTGCCTCTACAAGGGCGATGTTCTAGAAACCAAGGCAACTCTCAACGGAAACTGCTTAACAGTCTTCTCTGATGTTAACCTAAAGTGTAAGAACGACTGTTTCAAAGAACTTAAAGAAGAAATCAAGAAAATTGTTCGGGAAAGCGTCAAGCAAGGTCATGGTCAGTATCTTAGGGCTTTAGCAAAGACGTTTTAATTTAGTACTCATCACAGATATGTTTATAGAATAGTTTAACATTGTTTAAAGTCAGTGAAATGATTTATAGACTGATGATGACACATAAGTCACAATAAATTAATAAGTTGTATCTGTATTTTTGTAATTAGATGTTATCCAAAGAATATAAAATAGATGAATGTCGAAAAGGTAGACAGGAGCGTCAGACTGAAAGTAGGGGGTGAATCGGTGCTGCCATCTAGTGGCAGCTCTGAAACTAACTCTTAGTTAATATTATGTAATCATCTTGTTATTTAATGTAATTTTAAAGACACGAGTATCTACTTGAATATATAGAGCAAATATTTGATTTAAATAGTTTTGTACCAGACGTTGTTTGCGGAAAATAAGACGACAGTTGTACATTTTCGTATTTGGCATGGTGAAACTACACTCTAGCGCTCTTGTTAACTGAATACGGAACTAACCATTTCTAGTCCGAAATAATAAATTCTAGGACCACGTTTCTTTTTCTTCATATTCTATGGTTTGTTCTGAAATAGAGAAATTCAATTAAGACAAAGTTCCATTGATTAAAACAGTCATGTTAATAGAATGTATATTTTTCAACATGTACATGTGTATTATTTTTAAAAAAATGAAACAATTTTGTACAGTAATATAGACTTTTGGATGATTAATTGCAACGTGACGTCAACTAACCATAAGAACTCTGAGTATGTTTTAACCAAATAGTATAAAGGTTGACACTGTCTAGTAAATAACGCTGAAAATAACGTTAGTTATTTATATCGACTTATCAGTCGATATAAATTATATCATATCTAGTGTATTGATATGTAATCTTGACTTGTAATATTATCGTCTATTGTTGATCACACGATTTGAACTGTAAAATGATCAGGTGTTGTTTTACCACACGATTTGGGCTATTAAATCAGCAGCTTTTGTTTACCATACAATTTGAGCTGTAAAAGCAGCAGCTGTTGTTTATCAAACGATTTGAACTGTAAAATCATAAGCTGTTGTTTACCACACGATTTGAGATGTAAAAACAGCAGCTGTTGTTTAACACACCATTTGAACTGTATAATCATAAGCTATTGTTTACCACACGATTTATTATGTTTTAAAAGTAATCTGTTGTTGGTGAAAAGATTTGAATTGTAAAACCAACAGCCTTTGTTTATCAAACGATATAACTAGTTAAATAAGCATCTGTTATTGATCACACAAGTTGACCTGTAATATAATCACCTGTTGATCAAACAATTTGACCTGTTAAATTATTACATCATATCGAATCACACAAGTTAACCAGTAAAATTATCACCTGTTGATCAAACCATTTGACCTGTTAAATTATTACATCTTATTGAATCACACAAGTTGACCTGTAAAATAATCACCTGTTGATCAAACAATTTGACCAGTAAAATCATTACCTTTTGAATATCTCACGATCTTATCAATAAAATTGCTATTACATCTGTAATAGCAAATCAATATTGCAATTGCTAGTCTTATATCTATCTATCTATAATGTATCCATTATCTAAAAGGATGGACGGAAGAACCAATGTTATCATTAGAGTCCATCCCTTTTACAAAAAAGTGTATTTTTGTAAGTAAGTATGTTTCCAGTTTCAAATAAACGTTTATTTATTTATTATTATATTATATATATATATATATATATATATATATATATATATATATATATATATATATATATATATATATATATATATTATAATATATATATATATATATATATATATATATATAATATATATATATATATATTATATATATATATATATATATATATATATATTATACGCCCATATATTGTGAAGTCTAAAAAATTTATAGTCTGTGCCTTTTAAACTTATCTATACACTAAATCATTTTGGACGTATCAACCTTAAATCAAAACACTGTTTGAATCTTCGTTAACATTACATACATACATTATACATTTGGTGTATGCAACAAATTGTTGTATTAGATTGTGTACACGAAATAATCACGAAAACACTTGATATTCGATTTCTGTACCTCTTACTTCTTTATATATTAGATTCATTCTTTTATCGTTATTTTACAGATCATCACTGTGAACATGGCTGTAGAAAAAAGTTTGAATATTCATAAATTGATGAGTTTTTTTTAAATAAATAAATATATTAAACAAATGAAATAAACACATTTACAGTAATTGTTTGTTTTTATTTATACTTTTTAAAGTGATGTAGAAATTCATACAGTAGGGGTGGGGGCGCCGGACACAGTGGTCCAACTCCCCCGAAATAAGCTGCTTTAGATGGACCTGCCCTGAGTTCACCCTTTCTCCGCTAGTGGCAGGTCGGTTCACCTTGTACCCCATATATAAAATAATTATTTCTTCAATCCCAAGATTAAAATTATTTAAAAGGGTCTTTAACAATGTTAAAAATTGTATTAATTATTTTAAAGGTATATTTTTCTCATAAAATGTAATAAAAATATAAACGCTGTGTTAATTTTAAGTAGACCTGATATCGTGATAACCATGATTTGTAGACAAAGATCAAAAATGTTTGTAAACAAACTTCAAACCGGGAAATTATAAATTTAATTTACGTCTTCGTTGTCTCATTATATCACACCTTTCGTAACACACGTTATCCTATTTTCTAAAAAAAGTATCTTATAAGTTACTAAAAAAGAAAAAAGTCAATGAATAAGATAAAAATCGTCTTGTTTACATTTTTATAAACATAAATAGAAGTATCGATTTAAAACTGATAACAATAGTGATAAGGACACAAGGTGAAAACTAGCGCTCGGTGCGGTAGTTGATGCAACTAATCCCTGTTTTTTTCGGAACCACCTAAAACCAGGGAGTTAGACCACTGTGTCCCCTGCCCCGACCCCTACTGTATGAATTTCTACATCACTTTAATACTTTTCCTTTTTTGCCGAGGTATAAATAGGGTTATGTATGATGTTTGCACTAAAAACTCAAATCGAGGATTTTAACTGTTATCTCTATTATAGCAGTATTATAACTGTTATATATCAGGTGTTTTTAAGGCCTACTTAATGGTTTTGTGTGTTTCTATAATCACCATAACTTCCTATGCGTGTTTCTGGTGGAGAGTTGAAATTTAGTACAAAATCAATCTATATGTCTAGTTATGCTTTTCCAATCTAATAGTTCAGTTCATAAGGTGCTTTAATGGAATAGTTTATGGCCTTCTAATACAACTTCGACTTTTAAACAATTTTGCATTCTAAAACAACTTCAGACTTTTAAAACAATTTTGCCTTCTAAACAATTAATGAATCAATCATATAATATAGACCTATACAGTTAATAATTTTATGAACAACAAATGACGTCATTAAGCCTTTTAAATAAACCAGCAATTTACAAGAAACATATTTTTTTCTTACTTTGAATCCTGAAAATTCTACTTTTTAACAATAAATTTCCAACGCTTTGTTAGTTTTAAACGAGTTTTTTTTAGTTTTTTGTGTGCTGAATTGAATGAAGGCAGAGAGAAAGTTTAACTGCTAAATCACGCGGGCTAATATAAGCCTGGGGAAAATGGGTATTTTGATTCAAGTTGAAACCGATTTTTCTTTGAAATTATTAGAGTTAAGGCAACGGTCTGCAACCATTAAAGTTACACTTCAAGACTTCAACGTTGTACCACAAAGATCCGAAGATGGCCTAGTTAGCGTCATTGAAGAAGGGAGGGTTATAGTTTCTTGGAACGGTATAAAATTAGCTCCTAATTTACAAAATTTAGGAGCCAAGTTATTTTTTAAGGAAGTTAATATAGTTTAGGGAAATTTAGTTTAGCTCAGTTTGAAGCGTCTCAGCTCTTAACTTAAAGGTAACGAGTTTGATCCTAACTGGGGACGCGCACTTTTTAATAAGTTTTAATATTTTACATATAATTTTTAAAACTTTTACTTGTTTAATATGAAAATTTTAGACCGTAGATGACTAAATTTCACAGCATGTAAAATGTAATCTTTTAAATATGTTATGTTATATTTTAAAAACAATATTTAAAAGATTTTTAATAATTGACGCTAAAAAGCCATAGAGTTATATACTAGAAGGGGCATAGCATATCTTAATACATTGAGATGCCTGAAACATCTTTTAGGGGCTCTCAGGGGCTCTGTGTAACCTCATTGAAACCTCTTCTGAGAGTAATTTAATGTTATAAAAATCAATCGTTGTAGGCATTTCCCGCATTGTTTGGTTTTTGTTTCCTATTATAAACATTGTATTATGTAAGTTACTGTATTTTTTAATGATTATTTTATCATATTAATACTTAGGGGTGTTCAGGTTACTTATTTGATGTTTCAAAATTCAACCAATAGGCCCCCTCTAGTAATAATATCTCTATGTTAAAAAGCAACATTTATTTTAAGTTGCAAGGTTTCAAAAACATAATATTTCAATACTAAATATTTATTCAACAAGTTATTTAAAGAACTAACTGGCTGTAATAGATGACTTACAGAATTTATGTAAAAAAATGAATTAGTAAACAAAATAATAAACATAAAATTATAAAAAATTTATTTGATAATATGAAGTGCCAGCGAAAGTAAAAGATAAAAATAAAAGCCTAAAAAAATGTTGATCTCACTAATTTGCAGTGTGATTAAGCAAATAGCTGTTATACTAATTATTGTCATTAAAATCAATAGTTCAAAATTATTTTATTTTGTTAGATTAATGTTTTAAACAAGTAATCATTTAAATTAATATAGGAAGCAAACTACGTAAAAATAATATTGTTCTATAAATGGAAAGGTAATTTTAATAAAGCATACCGCGACCTCAACACTCGCTATTTGTTATTATAGTATTTTCTCCCTCGTAAAGATAAAATCTTAAACTTACCACAGAAGAAACAGATTTTTGCTCTCGAGCAGTAATAGGGAGTAACTCCCTTAGCTTCGCCTCGTGAATTAACTAAATGGTTTCCTCAGCAAGCCTCGGGAACCAACTAAATAAATGCCTCGGGGTTTAAAATATCGTTCTTTCTGTTTTGGCTTCAGGAACCAACTTGACTTTTCACCCTTAGTAATAACTATTAAACACAAGATATTTTTCTTAATGAACTTTAACATAATTATCACAGAGCTCAGTAAAACTAATTATCTTGAAGTATTTTATTAATGAGTAAGTTGGCCGACTCTAAGTCACGAAAAATTTTAATTAAAAAAAACTAAATTACTAAAGTCTTTCCAGAAACAAAGAAATGGCTACCGAAAGCTCTGGTTAGACGAAATTTGAATGTTGAAAGCCCCAAAACCAATGAAACATTTTTGCAACTGAGATTATATAGTATATCTTTGTTTTTATCATAGGCTTGCTTAATTTTATCTTTAACCGATTTAAATTTAGCTAAGGCTATGTTCGCAAGTGCTGACCAATCAGATCGATCTAACCAAAGGGCCGTTTTCGACATGTTTTTCTGGGCGGAGTTCGTCGATGAGCAAGTCTCAATATAATGGTGGCTTTTCTGACCAAAGTGACTGAAAAAATTTGGGTAACGACTCAGGACCACTAAAATTTTTCTCATTATATTATATTAACGTTATATTATATTAACGTTGAATCATATTAACGTTATATTATATTAACGTTGTAATATATTAACGTTATATTATATTAACGTTATATTATATTAACGTTGTAATATATTAACGTTGTAATATATTAGCGTTATATTATGTTAACGTTACAATACTTAGTTGTTAGTTACTTTCTGTTGATTCATCAGATTTAACAATAATTAGATAGAAAAGAGCCCGGAGTTGTAGACTTATTGCTCAAGTTGCGTAAACAAAGATGCGTAGTTGTTGAAAGGTTATACCGGGAACCGTGAGGTTACCTATTACTGATCACAAGAAAAGATCAAAAAGATTTTGACAACTTAACTCTGATAATTTTGGTGGTAAGGGTAAAATGACTGCTATGACACTGTCCAATTCCGATCAATCCTGTCACACTTGCAAACACAGATTCGTTCATGTTGAAAGTCGCGCTGATCTTCAGGAACAGTAACTCTCTATTGATGTTCATCGCCAGTTACCCGCATCTCCTTTCCATAATTTCAAAGGTAAGGTATTTTCCTAGTTACATCTTGGACTGCGGTACGCATAGCAAGATGTACTAAACACCTCTAACTATCTTACCACCTCTGATATACCCATCTCACAGACACACTCACACAATAACACTATTGAATTTCACCTGACTAGCTGAACCAATTAAATTAGCTAATTACGGAAGACGTAATTAGCCACTTAGATCAGACTAGTTAAAGATAAAAACTAATGTAGCGGTCAAGACAGAAATAGACCGCTACAGTCAAAAGGGAATAAAATTTTGAAGGTGTCTTCAATACCTTACTTTTCAGGTTGATATTGTACAGCATTTTGAATAAGTAACCGTATGATATTCGTACACTTGGATATAATTTATACTTTATCACTATTTTACTACCCACGTACAGATTTTAATTTTACAGGAAATTATTATTCTTATTTGAAACATTAATAATATGCACTATTCTAAACAATCTACAATAAAAGAGTAGATAATGCGCAGTTGACCCGCCATATCAAATATATTTGGGGGCAATATCAAATATATATAATAATATTTGGGGTCCGATTTGTCATAGCTCTCAGGTGACTTTTTACTGCCCATACATCGTTCGCTGGCACTGATGATGACCAAAAGGGTGAAAATTGGCTCTGTCAATAAATATTTTATGTGGAGAGACTTGGGTGTTTAATTAATGATATTGAGCAGTTGACAGATAGTAGTAGAAAGTGTTCTCCTATTGGTCGTTTCTGGGTTCAACATAGAGAGTAACAGTATCCTTTGTTTTCCTAGAGAAGACGTGGTGTTTGAATTGAGCTGATTTAGGAGATTTGGGCCCCATGTTGAATTTGAAGTGTTTTACTAAAATGGACAGAACCAGTCTCATCTGAACTCGCGAGAAGTTGTAACCTGAAACCAAATAAAAAAAATATAAGTAGTGCTATTGTTGATCATTGACCAGTCGATCCTCAAGAATACTCGCTGAGTCAACATAATGGATAATTTAGTTTCAACGCCATCATGATTCATGGACGCCGTTCTTCATCATTTGTATTTGACAAGGCTTTTTAATAATACAAATGAAGCTTTCTTTATATGCTTCCCAAGAAAAATCTGTTGCTAACCCCCCGTAATCCTTATCCATGCTCGTAATCCCTCTGCACCTATCTTAGCATCAGATTAGAAAAGTTACCCCATGCTGGTTAATGAACACTAACAAACATGCTTTTCCTAGTTGCAGATAAGCAAATATGTTCATTACACAGGGTCGAATTTAAAAAATACAATATTTTTAATTAAACTCAGCAAGCCTTGCATTAGAAACTTAGACAGTGTCCAGACCGGTAGCTGTCAATTAAATAAACATTATAAAACTTTAGGTATGATCTCAGAAGCTAGCTGTCTCATGTATGGGCATTGAGAGGAGACTGTCTTTTACCTGCTTGCAGAGTGTGAGGGCCTATACTCCTCTTCATACCCGCATATTTGGCGTTGGCCCTTGTATGAAGAGGAGCTTTCTTCTCTTAGTTGGAAATATATTCTCCCATGTATAGACCATTCTAATAGTATGCTAAGAAATCTGGGCTGACAAGACATCTATGAGATCGTCATTATTGATTTTTGTTAAGAATAAATAATTAAATTTGTCAAATCTAACAATAATTTTAGCAAATTTCAGTTGAGCTCTATTTATCTTCTAATATGCTTAGGAGGACAGCATATATCCCAAATGCGTCGTTACTTTTATATGTGATTCTTGGGACTGTTCACATCGAATGGTTCCTTAGACCTCTCCTATAATCTGAAGTATTGACTAAAGAAAATACTAGTGAGTTTGACACATGTGACAATTACATTCCTTGGCCAATGGAACCATCCCATATTGTGGATCTACTAGATAATTATTGTCTAATTATTGTATCAGAGAGTATGGAAAATTCACCTATACAATTCCGAGGTCCTTTACCGAATGGTATATGCCAGTTCTTATACTTATCTAGACTGGTCTTGTAAAACCTCTCCGGCTTAAAAGTCGTGGGATCTTCGAAGACATCGGGATCTTTCTGGTAACTCTCTATAGGTATAACGATCTTATCACCAGGTTCTAGTAGCGGTCCTTCTGGCGTCAGGTTATGTTTTTTAGAACATTCACGCAGTGTGAAGGGAAATGGAGGGTACATCCGCAGGTTTTCTGAAAACAGAAATATCAATTGACTAATCATTATCATCGGACAACCAAAACAGCGGACTTACTAAGAAATGGTCTTATTAAAACCGCAAAAAATCGAAGCTGCAACTTAATGGTTTTCTAAAAAAACATGGGAAATCGTTATAACATTTCAAAAATAAGTATTAGCTGAGAGTTAAACTAGTGAAAATTATATTGAACACTGCTAATTTGGGACGGTTGAGCATATTTTTTTATACACTATGGGATAAATATGCTAATTTCCTTTGAAAATTTGAGAAAATGAGTTGTCACGAGTAGCAATACTACTGTTTAAGTTATAAAGCAAAAACCGGACACTTAAGCAAGAAATGGATTGTGAAGTCGGGCAGCGCGCTTTTCATAGGGAATTCGGCCGGCTTGCAGGCCGAATTGCAGGTATATTTTTCTCAACAATTTTATAAAATTTGGTAAACTATACTTCAGATTAGCAGGCTATATTATATCAAAGTCCTTTACTTTGGATTGGCAGGAGATTTATAGTATATTTTTAGAAAAATTTAACTTAAAAAATCCACAGAAATAAAATTGTGTTAAAAAATGTTTAGAACACATCAGTGAGAAGGATACAGTTGGGTTACGAGTTGTCAGAATGGGTAGAGTTTAAGGTGTTGGTGATAGTTTTTTTTACTTATAGGAAGTACATAGAAAGCTACATCCGTAGTATTGCGCATCCTTGATAAATACAAACCATTTATAACAGCGTCCATATAAGGGATGCTCATGATAGCTTCGTAGCTAAACTTGCCATCGTGCTGACTCAGCGAGTCGCAGATATCATGGTAGAGTTTCTCCTGGGCTTCCTGATGCCTCGCTAGCTCGAACAACAAGAGAGACAGATTAACGTGGATTGAGTCAAAGCCGGCTATCAGGAGGGTTAAACAGTTTGATATGAAGACCTCTTCCCAATCTGAAACAAGTGCCAGGCAAAGAATATATAGATAAAGAATGAAAGTCCTGCCATTTATTATTTCAGACAAGAAAAGGTTAGTTCTATATCCAGTTAACAGAAGCGCTAGTGTATAATTTGGTAGTTACACCATGCCAACTACAACAATGCGCCACTGTCATCTTATTTTCAGCAAACTACTTCTGGCCCAAAACTGATTAAATAGGAGATCCATTTAAAATGGAGTGCTACCGATATAGAGCGCCAAAGAATGGTGCTCATGCGAGACCATAGAGATATATGCCATCTCTAGATATAACCTTATTGTAACCTCCTTCAAGAGTTAGTTAAGACTAAAATAAATCAATTGTTTTCGGCTTCCTGCGATTTTTCTGTGTTTTTAACGTTCTCCTATATAAGTTAATGTAATTTTGTACTGATTATTTATGTTACTAATAAGCGAAGGTGGTCAAGTTAATTTTTCGATGTTTGAAAATTAAACATATAGGGCTTCTCTAGTAATAATATCTCTATGTGCGAGGCAATTAAAATATATGCATTTCGATGACGCGCCGTTATTTGGCGCTCTATATCGTATGTGCTCCATGGAACGCCTACAAGTGGTACCCCGAAATACTTTTTTATTTACCTACGGTAGTTGGTAAGGAAAAGTAAATAATTTGGTTGTGATCTGACAAAAGTCAGTCGTGATAGAACAGCTGTATGGCTAAACGACTAATCTGTCGTTCAGCTAAAAAAATCTAAAAAAGGACTAAAAAGTCAGCCATTTTGTATATGCAAACACAACTTTTGTTAAATTTTTCTTTTAAATAAAATATTTAAAAAAAAGTTCTTTTAAACAAGAAAACTTTTGATAAAGAACTCGTTTTTTAAACAAGTTCCTTATCAGCAAAAGTATACAAAATTTACTTTGTGTAAAACGGGGCCGTATAATATTCATTAATTTGGAACGAATTTTGTTTACTTTCAGGGTTTGGGGGAGTTTGGTTTAAGGAAACACTTTTTTATATTTATTTGTTTATTTTTTGCAGTATTAGAAAAGTGTATACTTTTTTGGGATATTAATAGGGCTGATATTGTAGGAAAGTTTGTAGAAGTGTCAAAGAGTACTAGGCAGTCTGTGGACTGGCTTTTAATTAATCAACCTGGCATTTGCCAGTACAATTGAGGGGAAACCATAGAAAACCACAATTAGGTTGATCGGAAACGCGGGTCCTGGGGTCTAGTGTTATTGTTTAGTCCTTCAATAGACTATATTTATTTCAGTTTAACTGATAAATTATATCTACATAACGATATCAGGCTGCATCTAAATTGCTTACCATTTAATTTTTAAATTCCACAAAAAAGCAATTAAATTAAAACATGTATAATGGAGGATAAGTATGCATTAATGGGCATAGTTAGGTCTTATACTTATATAAGTCAATGACATATGAAGGCCAATACGGAGCCCAGTCACCTTATCTTGCCTTCAATCCTATTTACGTCACAGCTCAGTTCTGAGGTACCTATTTTCCATCCCTGATATCCCTATTTTCCATCTCTGATATCCCTATTTTCCATCTCAGATGTCCCTACATTCCATCTCTAATGTCCCTATTTTCCATCTCAGATGTCCCTACATTCCATCTGTAATGTCCCTATTTTCCATCTCTAATATCCCTATTTTCCGTCTCAGATGTCCCTACATTCCATCTGTAATGTCCCTTTTTTCCATCTCTAATATCCCTATTTTCCGTCTCAGATGTCCCTACATTCCATCTGTAATGTCCCTATTTTCCATCTCTAATGTCCCTACGTTCCATCTCTGAGGATCCCTCGATTGGCATTTTAGATTTTTTATATCGTTTTTACAATATCTTTTAAAATATATAATTTTTGTTATTATTATTTTAAAGTTTATAATATTTTACATAAATCCATATGTGATTCCAAGAGGTGGGCTAACATGGCTTAAGCCCCCCTCCCTGGTTTGAACATAGCCCCCCCCAAAAAAAATTTTACTTACTTTATATGTATATATATATATATATATATATATATATATATATATATATATATATATATATATATATATATATAATATTTATTATTAAAGCTTTTGAGGAGGAATAAGTCCAAAATAATTAATAAAACTAATTTTGCCGAATTTTTCATATAATTTTATCTTTTTCATGGTTTAACATAATAAATAATAACAAAATACAGTTACATGGTAGCTAACCATGTAATTTCTACTTACATTTTATTTAAAAAGTTAAGAGAAATATAAGTAATATTGTAAATAGTAATAATAAAAACTTAATCAGATTAGATCTTGTTCAAATGTGTGTGTGTGCGTGCGTATAAATAAATAAATAAATAAATAAATATATATATATATATATATATATATATATATATATATATATTATATATATATATATATATATATATATATATATATATATATTATGCATTTACATCATATTACTACGTTTCCTCGATCGAACCGTAGGTGTATTTATTTATTCATGGAGTTTAAAAAATATAAGAAAACTAATAATTTGTATTCAAGTCAAATCTTAAAATAAAAATAAAAATAATGAGAAATCTGTGCACACTAACTCTGCCTATCACCCATAACAGGAGAGGGAAGCATTGTGAAGAGAAAAAAAATTGTGACAACCGTCCCACAATGAGAGTTCGCATTACTTAAGGAAAGCAACCTAGGTTCTTGTAGTTCCTGCTGCGTCTTCTAGATCATAGGTCGAAACTATCACTGAGCAGTAAGCTTCGAATTTATAACGTAGTCTTAAAACCCGCGTGGGCCTATGGCCTAGAAGTTTGGGGTAGCACCAAGCCTTCCAACTCCCAACGTCTACAAATCCTACAGTCAAAAATCCTCAGAAAAATCACTAATGCTCCTTTTTATGTTTCTAACCTTACCCTACATAACGACCTCAACGTCCCATTTGTTAAAGACCTCTCCAAATCCCGCTACCAAAAGTTCCATGAATCCCTAGTAAACAATTCCAATCCATTAGTAAAACTCCTCTCATCTAAAACCCTTCCAGATAATCCTACCAGGCGCCTGAGACGACAGTGGCCCAGAGACCAGCTAAACCAGCCATAAATTAATTCCCCTCTATTTGAGTTTTGCAGCTTCCAACATTGGGGGAGACTAGGAAGCACCATATGCTTCTTTGTGAACCCCTGGTGTTGGGAGCTGCAGGATCTTAAAACTTATTGCCTATCTAACTAATATATTCTATCCAAATTAACTCTTATCTAATCTATCATATTATGTATCTATATCCAATATATCTCTTCCAATATAATTATCACTATAATATTCCATATACTAAATAATTCATCTATCAACTCCCGCCAGAGTGCAATCAGTGGATTGTTTCTCTTACCAGACTTCTCAAGCCATGAAACTATATTAACTCTAATACTTGTAACAATAATTGTTGTCGTATTACTCAATATAAAATGTCAAAAAAAAAAAAAAAAAAGGTTCTTGTAAATTTATCTCATGGTCCAAAATTTAGTGGTACTATACTTTTGACACAATATAATTGTGCGAGAGACACCTAGAAAATGTAACAAGCCAAATGCAATGCTACATCTGGGAACTGTTCTATCATTCGACATTCGTCATCATTGATGGCTTGACATAATGTCATGCCCCACTCTGTTTCGTTACGTCTAACACATCAGAGCGTCGACAGGGGCTGAACTTATTCTGATCTTCAAATAAAATTCCGAAGAATATAATGTGAAGTATTTACCAGATACACGATTTCGGCACCGGAGGTCCGGGGTTCGCAGTTCGGGCTACGCTCTAAGATTATATGAATAGTGTTTGTATTAAAATGATATCGCCAACTTTAATAATTCTTAGTGGATAGTAGATGCAACCCACCTGGTGGTTCCCGCAAGAAGAACACCCTGATGGGCCGAAAGGCCCTGAAACGGGCATTTATTTACCAGAGACTAGCGGTGCTAATGCTTTCATACACAATTATATTGTCGCAACTATTCATGTTTTGCAAAACTCGGTAGTGTCAAATGATATAGTATACGTTTGTTCCACTATAGACTCTAATATTGTAACTATAATACCAGGGTTGAAATGGCCATCCTTCATATTTTACTGTACTTAAGTAATCTAAGTAATAATTCAGGTACTTATGACCTTAAAACTTAAAAAAATGACATACAATGACCTTTTCGTGTAGATAAGGCCGGACTAATTGGAACAGCAATAACTTCAAGCTTACTGGTATCTACTGTAACTGAGTCTAATTACAGCATTCCCATTATTGATATCTTTAGCAACAATTAACGTGAATAATTTTGGATAAAAAAGGTTAGGTAATGTTTAATTGTATTGAGGCATTTGAAGAATTTTATCCAACTATATCTTTAGGAATTTTTCATGTTTATTCAACATAAAAATGAAAGGAAGTGCACATGTTTATTAAATAGGTTAGACAGAAATATGGCCACCATTCCGTAAGCGACACTGCTCGGTATTATTATTAATACCGATATTAATTTAAAAATGTTTTGGCACATTTCCTTTAAAACCTGGGAAAAATGGGTTTACAAGTAGTATGAAAATGAAATTTTGTTCATTTATTGACCACTTGTAGATGTACATAAGAGTCCAATGTCGCAATAGAATGATCAAATAGAAAAATTAAATTTTCAATTTTTAACGAATATTTTTAATGACAGCGAACTAGGTTATCGTAGTCTGCAAAATAAGATCTTCTGGGCAGCACAACTAAATAGGAAGTCTGATTTTTGTGCCCAACTTCAACTCTCTACCATAAACGCAGCGGGAGTTATGCCTGACACAGACACACACAAACGTACAGACAGGCACACAGCATAGTGAATACCAGCATTACAGTGAAACTGATAACGTTCATACAAAATCCTCATTTGGCACTCCAGTATAGAATTTACTTAATGAGACAATAAATCTATACGCATCTATATGCATACTACGAATGTGTTTACAAAATTATCAGGAAAACTAGACAGTGGAAAGAGTTGTGCTTAATACTTTTAAAGGAAATTAAAATACACTAATTATTCAAGCTATTGCAAATAAATTTATATCGTCGATTATGAGGAAAATGGTCATTGAGCTTATCTTTCGACAAAGATAATAAGACACATTTCAGTTATTACAAATACATGTGTATCTTCGATTAATCAGGAAACTGATTATTGCTTATTGACCCTTTTGGGGTATGTCACCGATTGTCAGGAAAACTGGCCATTGTGCTAGTTAAAATTTTCTTTGAGGATAAAATGTACAATGTTTCCTGTAGTCTTTATTAGGTTTGACTGAATTTTCCTCGAACCGGAATTGACATTGCTGTTCAGCTGAGAAGAGAAAAGCTTAGCACTTTATCTGGTCATTCTACAACTCTACCTCTGTACAACTCAAACATTGCCATTGTCCTTCTTGACACTTCTGACGTAAATTTCTTACGTCAGAAGTGTCAAGAAGGACAATGGCAATGTTTGAGTTGTACAGAGGTAGAGTTGTAGAATGACCAGATAAAGTGCTAAGCTTTTCTCTTCTCAGCTGAACAGCAATGTCAATTCCGGTTCGAGGAAAATTCAGTCAAACCTAATAAAGACTACAGGAAACATTGTCATTTCGTCAGTAATACTAGCCATTGTGGTTATTGACACTTTTGACGTAAGTAATTGACTGTCAGGAAACTGGCCAATGTGCTCATTGACACTTTTGACGTAAGTAATTGACTGTCAGGAAACTGGCCAATGTGCTCATTGACACTTTCGACGTAAGTAATTGATTGTCAGGAAACTGACCAATGTGCTCATTGACACTTTTGACGTAAGTAATTGACTGTCAGGAAACTGACCAATGTGCTCATTGACACTTTTGACGTAAAAAATTGATTGTAAGGAAACTGACCAATGTGCTCAATGACACTTTTGACGTAAGTAATTGATTGTCAGAAAACTGACCAATGTGCTCATTGACACTTTTGACGTAAGTAATTGATTGTCAGGAAACTGGCCAATGTCTCATTGACACTTTTGACGTAAGTAATTGATTGTCAGGAAACTGGCCAAATGTGCTCATTGACACTTTTGACGTAAGTAATTGATTTTCAGGAAAACTGGCCAATGTGCTCATTGACACTTTTGACGTAAGTAATTGATTGTCAGGAAACTGGCCAATGTGCTCATTGACACTTTTGACGTAAGTAATGATTGTCAGGAAACTGGCCAATGTGCTCATTGACACTTTTGACGTAAGTAATTGATTGTCAGGAACTGGCTCATTGGCCAATTGTTTTGACGTAAGTATTGATGTCAGTGGCCAATGTGCTCATGACACTTTTGACGTAAGTAATTGATTGTCAGGAAACTGACCAATGTGCTCATTGACACTTTTGACGTAAGTAATTGATTGTCAGGAAACTGACCAATGTGCTCATTGACACTTTTGACGTAAGTAATTGATTGTCAGGAAACTGGCCAATGTGCTCAATGACACTTTTGACGTAAGTAATTGATTGTCAGGAAACTGGCCAATGTGCTCATTGACACTTTTGACGTAAGTAATTGACTGTCAGGAAACTGACCAATGTGCTCATTGACACTTTTCACGTAAGTAATTGATTGTCAGGAAACTGGCCAATGTGCTCATTGACACTTTTGACGTAAGTAATTGACTGTCAGGAAACTGGCCAATGTGCTCATTGACACTTTTGACGTAAGTAATTGACTGTCAGGAAACTGACCAATGTGCTCATTGACACTTTCGACGTAAGTAATTGATTGTCAGGAAACTGACCAATGTGCTCATTGACACTTTTCACGTAAAAAATTGATTGTAAGGAAACTGACCAATGTGCTCAATGACACTTTTGACGTAAGTAATTGATTGTCAGGAAAGTGACCAATGTGCTCAATGACAATTTTGACGTAAGTAATATCAAGAATACTGACCATAGTGTTTACTGACACTTTTGTTAAGGATAATGCAAACACCGTTTCCTGAAGTTTTTATTAAGTTCAACCGATTTATTTTGTATAACTATTGCTAACCCGGCCATCGTACTACCCTGCCATTCTACAACCGGACCATCGACCACCAAACCGACCGACCATAGTTCAACTCGGCCATTCTACCCTATTTAGGAGTGAGCACAACTTTGACCGTAGACCTACCTCTATACGTGCTTCGAACTTCGTCGTTGTCATGTGCAAGTTCCAAATTAATTAAAAAGTCCTTCTGCGATCCTTCCGGATGAGATTTTTTGGCCTTTAGAACTTCTTTGAAGAATGCCTTCATATATGCGTTGTCTTCTAACGTCAATCTTCTCCATTTAATAAGTTTCAAAAACGACGGACATGCAAAAGTAAGAATGGTTCGAATACTTTGACCAAAAGTTGGATGAAGAATCTCTTCCATGATTCCTCTAAGTCTATCGTTCTGTATAAAACTTTCATAAGTGATTCCCATGCACGAAGTAACAAATATTTCGAGCAAGTGTTCTTTAAGTCTTAAATCGATCGGTGACGCTCGTCCATTTTGAAAATCTTTCAGCAGTGTTTCGTTCAATTTGTAACAAGATTGTTCCCACAGAGGTAAAATTTGCTTACACGCGTTGATATTCATACCGGAATGTATTTTATCCCTTACTGCTTTCCATTGAGGTAATTTAACAGTGATTAAATTTTCTGATCTAGCATCTAAATCGGTCAAATTTGTATATCCTCTGTCGCTAAATTTCTCAAAATGATCGATACTGATCTCTTTAGCCAAAATCGGATCAACAATGAGCAAATATGGTTTCCAACCACAATAAATTCCGATGTATCGATAATTCCCTTTGAATTTCAAATACCACTTATGTACACACTGATAGTATGACTTTCTCAAAAATACGTGGTCACAAATGTGACCTAATAAAGGTACCGGGGTACCCACCAAGTCCACTCCTTTAAGTCTCCAATATAAATAGTAATCCACCAACTTATACAGAACCATTGTGATGGCAAAAATAAAAATTTCAAAATACATCTTTTGCCTGATTAATTTATTTTTAAATGAACTTTTTTACAAGAGGAAACTTTATAAGAAGTTTGCAGAAGAAATTCTTAGTTTTCCGAGTTAAGCATCGGTGGCAGTAAGAACAAAAACAATTTCCTTTGCTACTTCTTCATGAAACATTTAATGCTCCTCGATGATGTTTGTGAAAATTTTGAATCCAGATATTACAAACACGTATGTTTTCTTTTTCTTATAAAATCTTTCAGAGAAAGCTTTTTGTATAGTTTCTAGACAAGCCGCGACAAAAACAAGTTAAATAAAATGTAAAGCTATAAAAACCTAAAGTTATTAAAACAAAACCTCATTTAAAACAAAAAATAAAATTTATAAACCTCAATTAAAACAAAAAGTAAAAGTTATAAACCTCAATTAAAACAAAAAGTAAAAGTTATTATCCTCAATTAGAACAAAAATTAGTTATTAACCTCAATTAGAACAAAAAGTAAAGTTATTAACTTCAATTAAAACAAAAAGTAAAAGTTATTAACCTCAATTAAAACAAAAAGTAAAAGTTATCAACCTCAATCAAAACAAAAAGTAAAAGGTTACAAACAAAATAAAACCCGTATAAACTTAAATAAATGAATAAAAACCACAACTAAATAAACTAAAAGTGTACGAACCACAACTAAAACATATACAACATGTAAGTAAAATGTTGCAAACCACAACTAAGACTAAATGTAACAGACCTAACTCTTAAATTAATTAAAAAACTATATAAATTCTAGGTACGACTCTTATTTCCAATATTATAAAATAAAATTAAGCGTAAATGCATTTAACATAGCTAAGTTAGAACTTTCTGGGCTAAACTAAGCCATAAATTGACGAGTGGAAAACGAAGTTGATAAGGTACAATTAAAAAGCTCAAATACGTCTTATCACAATTAAAATTATGATGAGGACGTTTTAATGTCATGGGTAGAAATTGTATATTAGTTGATAAAGCTAAGCAAATGTTAATTAAAGTAATAAGTTTATAATGTACGTGGTGGAATATTTCAAATGTGCCAACAATTATCTCTAAAAACTTAATGAAAGAATGGTCCAAGACTTTTGATGAGTTAGACGAAACTAAACAGAGTGGGACATGACATTATGACGAGCCATCAATGATGACGAATGTCGAATGATGGAACAGTTTCCCAGATGTAGCATTGCATTTCATATGTGTCTCTCCCACTATTATATTGTGTCAACTATTTATGTTTTGCAAAAATCGGTAGAATCAAATGATATACTTTTGATAGAGTCTGAGAAAGAAGTATAGTTAAGTTTCTTAGACAGAATATTACAGACTGCAAAAGCTTGTTTCAGATCAAGAGACCTTGAGCCTCTTTGCTGCTACGCAGCGTCGGCGCCAGCTTCGCAGCCGCCACGCCTCTATAGCCGCTTAGCGGCCACATAGTCGATGTCCCATATAAGTGGCATACTGCCACGATATAAGGCAATCTTCAAATGTAATAGTTAAAAAACCTGAGTTGTTTACATTTTTTTATACTTGCCAATCGATGAAACCGAAACGTATGCAGATTATAACTTCATTTAAGTCGTATTATACGTATTGTATTATATATACATACGTGTTTTCAAAATGAGGAAGATGCTTAAATTTTTACCTACGGCTTTTTTATTGTGTTAGGTTAATCAACCTACAATTAACAATTTACAAAAACATTTAGAAATAGTTTTTCCCCTAAATGTATTTATATTATACATATTATACATACATACATACATAAATATATATTATATATATATATATATATATATATATATATATATATATATATATATATATATATATATATACATATATATACATATATATATATTATATATATATATAATATATATATATATATATATATATATATATATATATATATATATATATATATATATATATATATATATATATATTATATATTATATATATATATATATATAATATATATATATATAATATATTACACAACACACACACATATATATATTATAATATATATATATATATATATATATATATATATATATATATTAATATTATATACATATATTTATATTTATGTGTGTAATATTATACTATTAAGTATTTATTTTACACTAAATTTTATTCATTATACACATATTGGTAGGATGTATTGGTTTTGGAAATGACAATATGTCTTTATAATGGTATTAAAAATGACAATATGTCCTTACAATGGTATTGGAAATAACAATATGTGTTATAATGGTATTGGAAATGACAATATGCCTTTATAATGGTATTGGAAATATCAATTCGTCTTAATAATGGTATTAGAAGAGACAATACATCTTTATTATTGTATTGGGAGTGACATATGTCTTTATAATGGTACTGGACATTAGATGACTGGAGGTATTTTTGCTATTTATAATACTTCCTATCCCCTTAAGATTCAGCGAAAGTAAATTAATATTATTTTCAAATTATCTACTGATAAAATCATTTAAAAACTGTGGCATAAATTACACTATTTTTAAATTACACTAATTAAGCTGAAGTAATTACTTCTCTCTTAAATTACCAATTCGGAGTTAAAACACGCTTTCCGAGATAAATATGTAGCTTATCGATTTTATCCGAAGTGTGATAAATGTTTCAAATGGGTAATCAAGTTACAGGTTATGTGGACATTAGTTTTTAAGATATAAAAGTATTGGAACGATTCTGTTAAGATTTTTGACAGTTAGGTCTGAAGTGCTGAAACAATGACTTTAGTAAGTATATTATGATGCTACCGTGTTCGAAAACGCGTGTTAAAGTAGAACGCTTCGTTTGTTATCAAAGTCTCTATTAAAGAAAGACAGACTTATTTTAGATTCTTCAGTGGAGGATTACACTTTATTTCATTTTAAGTTTTTGTTGGCGTTCGTAGAGAAAGATATTACTAGAGGGGTTGTACACTATCTTAATACATTGACACACTTTAAAAAAATCTTTTTGAGGCTTCAGGAGCTCTGTGTAACCTCATTGAAACTTCCTCTAAGAGCTACTGAAGGTTATACTAAACCAATAGTTAAAGGTTTTTCCACATTGTTTGTGTTTTCTTTTCTGTTATAAACGTTGCAATTGTTTCATAATAATTATTTCTATTTTAAGTGAACAAGCTACTGAATTTTTATTGTTTTTTGAATATCTTAAAAATCAAGGGTGTTCAGATGACTTTATTGATGTTTTAAAATTTAACCGATAGGGCCTCTCTAGTAATTATAGCTCCATGTTTAAAATTCAACTGATAAGGCTTCTCTAGTAATAATATCTCTATGTTTTAAAATTCAACTGATAGGGCTCTTCTCTAGTAATAATATCTCTATGTTTTAAATTCAACTGATAGGGCTTCTCTAGTAAAAATATCTCTATGTTTTAATTCAACTGATAGGGCTTCTCTAGTAATAATATCTCTATGTTTTAAAATTCAACTGATAGGGCTTCTCTAGTAATAATACCTCTATGTTTTAAAGTTTAACCGATAGGGCCTCTCTAGTAATTATAGCTCCATGTTTTAAAATTCAACTGATAAGGCTTCTCTAGTATATATCTCTATGTTTTAAAATTCAACTGATAGGGCTTCTCTAGTAATAATACCTCTATGTTTTCAAATTCAACTGATAGGGCTTCTCTAGTAATAATATTCTATGTTTAAAATTCAACTGATAGGGCTTCTCTAGTAATAATACGTCTATGTTTAAAATTCAACTGGTAGGGCTTTTCTAGTAATATACCTCTATGTTTTAAAATTCAACTGATAGGGTTTCTCTAGTAATAATACCTCTATGTTTCAAATTCAACTGATAGGGCTTCTCTAGTAATAATATCTCTATGTTTTAAAATTTAACTGATAGGCCTCTCGAGCTGTTGTATGCTCCCTCTAAGTATTGGTCTCTTTGCTACAAGCTACCCAGGCAATGATAAGACCAGTTGTATCCTCCCTCTAATTAATAGTCTCTTTGAAGAGATCATATTGACAATTAGGATTAAAAATACTGTAGGTATATTGGAACTGTAGTGTGTTCACCCAAAAAATCCGAACACAGAAACGCAGTTGAATGCTTAGCTACTATAATATTTCTTGACGCCTTATTCAACCTTTAAAAAATATTATTTAGTAAGGCAGTAGCGTTCTGCCCCGCCAAGTCAAGAACAAAAGTTAAAGTACCCCGCTTAGTCAGTAAAAAACTTAATAAAACGCCAGTGTATAATACTATAACAGAGTATAGGGTTTTTTGAGGGCCTGTAGCGTGAAAATGGCTTTAAGTACATAAATAATATTATAATTTTTAAAATAGCGTGTCTGTGATCAAATATAGATATTTTTTGTGTGGAAATCAAAAATAAAATAAAAAAAATTCGAATCGGCCAAGTAGAAGTGGAGAAAAAGAGGTTTGACAATGGCATTTTTTACGACTTCCTATTCCTGCACTTTTGGTTGACGCACCTACAGCCTAAACTACAACGCTATACCCTTACTAACACTACCTCTAAAGTTGATTCACTTTTCTGGCATACCAGAAGAAGAAGGGGATTGCCCCTCGATTTAAATAAGGCCCTTTATTAGAATTACGTTACTGGCGTTAATGACCGACTTCAACCAAAACGGACATGACTTGGCGGGACAGAAAAGTTGATTTTTCTTTTTTTGGACTAAAGATTTTTTTGGGAGTTTTTTTTTACCACGAAGTGGTATCTTGTAAGATTATTACTACTGCAATGATTATTAAAACACAGTGCCATAGTTGTTTTTATAATATCTACATCTTAGTTTCTGTCCCTGATACTTATCGTAAGCTTCACTTGCATTTGGACATCGTTTTAGTAAGATTTGGGTGTTGCTTTGTGGTGATCAAGACTGCAATGGCTTGGTTGTCCACTCAGAAAACCACTTATCAAATCGCGCAAACTCACCTCTTTCTTACTCTCTAAGTCTACCAAATACAAATGTTTATTTATACTGTTGTAGGTTCTAAGAATTTCAATCGCCACATGTCTAGTGCTAATATCATTTAAGGAATGCCATTGTAACATGCCAACTCTTTACATTGGTGGAGCGAATACGAAACCATCGGAACCAACCATAAAAGATGAGAGCAAACCTCAAGAAACGATTGAGGTAAAACCGACACACCCGACTCAAAATACTAATGTCAAAGTTACAGATGAAAACCCCAAGAACGACGAGCTTGCTCCACCAGAAGGTTCGTATTATTCAATTTTTACAGATATTACAGTAACCTTAATACAAGGTTGTAAATGCAGCTATCAGTCTGTGCTATGGTCAGATAAGAATCATGACCGTGGTTCTTATCTGTACAAACGTTATCTGTGTCACCTGCTTGCAAGACACAAGATCTTGTAGTGTTCTAAACTTATACAGAAATTAGTAAATACTAAGGTTTGTACAACTGAGTTTCCCCTTCCAATACCATCGATGTTAATCCTGCATTTTACAAAAGATTAGTATATGCTTATAATTAATAATTTCTTATTTGTTTCAGGTTATACCACATCGATTTATAATATGTATCTAAATAAAGGGAAAACTGATAGTAAGAAAGACGATGATAGAAAAGACGACAAGAGTAAACCATCGAAATCATGTAACGAGTGTATTTTCGAGCCAGAGTTCGCCGGACAGCATGTAGTGGTCGGAAAACAGTGTTTAGATCACATAACAACCATTCAGCTCAAGACATCGGAGGACTTCTGGTATAAATTAGACTATAGGTTGATTAATCTGGTTGAAAAGATTTTGGTCAAGATAATTGGTGAGTAAAGTAATGTTTATATACACGAAGGCTATATAATATCTAAATGGAAAGTAGGTATGTTGGAGTAGGAAGAAATTGTCCAATCAGAACCAATTATTTACCTCATCCTTTTGTGAACGCAAGATCTGAAGGGTAAACAATGACATAAACAAACTGATTGGCTGGGTTATCTACTTAACCTGCAAAACGATTTGTTTCACCAATCAGAACCAAGTGTTTACCTTATGCTTTCGTCTAAACAAGGTATAGAGTAAACAATCACATAAACAAACTGATTATTGGAATAGTCATCTACGTAACCTGTAAAACTATTTGTTAACCAATCAGAACCAAGTGTTTACCTTATGCTTTCGTCTAAACAAGGTATAGAGTAAACAATCACATAAACAAACTGATTATTAGAATAGTCATCTACGTAACCAAAACCAATAGTCATCTACGTAAGCAAAACTATTTGCTTAACCGATCAGAATCAACAAAACACTTTGTCATCATCAAGTTTAGAGAGAAAACAATGACAAAACTTTTGAGCTGTTAAGCTGATTTTTAACTTAACATTTAATTAAATAATACCAATCAATATCGCCCTGTTTTACTTAAAGCAACAGAAATTTAAGGTTAAAGTATTACACTGTTGCACTAATAGAGAAATTGTTACTAGAGAAGCCAAAACGCTAAAATTAGAACCCAGTATTTACATTATGTATCTGTGTAGCTCTTTACACGTACTGTATTACATCCTAGATGATTTTTTTTAACGCAATATGTTTTTATGATTTTGCAGACGATTACTGTAACATCTGCAGCTTTAAGAATGCTCCAAAATGCAGATCATGCGGCAGATGTAACCACAAATTCTAGGAGAAATTTGAACATCATTAATTTAAATCAATAATATTAAACGAAAATATCATCTACACATGAAAACATAGAAAGACAAACGGAATTAAAATTGGAAGTGCTAATCAATGCCAGGAGGAGGCGTCAAGTTGCAATTATTTCATTTCTACTGTTAGAAACATCTTCAGAAAAAAACCATCGTTTACTTAAAGCAAAAGAAATTTAAGGTTAAAGTATTACACTGTTGCACTAATAGAGAAATTATTACTAGAGAAGACAAATCGCTTAAATTAAATAATAAATAAACATATGTGTTCTTTAAATAATTAAAACATAATATGAGAATTAGAACATGTCAAGATATACAAAATTCGAAAGGAGCCTCATGTCAGTAACATTTGGACACCCATTTTTTTGTCAATTTATTAACTTAATTTATGTTTAATAATAAAAATGGTTGATATTTTTTGATTCATAGAATTATCTAAAACATTCACGTAATAAAAACAATCTTGTAAGCTCATATACCTTTGGAAATTCGGCAAAAGGGTATTAGAACTCATAACAGTTATTATAATAATTACATATTTGTTCTAATATTTGGTTCATTCGCTCACGGAGGCCATAAAGTCTTTCCACGAATCACCAGGGGTACCACACTTTGTGAAACCTGTATCTAAGGTATTGCATAAATTCTTTTGATCGAATAATAATTTGATTTAATTGTTTCAACAAATAATCGACAAATGAATTATCGAATGAATTATTCGATAATTCATTTGTTTTAACGAGAAAATAGATTTATAATCAGCAATCCTAAGAAATAATTTATTAAACATAATAAGCACTTTAAAACATTGAAAAACTAACCTGATCACATTCGATTATTGGTAATTATTTAATAATTCGTATTTAATTACAGTAAGCTATATAGCTGAACATTTGGAATACACAAAACAATGTTCGAAAAAACGAGAACTATTGATCTATTATAACCTTAACACACTATTGGAGTAGGTTTAAATGAAGTTACACAAAGCCCCGCAAAAAGATGTTTCAAGCCTTTCAATGTATTGAGCAAGGAAAAGATAGGAAAAAAATAAAAAGATAGGATATGTCTCCTCTAGTAATATATCTTTTTGGTTGTACCCAAAGATATATTATTTATTACTAGAGGGGCCCCATAGGTTAAATTTTGAAACATCGAAAATGAAACCTGACAGTCTTCGCTAAAATGTAATCAAATAATCACTACAAAATTACAATAACTTATATAGTAGAAAAATAAAATGGCAAATAATGTGCGGGAAGCCGTTACACAGAGCCCCTGAGAGCCCCAAAATTATGTTTCAGGCCTGCTAATGTATAAGATAGGCTATGCCCCCTCTAGTATATATCTCTGTTTGTACCGCTGTGCCTGTTGTATCCACCATTCTGTGTTTATTAGTCATAGAAATATATTACTAGAGGAAGCATACACAACATTCCTACAAATCATACATTGAGATGTTTGAAACATTTTTTTAGGGCAATGTTTAAACTCCATGAGACATTTTGTGTCAAGGCAATAAATCAATCGATGTCGACTCTTCGCACAATGTTTTTTTTTATTATAAACGTTTTTGTTAAAAATAATACTAGAGACGGACTTTCTAATGAAAGATTAACAAAATAATCATAAAATTAATACTTATTCTTAGGAGAAACGCAAGACGAAGCCGAATCCAATCATTTTATTATTTTCTATTTTTCATTTGTCCGCAAACTGAATATGTAGGACATTTACTATACTGTTATTGTTTAACTTCTGTGTTTTATCATGAAGTTATTAACGTTTTTGGTATACTTTTTTCTTTGTTCAGAAAAAAATAAATATGGCGGACAGTTTTGACACGAGTTCTTCGTTTCTCAACCTGAAACAAAGGTGTTCAGGTTACTTTTAAATTCCTTAAAATTCAACTGACATAGTAATACTTCTCTATGATTGTCTAATTAAGAAAGTCTTTGCCCAGTTTTTTTTCTACTAACCTCCAAAATAGCTTTCACAGTTGAAACTGCTAATTTACTCCTCCACAAGCCGTCTCCACACGACACTAACTTCTAAATAACAAAGATAAACTGAAATTAATCTTTGAGTATTTCTTCCAGCATTTCCGTTTTAAACATTTTCACCATAACTCCACACTTTCAGAACAGAACAACACTCAGCTTAAATGTTAATTTAAAATTCCATGTAAGTTTTCTGTTGTTTTGTTCTTACCTCAAGCAACCACAGTTCCATCAATTTTGTCATCAAATTTCATATCATCCACGAAATATTCTTTGATTTGTTAAAATAAATATTATATTCTTACGAAATGTAAATTTTATGTTTATTACACATGTTCCTATTATAGGTGTACGCAGGAAAAATTTTTACTCAAAAATCCGAAACAGAGAGTTGTCAATCTGTATGCATAGAGATATATACTAGAGGGGACATAGCCTATCTCAATACATTGAGAGGCCTGAAACATCTTTTTGGGGCTCTGTGTAACCTCATTGAAACCTCCTCCAAGAGTGAGTTAATGTTATAATAAATCAATTGATTTCGGCGTCGTGCACATTGTTCGTGTTTTGATTTGTATTTTTAACGTTCTACTATATAAGTTATTGTAATTTTGTACTGATTATTTCATTATATTTATAAGCGAAAAGTGGTCAGGTTACTTTTTCTATGTTTCAAAATATAACCTATAGGGCCTCTCTAGTATTATATCTCTATGTCTGTATGTGTGTTTGTTATCATTGTAGTTCCTAGTTTATCCAGGAGTGTTGAAATCTGATAAATTAATGTTTTGGTCAAGTTAAGCTATTCGGAAAATAATTATTTTATTACGTCATTAACCTACAATAATGACTCTGCAAAAAAATCGATAATTCATATAACGTGGAAAAGGTTTTTATTTTTTTGTAGTTGCAGTATCAATTTTGGTGATTTTTAAAAATTGTTTGAGGACGAGCGAGGCGAGTTAAGTAGAGAGAATGAGCTTTGCGAATTTGACGTGGTGATTAAAAGTTCCGGGGGTACTTGAATTTTTTTGGGTCCCAAGAACATTTGTTGTTCTAATATAAGACTGCATGCGTTCCAAAATTTCAACTCGATCTCTGCTGAGTCATTAATGATTAGTGATTTTAGAAATAATCTCTAGCTTAAATACACAAGAAGTTAAAATGATAACAGACACATATTAAGACAACTTGGTAAAAACTACTCGGGAAGTCTTACAAAACACCTGGAACCATAGAATAATAATAATATAGAAGGAGCATAGGACCGTAAAAACAATGGAATTCCATTGATAACACCGATTTACTGGTGGTATTAAGTAGGGGTACCTACCTAACAACAACAAAAAATTAGTGATTTTATTATGCCATTCTTGCATAGTTGGCGTCTTGGTGTGTTTACGTTGTTACCAAAGTTCACTGTCTCCAAAGTTTGTTAGTTTCAAAACAAAAATTCCATTGCCTCCAAATTTCACAGTCCCCAAGGTTCGTTGTCCCCAAAATTCGACACAATTTTTTTAATCTAATTTTGGAACTTAAGAATATTTATGACATTCAAAATTAATTACGACGTTAATAATACCGTTTTGGATCTAATGAATTTTGGAGGCAACAGGCTGTTTCGATAGATCCAAAGTTTGTCTAGTCTTTTCCCAGGTTAGGTTCAAGGGGTTTCGCGGAGTGAGTTTTTGTTGGTATGAGGCATACCCTGAGTCCAACACTGTTGACAGACCGCAGTCTTCGTGCGTAAATGCATTTCTCTCTCTTTTTTGGTAACATTTTTCCCGCAAGAAAAATTTTGCCAAACAAATACCAGAAGCATTACTAACTATGTTAAAAATACTCGATTTTGTTAGGTTAGCAGCATTACTTATACAGCATTACCACCAGTGAATCGACTTCGTGTTATCAGTAGTGTCCCTTCTATACATAGCATTATTTTAACATTAATTTTCCAATAATCCTACACAACGTTATAATTGAGGAATAGTATATTATGCTACTAGGCAGCAAAATGGAATTTTGCAGACGAGTTTTATAAATTTGCCCCCGAGCCGAAGGCGAGGGCGGACTATGGAAATTACCTGCAGAGGCGTAAGCCGAGGCAGGTAATTAATTGCACGAGTCTGCAATGTTTCCTTTGCTGCATAGTAGCATATACTATTTTATCTACTAACGGCAGAAAAAATACACAAGAGATTATTTTAAATACTTGCTGCGAGATTTTACAGGCAATAAAGACTGCTTTGAAGTAGATGCAACGCTGACAATATCAGGTGTAGGGTGGTCCAATAACTCGTCAATGTCAACAATGTTTGTATCTTTATTCACTTCACTGTTGTTCTCACTCATTATGTTTTAGTAACTTAACTTTAGTTTTTAGTCTTTATATACTTAAACTAAATATAACAACATGAAATACAAAATCTGACGACTTAAACATTAAAAATCTGTCGATTCATAAACAGCTGGTAAAATTTAATTTAATGCTAAAATTATCAGTGTTGCCAATTTGTTTCCAAAACATTATATATTATAGATAAACAAATGTTTAAACATTTAATATAATATCGTAATTTAAGTAACAATAAAGAAAGTTACATACTAGAAACAAGCTAGAATAAATCATAGTTTACAAAATAAAACAATACCGAAATTCACGCAATAATTTGTAAAATAATAACCTCCGCTCATTCATTTTCCCGCCTAGGGAGTTTTGAATTTTTTTCCCATGTTATTTAAATGAGCCATAACTCCCTAGTACTTTTTTCATTACCAAAAATTTTGCGTACTGTATTGAAACATTTTGCGTACTGTTTTAAAATATTTCCCGTATTGTTTGACAGTGTAGGTAAAATTACATTTTGCAGCTTAAAAACAGTCCAGTAATGGCTAATTTTGCTGCCGTAAGTAGATAAAAGAAAAAATTAAGTCTGCCAAAAAATAAATACAACCAGGTGTTGTGCACGGCTCATTAGAGTCTTGGTTTTTACACTTGCTTGTTCTCATTTCACTTAATTTCCCCGATAAAATTGTTGACCGATATTTGTTAATTATAATGTCATGGAATTTAGTATTAAATACACTAATTAATACTTATGATTGTTGGCTTATAATCGTTTTTACAATGTATAGAGTCATTAATTATAACGAGATAGTCTGACCTCTAAGAGTCTAAGATGTCCTCTTTTTATTCGTTCAAGGCTTCCACAAAGTTCTTAGTCATTGCCCTAAATAAAACCTAAATTCACTAAAGAATGTGTGGCCATACTGTAGACTGCAAGTCATTTTAAAAATATTAGATAGAAAAATAATGTATTATTATTTTCAAATATATTCTGTTTTTCAAGTTTGAATTAACCTTGGATCATTAAGTTCATATATGTAATAAGTTGTAAGTGTTATATAAGTAAGTAAGAGTTATATAAGTTTTATCCTGTGAAAAAATTGTTAATGGCATACGCGGCATAGTGGGAATCGAACTTCGGAGCGTATATCTCTTTCAGAGGTCCCAAATAACAAATAAACAATAGGCCTTGTGGCTGCTACGCGTTACGCCTAACTCATCAGGGCGCCAACAGAGCCTGAACTTACTCTGACCTTCAATTAAAATTCCTAAGAATATAATGTGAAGGACGCAATTATATTGCGTCAACTATTCTTGTTTTGCAAAACTCAGTAGTATCAAATGATATACGTTTTGCTTGCCAAGCATAATGACGGTAAGAGAGCACCGATCGATCCTGATAAATACTTTTCATTATATTCTTCGGAATTTTAATAAAACGTCAGAGTGAGTTCAGGCTCTGTCAGCGCTCAGATAAGTTAGACGTAACGAAACAGAGTGGGACATGACATTATGTCGAGCCATCAAGTATGAAGAATATCGAATGATGGAACAGTTCCCAGATGTAGCATTGCATATTGCTTGTTACATTTCCTAGGTGTCTCTCGCACAATTATATTGTGTCAACTATTCATGTTTTGTAAAACTCGGTAATATCAAAATGATATATGTTTTGCTTGCCATGCATGATGGCGGTAAGAGAGCACCGCTCGTTTCTGGTAAGTACTTCACATTATATTCTTCGGAATTAATTGAAGGTCAGAGTGAGTTCAGGCTCTGTCGGCGCCCTGATGAGTTAGACGTAACGAAACAAAGTGGGACATGACATTATGTCGAGTCATCAATGACACTAATGTCGAATGATAGAACAGTTCCCAGATGTAGCATTGCATATTGCTTGTACATTTCTAGGTGTCTCTCGCACAATTATATTTGTGTCAACATTCATGTTTTGTAAACTCGGTAGTATCAAATGATATATGTTTTGCTTGCCATGCATGATGGCGGTAAGAGAGCACCGCTCGTTTCTGTAAATACTTCACATTATATCTTCGGAATTAATTGAAGGCCAGAGTGAGTTCAGGCTCTGTCGCGCCCTGATGAGTTAGACGTAACGAAACAGAGTGGGACATGACATTATGTCGAGTCATCAATGATGACACTAATGTCGAATGATAGAACAGTTCCCAGATGTAGCATTGCATTTTGTTTGTTACATTTCCTGGTGTCTCGCATAATTGTAATGTGATTTATTATAACCTTAACTCACTCTAAAAGGAGGTTTCAAAGAGATTACACAAAGCCCCAAAAATATGTTTCAGGCCATAGTAATGCATCTCTATGGACGAACTCTCATTTCTCATTTTAATATCTCATTAATATTTTTTTTTTATAAATAACGTGCTCAAGAAATATTGTCATTGGCCATCGGCACCTCAACCATAAATTAGACTAATGAGCATTGCACTAAATGATAAAATATACGAAATAAAGTAAATTAGATACTATACTACGACACACGGATAAAATCAGTTGACAACGCGGGAAAATAGTGTAGAGGAACCAATGAGGTTGGCTTGGTTTAATATCCAGGACTAACCTCATTGGCTCCCTCGCATAATTTTCCCATGCTGTCAAACGATTTTAGCCGTGTGTCGTATTATAGGTTGAACTAAATATACATGATAAGCGATCGATAATGGTAACTATATACATGACAACACAGAGATATATTATAAGAGTGGTTCTAATGGCTAAATTTTGAAACATCGAAAAAATAACCTGAACACCTTAGACTATCAATATAATCAAATTAACAGAAAAAATACAGTGGAACATAAATCAAAACACACACAATGTGCGGGAAGCCGAAAACAATTGATTTATTATAACCTTAACTCACTTTTAGAAGAGGTTTCATTGAGGTTACACACAGCCCCTGAGAGCCCCAAAATGATGTTTCATGATTCTTAATGTTTTGAGACATAGAGATATTATTACTAGAGGGGCCCTATTGGTTGAATTTTAAAACATCGAAAAAGTAACCTGACCACCTTCACTAAAAATGCAATCGAATAGTCAGTACACAATTACTGTAACTTATATAGAAGAACTACTACTAACTCACTCTTGAAGAAGGTTTCAATGAGGTTACACAGAGCCCCATTACGATGTTTCAGGCCTTTCAATGTTTGAGATAGGCTATGCCCCTCTAGTATATCTCTATGTTTTGAGATAGGATATGCCTCCTCTAGTATATATCTCTATGCATGACAACAAAGTATTAACGATTGTTATTGCATTGTATATACAATGCAAACAGTTATATTATTGTTTTATATAAGTTAAGTTACATTAAACAATTTAATTAATTAATTATCGTAAGAAATAAATTCAGTAGAAGATACATTATTCGATATTTTAATGAGTTACGTATGCAAGGATTTCATTAGCGAAGTATATTTTTCAAAACAGATATAAGTATTGATAGACAACATAGATGGTTGGCTTAAACAATTAGTACGTTATCACAGCATATTAAATCCAGGGATCGTATTAAGTACGCTAGTTAAATACGCTCTAAGAACCATGCGGAGGGAATGCAGTCAGATACGCTAGAACTAGGGAGATGGAATCTAGATCGATTCCCGATACGCTGTATGCACCTTCAGAGGCGATCGAATTTTAAATGTAACCTTCTTGACTAACTATTATTTCAATTAGATATTACCGTTTTTGCACCAAATAGCTTCTGAAGTATTATATTTTTAGTGTACATGGTAAAAATTCAAAGTATTTAAATATATTTTTTGTTTAGAATTACCTTATAACCTGTTACAATAAAAGACGCGATTCTTAATTATTGTACAATGGTCAATTGTACAAATTTAATGTTTATTCTTACCTTATTTAAGATTATTAAGTTATGAATCGTAAAAAATATTCATAATAAAGAATATGAACTATTAAGCGTGTTTGACATTAAGACGTAAAAACACGAACTCTTTCACCATAGAGATATTATTGCGGCTGAACTTCGGTATACGGTGCACCCTGTTATCAATACTATACATCGATATATTTTTAGTTTAGAGATGTGACGAAGGAATAATCGATATATGCCTTTTCTTATACGTTTATGAACATATTTTATTATTTTTTTAAATGTTTTTTTGTTGTTTGTGTTTTTTTTTATTTGTTGTAAAATGGTTTATAACTATTTTCATATTTTTTTTTTTTTTATAATGTTTTAACTATGTTTTCATAAGAATAATCGATGATACACCACATCTAATTTTATGTTACGCGTATTTTTGTGTTTGTTATTTTCAGGTTTTTCATTATATTATTGTTGTTAATGTTTTCATTTATTTGTTGTATGTTTTTTTTAATGTTTTAATTATAATTAATAATTTAACGACGCTGCTTATCTTTTAAGTGCTCAGTTCTCGTTTACGTGTCGCGTAACTAAAAATATATCGATATATAGTATTGATAACAGGGTGCACTGTATACCGAAGATTTACCGCGCTCCACGTCGTTGGAGCTCAATTTAAAGTGGAGCTCCAACGAATTGCCTGCACTTTAATTTTTTCGTGTGATTTCTCTAAAAATTCATAGACGCTCCAAATCGTTCGAGCTCCAACGATATGGAGCGCCAAAGAATGGCGCGTCTATGAATTTTTAGAGAAATCACGCGAGAAAATGTAAGTGCAGGCAATTCTTTGGCACTCCAACGAATGGCACCCTCTCCATGGAGGTTTCGATGAGGTCAAAATGTAACTCATTTTGTACTACAAGAAAAAACAGCCTGCATATCCAGTGTGGGACCCTTCATATGATTGCGCATGCTTAAAATGTTATAAAATAGCACAAATTTTATGTTCTTTGAAATAAGTGATTCCCTGTTAGTCAGCAAAACTTAAAGTTAACACTTTTTAAAGCTGATAAAATTTCCGATAAATTTTACCTCTCCCTAATTACTTACTAGGCCCCATAGCTCTAGGACTATAATCTCTTTTATTTTTCTTGATAGCTGTGGTTACACTATATTGGCTTAGCGAGACCGAAGTATTGCCAGCACAAGGATTTGATAATCATATCATTTCTGAATAAGAGCGAAGCGAGTCCGAAGCCATTACACCCTAGATTTTGAATCAATATCTTATTATATGTAGGCTTGAACGAAGCGATACCGACGTAACACCACTTAAGATTTTTATAGCCACAATATTTTCAGGACGAGCGAAGCCAATCCGAAGTTGAAAGAAATAGTACTAAGATGCCCGAACCCCATTTTTTATTTTACTATACTAGTAGGAATATAGTTGAACGCTTCCTCAACTCCAATCAACACTTTGGATTCAGCGAGATGTTGATGGTACTAAGGCAAGGCAAGGGAAATTCGATAAATACAAGGCAAATTACAATCTAACAACAAATAATAATAAAACAACAATTTAGCCATGTAGCGCCTACAGGTTGAAGGCCCCTATTTTTTCTACGAAACAAATTATTTTCAATTACTCAATATTATCGGTCAATTATTGATCATAAAATAAATTACAGTAAAATGAATTTAAAATACATAATTGCATCAATAAATTATAATAATTGACAATAGTATTACTGCTTAGTGTTACTAAATACATAAATTTTACCACTCACTGTTAATTTTAATTTTTTTACAGTGAATTTTCATAAAAATATTACGATTATGGGGTATTTTGGACAGAAGTGGGGGGATCAATTCCACTAGACCTGCCTCGTAATTCCAAAAACTCAAGCCTCCTTTGCCTCTGATAGGCCTATTTTTTGGAAAATTTGCCGACAGCAAACCACTAAATGAAGTTAAAATCGCTTCCAATAGAAACAATTTAAATTGAGACAGAAGCATTGTAAACATTCCGCTAATACATAACAATAATATTAATTTTTGCTTAATTATCCAATATAATTACGACCTGTATTAAGCCATTAATTACTTGATAAGGGATCATAAATATTCAGGTTTTCCTTGATATGGGTAAAGCAACATAATCTATCGATAAAATTGTAATTGAATTATAATCTAAGTTACTTGTAATTTAAGGACTATAATTTGGTTACAAATTAGTTAAATTTATTGATGAGATATCATAATTAATGGTTATTACTTTTTAATTTACTAAGTTTGCTAGAGGAATTATTTTATAAAAGGAGGCGACGTATTAAAACACTAAATAGGAAAACTCATACTTCTCAACAGGGGCAGACTGGCAAGTAGAGGCAAGGGCGAAATTTCTTGTTGGGCCCCTTGGCAAAAAAATAAACTTAAAAATAGAATGATTATCACATTAAATATGAATTAACTTATAGCATATACATATATTTCTTAATTATAATTATGAAATTGTTCATAATACCAGTCAAAGGGGTCCAAAACTCTAAGGTAGGGTCTAAAGAGCTCTAAAAGACAAATGTTTTTAAATCCAGAGTCTTTAAGGCCCTGTTGTATTTTACCTGAACTTTTAGACTAGAGCCAAAAAGAGCCCTAGTATACTAACCAGGGCTCTATAGCAACATCATAAAAATTAAGCTTGCTATAATGATTAATACTTCCCTAGTTAAAAGTAGACCCTTCTACTTGGGAAGCCAAATAAGACCTGCCTCCTTATCGGGCTTCCTTGAGATGTAGGTTAAGGCCTTAGGCCCTATTAGGGCAAATTCACCTTGGTGAATACATATTCTAAGGACAAGCAAAATGAGTCTGAAAACTTTTAAAAGAAAATGTTACTTACTGCAATGTAAATTTAGTGATTTACATATTCAGATGGTGAGTAAAGTGAGTCTGGAGTATTGAGGATGAGCCGAGCGAATTCAATGAGGTGATGAAAAGTTGTTACATACAGACAGACAACTTCGACTTGAGGTCTTTAAAACACCTCAAATGGCTAAATCGGTTAAAATCCTGACTTCAAATTGTAAGTGCAATGACACTACGCTTCCTGGTATAAATAAGGAAAAGTAAAAATATTTAATTACCACACCCCTTTACCATCACAATGAAACAAGAATTACAGAGATAAACTTCCATTTATTAATTACAATAGATAAAATGGTCACAATTACGAGTTAAAAAAATACAAAAAAAAATCTACAGTTAATTTAATAAAAAAAAATAATAAGAACGAATGTTTTAACACAGAGAAAAGTGATACCTAAATATATGTCATTTACCTGGTGGGACATTTCAGATGACTCAACATTAAACTCGAACACTGTCCGAGACTTTCCAAAAATGAGAACGAGACGCCTAAATTATACGTCATATGCCTGGTGAAAAATTTCAGATGCCTTATCATTTAACTCAAACAGTGTCTGAGACTTTAAAACGGCATAGAGACACCTAAATTATATGTCATATGCCGGATGGAACATTTTAGATGCCTCAAAATTAAATTGGGACCTGTTTGATATTTTGCATAATGGTCTCTATCCACGCACAGACAGGATAGAGACCAGTCCTGCAGTCTTGGGGAAGTATACATTAATACACTTATTTACTAAATGGTGAATGTTTAATAATTACTTTAATTTTTAAAATTGAAAATAGATTAAAGCACATTGAATTAATTATTTACCTTAGAGTCACTTTTCACTATAATTACCCAAAATTTTATTAAAGGACAGAATTTTTCAAGAACAAAGATCATGATTGTTTATGTATTGATTGGCAATTGGTTTATGCCAAAAAACATGAGAATCAACATATGATAGGTCAAAAAGGAATCAGGAAAAAGTTTTTTACTTACCTACCTTATAACTGAACTTAAAGTGAAACTTTAAGGGTGTACAGCCACTAAGAGACATAAACACCTCGGTAATAAGTGCAAAATTCTTATTTTCCATTGTAAAGGGGGTTTATTTTTTTTTAATTACATTGGATCATCAAATTGTTAGCTTGCCATGTTTTTTATATTATGTTTACTTATTGACTTGGATCATCAAGTTTCTTATCTTATCGTGTTTTAATAGGCGCTTCTAATATCAAATAAAATAAAGTTATTAAAAAGACTTAATAATAAGGTAGTCAAATGATAGCAATAAATAATAATAATAGAAAAATAAATCAAGAACATAGTGAACTCTCTAGTCACTGTAATTTTAAAGTATTTTTATGAATTTAAAAAAAACTAGTAATAAGTTTTATAAAAAAAAAAAAAACATTTAATATATAGTGGTAAGTCAAGCTTGGCTAAAAATTTGCCACAGATGTCAGTTTTATTGATCTACATAAGAAACATTTATGAACAAATTTAAAAAAAGGATACCTCACAACTTTTAATGAATAGTCTGTAAAGCTAATTATAGGTAAAATTTATCTCCTTCTAGATGAAACTGATCTTGATCGTGAATATCTCCTCCTTCTTACTGGTGATCTGGATTGTCTCCTTGACCATGATCTAATAGGTGATCTTCTTGGGGGCGATCTGGTTCTTCTTCTAATAGGTGATCTCCTTCGTACGGGTGAAGGCGATCTGCGTTTTCTTGATCTAGAGCGTGACCGAATGGGAGATCTTTTCCTTAGGGGAGAGCGCCTCCGAGGTGATCTGCTGTATCTACGAGGGGAAAGCCTGGAACGAGATCTGGAACGAACTCTTCGAGGACTTGCCTTACGAGGGGATCTGCTCAATCTCCTTCTAGGTGATCTACTAATTCTACGAATCGGAGATTTACTTCTACTTATTTTTCTGGGAGATCTTCGAGGGGATCGGCTCATCTTTTGGAGAACGACTACTTTGATTTTTCGAGGCGATCGACTAACTTTCCTAGGTGATCTCATTCTCCTAGGGGACCTACTAACCCTCCTGGGTGGTGATCTTCTTCTAGGTGAATTCTCGGGTGACCTACTCTGATCTCTAGATCGGCTATTCCTTCTTCCTACAGGAGATCCACTCTTCTTCACAGGAGATCTACTAACTCGATTACTCTGTGACCTGCCAGCTTTTCTTGGTGAATCATTTATTCTATTTGATTCAGATCTTGGAACCTAAAAACAAGCAGTCATCAATAAAAATATACACTATACATTCTACACCTATACCATCCTATACAAATCTGAACACGCTTTCTCTACCAATAATAATTATAATAATCCCCGTTCAGAGCCTACAGCCTATCAGGGATAACCTAAGGAGGAACAACCTCAATTGGTAGTGGTAATCGTTTGGTAATCCTAAAACAATTTAGGTTCTGAAAAGTGGACGTCGTAATTGTAATTGTGAAGTGTTTGCCCACTTCATATGCTATAAAAAATAATAGTTTAAGAGCCAGACCTGAAAAACAGTGACTCATTTTTCACCATCATTTTCTGAAAATATACCTTGCTTAGAAATAAGTGGTTCCCGGATAGTCATGTGGAAAACTTAAAGAGAACATTTATTGAAGGTGATAAAATTTTCAATCATCAAAATCAGATTACTTCAACCAAAGTTATAGCATTGTCAAAACCACTAAATAAATTGATAATTCATCTACAAGTCATATGGTTTGTGCATTTTGAAGTCATTCTGCAAACAGTACAACTTTGGTTGCAGTGATCCGATTTGGAAGAATGAAAGTTTAATTCATTAGAAATATTATCAGCTTTAATGTCCTCTTCAAGTTTTGCAGATGACAAACAGGAAACCAAATATTTCAAGAAACATGAAATTGGTGTAATTTTCTAAAATTTGGAGCGTGCGTACCATATGAAAGGCTCCACTTGAATAAACAGACTAAGTTTCTTTTCCACCATTTAAGGTATATTTTCAGAAAAGTTTGGTTAAAAGCAGTACAAAATGAGTCATTTTTTCAGGTACAGTCCTTGGACTATAAGGAAATAACAAATTAAGACAAAGGTAATATCAAATTATTTAATTACCTTCGGAGGGAGGGGCGATCTTGAAAGAGATCTTGTCACTCTTCTTTTCAAATCCCTATTAGGCGATTTGCTTATAATCCTCTTGGGAGATCTACTATGTCTTTTGGGTGATCTGCTATGTCTTTTAGGAGACCTACTCAATCTTTTAGGTGTCCTGCTATGTCTCATAGGTGATCTACTAAGCCTTTTAGGCGATCTACTCAGTCTTTTGGGTGATCTCATAGGTGATCTACTGTGTTTCTTCGGTGACACATTAGACATTCTATTGGGTGATATATTGCTTGATCTTTTAGGTGACCTGCTTGACCTTTTGGGCGATCTACTTCGCATTTTAGGTGACCTACTTCTTTTGGGTGATCTACTGGCATGTCTAGGTATAATTTGAGGGGATCTGCTCCTAACAGGTGATCTTGATCTATCGAGTGATCTATTAGAACTTCTTAACTCATGTGACTTTTCATTGCAAAGGGATGGACTTGAACTTCCGCTAAACTTGGAGTCCCTAGTCGGAGATTTAGCCAACTCAACAGGTGTCATTTCTCTTTTGGGTGAGTTACTACTCCTCTCATTGGATTTATTAAGCCTTTTGGGTGATTTAGTCAACTTTTTAAAAGGTTCTCCTCTATTAGGTGATTTGCTAAACCTTTTAGGTGACTTAGACTTCAAATCAGGCGATTTCTCAACAAAAGAATCTTCGGATGAAGTGCTCTTTGTTCTTTTCGGTGATTTACTCTTTTTATTCTTTTTAGGGGTGATTTCTTTAGGGGGAGACTTAGTCAAAGTGATTTCTGGTGACTCACTCACAGGGCGTTTTGGCGATTTTGCCCTTTTAGGCGATCTACTAGTCTTTTTAGCTTTAGGTGATTTAGATTTTCTTTTACGCTCTTTTGATTTTTCTTTTTTGCTTGATCTACTTTTCTTATGCGAGGGAGACCCAGACTTACGATCTTTAGATTCGCTCTTTGATTTCTTTGGCCTCTTCTTCTTTTCCTTGGAACGACTTCTTCGTTCTTTTACTTTATTATCAATAGTGTTTTTCCTCCGTCCATCCCATGATCTGGATCTGAAAAGTAAATAAATATTACAGATAAGCCTAAGAAGTATTAAATGCGTTACGCTTAAAAATAACCCGCATTACAATAAAAACAGGTATAGCCAAAACTGGGTTTTGATTATTTGTTAGTGTTAGCATTGACCTTGAGATTTGAAATGAACCAATCAACTATATAACCCAAGTGATGTAATACCTTTTTTCCATGAATTTTATTTTTTTCTTATTATATTTTTTTAATTTGCTTACAAAAATGTAAAAAATTAATATTTTCATTTTTTCCATGAAATAATTTTTTTCATATCTCAAAAACCAAACACAACAAAAAAACATAGGTAAAAATTTATGCATCTTCCTCAATTTTATAATTCATATGTGAGTAAATATTGCTAAGTATTTTGTTAGATTTTAAATTATGGACATATTAATTAACTAAAGGGTACTTACAGAGCACTGTATTAAAAAAAGTGTGAGTTGTCACATTTAGCAAATTCATAAAATGCGAAGAAAAAAAAATGCAATCGATTTGAGATTTAGCACGCTTAGTTATATCTATGACCAACTTATGTGCCAAATCATATCTCATTATCTCCATTAGTCGTAGTTTTTACAAAACTTGAGTTCGTTCCTTTAAAAAATTGTAAAACTTGAAAAATAATCCAATAGAGGTTGAAATTTGGTACAAGCATATACTTTTTTGTAATAAACGAGTATACTAATTTTTGTTTCAATACGACAAGTACATAATGCTTTTTATGTATAGTAAAATAGTTGATTTAAATTATAATAATTGTAATTGTTTTATTTTACTTTAATTCCTAATTATTCCCTTGTTTTATTACTTGTTTTTATTACTAGTTATTAGTTATTTTTATTAGTAGTTTTTATTACCTTGTTTTTCCAAAACAAAAAACAAAACAATAGAAATATACTTAAAAAAACAAAACCATAAAAATATACTATTAAAAAGAACGCAATAACTTGTAAATAATATTTTATTATTACTCTGTTTTTTTTACTGTTTATTTTACTTAAAATACTTAATACTTTATATAAATACTTAATAATACTTATTATAATAATGTAAAAATTTATATTTTATTGTTCCATAAACCACTAGAATACATAGTTGTCAAGTAATGTTCCCACTCACGGGTCAATCCTTGTGGGATTTCACTATATTTTTGTAATTTTCTATGTTTGTTCTTGTAACAAGTTAAATATATTTACATAAAATATATTTTTGAATAAAAAAAAAGTTAAGCAGCATTAAGCAAGGTAAGTGGTTGGATTGGTGACAGCTGAGAATATACGATTATTTACTATATGAGGACTTAGTTCTGATTTGTCTTTTAAAGTTCCACCACATAAGTTACTGAAATTTTGTTTCATTTAATTATATTGATATTTCAAATTGATCAGGTTACATTTTCAATGTTTTAAAACTCAATCAGTAGAGCTCCATTCATAATAATAATATCTCTATGGGAGGTACCCCTTAATCAATTTTTTTGAATACATTGTTTTGTATTATAAGCGTTTGATTATATACATCACTGCAGTTTCGTACGGTTTATTTGAACATAATATTAATCAAAGGAGTTTAGGTTGTGTTTAGAACTTTTTGAAATTCAACCAATAATACCTCTTTAGTAAACATGGTTAATAATGAATAAACACTTGAGTTTAAAAAATATATTTAATTGTCGAACCACAATAATTACATAAAAAGAAAACTGAACCAGCCGATTTCTTTTTCTTTTTATGTAGTTATTGTGGTTCGACAATTAAATATATTTTTTAAACTCAAGTGTTTATTCATTCGTAACCATGTTTAGTATATACCACAAAATCTCTGTCAAAACAACTAATGATCTCTTTAGTAAAAATATCTTCATGCCTTAAACGTTGAATTGTACAAAAATGACTAGTTAATATTCAGTTACCTGGATCTTGAAAGATCACTGTCATCAGATATATGATGAAGCACGACATCAAGTTCATCATCAGATTCATCGGAAATTTGTTTGTTTTTATTTCCGTTCACTTTTAAATCCTTCTCATCATCACTCAATTCTTCTTTATCGAGCTTCTTTTTCTTTTCAGCTTCCAATCTATTCCGTCTTTCTTTCTTCTTGCATCTAGAAGTACAGAATATATTAGAGTCAAATATAGTTTCTATGCAATAATAGTTATTGTTATATCATTGACAGTACAATAACTAGATCAGTTGTCAGCCAGTTAACTATTACACAGACTTACAAACAGAGTTCCTACTGAAGAGTTAAATCGAATTCAAGATATCTTTATTGTATCCATATATTTCTACCACATTGTAACTCATGCAAATTAAATTGTAAAAATAGAGTAAAAAACAATAAAAAATACAAGTTAACAGCATTTGTCTTTTTTTCACAATGATATATTTAATATACACAGCCTGCTTTCAAACAAAACGATCATCATTAGTGCCTATAAACCCAAACAAAGCAAATAAAAAGAAATTAAAAGAAATAAAAAAGTAAAAATACAAAAACTATAAAACTAACTAAAAAAGGAAAAACAAAGAAAATAAAAATGGATATACTAAAGGATCATATAACCTACTAGAAAATAAAATAAGTAATAAAACCAAAAGAATAAATAAATAAATAAAATGAACAAATAAAAAAAAGGTCCAAAGCTTTTTAAGGGTAAATCAAAATTCAAGGCTTTATAAGGTATTTAAGGGTGAAACAAAATGCAAAGTGTTTTCAATGCTTTCAAGAGTAAAAAAGAAATTCAAGGATTTTCCAAGGTCTTTAAGGTTGGTAGACACCCTTACATACCTCTTTTTCTCTTTTTTTTGAACGGGGGAGGGTTCCTTAGCAGGCCCGGGTTGGACACTACTCTGACTAGACTGAGAACTATGGCGACTACCGTCTCTCTGACCATCACCCTCCTTGCGTTTACCTCTGCTTCTTGACCTCTCCTTACTAGAACCAGACCCTGATCTTCCTCGACTCGAGTCAGAACTACCACGTCTTACTTTCTTTTTCTACAAAAATAAATAAACCATTTATTTACACTTACTATAAATAACTACAGTGCTAAGTCAGCACTAGGCAGTGGTGCCCAATAATTAGTAAACTTATATTTAATAACAGTGAAAAGTCAGCACTAAGCTGTGGTGCCATATAATTCCGAGATGTCACCAGAATTGACTGTAATAGGTGCTTTTAAAACCTCCTGAGTAGCTTTCACAAGGTTGCCAGTGTGTGTGTGAGTGTGTGTGTGTGTGTATGTCTGTATGAGTGTGTGTGATTGAATCTGTTATCATTGTAGCACCCAGTGTATTAATGCTAGAGAGTTGAAACTTACTACAAAAATCAGTCTATAGGTGTAAACGAAATGATTTTGTAATCCTAAGGTAGAAAAGTGGGACGAATGTTATGGTAAGGAGAATTAGTTTTAGAGCTGCCACTAGATGTCAGCACTGACCTTACCCCCACCATTTGTCTAACCGTCTCGCATAACTTGCGTCATTCTATACATATTATATTCTTAGGTTACACCCAACAAGGTTCATTTGATAGCTCGCATATTAACTCACTGTCTTATTTCTGACTTTAACTACGGAATCAACTAAAGCTTCAGTTACAAATTTGTTAAATTATTAACTTTAACAACTTTAATCATCACACAATGTTTTTTATCGGCTCACGGCAGCAAAATTAAGCATTACTGAACTAGTTTTAGGCAGGAAAGAAGCGTTTGGCTGATCTGTTACTTCAAAACAGGCAGCAAAGTGATTTGAGTACTTTCCCTGCCTAGGGAATCAAAGTAAGGCCTAAATACATGGATATTTCTCAAAACTCCCTAGGCAGGGAAAGAAGCAAAAAATGACTGTTTTGACTAATAAAAAAATATGAGTTTATTAAGTAATATATTCGATAAAAATCATGTTCTCATTTTCTGTTAATTACTATTAAATCAATTAATTACTAATTACTCATAATATCTTTAATTAATTGATTTTAAAGAATATAAAAATTAAAAAAAAATCTAATTGTAGATCTATAAAACTTAAATCTAAAAAAACAACTGTTTACACTCGTTTTGATTTTTTGTTTTGTCAAGGTCGAGTCTCCTCTTCATACTTATTACCTCTTTTTTCTTAAAAATAAATTGTGTTTACACCTAATTTGATCATCTATTACGAAAAACGCATAATCATGACAGATAATATAGTAGAAGATATTGATGATCTTTTGAAAACACCCCAGCATTTTTATGTTTGTGTTCTATTTAATTAAATAAAAACAGTTTTTAGTTTTTATAATACTTTTTGAAAATTATAATATATGACTAATAATAAATAAGATTAACTAAGTAGTGTGTTGTTTTTTTTAATAATAAGTGAGCAGATAAAATATTGCATGCGACAAGGCAGGAAAGGAAACATTACTGACACGTATATACTATTTGCCTGCCTCGGCTGCGCCTCTGCAGTCAAAATGTAAATTACCTGCCTCGGCTTCGCCTCTGCAGGTTATTTCTATAGCCCACCCTCACCTTTGGCTCGGGGCAAAATTTTAAACTAGTCAGCAAAATTCCTCTTTCCTGCCTAATTACATAAATAACTATTAAGTCGGTTGCTTAGCAAGCAAGCATCTATAATCTTGCCAGTTAGCAAGCCATTAATTAAAGAGGCTTTTATGTTGAAGATCTCCCAAAATTCATTCAAGAACCACTTTTACTCTCATTTTGAGCAGAACGTCAGTAAAAACTAAGTGGGTTGACTGAGATTTGAACCTGGGTTACCGAAAGGTATCTCCAGGGTTAGAGGCCTGACGCTCTAACCCACTGCGCTATCAGTGAACCATGGCTCACCTGAAAGAGAACAAACAATAAAACAGACACTTACACTTCTACTGGGAGAAGGGGAGGAGTCTGAGCTAGACCTAGACGAACTAGAACTGGCAGAATTAGACCTCCTTCTTCTCCTGTCTGATCCAGACCTCCTCCGCCTGGAAGTTCTCCACTTCCTCCGATCTGGGGGTGAGTTGGACCGAGACCTTCTCCCGCCTCTCATGCGACCTAAATACATACAATCAGCTGGTTATCAATTTTATAAATACTTTTTACAATTAGTTTAAATTATATAAATGCAATAAACGTGAGATAATGTGAGTCGGTGCAAACTAAAATTATTCAAAAATAAAATGAATTACAATAAATAAAATGAAAATACAATATTTTGATTTTTACCTTTACCTTATTAGTGTATTTAAAAATTTGTCACAACCCATTTAAAGGGGGGTTTCCACATTTATAGTAAGTTTAAACACCCTAGAATGGATTTTAGTATAACACACAGTTAAAAACCAGTTGACAGCGTGAGAAAATAGTTTTGAGGAAACAATGAAGCCTGATATGAAATCTTGGGCGTGGTTTAACATCTAGGAGTAACCTCATTGGCTCCCTCCCATTATTTTCTCATGCTGTCAACTGATTTTAACCCTGAGTTATACTATAAATTAAATCACATTAAGGAAAAATCAGAAATAAGAAAAAACTAGGAAACCCTGTCCAAATTTTAATGTTGATCGCCCTTTTGTAATCAATTTCTTATAAGTGACAGTGGCACTACCACAGAGCTTTGAATCGTGAATAACGAATCATTAGTAGGTGTCATTGGTAGTTTCTATTGGTGACGGACTGACCCACAAGGCTTGAGGAGGGTTTGACCTAAAAGGGCTCAAATCTAGATATCAAGGGGGCAAACAGGGGGGGGGGGGGGGTCCTACATTGCTTTCCAAGTAGAAGGGTCTACTTTAACTAGAGTTTCATTAATGATTATAGAGCATAATTTAATTAATTTAATTTATTATTTAATCAAATTGATTAAATTGTTTTTTTTATTTAAATAAATTAAAATAAACTGAAATAAAACTTAAGTTAAATAAAATATTAAACTTCATTTGATTTAATATTTTATGTTTAATATCTAGAGCCTTTTTGTGCTGCTTTAGAGCTCTGATCAAGTATGTTAGAGGCCATCATCGGCTTTAGTCTTTATATAAGGCCCATAAACGTATAGGAATATTAAATAGAGGCCATAAAGATTTAAAATAAAGAATATATTTTTAATTACAGCCCTTTTATACTGCATTAGGACCCTGATCGAGTAAGGTAGGGCCTTTTTACCCTAGTCTTCCGTATGGGACCCTTAAAAGTCCATGTAAAATAAATAGGGACCTTAAAGACCTTAGGTTCAGGTAACAATAACTAATTAAGAATATTTTTAAGTACTTTAAAAATATTTAGGGTCTTTTTGACTCTGGTATTATAAATTATTACATAATTATAATAAATAAATATATTTATATCATAAGATTAAAAATATATAAATATTTTTTGAATTTTCTTTGTTTTTTCTTTAAGTTTATTTTTGGCTGAGGGGCCCAAGGAGGGCTGCCGCCCTCAAAGCCAGTCCGCCCCTGGGTCCTAATATTTATTTTAAACATAATTACTTACGTCTTCTCAAGGCAGTAGCCCTTGTATCAGCAATATCTTCAAGCTTTGGATCGATATACTGGTTCGCTTCTTTGAGAACATCGATGAGATCAGCGGCTTGCTTTCCATTGGACCTGGTGAAGAATGAGTAAGCAGTTCCAGTATTTGATGACCGACCAGTCCTGCCAATACGATGCACATAGTCCTCACTGTTGTTGGGGAAGTCGTAGTTAATGACAAACTTTACATCTTCAACATCTGCAATGTTCCCAACACACAAAACAAAACATTACATATATTATACAAAAAATATAGTTATACTAATAGCTATTATAATTACAAAAAATATAATTATACTATTAATTATTATTATTATTATTATTATAATACCATAATTATTATAATTACAAAAAATATAATCACACAAATAGTTATTACAATTAGAGAAAAATTGAATTACACTAATAGTTTTAACAATTAAAAAAAAATACAATTACAGTAATAGTTATAATTACATTATTAGTTATTTTTATTACAAATACAAATACAAATAAACTCGTACAACTATAACAACTACTAACACTACTACTCGTACTACTATTACAACTATAATAAAATATAATTCCATTAATAGTTATTATAATTACATTATTAGTTACTTTTATTATAACTATAATAAAATATAATTCCATTAATAGTTATTATAATTAAAAAAATACATAATTACACTAATAGTTATTATAATTAAAAAAAATATATAATCACACTTACACAGTTATTATAATTACATTGTAATTATTATTATAATTATATTAATTACACACAGTTATTATAATTACATAAAAATATGATAGCTTTAATCCTAATTACAATTAACATTTTTCTAGCAAATATATTTGATTAAATAAACATACAATATTTTGATGTTATTACAAACAAAATCAGGTACCAGGTACCTGAACACTTTCCCTCAGCACATCACAATTCAACAAATGTATCCCTTTAAGTCTTATTATTATTATTGATGATTGGGGTTGGAGACGAGGATAGACCCCATTTGCACTGCGACTGGAAGTCTATTGTACAGTCCCCTCAATTGGTCCAGTTTGGAATAATCCTTTTCCCCAGACTAGGTCTAGGATCTTTCTGACCAGTGATTCATTGGTAGAGTCAAACTTAGTGAGAGTGCTGCTACCAAAGTTGGAGAACCTTTGAAAGGCTAGAGCTTCACATCTCAGAAGTATGTGAGAGGCAGTTTCGGTTTCCTATTCACAAAGCCTACACACTGGGTTATCTTTAAGTCTTATGTAGCTGGTAAATCTAAATGATTTAGAACTCAACCGCTTTTTTTCAACACATATTTAGACTCACTATGCTCTTTGCCAGATAGTCATTACATCAGTTTTATTCCCAGTGATAACCCATCCGGGCACTAACTGGATGGGTTACCGTATTGAAACAAAACTGAGTATACTTATTTATAAGGTAAAGGGATACACTTGAACTAAATTTCAACTTATTAAGATTATTTTTGGTTTTTTACAATTTTTTAAAAACGTATTTGATAAAAAATTAAAGTAATGCTGATGTGATGAAATTTTATATATATATATATATTATATATATATATATATATATATATATATATATATATATATATATATTTCAAAAATTTTCTGAGATATAGTTTTTTTCTGAATATCACAACTAGATCTAAGGATTGATTTTTGAACCAAGTTTCAACTCTCTAGCAAAAATACACTACAGTCCATCGTTTAGTTTAAAAATCCCCAAGGTCATAAGTATTTTGGAGATTAACCAATCAGAGAAGCCGCTGCCAACCTCTCACTTAAAAAGAGAAAAAAATCCCTACACAATAACCGCTGTAGGGGAAAAAACCTTCTTCCCGACAATCGGTCACTTTGTTTGTGGTTCTTCTTTTGATTACATCATTTTGAAAACTACTTTCAAATTAATTTTAAAAATGATATTTTAAAATAAAACTACACAAAAGAAATGTAAAAAAAACATTGCCAAGAAAATACCGGTAAAATAACCTGATTTGTTTACTAGTTTTTTCCCGCTCCCTTCTTGCATGGATTTTTTTTAAGAATCAGTGGTGTCTAAACTGACCTGTCAAGATTTTTAAACTGAACGATATACTGTAGGAGATTCAATGATAACAGAGAACTTTGTAAAAACCACTTAGGAGGTCTTAATATAAACGAGGTGATATTCCGGTGAAATCACAGTTTCGGGGGTTTTTTGCAAACAATACTATTCCATAATAGAAAATTAAATACCGTTGATATATAATCAACTGTATACATGAGAAAAAGTAATAAAACAATATCCATGGCAAATAGTTAAAATATAGGTTATAAAAACACTATAATCCATCTTAAGGATAAAATAAAAAAAAATACACAACAAAATTACACCAATTGTATTTATAATTACACAAATAAATATAACTGAACATTTACAATAATTACATTTACACTAATACAGTTGGACCTCTATATAACGAACTTAAAGGTTCAAGTGAAAAAATTTGTTATATAAAACAATAACTATATATTAAAAACTAACTAGATTATATTAAATAACTATACAAAAAAAATTATAATAATAAATTAAAGAGCAATAAAAGTAATAATAAATAAAGAAAGTATAAAACAAGATAGAATAAATAATAGAATAATAACGATAAGTGTTACAAATAAGTAGTAATAAAATAATAGAACTCAGAACAACCACAGCTATAAAGTTGATTTAAGAAAATATAAGGAAGTGAAGAAATAAATAAGAAATGTGCATGTACATAAATAAGAATTAAAATCAAATAAATTATACATAATTATTAACTGAGATAAAAAATGTCTATTTTATATATATATTTATAAATTTACTAAAATTAATTTTATAACATTTCATTTAAAATGTAATTATTATTTTCTTAATAAATGGTTTTATTCATTCGATGATTGATACCAATTTAAAATTTGGCGCGCATTAAGTGCTATATAAGAACAACAAATATCCTAAGCTTTATCTTATTATCAGCATAAGCTTAAATTTTACAGAATGACATTTATAAGTTCTTAAAAAACCCATTTGAGTTGAAATTTGAAATTGAAGTCATCACAAAAATTACTTTCCGAGCAGCACAACTAGACCTAAAGATTGATTTTTGTGTCAAATTTCAACTCTTTAGCTTGAACACATTTGAAGCTATGATAATAACACACACATATCAGACCCGGAGGCAACAAACATTTGTAGGAGGGGCAAAATAAATCCTACAGGAGAAGACTTTTCATACATCTTTAAGGGTCTTCTTTCTAAAACTACTTTGTCATTTGGGGCAACATTTCAGGGGGGGGGCTGGCTCCTTTCTGGCTAAGGGTTTCGACACTTATACAGACAGAAAACTTCAATCTGAAAGGGAATTTTTTTGCAAACAAAATACTTTTCCTATATACCTACCGTATAAATGAGAAAAAGTAAAAATAACACAGCATAACAAAAAAATAGTTATTGTTTAAATTAAAAATTACATAAAAGCAATTGCCAATTCAATTATTATTACAAATAACAATAACATTTTTTGATATTGTGATGAAATGTTTGATAGGTGAAAAACACAACCCTCAGATTGGTTAATTTCTTACATAAGTAGCAAAAACATTGAAACTAACTAACGACAGTGTTTTTTATTGTTTGCTAGGCAAGTACACCTAACTCTGTGATTGGTTATTTCCTACCAAAGACTTTTAAATTGACCAATCACAGTGCTATGTTGGGTTGCTTGGTGAGTAAAAAAATACAACACTGTAATTAGTTAATTTCTTACATAAGTATCAAAAACTTTAAAACCGACCAATCACAATTGTATGTTTTAGTTTGCTTGGGATGTAAACAAAAACATACCACTGTGATTGGTTGATTTATTTAATAAAGTAGCAAACACTTAAATTGACTAATTACATTGTATAAATAAGAATAAGAAATCTAAAAATCTACATTTGTGACATTCATTTGTCACAAATTTAATTAACTCAAAAAAAGACCCCTTAATATGTTTTGATAAAACCAAAAGAAGGAGTGCTAATGGGCAAAAACTGATTTCGGGGCTAATTTTCAGACTTTTAAGGGACCAAAATTCCAAATCTGAAATGGCAGACCACCTGATCCTTTATCAGGGAGCCAAAATAAATCAATCTAGCGGGTTAAATCTTTGGGGCTCGACGGTCACAAAATTTGCAATGGGCTCTTGAACTAACAATATTAAAATTGTACTCAATATGAATAAATTGAGGGAGTTATATATTATTCCTAGTAAGCCTAAATTCAAATTTAACTTCAACAGTTAATACCAGCATCTGTATTCATTAATCAGGATTTTTACTTTTAATTAACTTTAAAGCAATTCAGTTCACAAAAACAGAATATGAAGTGAAAACGCAAATCAAAAATAACAATTAAATACAAATTAGTTAACAATATTCAATTGAAAAAAAAAAAAAAAAATTTGAATAAAATAAATGTTAAATAATTACAAATAAATTAAGACTTAATTTATAACTATTGTAATAAAATCCATTTATTACAACAGCAATGAATTACAATAAATTAATCACAATTGTAATATAGTAGAAATAAATAAAACCTTAATTTAATTAAATAAATGACTACATGCGTACCAAATCTCAAATTGATCAAAACCGAAACATTTTCCTTTTTTATGAATTTTTAAATTTTTGCTGAGTCATTATTGCGGGTTAATGACGTCATGAAAAAATTATTTTCTGTACGGTACAAATGGACCAAAAGATTGATTTTTGAACCAATTTTCAACTCTGTGGCATGCATTAGGAGATACGATGATAACAGACACACACAGATAAGTAAATAAAATCTTTATGATGTTTAATATCCTTTTTGGAGTATACATTCATAATTACATATACAATACAAGTATTCACTTCTAGATTTTGAATATTGCTTTTTTGTTATAATGAAAAATTCATCTAAACCTTAGAATAGTACTATATATAGAAGGAGCACTACTGATAACACAAAAGGCAGTTCACTGGTGGTCTTAAGTAATGCCACCCAAACAATATACAATTTTCTTATAAAAAAGTTGGCAATACTTCCGGTTGCTGAATTATTATGTTCTATTATTAATTAATGATATATTATTCATAAAACACCAATATAAATATCGGTGCATTACAATATTTTTAGCATTTTATATTGTAGTTTAACATTTTTAATTAAAATTATATAAAAAGTAGTCCTTGTCAACTAAATGTAGATTGTTGTATTCCGCTACCCTTTTGCTATCTAAGACCAGTTTTAGTAAATACTCAGCAGGTGTTTTAAGTTGTTATATTTATTCTTACATCTTTCTTCATTAATAGATATTTATAAACACATATTTTAAAAAAATGTCAGTTGTTAGGGTGGTGCCCCTACTTCGGCTTTCGTGTTATCAGTAGAATTACATTGAGTTTACAGTCCAATGCTCCTTCTATATTTAGTATTATTCTAAGATCTAAACCATAGTAGGGATAATGAAGTAAATAGCCCTTGACTAATTTACTAAATTTGTCTAGGTCCTGGCTTTTAACATTATTATTTAACTTGTTGAACATTTTAGAGCTCAAATAGCCGAAGCCTACTTTAGATTGAGTTGGTGGCTACTTCCATTTCAATCCCTTCTATTCCAGGTGTCGTAACTGTGAACCTCTTCATGAGTATTGAATCGACTATTATTACTATTATTATACTTGAGACAGGTATAAATATATAAACTGTAATAAAAAAGAAAAATTTTAAAATAAAATTTTCAGAAATTCTCCCTTAGGATACATTCATCTGTAAATATTTTAAGTTTTTTTAAACAACAACTAAAGGTTTAAATATTCACAAAAGACAACATAAGAACTGATACATTTAACATTCGTATGAGGAGCTCAGAACTTCTGAATGGAGTATACAACGTATTGGTTTATCATTAAAAACTAACAATCTCACAGAATAATCATACAAATTTCTAAATTCCAAAAAATCATGACTGAATTCGGCAACAAAAGTTATGGTTTACATCTGAAATCCAAAATAGTTTATAAGAAGTACAACAAATAAAAGTTCATAAAATAAAGTTAACATAAGATACTGTTAAGAGAAATGAGATTATCATACTTGACTAAACATAACTTGAGACTGACTTATGTCAATAATTGAACACAACTTGAAACTGACTTATGTCAATAACTGAACATAACTTGAGACTGACTTATGTCAATAATTGAAAATAACTTGAGACTGACTTATGTCAATAATTGAACATAACTTGAAACTGACTTATGTCAATAATTGAACATAACTTGAGACTGACTTATGTCAATAATTGAAAATAACTTGAGACTGACTTATGTCAATAATATAAGTTTGTGTAAAAAAATCTAGATACGTAGGAATAACAGCTCTTACGCTAACAAAAAATTACCATTTTAGCTTTTATTATTAACATATAATCTTTTTAAACTTATTTAAAAGTCCTCGGGATTGAAAATGAAAATGTGTCCAAAAAAACTCACAAAGCTGTCAAATGTTTTATAAAATACAATGTTTCCTATGAGATTGTAATTTATGTAAGTTTTTTTGGACAAATTTTCATTTTCATTCCTCAGGAATTTTTTTCCTATTTATAGAGGAAAACATTTATAGAGCAGTTTGTTTTCTTTCTTTTTGATATCCTCATTATGTCAGGAGAATTTTAATTTAATTTAAAGAATTGTAAATTTAAGAAAAATTTACCAGGCCAGTGATCTGCAGCTTTGATAAACTAAAAGCTGTAATTTGGGGTTATAACTTGTTTTGAAATAGATTACATCATATCCAATAATCATAATAAATATAATGATATTATATAAACCTTGAGTTACTTTTAACTTAATGGTGAATTGTAAGTATAAATATAATTAAAACATTTGATCCATTTGCCATTGAGTTATGGTAGTGAATACCGCATAAAAGTGTTAACACGTTGATATTAATGTGTAAACAGTGTTGACATTAATAAAAATTATTTGATTAATATCAACATTATTTAATTAATTCCAAAATTCTTTTAATAATTTCAAAATTATTTTATTCATATCAAAATTATTTTATAATATCAACATTATTTCATTAATTTCAAAATTATTTATTCATATAAATTATTATAATCAAAATTATTTAAATTAATATCAAAATTTTTAATTAATATCAAAATTATTTAATTAATATCAAAATCATTTATTAATATCAATATTATTTATTAATATCAAAATTATTTTTATTAATATCAAATTATTTTATTAATATCAAACATTAGTTATTAATTTCAAAATTATATTATTAATATCTTTTTTTTTTTTTTTTTTTTTTTTTAAATTTATTTTTTAGTTACACTGCATTCTATCTCATCATAGATGCTATAAGTAACAGAGATGATAGGGTTGTTGTGGCTTGTTTGTCTTGACGGAGAGGCTACCCATTGGTAGAACTCCTTGGCGGGATTGGTTTTTTTTTTTTTTTCTTCCCTTTACCAGGTGCCCACTGTCTGTTGACAGAGGCATTTCTATATTTTATTGCGCGCCAAGGAGGTCTCTAGGCCAGCGGCCTTCTGAGTCTTCTGGGTGGTTATCAGGGATTGGCGGGGATGATAAGGATTGTACGAGTGGATTTGGAGTGGAGTTCAAGTGAATTGTGAAAGGTTAAGTATCTGGAATGGGCTAGGTCGTGAACAAAAAGGGATGTTAAGGTCATTATGAATGTGAAGTTAGAGGACATAAGCTGGAGAGGATGTAATTTGTTTTGAGGATTTTGGATTGGAGTGATTGGATTTTATAGGAATTGGAAGGTTTTGTTGAGCCCCAGAGTTCAATTCCGTAGGCCCAAGTTGGTCGGAGGATGGATTTATAAAGTAGAAGTTTGTGGGAAAGGGAAGTTTAGATCTTTTGTCAAGTAGTCTTAGGAGCAGTTTGTATCGTCTGTTCGTCTCTATTCGTTTAGTTGATGTATGCAGTGCCCATGTTAGTTTGCTGTCAATATTATTAATATCAAAATTATTTTTTTAATTTAAAACCTAAGTGCTGGCATAAAATAACAAATTAAAGTTATACGATTAAATATAAATAAATAATATGTGAATTAACAAAAATGAACGTATTAGTAAAATTATATCTATAAAAATATATTTTAGGATTAACTCATATAATTGTGCGAGAGACGAAATGTAAAAAGCAAATGCAATGCTACATCTGGGAACTGTTCCATCATACGACATTTTTCATCATTGATGGCTCGACATAATGTCATGTCCCACTCTGTTTCGTTACGTCTAACTCATCAGGGTGCCGACATTAGCATTGCATTTTGCTTGTTACATTTCCTTGGTGTCTCTCGCACAATTATATAGAGTCAACTATTCATTTTTTGCAAAACTCGGTAGTATCAAAATGATATATTTCAGGATTAAATATACCCAACCTATAATGACATTTATTCTCAAAATCTTAAATATGATACTTCATATCAGATAATTATAATATATGAAATATTATATATTTTTCATAAATATATGTTTATCATAAATAATAATGATAAACAGAAGATTGCTACTAAAAAGAAAGAAGATTACAATTAAAGAAAAGAAAAAAAAAGAATCATAATTATTCTTGAACCAAATGCTACAACTAAAATAAAATGAAAATGCAAAAAAGAAGATAAAAGATCAACATGTTATGCGAAAGCAGTGCATGTTTAGAAAATAAAGAGCCATAGCAGGGATACTGTTATGGTAAATTAAAAAATAAAAAAATAAAAAAATATATGAAATATTATAATTCAAACTCTAACCTGACTGGACTTTGAATAGAGATGAAAATAATATATTATTCATAACATTATTATAAAATTAAACTAAATAAATTTTAATTTAACATAAAATATACGCTTTTGAATATGAATATTACATTTAATGTAATATTCATATTTTAAATTTACACAAGGTTTGTTTGTTGGAACTGGAGTACACTACTCTACATTCTTCTTTATACTTCAAATTTTTCATTTTGAAGTAATCAAGGGTAAAGTAGAATCAACTCTGATTAAGATGCGTGTGCTAACAAAAATAAGGGTAAATAGTGTAAATAACCTTCCTACGTTATTAAAGCTTTTGAGGGGAAATAGGAACAAAATAATAAATAAAACTAATTTTGCCTAATCAATTTTTTGGCTAATTTTGCTGGGAAACATTAGTTTTATTTATATTTTTTGGATCTATTCCTCCTCAAAAGCTTTAATAATTTAAAATAGAGGTCCCTATAAAGTTTTTTATTTTTCTAGGTTATCTAACTCCCTTAGCTAAACAAAATAAATAATAGTCATTTACAATAAATTTACATTTTTTAGCGAATTTCCTTTGGGAAAAAATTCGCTAATGGGATAGGCGTCATGGCGGAATTCGAACCTCGGACCACGAGGTTTTATATATATAAACCTCGGGTTTATATATATATTATATATATATATATATATATATATATATATATATATATATATATATGTATATATGTATGTATATATATATAATATATATATATATTATATATATATAATAATATATATATATATATATATTACATACCATATATATATATATGTATGTATATATATATATATGTATATGTATTTCTAGACACTTTCTTGTAAACACTCTATCTTTCAAACGGATTAATATTTTTTAACCAAACTTGGTACAAAAATCAACCTTCGGGAGGACACAAACCCTATTGAAAACCAGGTTTTTGTGACGTCATTAACCCTGTTTGCTGAGTCAGCGAAATTTTCAAAAAATCAGCAAAATTCAGGGTTAATATTTTTTGCCGCGAAAAAGGTCAATATTTATGTTTTTTGAGACGCTGAATCGAATGAAACCGGTCCGAAGTCGATACGACCACTCTAAGTGACCTAAAAATAAAAAAAAAACCATTGTAAATTACAAAAAACCAAAATTTAATTTTCGATAAAATTTTATCGAAAAATTTTATTTTCGATAAAAAATAACTTTCAAGTAGGGTGTCGTTTTCTATGTAATTTTGGGCGCTGAATCGAATGAAACCGGTCCGAAGACAATACGACCACTTTAAGTTACCAAAAAGTCAAAAAAACCACAAAAAATATAGAAAACCAACATTACGGTCGTTGAAAATTAAATTTCGAGTAGGGTGTCGTTTTCAATGTTTTTTGGGCCTCTGAGTTGAATGGCAGTGGTCCGGAGTCAATACGACCACTCAAACTCAGGGTACCTGGGTTCACATCCTGGAGAAATCGATAATTTTTTATTGTTTTTTTTTTTAAAATAAAGTTTACAACTAGAAAATAATTCTGGCGCGGTGGTCCGCATGTCGGGCGAATTCCTTTGGATGCGAGCTCTCAACCCAGAGTACCTGGGTTCAAATCCTTGTAGGGACAATAATTTTTTATCGTTTTTTTACCTAATATAAGTTTACAACTAAAAATAATTCTGGTGCGGTGGTCCGCATGTCGGGCGAATTTCCTTTGGATGCGTGTTTCCGTGCTTTTTACATTATATAAGTTTACAACTAGTAAATAAATGATTCCGGCGCGGTGGTCCGCTGTCGGGCGAATTTCATTTAGAATGCGTGTTTCCGTGCTAACAACCCATTTCTTGCTTATGCAAGAACCATGCCCATTGCGTGGTTCCGGTTCATGCTTTAGACCTAAGCAGTTACTCAATTGTCAAAGCACTGCTCGTAACTCATTTTGTCTGTATTTTCCAAAGGAAATGCGCTAAAACCTTTAAAGATAACTGACTAAGCTTAAAGATAAGTAACTAATCTTTAAACTAGTGCAAATAATAGTGCGTACTTCTAATTTTAGAGGCATGGTTTTGTACAACAACTGGATGATTATGCGCATTTCCTTTGGAAAATACAGACAAAATGAGTTACGAGCAGTGCTTGACAATTGAGTAACTGCTTAGGTTCTAAAGCATGAACCGGAACCACGCAATGGGCATGGTTCTTGCATAAGCAAGAAATGGGTTGTTTAGCACGGAAACACGCATTCTAAATGAAATTCGCACGACAGCGGACCACCGCGCCGGAATCATTTATTTACTAGTTGTAAACTTATATAATGTAAAAAGCACGGAAACACGCATCCAAAGGAAATTCGCCCGACATGCGGACCACCGCGCCAGAATTTTGTTTAATTGAGCTGCTTTGTTAGAAAATATGGTTATTTTACAGGATCTAATTTTTTTAGGCAGATTTTTTTTAGCAGACTTGATTTTAGACAATCAAATTTTAGTGTACATTACTTTTTGTTCCAATTATAAAATTATTACTTAAAATTAGCCATGATTTTTAATAAAAAAATTCTGGCGCGGTGGTCCGCTGTCGGGCGAATTTCATTTAAAATGCGTGTTTCCGTGCTAAACAGCTCATTTCTTGACAAGAACCATGCCCATTGTGTGGTTCCGCGGTTCATGCTTTAGAACCTAAGCAGTTACTCAATTGTCAAGCACTGCTCGTAACTCATTTTGTCTGTATTTTCCAAAGGAAATGCGCATAATCATCCAGTTGTTGTACAAAACTATGCCTCTAAAATTAGAAGTACGCACTTAATAAAATTATTTGCACTAGTTTAAAGCTTAGTTACTTATCTTTAAGCTTAGTCAGTTATCTTTAAAGGTTTTAGCGCATTTCCTTTGGAAAATACAGACAAAATGAAAAATTTATATTTATATTATTTTATTAATTATATTATTATATTTATATTTATTATAATTAACATTTATATATGACAAATTTTAAAGTCACTTAGAGTGGTCGTATCGACTTCGGACCGGTTTCATTCGATTCAGCGTCTCAAAAACAAAATATGACTTTTTCGCGGCAAAAAAATTAACCCTGAATTTTGCTGATTTTTTGAAATTTCGCTGACCTCAGCAAACAGGGTTAATGACGTCACAAAAACCTGGTTTTCATAGGGTTTGTGTCTCCCGAAGGTTGATTTTTGTACCAAGTTTGGTTAAAAAATATTAATCCGTTTGAAGATAGAGTGTTTACAAGAAAGTGTCTAGAAATACATACATATATATATATTATATATATATATTATATATATATATATATATATATATATATATATATATATATATATATATATATATAAAGTCTCGCCAAACGTATTTTTTCGTCATTAGGGACCTCTGAAACGGATTTGTGTCGTGGTCCGAGGTTCAAATTCCGCCATGACGCCTATCCCATTAGCCGAATTTCCAAAGGAAATTCGCTAAAACACACTTATAAAATTATTAATATTATATTAAAAATAATTAATATATTTTCAACCACAATAGTATGAAAAAAAATTATAACTGACCGGTTTGGACTTTACTTCATCATAAGAGCTGTTTACAGACTGATGATGAGCTCTGATGATGACGTAAAGTCGAAACCAGTCAGTTATTTTTTTTAATACTATTGTGGTAAACAATATATTAATTGTTTTTAATTCTAGTGTGTGTGTGTGTGTGTTTTTTTTATTAAACACCAAGGTAAGTTTATACCACAAAATATCAGTCAAAACAACTAATGACTTCGATCTAGAAGAGTAAAAAGTTACTATTTTATTAATCTGCACTATATTTTGTAAAAATCACTGGGCATATTGCTAAATTTTAATAATTTTTGAACAAATTAAGTATTTATGTAAATATATCAGCTTTCTGAGACTAGTGTATCTGATTCTTAAATTAAAGATAGTACATATTAATAAAACAACATATAAAATACCTTAATAGAATTCAATAGATAAATAAATAAAATACCTTAATAGAATTAATAGATAAATAATAAAATACCTTAATAGAATTCAATAGATAAATAAATAAAATACCTTAATAGAATTCAATAGATAAATAAATAAAATACCTTAATAGAATTCAATAGATAATAAATAAAATACCTTAATAGAATTCAATAGATAAATAAATAAAATACCTTAAAAGAATCCAATAGATAAATAAACACAATATTACAGAATTAGGTAAATAAAATTTAAATTCATTAACAAATAAATAAACAGAAAGATTACAACAAAAACTAACATTATAACATGTCAAAACTAAATATGACAGACAATTATTTTCAGGATAGGGCTTTTAAACGTTTTAATGCCATCTATCTGTTTACGGCACATATGGTTCCATCTCTTCGGAATAGGGTTCAAATATCAATAGTGCACAGCATACATTTACATTTAGATTGTTATTAATTTCTTAGCCTTTGAATTACTTGTACTTGTACTTTAAGCTAAATTAACCATTTTCAAATAAATTAAATAAAATAAAAATGATTTATTATTTAAAGTTTTTTTTTTCATAAATCATCACAGAGCTGTGATTCATTTGTGTTGATATATTTTCTTATTGTTTATCACTGAAGATGCTTGGCTTCACCAGGCGAAACATCTATTGTTAATTTATATGTAAATTAAACAAAATATTTCAAAAGACTGAAGTCATCATTGATTACTTAAAATTTAAAAATCTAAATTAACCATTTTAAATAAATTAAATAAAAATGAAAGGAATTGAAAGAAACAGTCTCTCCACTGATTTTAAAGATAATTTATAGACAGAGCCCGCTTTCAGTTTTAACAAACCATCAACAGTGCCTAACCAACACAGTACAAACCAAATATATTACAAAAAACCAAAAGAAATCGCTACTACAGAATAACAATAAACAGCTAAAAAATAATAATAATAAATAAATAACATAAATAAGCCAAATATATAAAATAATTTAAAAATGATATAATATAAATTAGGTATAAGAGCAATATGAATGTATAAAAATGAATATAAAAAATAAATAATTTAAATTATAGTAATGAAATATATAAAATAAATAAAAAAAAAATAAAAATGTATAAATAGAAATAAATAAAATGTAGATAAAAATGGTTCATTATTTACAGTTTTTTTTCATAAATCATTACAGGGCTGTAATTCACCTATTTAAAAACAAATAAAATATATACAGAAAAAATAAAATTTAACACACAGCTACTTGCAAATTATATCTAACCTCAAATAATTTGCATTGGTTTTTCAATCTTTATACTTTCAACCTAAGCAATAAATTTTTAATAACTGTTTGAATAACCATTTATTAAGAAATACTGTATCTAGGAGTTACAAAACACAGAATACTTAAATCAAAAATTTGATTCAGTACATTTACAATACATTTAAAACTGTTTATCTCCAACGGTATAAATACAACTAAACATGAGAAAATAAGAATATAACAATGAAATGATGTCAATGTCAAGATCTTGTATGCACCCAGGGAACATACAGTCTATCGTTTAATTTAAAAATCCCCAAGGACATAAGTATTTTGGGGGATTGACCAATCAGAGAAGCCGTTGCCAACCTCTCACTTAAAAAGAGAAAAAATCCCTACCACAATAACCGCTGTTGGGAAAAAATCTTCTTCCCAGCAATCGTTCACTTTGTTTGTGGTTCTTCTTTTGATTACATCGTTTTGAAAACTACTTTCAAATTAAACTTAAAAATGATATTTTAAAATAAAACTACACAAAGGAAATGTTAAAAAAACATCGCCAAGAAAATACGGGTAAAATAACCTGATTTATCAGGTTCCTCCCTCCTTGCAGGATTTTTTTTAAGAATCAGTGGAGTCTAAACTGACCTGTCAAGATTTTTAAACTAAACGATAAACTGTAATGCTATTTTTTTATCGCAATAAAATTACATTTTTGGGCATAATACATTAAGTTATGACATAATTGTCATAACTTCCTAATAGAGTTAATTAGGTAAATTTATTGGCTTCGCCTCAGGAGTTAAGTATCATAACTTCCTTGGCTTTGCTTCAGGGGGTAAATTAAGCAAAATCCCTCGGCTTTGCCTCAGGAGTTAGATGCTTAGGTTCCTTCATATTTTGCCTTCACACTAATTGCTCAAGGAAATAATAAATAATTTTTTTTTGTATTAAGTACAATTTTTAAAGTACAATAAAATGTCACAATAATTAATATACAATAACCATAGAGATATATTATACTAGAGAGTATATTATAGCGATTTGACAATGAAAACAAACTAATAAAATCATACAATATTAACAGGATTCAAAGTATGAGCGCTAGAGGAGTTCATCATGATCAGAATAATAAAATAAGTCTTTCCACTGATGTATTATTTATTTAAAATAAAGCATAACCGGCTTTCAACCAACTAAAAATCATCATCTGTGTCAGTGAGGTGTTAGGAAACTAGGTTTTGAGTCTTTTCTTATTGTTGACTGGTATAAGACAAGACTCAATAAAAGACTCAAAAAGATAATAAGACTCAAACCACAATAAGAAAAAGACTTAAAACCTTGCTTCATAACATCTCACCCACACTGATGATGACCTTTAGTAGGATGGTAGATGATGACTTTTAGTAGGTTGAAAGCCGGTTATGCTTTATATTTAAATAAATAAAACATCAGTGGAGAGACATATTTAATTATTCTGATCATACAATATTACCATTTTTCAAGCTCTTTCATGTTGCAAATTATAGACCTGCTTCACAAGCAGGATTTTTTATAATGTTAAAAACAGAAAGTTTAGCAATGAGTACAAGTTAGTGAATTTATTAGTGGAGGAGGGGATGAGAAGGACAGGGGTCCGACAAGTACCATTTATCTACAGAGGGGGTCCGCGGGACTCTGAAGTGCGCGTATCCCAACATTTAAAATACAAATCAAAACTCAAAAAATGTTTGTGGTGCACACAAGAGTCCCAAACTGATGTTTCATGCATCTAAATGTACTAAGATAGGCTATGCCAGAGATGCACAAACTTCAGAGCTCTGCGGACCCTAATTTGATTTCAGTGGTACTTAAAGAACCCTTAACCATAAACTCAATTGTAAATCTTACGCAGGTCACTGACGCAGGTGTCCACAGACCACACTTTGCATATCCCTGGGCTATGCCCCCTCTATTAATATATCTCTAAGAATAATAATATTCTTTACTCACTCGGTGCATAAATAACAATTCATATTATACACAATTCTCTTCATTAAGTCCAATTGTATATTTGTTACATAAATTAATAATAAGGGACTACTCTTCATTATTGTAGGCCTTATAGACTATAATAGATGATTTTGTCTTATAATTGACAAATGTTGATAAATATGGTTAGTTTTAAACTAACCATAAGTCTACCTTGTATCATTGGATGGTTTGAAGCAGTCCTAAGAGGTCTATTGTAAATGTGTTCGTATTAAATTAAAATAATACTAGTGACAACAAAATTCTGGTATAGAGCTTTGCAAGCTGAGTGAATTTTCTTAGAAAATTCTTTCTTGTTTATCAATCTAATTTTCACTTAATTTTTCAGTATAAATTTAAAAACTTGAGCAGTAGTGTCACAGCTTGTTATTTTAATCTTTTTGAATTTTTCAAAGAAAAGCTCATCTTTATACCAGAGATCAAACAATACACGGCACAAAATTATTTGCACTCATTTGAAGCTCAGTTCATGCTAATTTTAAGGGCATTTTCTTTGAAAAATTCCAAAAATGAGCATTCTCATTAGCAATTTTTCTTCAAAGAAAATTTGCTAAAAAGACAATACGATGGACCCTTTATAACGGCAATAGACCTCTTTATGTACTTATATCTCTATAAACTCAGGCAAATTAGGTTACAAATAGACTTAAGAATCATCTTCAAACCACCTATGGTATATCTATACTACCACGGTATGGCACAGTATACATGGTATAGCACATAGTTATAATCAGTTGACAGCACGAGAAACACATACATACGGACAACTTTTTGAAAATCACTCAAGATGTCTTAATAACACTTGAAAAAGGTGATATCCAGGTTTCAGATTTTTTTTGCAAACACAATACTTTCATATCTACAGTATAAATGAGAAAAAGTAAAAATACAAAATAAATTACAAACAAAAATACATAATAAAATACAAACAAAAATAAAATACAAAAAAATAAAATAAAATACAAACAAAAATAACATTACCTAATAGAAGTGATGAAGTAGAGGAGTTTAGACGACATTGGGACGTAGAATTTGGGGAGAAAGATGAATCTTCTTCCTTATGTAACAAGAGAGGAAGATGAAGTTTAGATGCCACAACTTCAGAATCCAGTCACTGAATGATGAAGTTAAGGTAGTGATGACTCTTCAGTAGGTAGATGGTGATGTGGAGAAAGAAGGTTGATTTGGTGAAGAATGGTGCTCAAAACTAGATTGACGTCTCGGCAAATCTTTATTAAAAACTTGATGGTCAACTCCTGACATTTGCCTTTAGGTAAAAAGGCAGTGAATGACTTTTATAATAGCCACTGACTATTAAAACAACAGTCAAAACTATTCTTAAAAGAATTCAAATCCTTGATTATGTTAAGTATTGATGTTCTTAACACCAATAAGCACCAAACTAACACATATTTATGCCTCCAGGGAAAGGCAAAAGTTCCCAGTATGAGAACCGATTCCGCCTCCAAGAAGGCGAATATTAAAAGATGCCACCAATGATGGTTTATAGGAGAGTTATACCATGGCACGGCAAACCAAGTCCAAAAAAATTTGCCACCAAAAGGCAAACAAAGTCGTATCATCAGCAATTAAGATTCTAATGAATCTTGAAACGCAGCTCCCTCAAAAACAAATTGAGGGATAAGGGCGAGCTGTAACACGCTGAACCATTTTCAAGAGGCAAGTGCCCCCAGTCTCGAAACAAGTGTAGGTCGTGCCATCTCGTAAAGCACACATTTTGGGACACTCGCCTCCCGAATTAAGTGTTGAAACAATTTCAAGGCCAACTCCAAAGAAGTAACCTTGATCAGTCTAACCTTAATTTTAAACATTCAACAACAAAAACATATAAATTTCATAAACTTCAATCAACTTTAAAAAATAAGGACTTTACAATATTTCAAGGGTAAAATAAGGAGTCTAAATACAAATCAACATTTTCATACAAAAAAAAAATAATCTAACAAAATTTGGTATTTAAACTATTCGGAAAATTGTCATAAAATATTATTAATACTTACTTTTTTTAAAAAAAAGGAAACATTTTTTTAAATAATACTATTTGAAATGAAAAATCATCTTAAATATAATGATGGTAAACTAAGAGGATCCAACTCTTAATGTTAACTATAAAAATATTACAGCTAAAATACTGAGTAAAGGAAATAACCTATAAAGCCAAACAAAAAAACTAAAACTTTCATTGTTTTTACATGTAGAGCTGACCTTAGATCTATTAATCATTATCAGTGACAATGATGATCGCCAGCACAGAATCATTTCACTGGCACTGATGATGATCACTGGTTCTTAATTATGATTAATCATTTCACTGTCACTGATGATGATCACTGGTTCTTAATTATGATTAATCATTTCACTGGCACTGATTAAGAGATCAAAAGCCAACTCTGTTTATAAAAAAAGAATGTTTTGAAGAGCGACTAGTTTTTGTTTGGCATTGTAGAAATAGTTATGAGATCTAGACTCTATTATCTAACATAATCAATTTAACATTACATGGACAAAAAAAAAATCAATTCCTCTTTTAAGAGTACTAAACATATCTTTTACCTCAAAGGGAGATACTCTTTTTTATAAATTTTACAAAAAGTCCTACTTTATCAAATAATTGTATCTAAATTGAGCCAAAAAACATTAAGGCCCGTATTCAAAGACATTTTCCTAACATTTTCCTCAAGGAACAAGGAGAATGTTAGGAAGATGTCTTTGAATACGGGCCTAAATCTAACACAATGTGCCAAATTTGACTCAAAACCACCATTTCTAAGTCACGAATGAGGTACTTTTGAAAAAACTTGTTTAAATTGGAATTTTTCCTAGATCTTGTACTACTAGACTCCTAAAATGGAAATTATAGTTTAGACTCATTGCCTCAGAAACATTGGGAGTCCTCAAATACTAAATAATAGCCACAATTCCAAGAGTAACATGTACTTGTCAATAGTGGTGCTATTAAAACCAACTGTAAAAGTAACGATTCCAAATGATTTTTTTCTCTGAGATGTCAATTTGTCTGACAATAGGGAAAATTAAAAAAAAATGTTTATCCTTAAAGTCCATTCAAAGGAGCTATACAACCTTGCAAAGTCTATTTATCTATTGGGTAGTCAATACTCACCCTGTGTTAAATAATTTGAAATAAAACCAAAGTCATTTAAAGTGATAATAACAGTACATACCAAGTCCGCGGGCAGCCACATCGGTAGCAATCAAGATTGGACTCTTCCCGTTGCGGAAATCTAAAAAACAATTGAAGATCAGATTAAACTATGGGCTTTAGTTTTTATCAGTTTGCAACCAATCAAAATCAAAGAGGAAAAAAATTCTATTGGTTCACACTACTTCCCCAAAGGGAGGATTAGGATGAACTAAATGAATTCCTTGCCTCCCCGATTTTTAGTGGGCTGTCAAATAATCAAAACCAAAATTCAAATTCAATAAGATTTTTATTGCCTAAGTATAAAAACAATAAACTTAGCTAATATACAACAAGTACAGTAAATTTTTAAGTATCAAGTAAATTTTATAAATATTATCATTATAAAAATTAATAATAATTAACATATTATCTGAGGCACAGCAGTGCCCCCGACAAGTCCAGAGGTCACTCATGGCAGGAAAAGTTGCCCAGCGGCAAGAAAAGCTAACTCACCACCTTGGCGAGTTGATGATCTTATCATAAACCTGATTATTTCTTCTTGCACACTAACTTTGAAACAATCGCCCATAAAATAAAGAATCGGCAGTAATATAATTATTTTAATATTAGCTTTTGTTGATTTATATTATAATAATATACATTTTTACTATACATGGAGTAGCAGAATTAAGATCTTCATGGTTTAAATAATTAGTTGAAAACATATTTATTTGGAGGATAGAACATGTTATGTGATATAATATATATATATCACATAACAACACTTCCTCTGAGTAAATTATACTGTTAATTGATTAGGTTTATTGATTTATCAGCAATCTAGATTAGAATCATTGCAAATATGATACAAAATAAATGTACAATTATTTTGATTATTCATTCAGTTTCATCACATACACACTCATCAATACATTTTTTGTTTGGCTGTCTTTCAGTTGGGAGACAAGACCTGTAATACAAATACAGTATCTTCTGTATTCAGTGTATTAATTTAGTCTACTGTACTGTTCATAAATTAGTTTTCTTAATGATAAGTGATAACTTCCTTAAGTAATCTGAACAAGCTTAAGAGGGACGTGATAAAGTGTATCTTTATTAATCTGATGTTTTACCTGATTTGTTTTCCCCACCACTCATCAGGTAAAATATCATGTAAAACATCTGATGAGTAAAAGAAAAAATTGAGAACAAATTGTAAATTACCTTTTAAGACATAATCCCTTTCAGATTGTCTCTTGTCTCCGTGAATACAAGCTGCTTCATACCTAACAGGAACATAAAAGATAATGACAATCTAAATAAATAATAGGTAGAGAAGGAGTAATCATATAAAAGGTACCAGACAACTTTTCCACACAAGTTTAAGCATACGTTAACCAATCAGAGTGTTAAAATCAGATTGATCTAATCAAAAAGTAGTTTCATGACATTGTAGGAGGGATCTGAAAATTATTGAGATGTGGAATATTATAATAAAAGTAAACAGCATTTGTCTTTATTTTGAACAATATAATTGAATATACATAGGCAGATTTCGACCATAACGATCATCATCAGTGCTGGTGAGATGAGTCTAATTTTTCCTGGCCTGTTTCATAGGCCACAACTTATAGCAGACTCCAATGTCTGCTATAAGCCGTGGCTTATAGCATAGATAATTAAATAGAAAAAAGTGGGTTACTTGACCCAGGTCTACCAATATTTTAATCAGTTTAACCATTTTTGTTTTTAGTCTTTTTTTCTTGGACTTAAAATAAAAATATTATTTTTAATGCATTATTGACTGTTTTGGTCTCCATAATAAGTATAAGTTATGTGTTTGGGCGCTTAAGAGACAAAATGAAAATAACAAATAAATGAAAGCAGGGAGATAAATTCTTTCTTACCCAGCTCTGTTGACTCTCCAAGTTATCTCGTCTACTTTACGTTTAGTCTCGATGAACACAATGGTTTTATTTTCCTTCTCTTTCATTATATCCTTCAGCAGAGATAGCAATCTGAAAATATTAAATAATGGTAGATTATGTAACTTGGAAAATTATATATTTCTAATCACAAATAGTCCCTTAGGACTGCTTTAGACCATCCTATGGTATGAAAAATACACTGTCATCTTTCTGTACTCATATCTCTATACACTCAGACAAGTTAGGTTTTAACTTGTCCTCTTTGAACTGCTTCAGATCACCCAATGGTACGAGATAGACTCTGTCATCTCCATGTACTTATATCTCATCATTACCCTGTCCTATGGTAAAAAAGATACAGAAATTCTCATTTCAATGTCTATGTACATATATATTACTTCCTTTCCAGTGGTCATTTATCCAGGCACTGAACACGCTCGATGCTGCTTAACTTTTATGATCCACCCATAAATCATCTAGTATGTTATTTTTAACTGACAAAGGATCAATTTCTCCTTACTCTTAATATTAAAGAAATTTATAGAAGTGATACTTCATGAATGAAAAGAAGGTTG
>JACMZG010001859.1:19870725-19872946 GCA_018340805.1 Microvelia longipes
CAATATGCAGCTTAAAAACAGTTCAGTAATGACTAATATTGCAGCCGTCAGTAGATAAAAGTTATTTACAATCCAAGCGAGTAAAGAATGCTATTATTTCCCTGAACTGTAAGTCGATTCCTATGACAAAAGCCAAAGCCAAATCATTTAACTCCAGAGGTGCACCCGAGGTATTTATGTATTAAGCTTTCAAGGCAAAGCCAAGATGGGTAATATTGCAAGGGGAAAAATGACATTTTACTCCCAAGGCATACAAAGATTTTATTTCCAGGCGTTAATGACATTTAATTAATGTTATAGTCACTATTTTATAAGTTTCGCTGCATTTTTTTTAATCAGTTCGCCCTCATAAATTTATTGTCTTAAGCAAATTTACCAGTCTTTTGATCAAGCCTTTATCAAAAGACTTGATTAAAGTCTTTTGATAAAGTCTTTTGACTAAACCCTCAACACCTAAAACTCAATTTAAATACAAATACATACTCGAACCTAGTACATAAGACAATCTCTGTATCCATTATATATCTCTATTTAATACATTAAGCTATAATAATATTTTATTTATATATGTATATCTATATCTATCTAATATTTATTTAATATCACATATTTTATTATAAAGATCTGAGCAGAACTACTCCTACAGCACAATGTCCTTAGGATATGTCTTTATACTATGTTTATAACCTTAGATTAATTGTGTACCTAATTTTTAATTCAGGATTTAAGATTTACAATTTTCATATTTACTTTGTATATTAATTTAATAAATAAAGCTATTTGTTTAAAAAAAAAGTCAGCTTAAGGAAGATAAAAGACTTTACCTGAAGTACTTTAGGAGATCCACCAAAGATACAAGTATTGGTCACATCAGCCAGGGAACCAATTTGAGATGATACTTGTTGGATTTGTTGAGCTAGTTCCCTCGTGGGGGCGAGAACCAGAGCTATGGGACCATCCCCTCGATGTAACCTCTCTTGAGCTAGTATATGAACTATAGCAGGTATTATATACTAGAAGCAAACATAATTAAGTAATTAAAACGAAAGAATTAAATAGGTACCGGGCACCTCAGAACTTTTTCTCATAACTTCGGATTCGCTCTGCTTACCCTCACAATATCAAAATCGTTTCGCTTGTCCTCAAATAGTAAATAAATTAGTTTTATTCCAAAACTTAGTATAATTATTTGTTATACTAATAAGGCGCGGTCGAATATTTAGAACGTTGGATCACCAACAAACTTTTTTTATAATTTTTTTTTCAAAATTTTCAGTAATTAGCCGGATTTGTGATAAATGAAGCCTATTTCCGTAATCTGCACGCTCCGTTGGTTTATCTCAAAGAGTATTTACGTTCACTCAACGATTTATTTGTAATCTATCTTGGTACATACATAACTACTGTTAGACGTCAATGTTGACATGTCAAAATATAACACAAAATATTGACGTCTAACACTAGTTATGTATGTACCAAGTTAGATTAAAAATAAAAATCATTGAGTGAATGTAAATACTCTTTGAGATTAACCAAAAGAGCGTGCAGATTACGGAAATAGGCTTCATTTATCACAAATCCGGCTAATTACTAAAAATTTTGAAAAAAATTATAAAAAAAGTTTGTTGGTGATCCAACGTTCTAGATATTCGACCGCGCCTTATACATAAGATACACTTGTACCATATTTCAACTCAATTGAATTATTTTTTATTTTTTACAATTTTTGAAAAAACAAAAAAGGTCATTTATTACAATTTGAACTAATGCTGATAATGAGATGAAACTTTACCAAATCTCAAACCAATAGACGATTTATTCCATTTTTTATGAATTTTCAAAATTATTGCCGAGTCGTTGTTGCAGGTAAATGACATAAAAAAATTATTATCTGGATAGAACAATTGGACCACTGATTAGGCTGATAGACAAACCTGGGTTAAAAAATCCTAGACGGTTTTTGTTAAAACTGGTACGGACCCAGGGATGGCGCCACCGTAGAATTCGATGTTATGGTACGGACCCAGGGATGGCGCCACCGTCGAATCCGTGGACATTTTAGTTAAATAGAGAAAACGAGAGAAATATATTAGTGGACTTATCTATTCAAAGTAATACGTCTATGAAATATGATAGTGTTATCAATTTCAATAGTTTTTGCCGTTTTTTATTTTGTTACTATCATTTTGTGACTTGTAATTAAACATGTAAAAGTGTTAGG
>JACMZG010001859.1:19872956-19898499 GCA_018340805.1 Microvelia longipes
TTAATTTACACAACAAAACTTTTATAAGATAAAGTACAAGCAGTGTGCGGAAAGCCGAAGATTGATTAATTATAACCTAAATACAGTCTTGGAGTAGGTTACAATTAGGTTAAACAGAGCTCCAAAAATATGTTTCAAGCCTATCGATGTATTAAGATAGGGCATGACCCCTCTAGTAATATATCTCTATGGGATATGATCCTTATAAACCATAGAGATATTATTACTAGATACCTATCAGTTGAATTTTGAAACATTAAAAAGTGACCACCTTTGAAACTATTGCTAAGATTGTAAACAAAGTAAAATAATTATAATATTATATGTATCCGAATAACAGTGAAAAGAATGGACGTAGAAACATTGTCGAGCCTCATAGATTATAAAGCCAAACTTCACCTGATATGTGAGTCTTGGACCAACTTCAAAGCCAACAACCCTCCTGGGAATATATCTCTACATTCCATGATAGTATGCCCCCTCTAGTAATATAATCTCTATGTTCCGTGATAGTATGCCCCCTCTAGTAATATAATCTCTATGTTCCGTGATAGTATGCCCCCTCTAGTAATATAATCTCTATGTTCCGTGATAGTATGCCCCCTCTAGTAATATAATCTTTATTTTCCGAGATAGTATGCCCCCTCTAGTAATATATCTCTATGCACTATACTAGTAATACTCAAAGGTCTGGATGATACAAAACAGAAGCAAGTGAAATTTGTGACCTCCTTCCTATTACTTGCTATTGTCATCACCTGAATAAAAATAAATTAAATGCAATTAAATATTATCATAAATTAATTATTCCGGGCTATATAGATAATAAAGAAGGAAGGACAGATGTACTACACCAATCCAAGAGGTAGAATCGTTTTTGCCAAAATAATTGTTTTTAACAGGAACAGAAGTATCAGCCTTTCAAAAACTGTTACTCTAAGTTGGCATTGTTAGCATAGCCAGCATCTACAGCTGATAGAACTGGCTGCTAGTCCAATAGGCAGGCTGTGTGACAAAGGTGTCGATATCGGAACTGTCCTGCCGAAAATGGGACACCTGGCAACCTTAGAAAGTATTGAGTAGGCAGTAGGCAATGTTTGAGTAAAGCTGGTGTCCGGCCTCATATACAGGAAGAGTAGATAATGATAATAATCCATAGAAATATATTACTAGAGGGGCCCTATTGGTTGAATTTTGAAACATCGAAAAAGTAACCTGACCACATTCAATTATCATTATCATCAAATAAACAGAACAAAAAAACAGTAAATTATATAGTAGAATGTTTAAAATACAAATCACAACACAAACAATCTGTGGGAAGCCGAAAACAATTAATTAATTATAACCTTAACTCCCTCTTAGAGGAGGTTTCAATGAGGTTACACAGAGCCCCACTAAAAATGTTTCAGGCCTCTCAATGTATTAAGATAGGCTATCCCCCTCTAGTATATATCTCTATGTAATAATCTACTTTTTTTGTCTTGTACTTTTTACCAGTGGAAATAAAGACTGTTTTGAATTGGATTGAGTTGATATCAAGTGACCTCAACTAAAATATAATCGTCCAACAAATTGTGTCAACAATTTAAGCTAAGCAAAACTTGGTAGTATCGAATAATATTTACCTTAACTAGTTCAACTACTCCGTGACCCTGATCTTGATTTACTTTTGGATCTGAAAGAAAAGTAGTAGTTAATATATTATAAGTGAAACTAGACAAAGGATTTAATCCATAGTCTAGACAAAGGATTAAATTCTTTGTCTAGACAATGGATTAAATTCTTTGTCTAGACAATGGATTAAATCCTTTGTCTAGACAATGGATTAAATCCTTTGTCTATGGATTTAATTCATTGTCTAGACAATGGATTAAATCCTTTGTCTAGACAATGGATTAAATCCTTTGTCTAGACAATGCATTAAATCCTTTGTCTAGACAATGAATTAAATCCTTTGTCTAGACAAGAGAGTCTAGGACTCGCTTTGCTCGTCCTCAGATAGTGTTAGGACTTCTCCTAACATTTATTCATATTTTTGTTAATGTTTTGAATTTAAGTTAGTCTAGCTAAAAGATATGCCATAGTTCCTATTTAGATTTAATTTATTCCTTATTTAGGTCCCCCTGGAATTAATTCAGTACGATAAACCCGCAACGCACCCACGTTTTGCAGATTGCTGATCACAATTTATTAGGCAACGTAGACTCAGCAACTTCTAGATCTATGTTTAGAGTTGCTGTGGCTATTCAAGCTGATAAATTGTGATCCAACAACCTGTGGAATTTTCGATGCAGATAAAGTGTGGTGCCACAGGTGATCAATTGTTCAGTTTCGCATCAAGAATTCATTCAAGTTAAAGCCATTTCTTGGTAGTATTACGGTTGTGTGAGAGTGTTAACAGCTCCATTTCTTGGACATTGCCACTTCTCACCAACTCGTTCATCACCATCACCATCACATCAACCTTCATGGTATTATACCATCAACCATTTATGATAACATCGCCACCTTCAATTTATTGCAGGTTTATGATTTATTAAACACATATAAGTTTGTACTAAGAGAGCAAAGAGAAGAGGCACTTCTTCATCAAAAGGGTTCCCGGGGGTCTCATTGCACGCTCATGCCAAATTATTTATTATGTACAGGGTTTATGGTATATGATTATAATAGACCAAGAGCCCAGGGGTGTTTTGTTAATAAAAAGTGTAATGGCTGGAAACGGGTTTAATTGTTTGTAATTGTTGTAAATACCTTCCTGAACAAGGATCTGCAATTCTGCTGACTCGTATCGGATGGGTGTCCCAGGCAGAACCTTTGACCCCTAAAGTGCGTTCTGCCTGGGACACCCATCCGATTTTGTTTATTAACAAAACACCCCTGGGCTCTTGGTCTATAACCAAATTAATATCATAAAGTGTTATTTTTATCCATTTCATCATTTACAGAAAACAGTCCAATCTATTATTCATTTATGCTAACCAGCTCATAGGTTGTGAGGTAAATCTTGGTTCGGCCAATTCACCCTAACAGATCGTAAATAAATTAGTTTCATTCATAGCGGTCACCCATCCTGGCACTGACCACGCTCGATGATGCTTAACTTTTATAATCCAACAAAAACCATACATATACTTGCAGTATTGAAACAAACTTAGTGCACTTATTTATTATGTAAAAGGGTACATTTTTTTCATGAATTTTAACTCAAAACAAAACACCCCAGAGCCCTCACACTATAAGCCTTGATGTCAATTCTCATATGTATGGGCCCAGGTCTCAATTTTTGTCTTTTACAACCAAAAGTGAGCCTGATTGCTTTAGGTTTGCCCAGAGATTACAAGATAGAAACAGTTCATAGTGGAGGCAGTGTTGCCAGATGGTATTATGAAAAATATGGGTGATTTCCTAAAAAATTATGGGGGGATTGCCAAAATTATCGTACACTTTGAAAATTGTAAATGGTGGAGAGGGAGGGGGAGCGTTGCATGTTAAATTTATTTTCTAAACACGAATAAGTTAAAAATAACAGCGTTTTTATGGGTAACCTTGAAACAAAAAGATCACTTGTCTGTCTTTAGAATACACTTTTGAGTCTTAAGTGTAAGCAGACGGGGTGTCGATACTACTTCACCTGACGGCAAACTTACGATTCGAAATAAATACCGGCTCCTGTCAGCACACCCAGCTGGGATAGGGAATCGAACACAATAAAAGATAAAAGATTTGGTTACACATAATATTAATAAAAATAAATAAATATACAAGGCAATAAATAATTGAAATAATTTCATAAAATATGAGAACTGAAAATAGTTATGAACTATTTACTAAGTTAGGTAAATATTAAATATATAGGGTTACGTCCTTTGCTGTTGTTACTTAATGGTGCTGATGATGACCATACAGATGAGTCCAGATAACAGTATGGCAATCTTGAAGGAGAAGAGATAACACGAAGGCAATGTTGCAATATTTTAGAGAAGATAGTTATGAGTAGTAGAAGTTAATAAAGAGCTAGTTATGTGTGTTAGATATGCTCATTCCGCATGTAGAAGGCTATTAACTTCACTCCAAAATTCACACGACCCGCCGAATCTGAAGCCGGACGAACAAAATGGAAGGAAAACAGTTAAGTTTAGATCTAGTAGCTGCGCACTTTGCTAGATCAGTTGAATTCCGGACAAATACGTTAAAGATGAAGTTAGTGTTATGAATAAACTTGAACAGAAAAGTTATTTAGATATCGCACTTGAACACCACGGAGTTATTCGGTGAAGTGGTAGATCGACGTGCTCTGAACAAGCCTTGGTCCGGGACTGAGTGTAAATCAGACCCTAGATGATGGAGAAAAATATGATGAAAAGATGGAAGAAGGGTGGCGTGATGTAATTCAGCAGAAATGTATAACGAGGAGTTGGTGTTGAAAGATAATTATTAGATTAAAGATGTCTGTTAAAAGGTTGCAGATCCTCGGAGGTTGAGGTAAAAGTTGGCAGAATCTATTGTTAGAGGATTAGGACTCCCAAGACTTGGAGGAAGGAAGGACTGACCCTTAAGTAGATAATTGGATATGAGTTATAGTAAGATATGAAATGTTCCAGGTATATATAAATAGATATAAAAGGTTATAGGATATGCATTATAAAAAGTTAGTAACCAAATTCAAATAGAAATTACAAAAGTACAAAATATTAAAAATATTTTAAAATGTAAAGAATAATGTTCATTCCTAAACATCAAGTGTCACCTAGGTTTGGGTTTTCATTGTAACATTATGCCTACATAGCTAAATAAAAAAAATATATGTATAGAAATTATTGATAAAAAAATTATGAATATACATTTTTGGCAGTAGTTGGTAGTGAATGTTCAATCCTACTGTATATTAATCTTAAAACGTAAAAGGATTATTGTACTAAACATTAAACAAATTACTACTAGAAATTCTGAAACTAATAAATGATCATCGAACAAAAGTTAAAATTATCCTATTTTTTGGTATTATCGTACACACACTGTTGTACATGGGGGAAAAGCTGAAAATATTGTACAAATACGATAATTATCGTACATCTGGCAACACTGAGTGGAGGAGAGGAAGAGGCAATGCTCTGACTTCCCCTTCTCTGGTATCTTCCACTTATGTTCACCCACTACCTTTTATTACTCAGAGAATTTTATAGGTTAAACAATGATAAAGATCTGTCAAGTATTAGAGGTGACTATCTCAAATATACATCAATATTAGAGGACTTTGTTAGTTAGGCATTGAAGATGATATTTTAATGAAATTAACAAAAATAAATAAACAAACAAAATAAAGGAAAATTACCTTGAGCGACTTCTTGATTTAGATCTTGATGCACTCCTTGATCTGGAACCAGATTTAGACCGTGATCTAGAACCTGATTTTGACCTAGACCGTGATCTGGAACCTGACCTGGACCTTGAGCCAGATTTAGATCTGGAGCGTGATCTTGAACCTGATTTAGACCTAGAGCGAGATCTTGAACCTGACTTAGACCTAGAGCGAGATCTCAAACCTGATTTAGACCTCGAACGTGACCTCGAGCCAGATCTTGATCTGGAACCCGATCGTGATCTTGAACCTGACTTAGAGCGGGATCTCGACCGTGAGCCACTTCTTGATCTTGACCCAGACTTAGATCTGGAGCGGGACCTAAACAGGCAAATAATATAAACTTTATTTATATCTTATATACTATTAAAAAAAACAAGCTGCCAAACTTGTAATAATGGGCTTAAAAGTTATAAGAGCATACATCATTGCTTTTTAACTTAGTGTGTTTACAAGAAAATGCACATCCATTCATACATTTCAATAACTGTGCTGCAACTGATGTGGTTAAGGCTTCTTTGTAGTAAAAAAAACCTACACACTTTGAGAATGTGTTTAGGAGTGTTATCAACAGCTTTGGATCAATGCAGTGACTTTTGTATCAAACTTATGATTATAACAAGAATATTTGTTTGAACCAATACAAAGTGAGTCATATTTTTCAGGTGTAGCTCTTTAGCCCCTGGTAAGTAACAGAAAATGTATTAACCTGGAGCCACTCCTGGACCTAGAGCCGGAGCGAGACCTATCTGAACTAGACGATACCCTTCTCTTGGTAGGCTTATCAGAATCACTGCCACCGCTGGCAATCTTCAATCTGTCACTATCACTATCAGACTCAGATGTAGATATGGTTGCTTTGGAAACAACCTTAAGCTTCTGTTTAGCTGAAAGTCGCTCCTCATCCTTAGCTTTAGACTTCTTCTCTTTCTTTTCCTGCAAAATAACACATCATTTTTCTTATTGCATGAAACAAAACTAAAAGAATAATATAAAAATACCCTCATCAGGTTAAGTAAGATCAACGTACAAGTAAAACAGCATATGATCATTTGAAAACATTACTGTCATATTTAAGAATTAAGTTTAATGGACTGTGAGAAATCTTAATTAGGAAAAATAATAATGAAGACAGCAGTCTGAGTTTTGTTAGATTTATATAGTTATATATTATTTATTTTATGTAGTTATATATTTATTTATATAGTTACACATTATTTATATAGTTTGAGCTATATATAAAAACTGATACTAATACAATGAATAAAAAACAGGACGTTTAAAACCTAAATAGCATCTATGCTAATATTTTAAATAATTACCGCCTTTCTCCGCTCTACTTCTTATACCCACCTGTTGAATCCCATCCCTTTTATATCTATTATATTTTTGTTATCTTTCTCGCCATCATAATCACACATTCATCACTAATACTTTGATGTTATAGCTGTTTTTTTTTTACTTTTTTCCATTTACTTTCCTCCTTTATAAATGCAATATTATATTTTTATTTTATAGTCTTGTCAAATTTTCTATTTTGATGCTTACCACTAATTTATACTGTAACTCACTGATTAGGCTGATAGACAAACCTGGGTTAAAAAATCCTAGACGGTTATTGTTAAAACTGGTACGGACCCAGGATGGCGCCACCGTAGAATTCGATGTTATGGTACGGACCCAGGGATGGCGCCACCGTCGAATCCGTGGACATTTTAGTTAAATAGAGAAACGAAGAAATATATTAGTGACTTATCTATTCAAAGTAATACGTCTATGAAATATGATAGTGTTATCAATTTCAATAGTTTGCCGTTTTTTATTTTTGTTACTATCATTTTGTGACTTATAATATTAATTAAACATGTAAAGTGTTAGTGATATTTTTAATAACTAACTAAAGTAATAACTTTTTAATAACTTTGCCGATTTCGTATTTATAAATGAAAGTTTCCAATGTTATTGTGAAGACGTAGCTGAAGTGTACTAGCATGGATTGAATAGCAAACAAAATAAAATACTTCCTATTTTATTTTAGCGCTAGACATAAAAGGTAAGGCAAGTTTAATTAATATTTTGTTTTATTTTTGAAGTTTCTTTTAAAATGGACTGTTTACTTTGACGTACTTTGTATTTCATTTAGATCGATTTCAACTGTTTGTGCCGTGTTATTTTTGAAGTATAGTTTTGAAGTTTACTTTCCGAACGGACTGTTTACATTTGACGTATTTTGTGTTTCATTTATATTTGTTTCAACTCGTATTTGTCTACTGTTTGTGCCGTCTTATTTTTGATTTCTTTTTCTGAATGGACTGTTTACATTTTGACGTATTTTGTGTTTAATTTATATTTGTTTCAACTCGTATTATGTACTGTTTTGCCGTCTTATTTTGATTTCTTTTCCTGAATGGACTGTTTAACATATGACGTATTTTGTGTTTTTTATTTAGATTTATTTCAACTTGTATTTATTTACTGTTTGTGCCGTTTAAAGTAAGCACCGTAAAGATAAAATTTAACAATTTTTTAGTGTACATTGTAAGTCATACTACGTTTTATATGACATTAAATTATTAATTTAAATTATTAAGAGGGTAAAATTGAACCCAGGTTTAGTCAGTCAGGTAGAGCTTAATGCGTTGCAGGGTTAATATATAACCTGCAAGTGAGGGTTAATTTGTAAGTAAGTAGTTATGTAAATAGTGTGATGACATGCTTGGCTAGTGTGCAATTCATTCACTGACTATAGTACTCATATGACTTATGATATATCTTGTTTTGAAGACATCTCCTTATACTTTCCGTCACACGCGTTCGTGTACTTTAGTCATGTTTCAACATGCAATGTTATGCAGTTTGAATCAAATGTTAAAAGGCAAAAGCATTGCATTGTGCACACAGGAATTGAATAAATAAATGATAAGGGAGGGGGGGGAATTGAAGAAGACAGTGTCTGTGCATTGTATTGCTTCTTTAAAAGTTAGCAAGGTTTTTTATTATAAACACTTTGACACACATCTATTTAACTTTACTATTGTGTGGAAAATAGTGTAAGGACCAATGAGATTGGCCCTATCAGAGTAATATATACTTTGTTCAGGCGCAAGGTTGGCAGGGGATTCAACCCCCCGGAATTTGTTGTGTAAATGGTATTAAACACAAATTTCAACCCTGACACTCATTTTTGTATCGGGTTAAGTCTAAACTATCGGTTTTAAATTCTGTGTGAACAGTTGAAGTTGAACCCCTAAGGGGGTTGAACACAGTGTTGAACGCCTGCCTACCCCGCATGTGAACAAATTAAAGTATAAATCTGTGTTAAATTTGTGGATGTGGTTTAACAACCACAACTTGAATCATTGGCTGTCACTTGAATTGTTTTTCCACCCTGTCAATTGCTTATAACCATTTGTTATACTACATTAATTGAACAATATTTATTGAATGTTATGAATTCTCACCCTTTATGTCTCAAATTTGCCCCTGTATGCTTCCTCTGTTTAAATAAATTGTTCAATGGCAAATACTATGGTATTTTGTGTTTGTCTCAGGCTATGTCTTGTTTCTATTAAATGTACCATTTAAAAATTTTCTGAATCAAGACATATTTTAATTTTATTGTTTCAGGTTGTGATACTGATAAAAATGATTCGCAATGGTGATGTTTAGAAGTATTAAAAAGTGTATCATCTTGTATACACATCAAGAATGAGGAACAGTGCACAGGACAGATAAATGTTATAATCAATAAGTTGTACATCGACTTCATTGAAGCATATCCACTCAATGCATGGAGAGCATTCATCTTATCTAATGCTAAATTAGGACCATTTCATCGTCATGGAGTAATCTAAGTTACATTCAGTGGGCCTGAAGTAGGCTGAATTTTGCCGGGACGACCCTGATATTGACCCCTTTGTCCCACTCCAAATTCTAAATGTGTAGTTATTACCTATTTTTAATTAATTGGTCTTAAAAATACTGAACGTGCTAGCTTTTTTTGCAGTGTTTACTACTTATAACTGGACCCCCGCCCCATTACCACTTATGTCCGCTTGATCTTGGGTGAAAGCAGGCCCCAGTTAAAAGGGAAGTTAGATGCTGGCAATCTTTAACTAACCAAGGCACAATAAAATAATTTTCTATTTTACTCTCTTTTTTGAAATAAAATGTATCTGTTTCATGTTTTGCTTTTTAAATTATATTAATTCCTTAATGCATATCTGTCCTCAATCCCAATACTTGCAAGTGATAAATAAAAATATTACAACCGGCACTTAACATTTTTATTTATCTTTCCAAAAGGCAAGCTGTCTTCTCATGGGTGTGATTTTATTGGCAAATAACTCTGTCAACAGTCGACAGAAAAATTTGTTGATGGTTCGAAACGGGTTGTTGCGGTGAAAAATCATTCCATTGGCACAATGATTTGTCTACGGTACGGACCGGGTTGTTGCGTCAACAAGTTATTTATCGACCCTACGATTTTGTTGACGGAACGATACGGATCCTTCTCATAAAATATACTGCCTGTCATAGTCTCATCAAATATGCTGGCTTGTGATGGGCTAGTCTTTTAATTAAACTCATGGTGGATTCTCTGTTCTTTAATTCCACAATTGATTTTGAAGGCGTTGCCTCTAATATATAAAATGACTCCTCCCATGGAGGGAGCTTAGTGACTAATTTCACTTCTTCATTGCTGTGGATCTGTGGCAGCACAATATTGGAACTATAGCGTAATATAGTGATTGAAGCCTTCTTACCACTCTGCTAGCTATGTTTACAAGTTTTTTTATCGTTTTATACCAACCACAGACCCAACAAGTCAATACAGGTACTGGTATTTCAGTTGAGGTAAAAAACAATGTGATTTCAATGAATCAATCATCAACAATCAAGTATCCATGTGGACAAGATTGTGTCATAGTACTAATATTGCGCACAGTTATATTCATTTGACTGTGTGGGGAAATAGAGTAGAAAACAACTTATAATTGAAATTGCTATTAGTATTTGGCTACACAGATGCTAATGCACTTCAGTCATCACACACTATAGTATGAAACATGGTTAAAATCAATTGACCGTGTGGAAAATAATATGAGGGAGTGAATAAGGCAGGCCCGTAGCAATCCAAAACTGTAAAAGGGGTGAAAACAATCCTAGAGGGGGTGATGTTTCACTAACCTTTAAGGAACTTCCCTGAAAACTACTTTGTCAGAGACTTTAGGAGCCTTAAATTTTTTTCCTCTGTGAAACTCACATGAGTTGAACAGTGAGAAAGGACACCTAAGTAAAAAAGAAGAGGTAATTTGAATGGCTTAAAATAAGAAGTTTATACTCTCAGAATTTCTTCTATCCGAACCATCAATTTGGCCTCTGGTGAGAGCACTGAAACGAAAAATGGACATAATTTGTACTTGGAGTATAAAAAATTACAAAAGTAAATCTGAATTATGCCCATTTTCTTTGTTATCGCCAGAAGCCAAGCTAATGGTTTGATTGAAACGATTCCAAGAGTAAAAACAAATATTGGGCCGATAAAATGAAAATCCATGGTAACAAAGTAGCTTCCCTATTAACTGTTCTGTATTTCTCACTGTGCATCTAGAGCAGATTTCCAGAAAAAATGTTTTTTCCTCTGCACATTTATGGCCATTGAAGTTTCCATCTGCTTCAGATATCAAAATATTTATCTGGTACCTAGTGGGGCCCCAGGTATGTGATTTTCAGAGGCTAGCATACTAACCCGCAATAAAATAATGCATTGCGGGTTCTGAATATCGCGGTATCGCTACGAAATATGGCTTTTTTGAGTAACAGCATTATGTGATTTACTTAATGTTGATTATTAAATAAGATTGTGAATTGTTTATTTTACACAGTTTCAAATGACATATATACTCATTTATGTCCTTTCTCTCATAGATAAATTTCTACATATATTTCTATATATATATATATATTCCTTATATATTTTAGATGTTTGTATCGTAATGTTTGGAAGCTGATTTCTTCGAGTGACATCATTGTGTTAATTTTCTAATTGGCACTTACTGAATAAGATAGTATGATCAGTATTTAGAGACTTTTTCAAAGTTTCGTACTGCATGTCACTCTTAGATCTTTACATTTATGCATATATACTTGTTATATATTTAGACATCGGTACGGTACTAGAATTTTGTTTGTAAGCTTTTTTTTAAGTGACAACATAATGTTAATTTCCTAATTTCTACTTTTTGAAGAAGCTATTGTAATTAGTATTTAGAGACATTAGCAACGCTTCGTACTACATTTCATTCTAAAATATTAATTTATACATTATTTAGTTCCACTATAATTACTCTATGTACTTTCAATTATCTCCAATGGACTATAAGTTATTTAAGATAGAAATTAATTATCAAATTGTTTGGTTCAATGTCTTCAATTGACCAACTAATGGCCGTATGAAAAAAAATTTAAGGATAATTTTTTTTTATTTTTAGTCTTAGAATCGAAAATGAGTCTTTGAAGTTCATTGTTCTCTTCTTTCTCTGCGTGCAACTCGAGCGAATTATAACAAATGACCTTCGGCCTCTCGGGCACCACACGGTAGGCGCTAGGAGTCGCTTCGCTATCAGTTCGTCATATTACTACTTTATATAAGTAGTCGAGATATCGAGGCTTTCTGCCTCGATATAAGCGAATTTTCAAACATATAAGTCAAAATATTCTCGTGCGGAGGTCCGCACGCCGGGCGAATTCCCTTTGAAATGCGCGCTTTCTTGCTTATCAATCCAATTTTTGCTTACTTTTTTGGTATATTTAAAAACTTGATCAATAGAGCACCAACTTATTTTATTTTTTTTTAAAGAAAATGCGCATATTTATCCTATTGATTATACACTACACAGCACAACATTATTTGCACTCGTTCAAGCTCAGCTTATGCCTTATGCTACTTTTTATTGTATTTCTTCGAACAAATTAAATAACAAGTTGTGACGCTATTGCTCAGGTTATTAAATATATACCAAAAAATTAAGTCAAATCTTCTAAAACGAATTTTAGCCATCTCATTAGCGAATTTTTCAAAGATTCGCTGAACAGTGATGTGTTTTACATTATGTTATACATGTCAATTAATAACACCAGAACTAATTCTGATAATGTAACTTCTTATTTTTGTTAACCATACCTGGTAGTACATGTGTAAACAATTTTAGCATAATCTAAACAATTTATGAAGATTTGTAATCTTTTGAAATGTTTGTGGGGTCATTATTGCAGGTTAATGACGTCACACAAATTTCATAAACAATAGAGTCTGGACATAAGCTCATTTTTTTTAGAAAATTCGCTAAAAACCAATGCATGTGTGCCTGCGCATTAATGGCCAGTAAAGGCCACCGAAGTTTATCGGCTCTGGTTCACGAGAATATTTGGCTGACCAGTTTACTCTATTTATACAGGAATCCAAGTCTCCCTTTTTTTAATTTTTTTACTGTATGAGATACATGTTTTTTGAAATTTGGGGAATCTCTATTTAAGTTATTTTTTTGCATTGTCCATATATGGGCGTAGCGCCCACCATATAGCCCTACGACACCTAACTTTGAAATTTCAAATTAGACCCAATACTTTTAACTTGTCCTCATTTATACCGTAGGTATATAGGAGAGGTATTGTGTTGCAAAAAAATCGAAATCGGAATTATCCGTTTCAGGTTTTATTCATGCTAGAGAGTTGAAAATTCGTACAAAAATCAGTTTAGTGAGGTATTAGGAAAATATATTTATGACGTCATTAACGAGCGAAAAATCATAAACGCGGAAAAATAATGTGATTCGATTGAAATTTTGCACAAATTTAGTCATGTGTAAGACTAACATATGTGCCAAGTTTCATCTTAATATCAGCATTAATTCAATTTTTATCGAAAGACTTGTGTACGTTTATTAAAAAATCAGAAAATAATTCAAATATGGATGTTTTTAAATAAAAATACCGTTTCCAGATAAATTCATAAAAAAATAATATAATCACGTTTGGAAAATACTTTTAGTGATCAAAACTAGTAAGGAGGAGGAAAAATAAGGTAGAAGTTGGTCTCACAAGCAGTACAGATAAGGTGAGGCTCAAGCTATGTCTAGTTTTAAGCCCCCCGATCCAGGGGGCCAAAATGATATACCTTTTACAAATGTTGACATGAACTGTCAAAACGAATTCAATTTCAAAGGTAAAAAGAGAGGACGGAAGCAACCCAGAACCAGCTCTAGTCATTCCTAGGGCTAACTTGTCATTTTTGGTGGTAAAAAGGGCAGATGGGTCATCTTTTAGCTCAGTTTCCCCTTTTTTGATAGACAAGCTAATCGTTAACTCTTGCGGCATCGTAAAGAATGTTAAAAAATTGAAAGACGGAACGCTACTGGTGCAAACCAATTCCACTGAACAGGGTGAAAAACTCTGCAGGAACTTGCCACGAAATATCCATCTACCCGTAACCGTGGAACCCCACAAAACACTGAACACTGTACGTGGAGTAATAACATCTTCGGATTTAGATATGGTACCGTTAGAGGAAATAAAAGAAAACCTAAAATACCAAGGTGTCACTGATATCTACAGAATTACTAGTAGAAGAACCGGTGCTCTCTTTAAGACCAATTCTTATGTGTTGACCATGTCCTTAGCAACCCTTCCGGAAAAGGTTAAAATTGGCTACTACTCGGTACCTATTAGACCATATGTACCGCTCCCTACAAGATGTAGAAAGTGTTTGAAATTTAATCATGTCGAGCTAAACTGTCCTAGTGAAACATTTATCTGTCCGGAATGTTCGGAAACGAAGCATGCAGACGAAGAAGTGTGCCAAAATCCCAAAAAATGTGCCAACTGTGGAGCGGGTCACTCGACCTTCGACAGGACTTGCCCTAGATGGATCCTAGAGAAAAAGATAACTGAAACTAAAGTAATAGAAAACATTCCTTATATGGAAGCCAAAAGAAAGGTAATAACCATGCAAGTAAGTCAGGCTAAATCATATGCTAATGCTAGTCTTACTGAAAAGAAACATAAGGAAACTGCAGATATGGGAATTCAGTGTGACTTACCACCTCTTGAGACTACAACCGTAAGTGTGACAGCTAAACCAAAAAAGAAAGAAGTAAGGAAACAGGAAAAGGAAAATAAAGAAGAGAAAAAGATTAAAACTCTAAAGCCCGCTGCTAAAAATATTATCAGTACCAACGACAGTAAGGGGAAGAAAAGCAAAATGAGAAGCAAAGCTCAGATCCTCGTGTACCATTCTTAAAAGATCCAGAAAAATTTCTGAACTCTCAAGAAGAAAGAAGAATGATGTGGGCAAATGACTGGAACGCGACAAGTTCCGGGGAAGACGAAGATGATGACACGAGTGAGTGTAGTGCTAACTCTGGCACAGGCTCAGCAACCAGTAAGGAACGTAATAAAAGAAGAAAGAATAATAACTACGACAATACTTAAATAAGCATATTTATTTAAGTATTATAGTAGTGAGCTATATATTTATTTATCTGTGTTCAATAGCTATTTTTATTTCTTGAATCTAACGTATCTAATAACATTTAGCCTAATTAACTATCTAACAAATATCTACAACGTTTAAATTAAAATAATCAACTTCACTTATTAATAAATTCATGTAATAACTTTTATAAAAATTCTTAATAATAAAATACACATAATAATAAATTCACTTACAACACTTATAAACACACTTAATAAAAACACTCGCTTAATATCTCTATAATAACACTATAATTTCTGAATAATATATTCAATTGATATATAAAGAAATAAATAAATAATAATTATAATAATATATATACATAAAAAATAAATAAATAAAAACAAATGTATTATAAACTAAAGATATGCTCTTGGAATTGTAAAGGTGTTAGAACTCGAAAAGAGGATCTGAGATTACTAATAAAGGAAAATAAGCCCTCAGTAATTATGCTTCAGGAGACACACCTACCTGAAAATATATCATTTAATATACCAGATTACAAAACGTATAGATACCATCCTCACCAAGGAACTTGGAAAGGCGGATTGGCTATTTTGGTATCGAAACATCTACCAAGTCAGCAAGTAACAATGAACACGAACCTCCAAGTCATGGCCTGTCGTATTGGAATTACCAACCCAATAACAGTCTGCAATGTATACTTACCAGGTGAAGACAGTGTTACTAACACGCAACTAAAATCTATACTCCAGCAATTACCCGGTCCCCAAGTAATAGCAGGAGATTTTAACGCCACAACTTGATGTGGGGTTCAACTAAAACAGACAAACGAGGGACAATAATTGAAACCTTTATAGACGAAGAAAACTTATTCATTTACAACGACAACCAAAATACTTATCTCGATTCAAGAACTGGTAAATATGATGCATTGGACTTAGTACTTAGTTCTAATCAAATAGTAAGAAAATCTAAATTTACGGTAGCACCTTACTTGTATGGCAGTGACCATTTCCCATTATTTTTGACCATATCTTCATTAGAACCAAACTCAATTCAACTCGAGCCAAGATGGTGTTTTAAAAAAGCGGATTGGGAAATGTATAGAACAATTATAAATCAACAAATGTACCTAGACAGAAGAGATAGTGTTGACTCCATGTTGGATTTTATAACGACCACATTACTAAACGCAGCTAAAGCTGCAATACCCCAATACATCTTTGGAAACGGAAGACCGAAGGTTCCATGGTGGTCTAATGAGTGTAGAAGAGCTCTTAGAGATAGACGCAAAGCTTGGTGGCGATTCAATTTTAACCCTACGAGGGAAAACCTTGAAGAATACAAAAAGGCCCGTGGGCAAAGTAAAAAAATTTTCTATGCAGCAAAGAAAGAGTCATGGATCAAATATATTTCATCTCTAAATGAAAACACCGACTCAGCAGAAATATGGAGGAAGGTTAAGGTACTGTGGGGTAAACGCCCAACCCAAGAAACTCCAATAATAAAGAAAACATCGCATGCTATAGCAGATCCAAAACAAGTATCAGAACTCCTTGGTCAGCATTTTGCAGCTGTTAGCTCTACTAATACATACTCCAAAAATTTTCAAAAAATTAAGGAGGCTGAAGAGAAAAAAAATATAAATTTTGATTCAGACAACAAAGAAGAATACAATAGCAAAATTACTCGTTGGGAATTAGAAACAGCACTTTCGACACTAAAGAACACATCAGCTGGACCAGACGGAATATATAATATAATGTTAAAAAACTTACCTAAATCTTTCCACAAATACTTACTGGACCTGTTTAACTCTGTGTGGGAGAAAAATGAATATCCAGAGAGCTGGAGAGAAGCCATTCTCATCCCAATAGCCAAACCAGGAAAGGATCCGGGCGAAGAAGGATCTTACCGACCTATAGCAATGACTAGTTGTCTGGGCAAACTACTTGAGAAAATCATCAACTCAAGACTTGTTTGGGTTCTGGAGACAAGAAACTTACTATCGCCACGACAATTAGGATTTAGAAAAAATCAGTCCACTCAAGACAATCTAGTATCGCTAGATACCTACGTGAAAAATGGATTCGCTGAAGGTAAACTAACATTAGGGGTCTTCTTCGACTGTGAGAAGGCATATGACCGCACTTGGAGGTATCAAATTCTTAAACAGTTAAAACAGTTTGGTTTCAAAGGTAATTTGGCAAAGTATCTACAAAATTTCCTTCGAAGCGAACTTTTAGAGTAAGAGTAGGAGGAGTACTTTCGGATATTTATCATCAAGAAAATGGAGTACCACAAGGAGCAGTGCTTAGTGTGACTCTATTTCTACTAGCGGTCCACAGTGCAGCACAAGAAATGCCATCATACGTAGAAACACTCTTTTTTGTGGACGACTTTACAGTACTATTTAGAACTAAAAGGCTTCATGACGCAACATCAGTAGTTCAAAGATGCATCAACAAGCTAAATGACTGGGCAGCTAAAATTGGACTATGTTTCTCTTCATCGAAAACAAAAGCTATAGTGTTTGCTAAAAGAAAACGAAAAGAAACTCCTAGACTTCTCTTGGCTGGCCAACGGATACCAGGTCGCTCAAGTTAAATACCTAGGCCTAATACTTGATGAGAAGCTAAACTGGAATAACCATGTAGATGAATTAAAGTCAAAATGCAGTCGAGATTTAAAACTCTTAAAGATAATAAAGGCTCAAAAATGGGGAGCAGATAGGAACCTTGCTTCGTCTTTACAGACAAATAATCAGGTCAAAACTTGACTACGGATCTGTTGTATATAGTTCAGCTAAGGAAACCATTCTTCAAAGATTAGATCCGATTCATAATGCTGGAATAAGAATTGCAACAGGAGCCTTCAAAACCAGCCCGACATCTAGCCTTCTTGTGGAAGCAAATGAACTACCTCTCTCTCTACGTCGACAGGTCTTAGTAGTAAAATATGCAGTCCGTAAGCTTCAATTCCCTAACCATCATGTAACAAAGACAATATTTAGTACAAAACACAACAGAAAATTTGAAAGAAATCCCATGCTTAGGAAACCTCTAGGAGAGGTTGCTTCGCTTCAGGGAATTAAAGCAAAAATATCAATTAGAACAACTGCCTAACGTGTCTCTTGCCATCCACTATGACCCAACAAGACTATGCCCTTGGCTAACAAACAGACCCCAGCAACTTCATCCCTACAGATTTAAACACCAAACAACAGAAATAACTCAAGAACATATGAAAATAAAAAGAAAATTTAATCGAGCAGAATTCATTTATACAGATGGGTCTAAAGATATACAGGGAACTGGATTTGCTTACACTACTAGTTCAGGAAGAGACGGTCAGTTTAAAGGCTGCCCTAGTAGCTCAATTACAAACATTGAGTTAGAAGCTATAAAACAAGCCATAAACCATGCCCAAACCCATGGAAAGAAAGAAGTCATCATCTTCACTGACTCTACAAGTTCGTTGCTCTTACTGGAAAAGTTATTTGTTCAACACAGAACAGTTATAGAAATCCGAGAAACCATTACAAAGCATGAACTGAAAGTCAAATTCTGCTGGATCCCAGGACATGCTGGTATTAAAGAAAATGAAGTTGCAGACCGGTTAGCTAAAGCATCTATACAAAATGGTATAGAAACCAGAACTTTAATTTCATTTAGAGATATAGAAAAAGCAATTCAGAGAAAAATTGACGATGAGTGGCAATGCATATGGGACAACTGTAATAATAACAAGCTTCAGGGAATTAAACCTAGAATAGGCGAGTGGAAAACATCTTGTAGAGAAAACAGACATGAAGAAACAGTACTGTGTAGACTACGACTCGGACATACAAGACTTACACACAGTTACTTATTTTCAAGAGACAAAGAACTTCCAAAATGCCGACTATGTAATGACGACATCTGTGAAGCACATACTGATGGATTGCACCAGACTTCAACAATCACTTGAGCTAAACTCCATACCAGAAACCATGATTGAAATTCTTGGAGATGAAGAACGACATATCAAAAATTTGTTTAATTACCTTATCGAAAATGACTTCATAAATGAAATATAACCTCAAAAAATAAATAAATAAGTAAATAAATTAACATATAAATCAATAAATAAACTAATAGGTACAATGATAACTAAACAATAATAATCTGACATAAACATAATATTACACTTAACAAGGGAAATATCTACATCTATCTACCCAGAACCTTATCAATTAACTGTATCTATCTAAATATTAACTATGTATCTATCTACTTAAAAAACGATCTATTATGCGTCTACATACTTGTACCTATGACTCTATGTAATCAATATCATTCTATATCATATCATATTCTATTTACTCTATATATTCATGCTCACACTTAAATTTGTTTTTTTTTTGTCATGTGTAGAGGTGCTAATGATATAATATTAAGCACCTTATTATAAATAAATAAATAAATAATTCAAATATGTTAAAATTTAGTATAAGTGTATACCTTTACTTAATAAATAAGTAAACAAAGTTTTGTTTCAATACGAAAAGTATATCCATATTATTGTTGGATAATAAAAGTTAAGTATTATTGAGCGTGGTCAGTGCCAGAGACTATAGAGCTATATAGATATAGATTGATGGAGATATTTATAGGTCAGTACTGTACAAAGTTCCAAGAATTTTAAACTCGGCTATAAGAACCTATAGTGTAAACAAACTGACAAGAGTTTTACAGCGTTGCCGGATATCATTCCAACGTTGTCAAACACAACTTTATAATGTACCAGTACCCCCACCTCGTAAAAACGGCAAGGACTTCATAACTGCCCTTTGAATCTTTGATTCTACCTTAACATTTTCAGTTTCATAAGAAACGATAATTTATTTAAAGGCAAGCTATTTTTTTTGTCTAGCATAATTTAATTCTTCTTTAATCATAATATGTGCCTTTGAATATTTTCGCATAACATGGCTTTTAATACTATCATATTATATTCTACTACTCAATTATTTTGTTTTGATATCATTAATTATTCTATATTTAGTCAATTATTTTATATTTTGGTTCATGTCTAATGACTTCTGTCTGCATTATTTTGCTTTGAATCAATGGATTGAATGGATGAAGACCCAGCTAAATGTCATGCTGATGCAATTGTCTTTATTTTAATGCTTGTTTATTTTTACTAATGAGTAGTATAAAGTATTAACGTCAATTTATTCTTTTCGCCTTCGATAGGTTTATGAATTGTGTTATTTTATTTTTAGCGAATTTTCAAAGAAAGAATGAGCTTATGCATACATACGTACACACATACATACACACACACACACATATAATATATATATATATATATATATATATATATATATATAATAATATTATATATATATATATATATATATATATAAGGTTCCGCAAATTATGGTTGAAATTAAGGTCCGTATTTTTTTTTGTAGTTGAGGACTTCTATCTAAACCGAATTTTGGAAACACTTCCGAGTGGCCCCCAACCGGAAGTTGGATAAATCAGTCGAGCTCGAAGATAATGAAAATTGAAAGAGGAGCCAATCGGTCTTTGTGATTTAAAATTAGGTGAAGCAAGAGGCCTTTGGCCTTTTGTGTCATATTACTAGTATATATAAGTAGCATACTGCCACGATATATGCGGATTTTCAAATGTATTGATACATTTGAAAATCCGCATATATCGTAATGTAACATAATGTAAATAAATCCCGTTTTGACTGATCAGTCAAAAACGGAATTTATTTACATATGTTTTACATGTCAATCAATAAAACCGGAACTAGTACGATAATAAAATGTAATTTAGTATTTTAATTATTTATGATTATTATTAGTGTGGAGGGCAGAAGTAATGCTTCTATGCACTGCGACTTGAAGTCTTTTGTACATTGAAGTACTTGAAGTATTTTAATTAACAACACAATGTGTACAAAATTCCAGGCCGATCTAACACTTTTGAAGATTTGAAATGTTTAAATAAACCCACATATTGTGGGTCTTCATAATGGCCTCTCAGATATTTCATGAACAATAGACTTTTTGTACCAACTTTTATTTTGATAAAAAGAAAGTGTTCGTAAGTTATCGTGTCCCATAAAAACGTCTAGGAACAAAAATCTCGTACTCTGTAAATATACATACACACACGTATATATTAGTGAGTCCCTTCCCCCTCCATAACACCAACCTTGTAAGCTCATTTCTTCTTTGAAAGTTCCCTAAAAATCGTCCTAAAAGTTGAGCATTTTTCTTATACTTCATAATATCGATGCTAAATTTTTAAGTAAAAACATTTCAGAGCTGCTTGAAAACCCGCGCATGAAAAATTACTATTTTCAATATAAAGGGTGTTTCATATAAAGTGTCCACCAGAGAAGGAGGTGATAGTACTCATAAGGAACAAACAACAATTTTCTATTATATAAACTCAGATCTCCTACCGTTTTCCCACAAGGGTAGGAGTATCAATAGCAAAATAATTAGCAACATCTACTTTTTTGAGCACCCAGATCTGGGACACGTGATATGGATTGACCCCTTAAAAAAATTTGTGGCGATAGAGCAAAACGGTTGAGTTCTGGTGAACTCCACCGTTTTTGCTGTAGAGCACTTCTCGATATATTTAAAATCATGCGAAGGGTGCCACATGTTTTGTTCTTATTAATTAATTTATCAATTAAATGCAAACTATATACATAGTTACAGTATATAATATGTACAACTTAAAATAGTATAACTCAGTTTTATGTAAAATTCAATATTATCTATTGAGGAGTTTTGAGAAAATACGTATTACATACGTAAATCCGAGGTACCTCATTCCCGATAATTATAGGGGGAGTGGTTATAGGGTCAGTGGGTATCGTTCTTTATGCTTTTGGACGGATGGCCAATAACCAGATGGCCGCGATACTCAGCATCACGCTCGATGCTGCTTAACTTTAGTGATCGGACAAAAACAGTAGATAACCTGTTCCTATTAAATTGAAACTTTGTATACATGTTACTTTTCCTCACCTTCTTATACAGAAGGTATATAGAGGAAAAGTATTGGTTTCACCCAAAAAATTTTAACCCAAGATTTCACTTGAATTATCCATTTCAGGTGTTTTTAGGACCATCTGAACCGATTTCAGCTTCATGTCTTTCTGTGTTACGCAACTCCCACTATGTTTATGCTAGATAGTTGAAACTTGGTACAAAAATCAGTCTTTGGATCTAGTTGTGCTGCCCGGAATATCAAATAAATAAATAAATAAATAAGTCTTTATTTGCTTGGGTGTACATAATGTAAAAAATTATGACAAAAGCATAGGTCATTACAAAAATAAGTTAAAAAATCATAAAAACTATTTAAAATTTTATAAATTCTAGTGAAACTAATTTAAGAAAAAAATACATAATAAAATATAACAGACAAACAAGACGACAAGACAAACATGACTAGATAGTAATAGTTTTTAGAGACAGGTACTCAGTAATATTATAAAAAGGATTCTTTAATAAGAATTCCTTTAACTGCTTTTTAAAATTCTTTAAAGGTAACTTTTGACTAGTATAATCTAACTTATTAAATAACTTAATACCTAACACTGAATGCCCAACTTGGGACTTATTTAGCCTGTGCATTGGTACTGGCAGCAAATGTTTGGACCTAGTACTATAACTATGATTGACTTTATTTTTCAAAAAATCAGCCTCATTTGATTTAATATAAAGTAAAGCATTATAAATAAATAATTCACTATTGTTAAAATATTAAGTTTTTTAAATAGAGGTTTGCAGTGTTTACTTGGTTTTGATCTGGTCATAATCCTAGCATCTTTCAATCCTAAGCATCAAAATGTATGTCACCCTATTTGCTTAGCCAGCAAAAATTTTAAAAAAATCGAAAATGACCCGATGAACTTAAAATTAGGTAGGAATATACCTCTCAATATGACAAAGAAATTCCAAATTTAGTTTTGATATTGGCCGCCATTTTGAAATAATTTACTTTTGAAATTTAAAATTTTGACGCTTAATGCCAAAAGTATACACGTGTTTTTGACATATAACACGTCGTTGGAACCGCAAAAAATAGAAACAAATATATAAACTCCGATCAAAATCTACTAATTAGTTAAAAAGTTATAAGCGAACTTAATTATTAATTAGTGTGGCACTTTTGTTAAACGTAAAAGCTTGTTTACATTTGCCAAGGTTACAAATTTTCGCCAAAAATTTAAATAATTTAATAATACCGAGGAAAAATCGGAACTTTTACTCATTTAAGATTATGCGAAGTTTAACGCTCTTGTATGCTTTTTTATACTAATTAAATTATTATTTGTTAAAAATAATAGAAAAAACGGATACGGGGTACCTCGGAAGTTTAAAAACCCATTTAAGTTAAAAAGGCCATTTGCTAACCATCCTATTCTGAGGACGAGCGAAGCGAGTCCGAAGTACATAAACTCTAGGCATTAGTAACCATCCTATTCTGAGGACGAGCGAAGCGAGTCGAAGTAATAAACTCTAGGCCATTAGTAACCATCCTATTCTGGACGACGACGAGTCCGAAGTACATAAACTCTAGGCCATTAGTAACCATCCTATTCTGAGAAGAGCGAAGCGAGTCGAAGTACATAAACTCTAGGCATTAGTAACCATCCTATTCTGAGGACGAGCGAAGCGAGTCCGAAGTACATAAACTCTAGGCCATTAGTAACCATCCTATTCTGAGGACGAGCGAAGCGAGTCCGAAGTACATAAACTCTAGGCCATTAGTAAACCATCCTATTCTGAGGACGAGCGAAGCGAGGTCCGAAGGGTGTGGAAAAGTTCCGAGGTACCCCGTACCCGATTTTTAATCATAACAAGAGGTACATTCGTACCAAATTTCATCCAAAATTATAATTTTTATTATATTTAATAATTTTTTAAAGTTAAGTATGTATGTCATTCGATAAAAATTTAACTAATGCTGATAACTAGATGAAACTTGGCTCTTTAATGTCTTACATAGGACTACATGCGTATTAAATTTTAATTTGATCCGATAATGTTTTCGTGTTTTATGAATTTTTGAAATTGTTGTTGAGTCATTAATGGCGTTAATGACGTCATTAAAACATTACCTTCCGGAAAGCACAACTAGACCTAGAGGTTGATTTTCGTACCATATTCAACTTTTCTAGCATAAACACACTGGGAGCTACGATGATAACTGACACACACACACATACAGACAACTCGCTAAAAACCACTTAAATAGTCTTAAAAACACCTGAAAAAGACAGCTCTGGTGAAATCTCGGTTTCAGAATTTTGATGCAAACACATAACTTTTCCTATATACCTACCGTGCAGGTAAGGAAAAGTAAAAAACTTAATTGCGAGTGTGCAATTTTGAAACTGCTAAAATTAACTTTTGAATCTATTTGACCGAAGAATTTCTATGGCTTATAGAGAGTTACCCATCTCATTTTTTTTATAATTTTAGGATCACCCCTTCTTGGTTAGATAGGGGGGGGGAGGACCATTTTGGTGTTTTTTTTTATATTTTTGAAGGATATAATGGCCGCCATTTGGAAAATGCGACACATGTTTATAACCTTCTCATCAATACCTACAATTTGATACCCCAATCGATGTTTTCCAAAAATGTTCGCATTTTGGCGATTGTGCGCATGAATCGCAAACTGCGTATTTAACATAACTGGCTGTATTTTCTATGATAAGTTGTACATGTGTACCAAATTTCAAGTCTCTAGCTGTTATAGTTCAAGAGATTTAGGTGATTGACAAACAGAACGACAGACACGTGACAGAAAGTATCAAAATTTCGAAAATTATCTTCGAAACCCTAAAAATATTATCAATAAAATGCCAGTTTAGGGCCTCGGGTGCTATCGCATCCAACATGCTTCAAAAATGAATTAAAGTTGACGAGACTATTTTACAATATATACAATTCATAAAACTGAGAGCACATCCCGGGCGTCGAACCCCGACCTTCGGCGTCGGAGGCAGAAATAACGATTATATTTAATAAAATAATGTGTATTATTTTTATAATCAATAAAATTAAGGATTATTATTTTAATTATTTTTGATTTTAGGTTAATTTATTAAAAAATTAATGAAATTCATATTTATTAATTAAATTAAATAAATTATGTTTAGTAAATATAAAATTATGTCTACAAATTATGATGTGTATTAAATTTTTAATCAATACAATTACGGTTTATTCATTAATTAATTTAAAAATGATAATAATAATATATAATAAAAATATCCATTTAAACAATTAAATGTAGTTTTATAAAAGTAAATGTGAAGGTCTAAAAGAATTTTTTTAGAAGTCAAAGAGTAGTTGTTAGTAAACAGTAAGAAAGAGATAAGGAAAAAGGAAGGTCCCGGGAGGTCAAAATAAAGCAAGGCACTCTCGGTCATAATGGCGGCCCTACGCGTGTGAGTGTGTGTGTCCACTGCCCTCTTCTACCCCCTTAGTTCTCACGTAGCAGCGTAATAATGGCCCAAATCGCGTCAAATTGGTTAACACTCTATTTAGACACATAAAATGTGACGTTAACGTTTTTACTTTTTCCTGAATGAAGAGTAAAAATGGTACTTCTAAGCGTGATATCAAAAGATAATTAGAG